>CM055977.1:25012500-25612500 GCA_029531755.1 Holothuria leucospilota | reverse complement strand
TAACACTAAGTGGAGCGTCACCATAAGTTGCTGCGTAACGTATCAAGAATATTTTTTGCCAAAATACATTCCAAATTGCAGGAAATGGCAGTTCCCACGACGTGTAAATTGTAGGTGAACATTATTGCTTTGATATCTCAGGGTGGTTGTTGACACAGGTCAGTGGGGTACCTAGGACAGGTCACACAGGGTGGGTCCTTCCGTTGTCACACCATACATTAGGTGCCTTCCTGGGGGAGAGCACTCTTAAGGATAAGGGCAGTGTTGTAACGAGTCACCCTTAGGTCGAGTCACAAGTTAAGTCAAGTCAAGTCATTCGTCACATTGCTCAAGTCAAGTCATGCACATTTTCAAGAGCGACGATTTGTTCTCAATATTGGGGGGACATGACAGCATTTTCAAAATTTTACTGTGTGAAAAATCAAAGTCAATGGGTGATTTCTCAAATATTGGACATGTCCCCCCGGTATGGCCGCCCATGCACATTTTCAAGTCAAGTCAAGACAAAAATCAAGACAAAAATCAAGACAAAAATCAAGACAAAAGCCAAGTCAAGTCTTTACATGCAATTTGCCAGTAGTATCCTACACATACCAAGGTACCACACGTACCTTGCACCCAATACACGAATGCTAAAACTACTCAAGTAAACAGTGTATATCTGCTGTGAACAGTGGCGCCGCAAGAAGTTGATGATGGGGGCACACCATAGAAGATGATGCTTTAAACCCAATCCAGATACACCCGGAAACGGGTGTAAATTGTGCATATTTGAATGGGAAGTAGGTTCCACCCTTCCATTGTCACATTGTACAGGTGATGTCCTGGGGAAAGGGTCTAAGGGTTCCTACTCTCCCTTTCAGAAATGTTTGTTCATTTCAAATGGCTAAGATGCAAAATAGTGCTATCTTTGACAAAGTTTCGAACTGATCATATATTGGAAAACTTTCACAATTAAGTAAATTCTTACTCTGGTTGACTTTAAAGGAGAGGTGTGTTGTCTGAGTGGAGGGATAAACACTTTCTCCTCTTGAAAATTTTTTGTTCAGGAAATGTGGCTTAGATGCAAACTGCAGATACCTTTGGCAAATTTTTCAATTAATTACATGCTGAGAAATTATGCCTATCATTATTCAGTAATATTTTGGCTGTGGCATTGTACTCGTTGTAAAAAAACATGTGTAACGACAAATGCATGCTACGAAAGTTACCGTATATGCTACTCATGATAAAACATTGCTCTAAGATTATCTACTGATGCTGGGTACCTGCAGAGGTTGAAGAAATACTTTTGTCGTAAATCTGGTTTAGTCAGATTCATGTACTTTTGCCCCAATAATGGTTATAACAAATGGAGTGTGTACCGTGACGAATACGCGCAAAGAGCGCCAAAATTTTGCATAGAAAATCATTTCCATAACAAAAGTTGACTTTGCAGACTTTGCACTAAGACACTTTAAATTCATAACAAAATGCATCCCCCAATAAGAGAGCGAACCGCCTGTCTAGAAATTCGTATCAGCTTTCAGTTTTTAAAAATATTTATTTCTCTGAATTCCACTACTTTTTTTCAATGCTCTGCTCCTTCATAATGACTCCTCAGAACAAGAACAATCGGCGTAATCGTAGAAACCTTACCATTAAATAACTCTAATATGTTTGGGACGGTATTAATTGTAAACACTGCCACGCAGCGTGCAAAAATTTTGGTGGCTTCAGGAATATTAGCGAGAATTTTGATAGTTTTAGAACGACTGGTGATAACAAGCATGAGATCCTTCACAGTTTTCCTACTTGAGATATCATGTAAACAGTGTTTAGACCTCTTGAAATCTTCTGACCCAAAGTGACCTTTCACCTCCACTTTAAAGAATTGGGATCACCTACCCTTTATGGCCATCTACATGCTAAATATGAACAATATATGAACAATCCACACAGCAACTATGAAATCCCTCACAGTTATCTATCCTCCTTAAAATATCATGTTTACAAGGTTTTAACCTATTGTGACCCCAAATGACCTTTTGACCTCCACAAAAATGATAGGGATCATGTACTCAATATTAACAATCCATACGCTACGTATGAGATTCAATTCCTGGCCGGGTCATACCAAAGACTTTAAAAATGGAACCTACTGCCATTGTGCTTGGTGCTCAGCATAAGCAATGAAGTAGGGAAAACAAACCAATGAGCCACAACTGGCAAAAAGGCCGTGACCAGCAAGACTTAAACCAATTGGTTAGAAACTGAGCCGTAAAACCTCATCTATCTCACTAACTAACTAACTGACTGACTGACTGACTGACTGACTGACTGACTGACTGACTGACTGACTGACTGACTGACTGACTGACTGACTTACTTACTAACTAAGTAACTAACGTATGAGATCCCTCACACTTACCCTTCTTGAGATATAGTGTTTACAAGGTTTTCACCTTTTGACCTCCAGTGACCCCAAATGACCTGTGACCTCCACCAAAAAGTATAGGTATCATTTACTTAATATGGGCAATCAACAGGCTAAGTATGAGATTCCTTACAGTTACACTTCTTGAGATATAGGGTTTACAAGATTTTGACCTTTTGACCTCCAGTGACTCCAATTGACCTTTGACTTCCACCAAAAATAATAGGGATCATCTAATCAATATGGGCAGTCCACATGCTAAATATGAGTCCCTCACAGTTACACTTCTTGAGATACAGTGTTTACAAAGTTATGACCTTTTGACCTATGGTGACCCCAAATGATCTTTGACCTCCACCACAAACAACAGGAATTATCTATTCAGTATGGGTAATCCACATGCTAACTAAGAGAAACCTCACAGTTACCCTTCTTGAGATATAGTGTTTACAAGGTTTTGACTTTTTAGCCTCTGGTGACACCAAATGACTATTTGACCTCCAACATAAACAATCGGGATCTACTTAAAATGGGCAATCCACAATTGTCCTACTTGAGACACAGTGTTTACAAGCAATTTCCAAGGTATTTACCATTTGACCTCTGGTGAACCCAAATGACATTTGACTCTTACCACAAAACAATAGGGATCATCTACTCAATAAGGGATATCTACATGCTAAGTATGAGATCCCTAGAGGTTACCCTTCTTGAGACAGAGTGTTTACCAGCAAAGCGTCACATACACCCATACACACACACACACACACACACACACACGGCATCAACATCGCATAGATTCCTTTGACTACGTCATGGAATCAAAAGTGATTAAAATAGATTCATCATTCAGTCAGAAACATACCTCATCCTACCCTTTAGAGAAATCTTAACGCTTAAACGCGTTTGCGGCTAATTTGCGGGGCACGTGCTCCCCTTGTCCCCACCCCTGTGAGGGCTTCACTGGATGTGAATATCGATTATTAGCACTGTGAACTTGATGCAGGTAATCAGGCAGTTAGTATTAAGCTACACTGCTGCTTGATTAGTCATGGTTATCTGTGTTGTGAATGTTCTCCATAACTTTGACACAAAAACTGATTAAGGCGATTTTACATTTTTCTCAGAGTGTATATTCCACTTCTATTTTCAGTGCATGGTTGCGTACTACTAGTATCGGTCTGAATGTAAAAAACCGTCCTCCATGTGCACGCACGAACAACCCATTTAAAGCACCAATATTATAATACGACACATAACCTGCACATGTGGTCCAGTATCCTAATAACATTCTGTCTACCTCTCAAAATTGCAGGAGAAACTCAATTAAGATATAAACCATAACAAAGATTTTGTGATATCAATAACTGGTAGATGGTTTTACCTTTTTTAATAACACATCGGCACGTACATGTTATATAGTGTCTGTAAGATGCAGGCGCGTAGCCAAGGGGGCAGCCCCCCCCCTTGAGCATACTTTTTGTACTGGTTTAATGATTTTTTATGATATAGGTATTAACTCAAAATAAAAAAATGTTTAGATGCAACTTACAAGGCCTGGGAAGTGCCATTTCCAGCGATCTGGGATGTATTTTCGGCCCAATTTTCTTGGCGCTTCGTTCCAACCTATGATGGCGCTACGCTTATACAGTTTGCCTACAGGCTTCGCCAACCCCCCTCCTTGGCCAATTCCTGGCTACGCGCCTGGTAAGATGGTACTATATCTCCTCTTTTCAACTTGGCCGAGTTGTACTGCAATAAGTTTAACGTTACTCCTGCACATATGCACAGGCCGCTTAATATCAAAGGGTGAAAAACGCTGCCCCAGTCTGAGTCAGACCAATGACCAATCAAACTTTCAAATTTCAGGACATGTGACTTCTTGAAAACCTGAAAGTAGCAGGGGATCGGCGTCTTTATGATGGTTGAAACCGACTTTCTTCTCCCAGCAAATATTGGATGTAAACTCTTAATTTACTACCATGACCATTCTTCTCCAGATCTTACAGAAGTATTGCAGTTGTTTTGATAACTGCGATCATTTTGAAAGTGCCAAAAACTTGAAATGAAATAAAATGAAATGAAACTTTTCGCGCCGTAATATTTATTTTGTAACTAAGGAACTAAGTTGTTTACATCAGTACCCGGTATGCTAATGAGTTACATTGTCACGCCAGTATGAGATGTTTACAGAGGCAATTGCAATGTGTATGTATCGCAACTACAATAATCAAATGTTCCGTGTAATGTCACAATATATATACCCACATAACACGGCATTCTGATATCAAAAAATATTTCGAAACGCTACAGTACTTTACGAAGTGGCAAAGTTGTTGATGATTTATTTCAAAGTTTCGGAACTTTTAAGAGGTTCAAAGTGATTAAAAACAACTGCAATATTAGTGTAAGATTTATGGCAATAAATAAGGACTTTAGGTCCTAGCTTTGCTTTTAGAAGAAAAACAATTTGACCAGCATTGTGCTGGTCGAAAACCCCGGATTCTCAATGTGTCGTGGTAAGGACCGTGTATAGGGAGCTATCGGCGACCGGCTTTACACGTGCCTTTACTGAAGACCAAACTATTCCCATCAGAGTTGCACAAGCAATATTATTTGAATACTTTATGCAGAGGCAACAAACTTATCAGAGAGAAAAATTGACAGACTCATATTTTGATAATTTATTCAAAATAATCACACAGGAATAAAAACCTCGTACAACGAAAGGCCCTGAATCAGGCAAGAATCATCCAGATGGCAACCGTGTTTGTGCATCATGTTGCTTTTTTATCAAAACCACTGAGATCAGTGATCGTAATGGTCTGAGTCAGACCAATGACCAATCAAACAATCAAAGCCGGCACGTGTAAAGCCTGGCATGCTGTGCACATTGATATGACATGCTTCTGCAGCAGTGAGTGAAGATTTGTCGAACTGTCCTGCGCGGACCGTTTGTTTTCAAGTTACAACTATACTATAAGCATGCAGTGCTGATTTTGAATACACACTTGCGCTCTGTGTTGCAGCCGCGTCTATCTCGCGTCATGTTCTGGCACAGTCCAGAATTGCGTACGTTTACAAACATCGGAGTCGCGTCAAGGGGCTCGAGTCACAGCAGGAGGCTTGACTCTTTAATTGGACTCGAATCATATTATGCTCGTATCCGAGTCAAGTCAAGTCATTTTAGGTGGTGGTTCGGGTCAAGTCAAGTCATTTAGGGTTCCAGACTCGAGTCAAGTCACTTTGGCTGATGACCAAGTCAAGTCAAGTCAAATATGCGACTCGAGTCCGAGTCGGTGACTTGACTTGTTACAACACTGGATAAGGGTGTTTCCTAGTCTTTGGCCAAGCTTTGAATTGACCATACGTTAAAAAAGTTTCATTTAAAGGGCAACAACTCTCACTCCAAATAGTACATATTCTCCCAACTAAGTTTACTTCTAGCCCTTCTTCAATTCAAACAAAAAACATGTGTAGTGCACTTTCCTATCGAAGCTACAGCACCCTGTACCGAGATTAAACAGTTCCAGTCCATATTAACACAGTACTGTAGTGAGCTTATTGGGAGCACAACTGACTACACAAGTCATCATTGACCAACCGAACCAGAATGAAGCTACTGTTTGAATTAATGTCAATCAAAATACAGAGGCCACTTGTAATTAAAACTCTGGAGCTATTCCTAAATATGTCTGGCGGATGCCACAGAGCCTTTATGTATATTTTGTAAGGATGTCATAACTAGTTACATGTTGAATTTACCCTATAGAGGACGTGAGACTAAAGAGGAAAGTGTGACAGGCCGGAAACATGGCGACCGCAGTTCGAATACTGTAATTTATCTTACCTTACCTTAGCCGTGTGAATGAGGAAAGAGAATGAAGAGGGGAAGGAATAGAAAGCAAATGCTTAAATAATGATGAGGTGACCTCCGTCTAAAAGAATTGTGAAGTGAGATTCTATATTAAATAGTTAATTTTGTTGTTAATGGGGCTGATTCAAATTCCCTTTGATAAAATGTTTGTAAATACAGTGTATTGGCTACAAAATTATGTTATCTTAGGCAAAACTTTGAATCGGCTATGTAATAAGTAATTGGTAATTTGGGGGTTTGGCATGGCCACGCACGGGGATCCTCGCACAGAAGGTTTTAAATCTTCATGCTCTGAGATGCGGCAAAGTTATTGGCGTAGGAGCCCAAGTTGATTGGGGGTCTGTAGCGACTTGCCGGAAAAATATAACAAAAAATCTCCGCTCACTCCATGCGCGTTCAACATGTTAATGTACATATCATATAGGCTATCACACCGCATGCCAATTACATTCAGTCATTGGCAGTGTTATTACCCTTCCATATTGATTATAATTTCAGGGGAAGTCGTTACAGTAATAATGATAATAATTAGTGGCGTAGCCAGGATTGCTTCAGGGGGTGGGAGCATGCATGTTGTGTGATCATTGGCCTGGGTGAGGGGGTAACCCCCTCCCCTTTTGAAAATTTTTGAAAAGTTAGGTGTCCTTACATGCAATCTGGTGCCGCATATGCTACCTTTGAAGTAAAATTTGTGTTAAAAATTTACGTATTTTAGGTACTGAAAAATGGGCATCAGTGAGGAGGAATTGCCCGATGCCCCCTAAATATACCACTGATAATCATAATATAAGTTTAACCGTTAAAAAAACACTGGTGAATTAAAACCGAATATATAGGTGCTAGTGCAGTTCAAGTCAGAACTTTATTTTAATTACCAAGGAAGTTTTTAAACTATTGATTACCTTTAGCTACATCATTGCATTATTTTTCTTTCAGCATACTTCCCAAATTTTTACAAAAATATTTGGTTGGGGGCTGCAGCACCCCGTCCCCCGCCTCCTACGCCTATGCTTCCAATTTACGTTTTTACAACGTATCTTAGGGAAAATAGACTCTTATACCGAATGAGAAAGCCTGACACCACTCTTTGTAACTTTGCCACATTGAAGAAGGAAACATTGAACATTTGTTTTGGAATGTCATATCACGACTTGTTTCGTTTTGGACACGGATTAGTTAATTTTTGGTAAACAACTTATTTTATCTAAACGGGATTTCTTCTTTGGGTCAACTTTTTAACTTCCACCTAATGATTCTTTTCACTCCATATTGTAAGCATTATATTTTTCTTGTTAATGTGATTACTCATCTGATTGTGATCAGTTCTTCCGTAAAATGCAGTACATATTATTGGAGGAAAACTATGTTGCCTCAGACCAAATACTTCAAAACGGAAAAGGTAAACATTTGAAGAAGTAATGAAATATTTCTTTCTTTTCTACTGACACATGCTTTGTTCGACATTCTCTTCTGTATATTCAGTCCAAACACCATTTGCAACATATTATTTCTGACTTTATATTATGTTATTTTATTCATAAATATATTCAAAATTTATTATTTATTTTATTCAAAACTTTTGTACAACCATGTAACCATTACCTACACATTACTGTTCATATGAAAATAAACAAGATGAGAAACCTTAAAGCGTGTACTAAGCAAAGATTGTCTGGAAGCACGCCCCACAATATATTTCAAAATTTCATTCAAACCTGTGCATTTCGTGGTATTTCAAATCAGGTGAGAAATACCCAGCTAACACTCCGTTTGAGAACTCTGCTATGAATTTCCACTAAAGATGTTCAAACATGCGAATTGAGGGCGGAGGGAATATTGCTGAAATGACATGGGGTTGGCAGGAGGCTCCCCAGAACCCCCAACACCTGGTTTATGCACATGCCAAAATTGTCTGAGGGCACGGCCAATGAAGAAATTTCTAAGCAAATCTTTTCATTTTGTGATATTTTTGGCACAGGTAAAGTCCACTAAGCAGAATTTGTCTGCAAGGATAAGTTATCAAAATCCCAAGAAAATCTGTGAGTTTTGGGGTGAGTCAAACCACGTTAAAACCACCCAATAGACTTCACCTGCAAAGATATTACAACATTTCAGTCTAAAGCGGGGTGAACAGAGGAGGGGTACGTCAAGTGACAGGGGTTTGCTAAAAAAGGAGGTTCCCCAATTCTCTCTCCTTATTATGCGCAGAGGAGGATCCAGGGGGTCGAAGGGATCAGGACCCCCTTTTAGGCAGTGAAAATTCAAGTAGGCTGTTCCGTTTTTCCTATCAAAAATCGGTTACAAACTATCATAATTTTCGTAAATCCTTGGCGAGCTATCTAAATTTCAGCGCGCTTTAACCTTTAGTTCTATCTTTTCTTTAATACCATCCCAAACGTACTTTTTTCAAAGGTACGGACACTGGTTTTATAACAATTCTTATGGGAAATTTCTGCTCGCTTCGCCCATAATTGCCACGGTTTACAATTATTTATTGTATGATGGCCAATATTAGGACGATAATGCATGAGATTATTTTAGCGAGAGCTTTCTTTCTGAAATCAAGAGATAAAAGTCCAACCTCAGGCTTGCATCCACCAAGAGGCAATAATGTGACAATCTTTTATTATGAGCAAAATTTGTAGCACGATGTAGGCCTACATGTACATGATTGAAAGTATGTTACTCAATACACAAATTACTCAAAGTCATTAAGTACATTTACATATAGATTATGCATTATAAAACGTGCTTATTAATTCTCTACCCCTTTTGTTACACTTTTAGTACTCTCCCGGTCATTCCCGACAGGTTTCTCTTCATTTGGATTCTTGTTCAAAATTGGAAAAACTAAGTTTTTATGAAGTGCTTAATTAGCTCCCCTGTAGTTTCATTTGGATGTCAGTTAAAAGCATTACACTAACACTAACGTCCCCATTTAGTAATTACCCAAGAGCTTCCAAGAGGCCTATGTCGGTCTCATGGTACCAGCATTAAAGAGGTGCCGTGCCACAGCCAAAATATTACTAAATATTGGTAAGTAATTAAAATGTAATCAGTCCAAAGTTTTGCTAAAGATTGCACCATTTAGCATCTAAGCCACTTACATAAATAAAGATTTCTCAATGGGAGGAGTTTCAAGATTCCACTTAGACCCCTCCCTCCCCTTGTATCCAACATAACAATTCGTTTAAGTATGAGAATTTTCAACGTGTTATTAGTTTAGAACTTTTTTAAAGTTCTCAACCATTTCGCAGTGTTTTTTGGCCGATTTTCACATTCGACCAAAATGGGTGCAAACAAGGCTAATATAGCGTTAAAACGGCATATAACCGCGCTAGTTCACGTTTTTGAGCATTTTTGGTGAAATTTGTCCTTTTTTTACCAAAATTTTAAAAACACATTAAACATGTGCAAATTGATGTTTTTTTAATGTTCTCGACCACCCTCTGGCAGTATTTTTGGCCGATTTTCGCATTTGGCCAAATGGCTAAAATATCTTTAAAACAACTTATAACCCGCACGAATACGGTTTTTCGGAATCACCTACAGCGCAGGCGTAATGACCGTTTTGAAAAAGGTAAAATGAAGGACTTTCACCATTTCAGCTGTGTTTAATAGTTCTACTTTCATGGAAATTTCCTTTTCGTTAAAAGAAACTCAGTGGATTCCGGTAGCTTTAAAAATTCTTTGAAAGGTTTAAGGAAGTTTTAGTAATATAAAACCTTTTTGAAAACGCTATAAAAATGGATAATTTCCAAAATGAATATTTTCCATTTCAGGAAATTTTCTTTTCATACGTTGAATTGTTAGCAGACATATGTGGAAGTTCTTCTGCATGGTTACCGTAGCGTAGGTACTCGCACGTATGTCCAGCGCAGGGTATGTGTGCCCTTACTTTTATTTCTATGATGCACAGTTAGAGAACGCAGTACTACACAGCAGATATTATATGCATGCACACACGCGATAATAGTGAATGAGCTAAGTCCTACAATCTTGGACAAAACTGTTGGGACGCTTTGTCATAATATTCTTGAATCTCCGTTCCCAGGTTTACATGAAGCCCCCGCTCCTCCTTCCAAAGTTGCGCAGAGAGAATGACTGTATGCCGTGAAAATGGTCAACTTTGTGAAGGGGAGCGGGGGTGTCCCAACGAGTTTTGTCCAAGATTGTCTGAGTTTTAAGTGAGCGATTTACGAGAACAAATTCAATAGAAAAATGGTTAATTTTCCGAGCAGCCGTATTCCGTACACTTTTTCGGAGGTTTATAGGCATGAGGATTTTAGCCAAATGAAAGTATAATTTAAAATTGTTTTAATGTGTTGTTTTGTTTATTTGTTTATACTGATTTGTTGTTGTTTGGCGAGAACATAATGGACAGACTGTTTCAGGTATTCGCAGGGAATGCCAGGCAGAAATGTTTACGTTTCGTAACGATGTCTATGGCAGCCATATGCGTTGCATTTTTTAGCAAATTAAAAGGAGGATGCCAACTCTTCTTAAGTTGTAAGACGGAAAACAAAACAATTTCTTTCATGGATAGATCGAAGAGTCTCACTGCTATTGCAACTAGTGGTAAGAAGGCAAGATTTTAACTGAAAGAGCGCCACGATCTACCATGAAATGTTAAAAGCAGAACTGCAAGCCAAGCCTTTTATTATAACGATGGTAGATCGTTAATTAGGGCTGGTTTTAGACATATTTTGAAGCGAATTTGATGCCTATGACAACATTTTTTCATGTTACATGAAGCTGATGACGTATCTATTATGCCTTCTTTTAGCCGACTCAATTTCTTTACATTTTGCTTTCAAATTTGCTCTCAAAACAAATGGTAGACCGTTTGGTTAACTTAGCCTTCACCGTACCCCCGGTCTCGTCAAATTAGCATGTATGGCATGTATAGTTTCAGCTACTCAATAAAAGTTACTGCGTTATAAAAGTGAAATGAATATACATTCAAGTACTTTTTAACTTATTTCTGGTAAATTACTTTAATATAAAGTAATAGCCAGGATACAACACGTACTTCTGCTGAATGTTCTTTTTATTTGGTACCTGTTCAGACAGTGTGAGCCCAAAATACGTGACTATTGAAAATGTCTTCCTGAACGAGAGGACGCTTTGAACTTATTTAGCTACCTTCCCAATGCTTTCAGCTTCAATAGTGTTATATTAACAAGAACTTCAATATGGACTCAGAATACGCTGATTATTCTCTGTTACTGTTCTCTTACACCTAAAAAAGACACCTACCCTTTTGCGAATCAACGCAACGCCAAGAAACACTTTCTACCATGGGCCGCGAGCAGTTCTAACTTCTCGAATTTCTCAGACAATCTATTGGACAAAAACTGTTGGGACGCTTTGTCATAATATTCTTGAATCTCCGTTCCCAGGTTTACATGAAGCCCCCGCTCCCCCTTCCAAAGTTGCGCAGAGAGAATGACTGTATGCCGTGAAAATGGTCAACTTTGTGAAGGGGAGCGGGGGTGTCCCAACGAGTTTTGTCCAAGATTGTCTGAGTTTTAAGTGAGCGATTTACGAGAACAAATTCAATAGAAAAATGGTTAATTTTCCGAGCAGCCGTATTCCGTACACTTTTTCGGAGGTTTATAGGCATGAGGATTTTAGCCAAATGAAAGTATAAAATAAAATTGTTTAAATGTGTTGTTTTTGTTTATTTGTTTATACTGATTTGTTGTTGTTTGGCGAGAACATAATGGACAGACTGTTTCAGGTATTCGCAGGGAATGCCAGGCAGAAATGTTTACGTTTCGTAACGATGTCTATGGCAGCCATATGCGTTGCATTTTTTAGCAAATTAAAAGGAGGATGCCAACTCTTCTTAAGTTGTAAGACGGAAAACAAAACAATTCTTTCATGGATAGATCGAAGAGTCTCACTGCTATTGCAAACTAGTGGTAAGAAGGCAAGATTTTAACTGAAAGAGCGCCACGATCTAACATGAAATGTTAAAAGCAGAACTGCAAGCCAAGCCTTTTATTATAACGATGGTAGATCGTTAATTAGGGCTGGTTTTAGACATATTTTGAAGCGAATTTGATGCCTATGACAACATTTTTTCATGTTACATGAAGCTGATGACGTATCTATTATGCCTTCTTTTAGCCGACTCAATTTCTTTACATTTTGATTTAAAATTTGCTCTCAAAAACAATGGTAGACCGTTGGTTAACTTAGCCTTCACCGTACCCCGGTCTCGTCAAATTAGCATGTATGGCATGTATAGTTTCAGCTACTCAAATAAAAGTTACTGCGTTATAAAAGTGAAATGAATATACATTCAAGTACTTTTTAACTTATTTCTGGTAAATTACTTTAATATAAAGTAATAGCCAGGATACAACACGTACTTCTGCTGAATGTTCTTTTTATTTGGTACCTGTTCAGACAGTGTGAGCCCAAAATACGTGACTATTGAAAATGTCTTCCTGAACGAGAGGACGCTTTGAACTTATTTAGCTACCTTCCCAATGCTTTCAGCTTCAATAGTGTTATATTAACAAGAACTTCAATATGGACTCAGAATACGCTGATTATTCTCTGTTACTGTTCTCTTACACCTAAAAAAGACACCTACCCTTTTGCGAATCAACGCAACGCAAAGAAACACTTTCTACTATGGGCCGCGAGCAGTTCTAACTTCTCGAATTTCTCAGACAATCTTGGACAAAACTGTTCGGACGCTTTGTCATAATATTCTTGAATCTCCGTTCCCAGGTTTACATGAAGCCCCCGCTCCCCCTTCCAAAGTTGCGCAGAGAGAATGACTGTATGCCGTGAAAATGGTCAACTTTGTGAAGGGGAGCGGGGGTGTCCCAACGAGTTTTGTCCAAGATTGTAGCTTTCGCACAAAGTACTCCAGGCTGTCGACACGCCACAATCGAATTAAATCAATAGATACATCAACTTCCATAAATCTCAATAGCCTAAATCTTGTAATTTATTACCCGAATGACAATATTCGTTAAACTGCATCGAAAACGTAAAAATCCTGAGTGGGGTTAAGAGTTCCACATTGTTGTACGGTACAATCATACTATGTACAGTACGTACAGTGTGCATATCGCATACCTATACGAACATGGATTTTTGAATGTTTACATATCCCGCCATATCAGCTGAGTGTCTGCGTAACGGCTCTCTCTGGCTGTGTATAGCCTCTGGCTCCACAGTGGTGGTGGAAAAAAGTTCGTCCGTTCCTGCCAACTTCCCTCATTTGACCTTTGACTTTCACTACTTGCGTTCATTCCGAAATACACGTTACTGGGCACTTTTGGCAAAATTTGGGCCCATCTGCCGAAATGTTAAAAACACATAAAAATATGTTCAAAATGATGTTTTTTAAATGTTCTCGACCATTTGGCAGTGTGCTTTAGGGGAATTTTGCATTCGGGCAAAAGTGGTACAAAACAAGGCTTAAATAGCGTTTAAACGGCGTTATAAACGGTGGGAATTAATGATACTGAGTAATTTTGATGAAATTTAGCCGTCTTTGGCAAAAGGTTAAAAAACATTAAAACATGTGCAAAATCATGTTTTTCAATGTTCTCGACCATTCTGCAGTGTTTTTAGGCCGATATACACACTTGTTCAAAAGGGTGCAAAATGAGCCGCAAAAAGCGAGAAAACGGCGTTACAAAGCTCTAATACGCCGTTTTCAGCACTTTGGGGTCGAAATTGACCAAAATGTGAAAATGTTAGAAACACATTAAATCATGCTCAAAATCATGTTTTTCAATGTTCTCGACCATTCTGCAGTGTTTTTAGGCCGATATACACACTTGTTCAAAAGGGTGCAAAATGAGCCGCAAAAAGCGAGAAAACGGCGTTACACAGCTCTAATACGCCGTTTCAGCACTTTGGGGTCGAAATTGACCAAAATGTGAAAATGTTAGAAACACATTAAATCATGCTCAAAATCATGTTTTTCAATGTTCTCGACCATTCTGCAGTGTTTTTAGGCCGATATACACACTTGTTCAAAAGGGTGCAAAATGAGCCGCAAAATGCAAGAAGACAGCGTTACAAAGCTCTAATACGCCGTTTTCAGCACTTTGGGGTCGAAATTGACCAAAATGTGAAAATGTTAGAAACACATTAAATCATGCTCAAAATCATGTTTTTCAATGTTCTCGACCATTCTGCAGTGTTTTTAGGCCGATATACACACTTGTTCAAAAGGGTGCAAAATGAGCCGCAAAAAGCGAGAAAACGGCGTTACACAGCTCTAATACGCCGTTTTCAGCACTTATGGGTCGAAATTGACCAAAATGTGAAAATGTTAGAAACACATTAAATCATGCTCAAAATCATGTTTTTCAATGTTCTCGACCATTCTGCAGTGTTTTTAGGCCGATATACACACTTGTTCAAAAGGGTGCAAAATGAGCCGCAAAAAGCGAGAAAACGGCGTTACACAGCTCTAATACGCCGTTTTCAGCACTTTGGGGTCGAAATTGACCAAAATGTGAAAATGTTAGAAACACATTAAATCATGCTCAAAATCATGTTTTTCAATGTTCTCGACCATTCTGCAGTGTTTTTAGGCCGATATACACACTTGTTCAAAAGGGTGCAAAATGAGCCGCAAAAAGCGAGAAAACGGCGTTACACAGCTCTAATACGCCGTTTTCAGCACTTATGGGTCGAAATTGACCAAAATGTGAAAATGTTAGAAACACATTAAATCATGCTCAAAATCATGTTTTTCAATGTTCTCGACCATTCTGCAGTGTTTTTAGGCCGATATACACACTTGTTCAAAAGGGTGCAAAATGAGCCGCAAAAAGCGAGAAAACGGCGTTACACAGCTCTAATACGCCGTTTTCAGCACTTTGGGGTCGAAATTGACCAAAATGTGAAAATGTTAGAAACACATTAAATCATGCTCAAAATCATGTTTTTCAATGTTCTCGACCATTCTGCAGTGTTTTTAGGCCGATATACACACTTGTTCAAAAGGGTGCAAAATGAGCCGCAAAAAGCGAGAAAACGGCGTTACACAGCTCTAATACGCCGTTTTCAGCACTTATGGGTCGAAATTGACCAAAATGTGAAAATGTTAGAAACACATTAAATCATGCTCAAAATCATGTTTTTCAATGTTCTCGACCATTCTGCAGTGTTTTTAGGCCGATATACACACTTGTTCAAAAGGGTGCAAAATGAGCCGCAAAAAGCGAGAAAACGGCGTTACACAGCTCTAATACGCCGTTTTCAGCACTTTGGAGTCGAAATTGACCAAAATGTGAAAATGTTAGAAACACATTAAATCATGCTCAAAATCATGTTTTTCAATGTTCTCGACCATTCTGCAGTGTTTTTAGGCCGATATACACACTTGTTCAAAAGGGTGCAAAATGAGCCGCAAAAAGCGAGAAAACGGCGTTACACAGCTCTAATACGCCGTTTTCAGCACTTTGGGGTCGAAATTGACCAAAATGTGAAAATGTTAGAAACACATTAAATCATGCTCAAAATCATGTTTTTCAATGTTCTCGACCATTCTGCAGTGTTTTTAGGCCGATATACACACTTGTTCAAAAGGGTGCAAAATGAGCCGCAAAAAGCGAGAAAACGGCGTTACACAGCTCTAATACGCCGTTTTCAGCACTTTGGGGTCGAAATTGACCAAAATGTGAAAATGTTAGAAACACATTAAATCATGCTCAAAATCATGTTTTTCAATGTTCTCGACCATTCTGCAGTGTTTTTAGGCCGATATACACACTTGTTCAAAAGGGTGCAAAATGAGCCGCAAAAAGCGAGAAAACGGCGTTACACAGCTCTAATACGCCGTTTTCAGCACTTTGGGGTCGAAATTGACCAAAATGTGAAAATGTTAGAAACACATTAAATCATGCTCAAAATCATGTTTTTCAATGTTCTCGACCATTCTGCAGTGTTTTTAGGCCGATATACACACTTGTTCAAAAGGGTGCAAAATGAGCCGCAAAAAGCGAGAAAACGGCGTTACACAGCTCTAATACGCCGTTTTCAGCACTTTGGGGTCGAAATTGACCAAAATGTGAAAATGTTAGAAACACATTAAATCATGCTCAAAATCATGTTTTTCAATGTTCTCGACCATTCTGCAGTGTTTTTAGGCCGATATACACACTTGTTCAAAAGGGTGCAAAATGAGCCGCAAAAAGCGAGAAAACGGCGTTACACAGCTCTAATACGCCGTTTTCAGCACTTTGGGGTCGAAATTGACCAAAATGTGAAAATGTTAGAAACACATTAAATCATGCTCAAAATCATGTTTTTCAATGTTCTCGACCATTCTGCAGTGTTTTTAGGCCGATATACACACTTGTTCAAAAGGGTGCAAAATGAGCCGCAAAAAGCGAGAAAACGGCGTTACACAGCTCTAATACGCCGTTTTCAGCACTTTGGGGTCGAAATTGACCAAAATGTGAAAATGTTAGAAACACATTAAATCATGCTCAAAATCATGTTTTTCAATGTTCTCGACCATTCTGCAGTGTTTTTAGGCCGATATACACACTTGTTCAAAAGGGTGCAAAATGAGCCGCAAAAAGCGAGAAAACGGCGTTACACAGCTCTAATACGCCGTTTTCAGCACTTATGGGTCGAAATTGACCAAAATGTGAAAATGTTAGAAACACATTAAATCATGCTCAAAATCATGTTTTTCAATGTTCTCGACCATTCTGCAGTGTTTTTAGGCCGATATACACACTTGTTCAAAAGGGTGCAAAATGAGCCGCAAAAAGCGAGAAAACGGCGTTACACAGCTCTAATACGCCGTTTTCAGCACTTATGGGTCGAAATTGACCAAAATGTGAAAATGTTAGAAACACATTAAATCATGCTCAAAATCATGTTTTTCAATGTTCTCGACCATTCTGCAGTGTTTTTAGGCCGATATACACACTTGTTCAAAAGGGTGCAAAATGAGCCGCAAAAAGCGAGAAAACGGCGTTACACAGCTCTAATACGCCGTTTTCAGCACTTTGGGGTCGAAATTGACCAAAATGTGAAAATGTTAGAAACACATTAAATCATGCTCAAAATCATGTTTTTCAATGTTCTCGACCATTCTGCAGTGTTTTTAGGCCGATATACACACTTGTTCAAAAGGGTGCAAAATGAGCCGCAAAAAGCGAGAAAACGGCGTTACACAGCTCTAATACGCCGTTTTCAGCACTTTGGGGTCGAAATTGACCAAAATGTGAAAATGTTAGAAACACATTAAATCATGCTCAAAATCATGTTTTTCAATGTTCTCGACCATTCTGCAGTGTTTTTAGGCCGATATACACACTTGTTCAAAAGGGTGCAAAATGAGCCGCAAAAAGCGAGAAAACGGCGTTACACAGCTCTAATACGCCGTTTTCAGCACTTTGGGGTCGAAATTGACCAAAATGTGAAAATGTTAGAAACACATTAAATCATGCTCAAAATCATGTTTTTCAATGTTCTCGACCATTCTGCAGTGTTTTTAGGCCGATATACACACTTGTTCAAAAGGGTGCAAAATGAGCCGCAAAAAGCGAGAAAACGGCGTTACACAGCTCTAATACGCCGTTTTCAGCACTTTGGGGTCGAAATTGACCAAAATGTGAAAATGTTAGAAACACATTAAATCATGCTCAAAATCATGTTTTTCAATGTTCTCGACCATTCTGCAGTGTTTTTAGGCCGATATACACACTTGTTCAAAAGGGTGCAAAATGAGCCGCAAAAAGCGAGAAAACGGCGTTACACAGCTCTAATACGCCGTTTTCAGCACTTATGGGTCGAAATTGACCAAAATGTGAAAATGTTAGAAACACATTAAATCATGCTCAAAATCATGTTTTTCAATGTTCTCGACCATTCTGCAGTGTTTTTAGGCCGATATACACACTTGTTCAAAAGGGTGCAAAATGAGCCGCAAAAAGCGAGAAAACGGCGTTACACAGCTCTAATACGCCGTTTTCAGCACTTTGGGGTCGAAATTGACCAAAATGTGAAAATGTTAGAAACACATTAAATCATGCTCAAAATCATGTTTTTCAATGTTCTCGACCATTCTGCAGTGTTTTTAGGCCGATATACACACTTGTTCAAAAGGGTGCAAAATGAGCCGCAAAAAGCGAGAAAACGGCGTTACACAGCTCTAATACGCCGTTTTCAGCACTTTGGGGTCGAAATTGACCAAAATGTGAAAATGTTAGAAACACATTAAATCATGCTCAAAATCATGTTTTTCAATGTTCTCGACCATTCTGCAGTGTTTTTAGGCCGATATACACACTTGTTCAAAAGGGTGCAAAATGAGCCGCAAAAAGCGAGAAAACGGCGTTACACAGCTCTAATACGCCGTTTTCAGCACTTTGGGGTCGAAATTGACCAAAATGTGAAAATGTTAGAAACACATTAAATCATGCTCAAAATCATGTTTTTCAATGTTCTCGACCATTCTGCAGTGTTTTTAGGCCGATATACACACTTGTTCAAAAGGGTGCAAAATGAGCCGCAAAAAGCGAGAAAACGGCGTTACACAGCTCTAATACGCCGTTTTCAGCACTTTGGGGTCGAAATTGACCAAAATGTGAAAATGTTAGAAACACATTAAATCATGCTCAAAATCATGTTTTTCAATGTTCTCGACCATTCTGCAGTGTTTTTAGGCCGATATACACACTTGTTCAAAAGGGTGCAAAATGAGCCGCAAAAAGCGAGAAAACGGCGTTACACAGCTCTAATACGCCGTTTTCAGCACTTTGGGGTCGAAATTGACCAAAATGTGAAAATGTTAGAAACACATTAAATCATGCTCAAAATCATGTTTTTCAATGTTCTCGACCATTCTGCAGTGTTTTTAGGCCGATATACACACTTGTTCAAAAGGGTGCAAAATGAGCCGCAAAAAGCGAGAAAACGGCGTTACACAGCTCTAATACGCCGTTTTCAGCACTTATGGGTCGAAATTGACCAAAATGTGAAAATGTTAGAAACACATTAAATCATGCTCAAAATCATGTTTTTCAATGTTCTCGACCATTCTGCAGTGTTTTTAGGCCGATATACACACTTGTTCAAAAGGGTGCAAAATGAGCCGCAAAAAGCGAGAAAACGGCGTTACACAGCTCTAATACGCCGTTTTCAGCACTTTGGGGTCGAAATTGACCAAAATGTGAAAATGTTAGAAACACATTAAATCATGCTCAAAATCATGTTTTTCAATGTTCTCGACCATTCTGCAGTGTTTTTAGGCCGATATACACACTTGTTCAAAAGGGTGCAAAATGAGCCGCAAAAAGCGAGAAAACGGCGTTACACAGCTCTAATACGCCGTTTTCAGCACTTTGGGGTCGAAATTGACCAAAATGTGAAAATGTTAGAAACACATTAAATCATGCTCAAAATCATGTTTTTCAATGTTCTCGACCATTCTGCAGTGTTTTTAGGCCGATATACACACTTGTTCAAAAGGGTGCAAAATGAGCCGCAAAAAGCGAGAAAACGGCGTTACACAGCTCTAATACGCCGTTTTCAGCACTTTGGGGTCGAAATTGACCAAAATGTGAAAATGTTAGAAACACATTAAATCATGCTCAAAATCATGTTTTTCAATGTTCTCGACCATTCTGCAGTGTTTTTAGGCCGATATACACACTTGTTCAAAAGGGTGCAAAATGAGCCGCAAAAAGCGAGAAAACGGCGTTACACAGCTCTAATACGCCGTTTTCAGCACTTTGGGGTCGAAATTGACCAAAATGTGAAAATGTTAGAAACACATTAAATCATGCTCAAAATCATGTTTTTCAATGTTCTCGACCATTCTGCAGTGTTTTTAGGCCGATATACACACTTGTTCAAAAGGGTGCAAAATGAGCCGCAAAAAGCGAGAAAACGGCGTTACACAGCTCTAATACGCCGTTTTCAGCACTTTGGGGTCGAAATTGACCAAAATGTGAAAATGTTAGAAACACATTAAATCATGCTCAAAATCATGTTTTTCAATGTTCTCGACCATTCTGCAGTGTTTTTAGGCCGATATACACACTTGTTCAAAAGGGTGCAAAATGAGCCGCAAAAAGCGAGAAAACGGCGTTACACAGCTCTAATACGCCGTTTTCAGCACTTATGGGTCGAAATTGACCAAAATGTGAAAATGTTAGAAACACATTAAATCATGCTCAAAATCATGTTTTTCAATGTTCTCGACCATTCTGCAGTGTTTTTAGGCCGATATACACACTTGTTCAAAAGGGTGCAAAATGAGCCGCAAAAAGCGAGAAAACGGCGTTACACAGCTCTAATACGCCGTTTTCAGCACTTTGGGGTCGAAATTGACCAAAATGTGAAAATGTTAGAAACACATTAAATCATGCTCAAAATCATGTTTTTCAATGTTCTCGACCATTCTGCAGTGTTTTTAGGCCGATATACACACTTGTTCAAAAGGGTGCAAAATGAGCCGCAAAAAGCGAGAAAACGGCGTTACACAGCTCTAATACGCCGTTTTCAGCACTTATGGGTCGAAATTGACCAAAATGTGAAAATGTTAGAAACACATTAAATCATGCTCAAAATCATGTTTTTCAATGTTCTCGACCATTCTGCAGTGTTTTTAGGCCGATATACACACTTGTTCAAAAGGGTGCAAAATGAGCCGCAAAAAGCGAGAAAACGGCGTTACACAGCTCTAATACGCCGTTTTCAGCACTTTGGGGTCGAAATTGACCAAAATGTGAAAATGTTAGAAACACATTAAATCATGCTCAAAATCATGTTTTTCAATGTTCTCGACCATTCTGCAGTGTTTTTAGGCCGATATACACACTTGTTCAAAAGGGTGCAAAATGAGCCGCAAAAAGCGAGAAAACGGCGTTACACAGCTCTAATACGCCGTTTTCAGCACTTATGGGTCGAAATTGACCAAAATGTGAAAATGTTAGAAACACATTAAATCATGCTCAAAATCATGTTTTTCAATGTTCTCGACCATTCTGCAGTGTTTTTAGGCCGATATACACACTTGTTCAAAAGGGTGCAAAATGAGCCGCAAAAAGCGAGAAAACGGCGTTACACAGCTCTAATACGCCGTTTTCAGCACTTATGGGTCGAAATTGACCAAAATGTGAAAATGTTAGAAACACATTAAATCATGCTCAAAATCATGTTTTTCAATGTTCTCGACCATTCTGCAGTGTTTTTAGGCCGATATACACACTTGTTCAAAAGGGTGCAAAATGAGCCGCAAAAAGCGAGAAAACGGCGTTACACAGCTCTAATACGCCGTTTTCAGCACTTATGGGTCGAAATTGACCAAAATGTGAAAATGTTAGAAACACATTAAATCATGCTCAAAATCATGTTTTTCAATGTTCTCGACCATTCTGCAGTGTTTTTAGGCCGATATACACACTTGTTCAAAAGGGTGCAAAATGAGCCGCAAAAAGCGAGAAAACGGCGTTACACAGCTCTAATACGCCGTTTTCAGCACTTTGGGGTCGAAATTGACCAAAATGTGAAAATGTTAGAAACACATTAAATCATGCTCAAAATCATGTTTTTCAATGTTCTCGACCATTCTGCAGTGTTTTTAGGCCGATATACACACTTGTTCAAAAGGGTGCAAAATGAGCCGCAAAAAGCGAGAAAACGGCGTTACACAGCTCTAATACGCCGTTTTCAGCACTTATGGGTCGAAATTGACCAAAATGTGAAAATGTTAGAAACACATTAAATCATGCTCAAAATCATGTTTTTCAATGTTCTCGACCATTCTGCAGTGTTTTTAGGCCGATATACACACTTGTTCAAAAGGGTGCAAAATGAGACAATGCTTAACCTCTACAAAATCCATACCGTTTTGGCAGGTGTTTTCTTCAGAATCTGGTGAAATCAACTGATCTGCATGGACTTTTAAAGCAGCGGCAATTTTTTTAGTAACAGCACCTGATGCCTCTTGAACTTTCCGTTTCCCATAGCGGAACCTGTATCAAGGTCTAACACTCTGTTTTAGTGGTGAACACTCAAGTACCTCAATACTAGTGTTTAAATTGTCAATGTCTTCTAAAGCTTGTTCATCTGGAGCTAAATGATACTCTTCTTCACCTGACGATGACTCCTTCCGAACATTCAATAGTTTGTTTTCACACTGCTTGCAAAGCTTCTGACCAGGTGATAGGTTAAACAATCTAGCCTTTTCCACATTAATTGTATGAAGAGATTCTGTAAAAATGATTTAATACAATACAGTGTCTTACTCAAAAATTATGTACTGCAGTATTCAACATCTCAATTGCATTGTCTTTTCATGATATTGATTAAAGGAAACATGTAGTCAGCCCAATTTGTAGTCTACCCCATTTCAAAAAAAGGCACTTGAGAATCATATGACAATATTTTTCTCACTAAATTGTGAAATTTACAAAGGCTACCTCCTTGGTTTACCTTAAACATGCCATATTTAAGTCCTGAAATATTATGAGGAATAAAAAGAAATTTGTGAGGTTTTAGCTGCTGTTTCAAAATAAGTTTGGACAATGCTCACGCCCTTTAAATATAATGAAAACAATGGTAAAATGCACTTCAGAAGAAAAAAGTATAAAGTTCAGATTTAATTGCTGTACAATGGCTGTCATGCCTGAGCCTCAAGGATCAAACTTCATGACTTTATTCTGTTCTATACATAAATACCAAGTACATAAAATTGGCCAACTACTACAAGATGAAAGTAAAGTCCTTATAATTACAAAACAATTAAGTTGAGCTACAGTATGAAGTAATAGTACACCTTGTTACATAAAAATATGCAGAAGTGACTGCTCGATCAGGTGCAAGTCAAAGTCACTTTAATTACACTGCCTTCAAGAGATTGCTAGCTGAACTCCTCTGATAATTTGGAATGTCATGTCCATCAGTATATATTTATTGAAATGATAAACACTGGATCACTTTTTATGTACTTTTTGTGGACTGAGTAAGGATCACAACAGAAGGTTTGTAGACTCTCATATTTGGAGATAAACACTTTCTCATGATGATAACAGATAGTATCCTCTGGTTGAGTTGGTAGATCTACTGGAGTAACTGCAGAATACCCTGCCCCAAAACCCTACTCACTGAGACTCCTGCAGTCGCAGTCGTAGTGGCCATTTGATGGTTTTGTGAGAACAAGTCAACGTACATCCTCCATAGGCTATACTTTTGCGAAAATTATTCTAAAGTCCGCTAGCTGTGCCTCCATTCTGAGAACGAGTCAATATACATCCGACGAACACTTTTGCAGAAATTATTTTAAGTCCACTGCACCTCTATTCTGGAGTGGAGTCGCAGTCGCGGTCCTGGTGGCTGTTTATTCAACAGCCACCGGGACTCCATTCTGGGGTGGAGTCGCAG
The DNA here is from genome assembly GCA_029531755.1 of Holothuria leucospilota. Classification (NCBI taxonomy): domain Eukaryota; kingdom Metazoa; phylum Echinodermata; class Holothuroidea; order Aspidochirotida; family Holothuriidae; genus Holothuria; species Holothuria leucospilota. Next base: position 25,588,813 of record CM055977.1, on the reverse strand, counting down.
TCTCCGTCCACGGTGGAATTATTTTAAGTTCACTGCCCCTCCATTCTAGAGTGGAGTCGCAGTCCCAGTCCTCGGTGTTCTTACGATTTCCACTTCAACTGTGACTGGGACTCCAATCTGAAGTGGAGTCGCAGTCTCCGTCCTCAGTGAAGAGAAGCCGTGACTCTCTGCAGTTTGTTACATCATCATCGTGCACTGCGACGGCAACTCCAGGAGTCTCGGTGAGAAGGGTTTTGGGGCAGGGTATTCTGCAGTTGTGCCGATCTACTTTTATCCATAGATGAAGAAGGTGCCTGCTTTCCTGGGATAAAGAATTAATATGCAAAAAACCTTTCTTTCTACAGTGCTTTATACTATGGCAACTATCCTGCAGTATTTCACCTAATGTACACAGTAGCAATGCAGTGCTTGATGTTGCTGCCATGACAGTGGCAAGTTTTCAACTGCAAACCCATCCTCCAGTGCCCATCCTCTATGGGTAATTCCTAGCTCTTGGTTAGGCCTATTTATTAAATTGAGCTAAAATAATTGAAGGTACTGTACTGTGCTTGCTTAGTAATACCACCAGGGAGTTGTCTTAGACAATCCCTGGTATTATACCACTAACCAATTATCACACTTAATTGACACTTACACAAGTAGTATTTCGTACATGCTTCTCAGATTACATCAAACTGTAACCACATTGGTTTTGCAGGCAGTTGCCTGGTTTTTTCTCCACAAAAGAAGTGAGATTACATCTCCTTCACTTCCTGTCATGTGTAAGCAGCATTAGAGAGGAACCATTCATCAAAGAGACTGCAAGTATGTAAAGTTGAACATCTTCACTTGAGACAGTAGTTGACCATAATATGAAAGATTGGGTAACAAATCACATGGGCTAGTTATGGGAAAAGGTTGGGGTAGTGGACTTTAAAGGAAAACAAGAACCCATGCTACAAGCTAATACCACCCAGTGCAAAACGCCAGAGCAAATTCATAGTGCACACCTGCTAACCAGTATCTATTGTAATGCACACTGTATATATATGTGTATACATATAATATAATACAGAAATTTTGAAGTTCATAAGAGCCCTCATCTTTGGAGCAATGAATTTATGACTTATGGTCAGGAACCAAAGCTGAATTTTTTTCCATAGGTAGCTTATGAATAGTTCTTCAAGATGTTAAAGTATCAAATTTCAAATCACTTGGTGACGCAGCCATTTTGGCCCAAATGTCATGGTCACATTTTTCGGAAATGGGGTAAAATGACAACTTTTGCCTCAATTATCTCCTTAACTAGAGGACATATGGCTCCCTTCTCTGTAATACGAAGCAAACTTATATGGACATATAATAATGAGAATTTGAGACTTTCGGCTAGTTTATATTTTTACTGGGCCCCGCCCAAAATGGCCCAGCAAAAACGAAACTCTGAAAAATCCAGTTTTTGAGCTTTTTTTATCTTCATTTCTGTAGGAGCTATCTCCATTTGGACCCCATTTTTGAAATCTACAGTCTAAAGTAGGTTTATGGTGTGAGTTTCAGGTCTATGGCTTCTTCCAAAGGAAAGTTATGAGTTCTTAAAGTCGTGTCCCTGGAATGTGAACGTTTGCTAAACTGCAAAGTGGGCATGGCACGCAATCTTTAAATGACCATAACTTGAAAAGTATACGGCCGAGAGTGCTCAAATTTGGGATTTCCTCCTAAGTCATTTACTACTACAAATGAGCCAAAAATCGACCAAATCTAAGAGGTGACCAGCCAAGCCATTTGTTGAATTCATATGGAATGACCCTATTCCCCCTCCCAAAATAGTTTGAGCAAGATTTTGGTTCAAGGTGTGGGAGGATTTCAGTAAGTTCCAACGTAAAAAGTCGATTTTTTCTTAACTGTTGCGGGAGATTCCCATACCAGATTTGAAAACCTGTGGGGTTGTTGAGAAAAGTGCAGGTATTGTGCAATCCTTCTGCCTAATGTGAACACTGCATTGGGTAGTGCCTTGCTACTGTCATAACTTTCCACTATGGGAAATGATCCTACTAAAATTTCTTTGAAAAAGACCCTGAAAGTGAAGTGGCTTGCCATAAGTTTGATACTGTTCAGTGTAGCCATAATCAAAAACTAGTGGGGAACTGTTCCATTATAGCAACAGGGTTAATACACATGCTTTACACATAATTAAAAGCAGTTTCTCCATGATTGTATCACTTTTTCAAATTACTTGTTTTTTGTCCAAGTGCTTGGACCTTTTTGTTTTAAGGGACTATTATATTTCATTTATTTCTGGCAATATGAAGTTGAATGTTTGTTTCACCATGCATGGCGAATTTGAGTGGTTGTTTACGAGTCACATCATACAGTGAATGTGACAGGATGTTAAACTTGATTAATGACAAGAGTGCTTTGTTGATGCAAAGCTAATGCCCATGATAGTTCCAAACTTTACTCACCAGAGTGATCCTTTATGTGACTGTTTTATTCAAGTTTGTGTTAGGACATTGATAAACAATTTTCAGTTTTTGTGGAGACGTGGATCACTGCAGGTGTTGTGCATTGGAGTGTGCTGTTGATGCCACTGTTATGCAACACATTCCTTGGCTACTATAGATTTATGCAGACTATCAATTGAAATGCACAGCCAGTTGGGGCATAGGTTTGCCTCTATCGACCTATTCTTCTTTGGCCAAAGCTTGTGAGAAAACTATGAGAAAAAGAGGTCAATTAAGGGTTGAATCGACTTTTAGGATGGCTTGGGTTGAGGAAAATGTGTTACAGTAGATAGGTTAGGTTAGGTTAGGTTAGATGAGGTTTAATGTCCCAGTTTCCAACCAATTGGTTCAAGTCGAGACGACCACGGCCTTTTTTCCAGTTGTGGCTCACTGGCTTGTTTTCCCTACTCCATTGGGTACAGTAGATAGGACTTCATGTCAAGTGGAGGTACATTTTGTGTGATAGCTTTTGTATAGCTTCATGTAATCATGAAGCTTATTTTGTTGTCGTTCACATTTCTTGTTTAGTCATTCTTTAAGTTGAGGCTTTCTTTCTATTGATTTTGTTCTGTAGATCATTTATGCAAAGTGAAGGGCTTAGTAAATAACATTGTAAAGTTGTAAAGTTAAGTTAATGTTTGAGCTAGGGTCAGGAAGCTAATTGGCTCATGGAGGACTCTATACCAGAGTTAGGTTTTGATTTGCAATGGGAATAAATGCCTGTGGCAAGGTATAGTTGATTTTTGAAAAGGGTATCAGCTTCAGTGCTCCCTGCTGAGTACTGTAAGGACAAAGAACTTATAAACTTGACCTCGTGTGATCTATTTGGGACAGAAAAGAACAGATCAATACATGTTCCATGGTACGTATTCATTGTAGTGTACTGTTGGTAAAATGTGTAATGATCTTATCTATTGTGTATTTAAGAATACAGTAGGTAGTTTTAGCACAGTGAATGTGAATCACCAAATCTGTTGAAAAATGCCAGCAATAAGACAAGTGTCACTTCTGTTTTGTCAAGCATTGAGAATACACTGCTTTGCAAAGAGGCAATTTCTATATTTTAAAGTGGTTTTATTCTATGCCTTTTAAACATGCATTTGACTTTAAAATTGCCCCAGCCACTTGAAAACTTTTGAAAGCTAAGTAAGTGCTCGAATATTTGTTTTCTCATTGTTTTGCCATTTTCTGTTTATTAATCCCTATCTGTATTGTAAATAGAGACTACAAATATTTTGTCAAAATTAATGTGGCATGTAAAATGACAGATATGGACGTTGGCAAGGCAAATTCGTAGTTTTGTAATGGAAGAAACGTTTTCATGGATGAATAAAATTGAAAATTCATTTCTGGGTACATTTGTAGGGGCAGGACATGGTCACATGCCATGTTTGTACTGAAACTCATTAATTTTTTAATTGGCGCTTAACTTTCATTTGGGGATGAATTTCTTGTATTCGTAATGGATTGTGCATGATAGTTGTTCCCTTACCCATAAGTAGTTTATGCTCTCATTTAACCCCTGGCTAGACATTAGAGAGATACCTGTTAATAGCCTCATCTTGAAACATCTGCTTTGAACGTCATCAGTATTGTGTGCAACTCCAAAATTATAACAAAGAGCAGCTGCAATGAAATGAGACTGAAAGGTATGGAATATATGCTCAAAGAGAGAGAGTTGAGTAGTTTTTAAAGGGGAAGGAGGTCTATTGGTTGAACTGTAATTCATAACAGGATCACCTTTGCAACACTTTAGGCTGTACTCCCATCAGTGGTTGAAATATGATTGTACAGTATGTTCACATTATTTGTCTACACAATTGTTCTGTAGATTTTAAAGGTATGTGGACATGTAACCCAAACAGCTGTTTTACCCAACACTGATAGATTAAGATCCCCTGATGAAAAAACTGTTGGAAATATTTGAATATCTTTTACCATTCTCAAGATATTCTTGCTTTAAAGTTAACTTTGTCTGAGATTTCTCATTTACTGTGTAGATATTGTGATGTGGGGTGTTGCACAGGGTTTGTATTTCTTTTGTTAACCCTTTTTAAATTATCTCTTAATTACATAGCAGCTTAGAATTCTCTAGTTTGGTAGTTAATGTGGACATTTTCAAAGAAGTCAAAAGCTTCTTCCATATTAAACCCTTAGGGTATAACAGCATTAAAACTGTCCATGGAATGAAGGTTGAACAAAAAAGGATACAGTATTAAACACATACTGTACAGTACCTCAGACCCTCTCAGTCTGTCATAGTCCCTCTTTCCATGTCACAAATTTGCATTTATGTAGCTCATGCTTATTCATGATGTAAGTGCAAAAATAGTTATTGTCTTGTAAAATGATCAGTTGGACTTTGATGGTAACTGTGGATGTTTCTAATGTTTTAATGCATTTACAACATATAGGCAGGTATGACATACACATGTTCACAGACCTGTAAGTTTCCCCTTTTCTTGACCCATTGCAGAGTGAAAGTTTGCAGTTTTCACTAAACTATCATCAACTTTTGGAAAGGCAATTCATTTGCCCGGAATTGTTATAAATGGTTTTAAAATCTCCTAACTTTTGAGAGATGGAATTATTTCAAAGGGAATTGAATTTGTTGCAGAGATATTCATGCTGTCAGAATAATTGCAAATTTTGCGTTCAAGCTAGTGGGAAAAGAAGCAGAACAGTCTGTGTTGGAATGTTTTATTTGAGAGGATCTAGCAAGTATTTAACCCAGCAATAATGCATGGTAATGCAGACACTTAGCAGAAAGTTATTTCACAGATCTGTCTTTTCTGGCAACCTGTTAGTTTAGAACATCAAAGGAAACATTAGTGTAAGAAATTGGTGAGAATACTGTAGCACTTATGGAAAAAACTTGGGATACATTGTGGTAGAAGAGTTATTGGATTTTTCCCTTCCAATTTTCATCTTTAGTATTGACCAGGTGGAAATTCCATTCAACATAATTGACATCAAGAATTAAATTTCAATGTCATTAAATTGTGGTGTCATTTTTTAGATGTATTAGTATGATTGAGGCTGTCATTTCCAATAAAGTTCCATTTTTTCTTTAGACCATATTTACTTTTAATAGAAATCCATGCCTTTGTACTCAGCATATGTGCATATTAAAATTTGTCAATTTTCAGATTTCTCAAATTCCAGTAAATGCATCACATGCTTCAAACTTCATAAATATTTGATTGACAGCTGGAGGAGATTATATTCTTAAAGTGGCAAGTGTTTTCCAAAGCTGTAACTCACCAAAATTTCTCATGTGGACTTTTTATGTGCAAATTTCATGGAGTGTTGTCACTATCTTAACATAAGCAAATAAGTATAGTTTTTTTTTTAACGTCCCATAGGCTATTGCACAGCATTATATCATACACGTACATGTTTTGCAAAACAAAGGTCTGTGCACATGTAACCAAATCAGCTGCTTTTCTCAAGAATAAAAGATGAAGATCCTGATGAAAAAATCTGTTGGAATTGTTTTGATATCTTTTACTGCTTTTAAGATACCTTTTCAAAGTTTGACCATTTCTGAGATAAGTCATTTGCTATGCAAAATTGTGATACAGTATGGAGTGTTGCACAGGGTCTGAATTTCTTTTTGTTAATCCTATATATACGTTGCCTAATAATTACTTACCAGATATTTTCTAGTTTGGTTTTTGATGTGGGCATTTTCAGATTAATAAAGAGCTAACTTCTAAAATAAACACCTCAGCACATGTCACCCTTATTGTCCTTGGAATGGAGGTAAAACAAAGGACGGCATAATTACACCCTTGATCTTTCCATGTGACAAATTTGCATGTTGTTGTAGCACATGTTTATTCATGATACTAGTGCAAAAACAGTAGTTGTCTTGTAAAATGGTCAATTTTTGATGGGAATGAAGGCCATATTTACCATTTTAAAAGATGTTTACATCAAATAGACAGTTGTGACATTTACATATCCACAGACCTTTAATAAATAAAATGTGCATAGTTTTGCATTTGTTTTCTTGCAGTGCACTTTTGCTACAATAAATACTGTATCTACATCGCCCCTCTCTTACCTCCTATTTACCTATGTAATCCCCACTTACCCGCAACTAAACCCTGGTAAACTAATAGCACAGTAGCCAGGGAGGGCGCCCTCCGAGAGGAGGCCGGCCTCCCAAGCCCTCTTCCCACTTACCATCAGACGGTTTGAACGCAACTTTGGCCTTGGTTTTTTCTCCTGCCGATTCCGACTACTGGACTTCCGCGGGGGACGGATTTTTCGGACTTCGACTAATAGCTGGCCCTTTCTGACGCCCTTTCCGAAGATTTTGATGAGTATCCTTTTCTTTGGGCGTTTTTTCGGGTCCTGTAGTTTTCCATCTCTTATCTGATCGTGGAACTGATAATCTGTCAGAGATATCAGTATTATTTCACCAAGTAATTCATATGTCTTGTGATGGTTATAAGGTTGTGATTGGTTCCTGTCATCAGATACTCTGAAATGCAAACAATTAATGTACACTGAAATTTAACAACAGATGTCATAGAGAAATGTTTCGCATATTGCTGGTGTGAGTAATATGAAACTGTGGAAAGGTATCATAATAATCATGATGTGAAAGTTGAATGTTTACCACTGGATGCAGGAAACAACTTAGTGATGGTATACAGCAGATTTGTCAGTTTGTAGGCTACTGCATGAGTTTTTTTTAATGTAAATAATTTGACACACTGCTGTTCAGAACATATTTTTGAATTTATGTACCAATTTGACTAGCTTGTGCAAGGTGTAGAAAATTTGATTGCACTGTGTATTCACTCATTGGACTGCTGAGGAGCGGTTTCTCAAATTAAAGCCAGCCATACAGTAGATGTGCTTAAGGAAATTTATCATCCAAAACAGAATTGCTTCTCGTATACTGTATTCTCATCAGAAATTCTGTCAGGGTTGAATAAAAAGTAAGAATGATAGTATTCAAACCAATCTGAAATGGTTTAAAAATTTGGAAGACATTTGTGTTAAGAAGAGATGGAGTACTTTCCATCTGAGGCATTTCTTGGTTTAAGAGTGACAGGTATAATGCACAGAAAGTTTGTTAACACGTACCCTATTAAATGAGGAGCATTGTGTAAAATGAAATGAAAACTTTATGACAGCCCATTACAGAAGCCAGTTAAAACACTAGGGTGAACACAGGTGGACAGTACATGATGCAGGCTACTTTTGCCTGCAGTAAGTGTGTGCAGTAGTATTCTTTGGCTGCCCTACTACTGTACATGACATCCACACTCTGCATGTTACAGTTTTATGCATGACTTGTGTAATGTGTAGCCTTTTGAGCATTGCACTGTAACTTTCAAGTAAAGTGTTAACATATTTACAGTGGCCTTGCTTGTTAAGCTGTGTTCAGTTTCTCACATGAACTATTGACAGAAGTGTACTGTGATGCACACATTGTAGGCTACCATGTTGAAAGCTTCTCAGCCTTTTGGCTGAGATCATTTGTAGTGTCGTGCTGTCCCAGAATGGGACCATGCATGACCCATGATGTAGAGGTTTGAAGGTCGAGAGGGTGACCAGTCATAGTCGTCTTGTCCCCTCAGGGATGTAGCTCCTTTGGGGAACAGAACTTCGGGAGTAACATTGGTTTTTTGCCCTTTTGCTCTTCGCCAGAGAACTGAGGAAATCAACTTTGGAAAAGTATTTTGACAACTTCCTGGTTGGTCAACCTGTCTGCCTTTCTAGGTTATTCAGCAGAAAATTTACTTCTGGAAAGAAAATTTGAAAGTTGCCTTGGATGCCATCTGTTTTCTTCTTCATGAAATTTGTTTTTTCAGACAACCAACCTGTTACTTAATAACTTTCTTTCGGTTGTCCATGACACATTTTGGTCATCTGCAGCTTGCAGACTGCTATAATCAAGCCCCGCATTGCAATGTGTACAAATATTATAGTATCATCTGTTGTTGGTCACTGGAGATCCATGTTGAATGACAGAAAGTGTTTAATCAGTAACAAGGAGTCTTTAAATTTATGTAATTGCAAGACTCTTCCATGCAACATACATCACATGACCACTACACTTCATTTCAATGTTGTCAATTTTAAAATAACTAGAAAATTTTGTATCATAACTGGTTTTATGAGAAAAATGATCTCTTTGAAACCATGGTTAAAAGCCCCCTCCCCCATTTACATTGAAGTCAAAAGAATCACAACAGAATTTCCCTGCTTTTTAAGTTTCATACTGTATCAATTAGAGGGTGATTGTTGCAACATTATCATCAGCAGAAGGTGAATTGAGTAAACTTGCATAGTATTTCATCAGAAACCTTGGACAGTTAATCAAACATGTATGAAGGCCTTTTATCTTCCAAGCCTTTAAACTTTGAATATTGCTAAAAGAATGTAACCGGTTATGACGTTTAAAGAGTCGTGTGGTAGGAAATTTTTTTAATCATTCATAGGCTAGCTGTATTTAAAACTATCACGCACTTAAACTCAATCATGTCATTACTGCTTCTGTTCAAGAGGCTGATCGGTTTGTCAGGGATGGACATTTTCTGTATTTTGGTAAAGAAAAGGGCTACAAAATATTTGTTATTTGCAGGTGAAGTTATGGGTCAATCAATAGAATTTCTGTGTCATGGACAAACGAGACATTTTACTGTAATTCATTATTGGTATTCTTGTCAGATTTCAGTCTAAACTAATGTAAGTTTACAAATACTTAAATGTAGAAACAACAGTTGTATTAGTTTCCTTGTTTAGCAGTAATCTTCAAGCAACCTTTCATTTCTGTCTATTAAGGCAAAACAAAAGTATTTCTGCAGTAGGCATCGTGGGCAAACAGTCATAGATGGACAGCAAGGGTCAACCAGGGGGTCAGCTTGATTTAAGAATGTTTAAAAATTATCAGCAGAAGGGTACTGTATCTATCAGTTACACATCCAAAAGACTGGAAAATTATATTCAGTCCTAGGTTGAAGACTTAAAAACAGCATCATTTGTCAAGGATGGATACATTTTTTGTTGTAGACGGATTCCGAGCAAAATTTTTGAAACGTCATTTTGTCTTAAAATGCAGAGTGATCACACAGTTCAGGGGGTGATTGTGAATTGAGAGCCATTGCTCTGCAAATGCTCATCCCCCGGATTGGTTTTTCCACATGTAGTCTTAGGGGTGTTTGAGCTCATATGTTGTGGACAGACTTCTGATGCAGTGTCCGTCCATGACAAAATTTGTATTGTAACTACAATATACAAAATAACTAAACTTTGATCTGATGACTACACAGCAGAAGACATATTTAGTATTGAGAAATCAGTAGGTGTTTTACAAAATGTATATTTACCACAGGAAAAGAAAAAACTTCCCTACCTACAATGTGTCATGGACAGACATTGCTGCATCAAACACAAACAAACATGTGAAAGGATTGTTAGGATTTTTCCTTTGAATTCAGTGTTGTCATGGAATAAGGTTATCCATCTAAAGAAATCACACAAAACTTAAAAAGGTTATGACTAAAATAATTATTGTAATAAATTTGAGTGACTAAGAAATGTATGCCCATGACATGCATTTTAAGACCCTACATAGAATGGTTTATTCCAAGATTTTCAGATATCATCAAGTATTTCCTCTATTTATTCCAGTTGAAGTCATGTCTGTCATAAGTACAGTATAGGACAAATTTTAACATTGTCCTAAAATGCTTTAAAATTTCGTTGTATATCCTAACATGAAATCTTGGTTTCTTGGTCAACATCTAACCGATCACCCTCTGAACCTAACTTAGACCCAAACTTTAAAGCAGTGTTGCTAAGGGAGAGATAATAATTTGTTAATCCTATTGTTAGAACAGTGTATAAAATAATACTCTCCTGGCATTTTAGAGCTGTTGAAATATGGGTGATGGAAATTGGTGGACTTGTTGCAGTAGTGTTTGAAGGAGAAAGTGAAATTAAGTTATGTAATTGTGATACTTTATTTTGGCATTGTGAAATTATGAAATCGTGCAATTAGAAAAAATGAATTTTGGAGGGGATATTTCACACATTAGTGTAATGTTTTAAGTTTGTATCTCGATCCTTCCACAAAATGAAATAAGTTAGTCTTGCTATGCAGAAACCACATTGTCTGTATCAATGTTTTTACCTGGTTCCAGCTGATGTTGTGCAAATTCTTCAACTGCATGAAGTGTAGAAGATTGCAAGAACATAATTCAAGAACCACATACAGTACATATTCTTTTTACTGTGGGGATCACGTGCAGTAACCCTAATTTTAATTTAGCCATGCCATATCAGAAATACTTGGATAGTAATTTTAACTGCATGGTTGATAAATTGACTTGAAAGCAAGATAAATCCTTGTGATACCTGTGATATTTATGCAGCCTTTGTGTTAAACATGTGATGATGTGAGGGATATTAATGAATTTTTAATGTTCCATCAATGTTTCAAAGTAGGGCAACTACTTTACACTTTCCTGTAGTATATTACAAGCATGTAGCTTGTCCAGTTATCTCTGTTTGTGATTTAGAAATTTGCACCGATCAAGCTTTGGATTTCGTATTTACCCTTTTTCTCAGGTTCCATGCATGTTTTTTTTATCATAGGACATGGTCCAAACCCATTTGTAGAAAAGTCAGTAGGCTGCAGTATCTAGGTCTGTAACCAGTTAACTGCGTATGGCAGATATATCCATCATGTCCTATAACGTCAGCGTACTACGTATGAACAACCTTTACAATATTTTGATTGGGATATCAGATAGTGACTCAGAAAATGAAGAAGGGGAAGCTGGTATTTGCATGAGGCAAGTGACTTAGACACCAAAACTAAGTTACAAACACTGTGATTTGCTTGTATTTGCTTCAAAAAAGAAGAAAAATAACGAGATGACACATGTTTGTGGTAAACATTGACAGTGTACTGTTTTTCCAGTGTAAAGTTGAAATTTGCAAAAAAAAGACATTTTTGCAGAAATCAATTCTGCAGTGGGATGAAAGTTACTATATTTTAATTTCGCAGTTAATAAGTTAAGCAGGGAAATACTTTAGGTTAATTGCTTTGTAATTTTGACATCTACTGTACTGTCCAGTAGTTACCAACCCCGCACAATTTCATGTGATATCCACAGGCATGTGGGTGAATTTTGCGGAAAACTCTCATTGATATTTGTGATGCATGTAAATCTGAGGGCTGAAAGTCACAGTTCAAAGCCTAATGAAAGCTGAAATGACATGCTATAGTGTAAAGAAAGGTTTTAGTCACCTTGGAGTAATAACCTGCCACTGTACCTCATTTATTGCCCATGGTCAGAGGACATTTCATTGTAATGATCACTTTAGTTTTGTGGTGCAGTTCTCAATGGCTCCCAGATATGGTGGGCTTAACAAGTGATAAGCTTTGTTTCATTTAATTGGCAGATAGAGTACAAGCTGCTCTCTCTGAAGTTGGTTGTGGTTGAAGAGATCAATTAAATATTGCTTCTAAAAAGAAAAAAATATTCACAGATGCTTTCCAGGAATATTAAATTGAGATGTTTTCATTAAAACAGAGAGAAACTTGTCATATCAGCCATCAGACACCCCATTGGATATGTGTTACTGTATTATTGCATTGTACAATATCTCATGTTTAAGCCAGACCTTCAGAAAAGTTTCTCTACACTTTTATTAAATAGTGATTTCTGTGTAACCAGAGGTTACCTTTTGCACTTTATTCACTATAAATGATGTGACAAATGTTTTCAGGTATTGTAGAACCTTGAATGCTTGTTCATATAAGCCTTAGAGGCAGAATGAGAATTAATGTTACAGTACAGTGAAGTTAATACTCAAAAGAATATATCTGACAGGGACATTATTAATGGATGACTTTGCTTTTAGAGTACCTTCTCCCTTGGTCATATCCACCAAGGAATAAAATTTGGATTCAGTGGTTATAAGTAGAAATAGCTTCAAGGCTCAAGCATATGGCCAACTTGTATGAGCACTATAGCATGAAAAGCTGCATTACAAAGAAAGGGCATGGTTTAGCATTGTGTGCACGGCAATGCCTTTAGTAGAGCTGCATTGTGCTGTAGATCTGTAGTACTTACTAAAGCTAGATTCATGTGCATGGACTGTTTAATAAATTGTTTTATTTCTGTAGTAAAAATGTGAAAATCTAATGAAGTAGGACTTTGTAGTCAAGGTGGTTTCATGTGAAGCCTCAATACAAATTTGTCATCAGCTAGATGCAAACTAGAAGATTATCGTGCATAATCTAAATTGCAAGTTCTTGAGAGCTGCTGCAGCCTACTCCAATGATTTGTACTTTGTAGCAATATTTTGTAGGGGAGTAAAAATAAAAGGACCTTGCAGTGAGATGGATGAATAATTTATAGATAAACTTTGTTGGTTCAACAGCACATGTTATAAAAAGTTTTGGAACTTTACAAATAAAAGTACCAAGGAGCTCCAGCTAGTACAGTACCTGCCCTATAAAATATAAAATTGTGAAACTCGATCAGCACAGTGTGAAAGTTAGTAAAATATGAAATTGTTGTGAAATTCAAATTGGGTTCTTTACACTTTCCAGAGTCCTGTTACTGTAATTAAGTGAAACCCTCATCAAGATAATGTGTTGATGGTACAGTACCATAGAGCAAAATTTGTGTACTTTTTACTTGAAAGATTATACACAATGATGGATGTATTAAATCAGTTATGTTATTAAAGGAAGTCACTTTAAGCAAAATTTACCAAGATTCAACTTCCAAATATTACAGGTTTTGTGAACTTGATTTCTGTTGTCCAGAGCAGTACTGTCAGTTTTTTCATTTCATGATTTTTAAGTTTAAACAATTTAATAATGAAGATGTTTCATGCAAAATTATATTTTTATCTCAAGGTAGAAAGCATGGATACTTTCCATACTTGGCATGTGGATGCTTTATATTCAGAAGATGAACCCTATTGAATTTGGTAGAGGTCAAAGGTTATAGTATCTGAGGTCAGGGAAGGTAAAACTTCAAAAATCTTGGGAATTGGTTGTAAACAAAATATCTCAAGAAAGGAATGATGGATACTTTGCATACTTGGCATTTGGATTTATCAGATTAAGAGAATTAAGAATATTGTTTTTGGTGGTGGTTATAGGTCATTTCGGGTTACCAGAGGTCAAAAATAGAAATCCTGTAAACAGGATATATCAAGGTAGAAAGCATGGATACTCTTCATACCTGGCATGTGGATGTCTGTAGTCACAAGATTACCCCTATTGCATTTTGTAGAGGTCAGAGGTTAAGTGATGTTACCAGAGGACAAAACTGAAACCCATTTAAAGATGATATCCTAACTTAAGGAATAGTGGGTACTTTTCATACTTGGTATATAAATTAAACATATTAAGAGGAAGAGTACTATAGTTTTTGGTGGAGGTTGGAAGTCATGTGAGGTCACCAGAGGTCAAAAATTGAATCCTTTTTAAATAATCCCAACATAGGAAGCATGCATACTTTTCATACTTGGTATTTGGATGTGTTACAGTCAGAAGGTGAACCCCATTCTTTTTGATAGAGGTCAAAGGTTGCACGAGGTCTCCATAGGTGAAACAGCATAAACTTTGGAAATTGCTAGTAAATGCAATAGCTCAAGATGCAAAGATTGATACCTTTTAAATTTTCTTTCGGCAAGGAATCACTATTGTTTTGGGGCTTTATGGTTTAGGAATATTTTTGGGGTTAAAAACCAACCTTGGGGGAGGGGATACCTATATACCCACTGACCAGTGGAAAAAGATACCCTGAAGCTTGGTCTTGCAGCTGTATCTGTATTAGTCATCATTTGAAAGTGCTTGTCATGAAAGTGAAGTATTTTTGTTTCATTCCTCATATTGTGCTTTGTACTTCTATATTGCAAATAAAAAGTTATTGTAAACATTTTGAGTATTCTTTAAATCAAATCTACCTTGTAGTTGGACCCTAACAGAATTAGATTCAACTGCTAGACTTTAATGTGAAGTCTGTTATTCTCAATATGTGGTCTTCGAAATAGTTATCAATAGTCATGTTTCTGGAAGTGCTGCCCCAATCTGGAGCCATGTTCAATTTTTGTTGAATGAATCTTGCGACAAGAATGAAGTTTTGGCAATGATTGATTATTACTGGGTTGGAAAGATGTTTATATCTCAGGAGGCACAGTAAGTTTTCCTAGTAGTTTTCACATGTTTTCATGTACAAGAAATCAAATTCCCTTTCACTTGCCAAAATTTCTCTCCAAGTAGGTACAGTACATGAAAATTTTGCTGCTCTAGATGCCCATGTGTAAAGAAAAGAGAATTTTCAACCGTTAAATGATCTATAAATTCAAATATCTCTCTTACAAAGTGTTTCCCCAAGTCATTTTATTGTAGCTTGCATTGTATACTGGTGTTACTGTTTAAAATCAGTATTCCTCAATTAAGGCCTGATGCCTTCAGAAACATTTTTCATAAAATTGTGTAATGTTTTAATTGCAATTTGTTTTGAATTGTTTAAAGTGTAGTGCACACAGGTGTGTCAAATTGTCTTTGAATTATCAGAAAAATACAGTATACTGCTGTATACAGTAGCCTACCATTTTCTTTAGATGCAAAAGAGGTTACAGCCATTCATGCAGTTACCAAATGCAGTTATTGCTGTGCACAGATAACACTTCTTTATTGGTTTTTGTTATAGGTTTAATAAATGTTTTAGATTGTATTCTGTTTTTGTTCAACAAATAGATATCTTCAGTACATTTCATTTGTTATAACATTCTGCTCGTAATGTCAGGTTTGTTAGAGATTTGTTGAACATGACATCACAAGCAGCTGTCTTTTTAAAATTGCCCATACCTAGACTACAAAAATGGTGGTCTGCATATATCAGCAGCTTGGCCAGTAGTTTTATCTTATTCTGTACTGCTCATCTTATAGATTGAATTAACATTCCCACAACGAAGACAGCCCAATGGTTGGTATATTAAATTTTACTTTATACCATGTTTTGTCTCTCTTGAGAATTTCTCCTGCTCTTCAAAAAGCTGTAAATTGTGGTACCATGCCCATAAATAAAATCTTTATGAATCTGTGTCGGGTAAAATGGTGTTGAGTTAACATACTGAAGTAAATTTTGTGTAATAACCTAATACATTTTATGGGATTACCAGCTCAGAAACTTAGTCTAATTAAACTTAACAGTTTTCCATTTGAGTTTGATGTAATTCCTTGGAACGTGCAAATTAAAATCCTGCAAGTGGGCTGTATATATAGGTTGATGAATTGATGAAAATCAGCAGAATATGTCCTGTTTAGATGCTTGGATATTTTGCTAGCGTAACCAAATAAGGATTTAAAAGTACTTCAGTGTTAGAGTGACTGTGTTTGAAACTTTGAAATAAGTGAGAAACAGAAGCTGGTTGTACAGGAGAAGAATGGTCATAAAGTTTAGGTCTTCTACCAGAAAAAAATGGTCTTCCGTGTGCACCCCCTACAAAAGTCGTATAAAACCCTTAGTAAATTAAGCCCCATTAATCCCAACCTGCCTCACGACTTAACCAGACTATACTGTAGTTAACAAACACATAAAGGTTAGGCACTATTAGTTTTCAGTTGGTTACAAGGCAAACCTCAAGGGAAATTTTAGCAGAAGTCACTAAATTTTCTCAGTTCTTTATACAGTACAGTCATGGTAAGCTGTCATGATATCAAAAATAATGCACACCTGAAAAAAAGAAGAATGTATATACTCATTGTCAAATTTGGAAGAAAAATGGTACGCATTTGTTTTCGAATTCTTGCCTAGAGACACAAATCGGTATATCAGTTTGCCTTGTGTAGTATAGCATAAGACCTCAAGTTAGTTCAGAAACTTTGAAAAGTAACTTAGTGAGCTTCATACTCGAAAGTAAAGACTAGGGCTCAACCGATGTGGTTTTTTGCTGCCGATCCGATGTCCGATGTTTTTATCACAACATCGGCCGATATCCGATCCGATCCGATATTTTCGCTATCAATGCTTTTACATTTCACAGCGCGGTCAAACATTCCTTATTCCTCGTGAGCCATGCCTATGCATGCACATCGGCTTAAACGAATTTCCTTTAAAAAATTCCCCTCCATGTTTTACTTATACCTTTCATTCACAAAACGATGTTTATATAACAATTCTATGACCAAATAAAGCTTCGAAAATAAGCAATCGGCAGATTATCGGTGACTCTTCATTCATAGCACATAATTCCGTGATTGAACTGACTTTCACCTACTCACTGTAAGCCTACTAATTCCCCTAACAAAATGCAATACCTTTCGTTCTCTGTTCGAAGCCCAAGTCGCTCGCACTAATGAACGTTAAAACAGAAATAAGCCTGCGATTTCAGTGCATGTACTTGGCCATTTCGCACCATCCTACCGTGCTTTAACTACACATAAACAGATTGTGTAGGCTTACACGTGTAAATTTGTTTTGAGTATTTCATATAGCAGTACGTAATGCATGCATGCATGTACTACATAGCCATACGTAAATATTTGTTCCATGCTAGCTAGAAAGCTTGCTGTGTGCAGAGTTATGCAGCTATGAGTTTTGGGTATCGGGGTGATGTTGCAGACATCGTTTATTACGAAAGCCATAAAAGCACATGGCACTCTTAATTTCACACAAATGAACATGCATGTCTTACATAAAAAGCATCCGCCGTAACTACTGCACACTATGATGTAACAACTGGAAATTTAGTCGTACAAGCAGCGATCAAAAACTCTGTTATTTCCCGGACCACGCCCCATGTTCTTGCTATGTGCGTCAACGTCATTACAGAACAGGTGCTTAGCCTAATGTATGGGTGTTTGCATACAATTACGGACCTACACATGCACTGGCTTCACTGTGCGTTCATGGTGCATTTCACTTGAACTTCTCTGTACAGAACACGTACATGCCTAAGGTATACGTGTTTGCGTACATTTCGGCCCTATATCAAACATATAATTAATGACTGCGAATTCCACACTTCGTTTCGTTCATTGATAAATTTCGGGGAATTGAAACTAAAGTGGGTGGACATGATCACTAGACTCTACGTACAGATTTTAAAAGCTTGTGCATATTGCGAATATCACAGTGCCTGTCAGTAGAGCCAGTTTACGCTGTTGATACATAATTTAGGAGATTAAACTGAAATTGACAGCCCTAGTTCATCACAAGGGCTATTGTCGGTCGTAATAAAATGATTAATTCTATTTATCTGTTCATTTCTTTGTTGTAAAAAATCACTATCACTATACGTCCCCGATGTACGTAAATGAAATTTTCGACGCACGGAACATCGGCAAACATCGGCAAGTGCAATTTGCTATATTTCGTCGATCCGATGTTTTACCGATAGTCCTAACATCGGCCCGATCCGATATCCGATCCGATTATCGGTTGACCCCTAGTAAAGACAGTAGACCTTAAAAAACATTGCGAATGGCTGTTTGAGAGTCTAATTCTGCACCTGTCTCCAATATTTTTGGAAGTGTATGCTGAATTTCTACGCTGTTTTCCTTTCAATATGGTATCCCATGGTCACATTCAGTGAGTATAGCGGGGTTAACTGTGTTACAGTACTGTAGCATATATATTTACAAGCAGGACTGGAAATGAATGCTGAATGTGCTGAAAAGTTGCACAAGCTGTGAAGCAAGCGGAAGCCTCGGTTTGATGCTTTGGCAATCATTTAACAACTTGTGCAAGTGTTGTAACAATAAGCAAACAGAGTGTCATCCAAGGGAACCAGGACAAATGAACAGGTCTTCTGTATGTAACAATGGTTGCCTCAGACAAGTGGAAGACCACTTATTTTGAACACTGAGTAATCATGTGTCCTACATACTGTACTTACATTTGGAGAAAGCTTATAAATTGGCAACTTCCATGCACTTACTGTTTGCAGGTCTCATATAACCATGACTATATAACAAAAACATGCCAAAAGGCATGTGACGTAAATTGGGCAATGCTGCTTTCCTTCCTGGAGGGTATCTGGTCATAAACTCCAACAGTTGTGGTCAAATTGAAACAAATGGGGCTAGACCATGTGTGAAATTCATTGTAAAACACCTTGAGGAAAAAGATAACTCAGTTAACCTATTTAATTCCCTAAACATGCAAATTTGATAGCTGATCGTTAATTTCAGGCATACCCTAAGGAAACACTGCCGCTTTAAATTGGACAAGCATTGGCAGGGGTGGCATTACTTAAGAAAGCATACACAGTTAATATGCCAGAAAAAGGCTTAAAGGCATTTTACCTTCTTGATTATATTTTATGGCCTAGCTCTCCTCAGAGTTTCTTAGGTTCAATTTTCTCATGCCACTCCCCACCCCTGAACAGTTTAACACCCCTTGTTGAAAAGATAATCTTACATCATTTACCATCATACTGTGGTAAAGCAGTGTTTATAGAGTAGGTTTGATATTCAGTTGAAAGGAATCTGATAGTAGCAGGGCATGTCTTTTAAAAGGAAGGTTTAAAGCTTAAAGGTCAAAAGCAGTCGCCCCAAACTTATTTTGAAACAATAGCTAAATTTCACAAATTTCTTATTTCTCTTCCAGGTATCTTTCATAATATTTTAAGACATAAATATTGCATATTCAAGGTAAACCAAGCAGTTGCTCCTTGTAAAGTTTACAGTTAGTTAAGTGAGAAAAATATTGTCACATGATTCTCAAGAGTCATTCAGGAAATAGGATAGTCTGCTATACAATTCTTTATTGGGGTGACTGCATTCTCACTTTAACACAAGTTTTGATTTGTTGAATGGGTAATTACTGTAATCTTAGCAGTCTAAAATTTGCATTCAGTTTTGATTTCTGTTTCTTCAGATATTTTACAGTAAGATGAATTTATCACATTTTCAAGCAAAAGTAAACTGGAATTCATGAAACGTGGGCATGACATATCATACACCTCACATGTATGAATTAGCTCTGTTTGTTTTTCTTTCAACTTTAGCTATTTTTCTCCTTCCTTATCTCATTTTTTGTATTACAAATGCATGAGAGGCCATAGTAATTTTAAATAAACGTCCCCATGGAAAACTCACTTCCCTGTCTCCTGGTCAAAATGTAAGATTGAAAAACAAGTATACAAAGTATTGCTAGGCAGTTTGGGGTGATAACATCACGTCTGCTTGCTTCCAGTTTACTTAGGTTACTAAAGTGGCATTTTTATCTGCTAATTTCTGGAGGACAGCATATATAGGAATTGAATTAAAATTTCACTAGAATGCCTAGAGCTAATTTCACCTTCATGTATCAGAGGACAAGTTTTGCTTTAACCCTTCCTTCATAGGGAATAAGCATTCACCCCAACCCTACTTTGAAATGTCAGTTTAATATTAATAACATAATCTTACACAGTACTTTATCTTGCAAACTATATTTTTCATGATGATGTTTCAAATGTACAGTAGCATACATTAGAACAAACAAGGGAGTTACTTTTCATAGCAGTTCAGGAACAAAGTAACATATTGTCACATGACATGAGTAAAAAGAGTCATTCATGAATTAGGATATCTGGATGTACTAATTCATGTTGAGATGACTGTATTTTTCCTTTCAGCTGTTTGACTGCACTTTATTTCCTGGAAAGTTGTGGAAGTTTGCCCTCTGAAACTCTTCAAACCAGCAGTGTTGCCTTTGGGTGTCAGATATTTTAATGAGGACACCATTTGAAGTAATAAAGTTTATTGACAAAACTTTTCTGTAAACAAGTCCAAAAGGTAAAAAAACACTTGGGATGCTTCAAGAGCTATGTCTCCTCTCTTCATTATATAGCCCTTGATACTGTATGCCTCAAGTAAGGGTTTTTAAATTGCAGTTTGTTCAGAGAAATATGCACTGTTACTGGAACACTATAGTCCTGATGAATTTATTCCAGAAAAATAGTTTTTGCAGGTGTGAGTTTATTGTGAAAAAAGGTTTGATGATTCGTGTCTCATTAATTCAGGCCTTGAAGGGCAGTTGTTTTGTGAAACTAAGCAACCACAATGTGGGAGAAGCCTATATGGCTTATGAATTACCACTTCATGTTGGGTAGCTAACCAACTCAGCAATGGAGATCAGATTTGGTCTTTTGAAAAGCCAGTTCAGATGGGAAAACTGTAGATTGCTCTTGGATGAAAAACCCAACTTTATTTGACCTGGTTGGGGATGGCACCCAGAACCTCCCAGTTGCCATGCAAGCTTCATCGCCTCAAATGCCAACGCCTTTATCTACTCGGCCACAGCACCGGTAATTGTACCTTAAGGATTAGGGGTACAGTGCTGTATAATCTCACCATCAAAAGCCTAAAACAAATAAATCCTAGTGCACAGCTTGCAGCCTAGGACCTTTTTTGCTCTTCATGTTTTCAGTGATAGTCCCTGTATTTTTAGAATTTTAAAACTCAAGTTACCATTTACTTTTACTACTATGAGAAAAGCAGTTTGACACAGAAGTTTGATGCCCAAGGAAATAGAAAATTATCAAAAGATAGGCAGTAGAATTTGCTTGTGTCATGTGTTCACATACTAATAGCAATGCTCATCTCTGCAGACTTACCCTTGCATTGATGTTATTCTTAGCTTTAACCCAATTGCTTCAGGTGTCTTGAGTTCTTGAAAGTTGCAAGTGTTACTCATGTCTGCAATTGATCTTCTTTGTTGCTGGGTAATTATATCCTCCAGACGTCTCTGTTCCGTCAGGTTTTGTTTTCCTGCAGCTGACGGATGGGAACATTCCCGCACTGGAGGATGAGAACTTACATCAGATTAATTTGCAAGCTTTTAAACCCCTGCACAGAAATAACAAGATGTGTTGCCTCAGCAAATAGGTAAAAGGGAAAATTGGATTATGCAAATATGATACCATAGTTTGTTTCGATATGATATGTGGTCTCGGACCAAGATTAATAAGTTTGGGAGATTTGAGACTGTCAAAGCAAATAGTGGCATCAGTTGTCAAATTCTGATGTGGTTGTTATTGAAATAGGTGGACATAATTAAGTGCACTCATAACATATACAATACGTGGATCCCTTCATTGCTAGTGCTCAGTAAATGGCTTTAAAGAAGGCCAGGTTCCATATATTTTTCAGGTACTGCGTCCATCATTATCTGGCTGCAACTATTTATTTGTAGTTTGTCTCATACCTTGGTTTATACCAAATAATTGATAGTTACCTCAATTACTGTGCAGTAAATCTGCCATTTATCAACTTTGGAGAATTTCATCTCATCATTTTGAGTCTATACTACATGCAGATGTTATTTAACGACTGTGATATGTTCATCATTTGCATGCAGCATGATTTTTTTGTTGATCTGTAGTCCTTTATAGAAGATCATATTTTGCATGGATAGCAGAGACAGAATATATCTCTCTATCAGTATTAAAACATTCAGCGTAGCCAACAAACTCTGGGAATGACTTAAGTGACTTCCCAAAAATAATACACAGCACCAGAGAGTTCTGAATGTTGTGTCATTGAAAATTAAGAAGTTTAAGGGTAAACAAACAATTTATTTGCTACATACAATGCCATTAAATATTTTCTGTGAGAGCCTTATCTCTCGAAAATAAAATTATCCAGCTACACAAATTTAATTGCCTATTAATCTTCATTGCCCCTACTTTTAAATCTTCAACTTAAAGGAGAGATAAACCCTAGCTTTTTCTGCATCAAAGACTATAACATTTTAATGTATGCTTTTTCAGAAAGAAGCACGTAGAAGCTTGAATATCTATTTCAACCTTAGAAACTGATTTTTATGTTGCTAATGGCTCAAGCCATTGTTGCTTGAATTCTAAAAGTTTCAGGATGTACAATGACGAGAGCAAACCTGATATCACATTGCAACAGAAAATTTACCAACTCACATAAAGTAATTAGATATGAACATGGTGTGGAAAGTAACTATGTAATATGTGACAAAATTCCATTTGTCACTTGTGATAGGAAATAAAATTCAAAAGTATGTTATTAAATATATTTTCATCACACATTCAAGTGAAAAATAAAAAAATGTTATTACAAGAGGGGGAAGAAATAGTTTGGGTGACTTGGCAACACCACAGCCTTTCACCATGCACTACAACACTTATTCACAAACATACAGAATACAGACTATAATAGCACACTGCAGAACTGCAGTGCACTATGCACTCTAAGGTAAAAACTCAATGCAACAGGACATCTTACAGTTTACCTCATGTAGTCAAACTTCAAATACTGCACATGGTTGTTTGCAAAAGAAAGCATGGATGCAAACGGACAGTTTACCTCTTAGTGTATCCTTTGTAGCCTGAATATACTGAGGATAAATTAAGACATCAAGAAAAATAGAGGAAGAGCATGACCTGCTGTGAAGGTTGCCCTTGGATACTAGTACCACTTCTGCAACTAAGTGGGAAACTGTGTGAGTCTATTTCGCTCCTCCTTACCACCTATTTACGTAATGTACCATTATTGCCTGCAATAACCATCTGGCAAAAAACTAATAGCAACGTGGTATCCCCTAACAGTAGAGGGCGCCTAGAACCCTAAATGGTCCTTCTGATTTTGTCTTTTTTTTTATGTAAGCAGAGAAAGAGCTAACAATATCTTAGGTGATGGCGATCAATGACAAATATACCTGAATCTACATCGCCCTCTTTTGGGGAAACTTGGGAGGCTGGATGCCTTCCATCTCCAGTTTGCTCTTAGCTTACCAGGGTCTACTTGCTGGTAGGTGGGGATTATACATGTGTAAATAGGAGGTAAGTATGGGGGCTCATAGATTCCCAATCCAGGGAGTTTTGGGGAATATACTTGCTGAAAATTCTTGCTTTTTAACTTCCATTTTGTTCTGTAAATGAGGTAAAGAAAAGGAGACAGTGTGCCCATAATGACAAGGTACTGTAGGTAGATTACAGTTACTGGGGCAGCATAGGCTTACTGTAGTGACATATGGGACAGTGAGTTATATGAAGCCCTAAAACTTGTTTGAAATTGCCAAAGCTGTTGGCAATGTGATCTAGTCTTTGAAGACCTAATATTAAGGTTATGGTAGAGTACACACAGTTTTGGAATGCTCTGGAGAAGCTTCAAAACTAGTTTGTGTGTGTAATTCCATGTGCATTAGGAAATTCTTGAAAACTTTGGGTAATTCTGTTTGGACTAGCATTTTTCAGAAAATGTGTTAGAATATTACTGTAGTCTCTACTAGTGGTTACCTGCAAAATATGTGGGTTTCCTTCTCCATTAATACACATAGTGAGACTGACCTATCCAGTTACCTTGCAAATTGATGAAAAATGAATCGGGTACAAAGGATTGCAACATGCTATGCCATTTTTCAAGACTTTGCAGATGAAGTAGGAAGGGGAAGGACTCTCTGTGCAATCAACTGCATTGACAAGTATTGTGGGTTGGTAAGGATTCCATAAAGTAGTATTAAACTATGGGGGCTAGTAGATGGTTTGGGGGGATCTATTTCATTGCTACTTACCTCATCCAATCTGTTACCAGTGTGAACAATCCCATCTATTTAGTCTCAGTAAAAGTTTATATGACACAGAGGTGGCCAAAACCACAGGTAACTTGGTTTGGGGGTTTCTTGTGTAAATCATGGCCAGTGTTAAAGCTATGAAAGTTTTACTGTAACATAACACACCCAAGCCCCTTGAATGTATTAGTACAAGGATGAGTATATCTATGTAACAGGATCTTGAGAGAGGACCATTCTGTAGCCAAATTAATTTTTTTATGGTCAATTGGCTATTCTCAAAAGGACTGTCTTGGGCAATTTTAAACACTTAGTATTCTTCAATAATAGTTGCCCTTAAATTATAACAGGCCAGCCAAGCTGGTCCTACCCATGATTCTTATAATTTCTGGTCTGAAGTCTGGAATGTAAGTAACAGCTTTTTGCCACAGTAAGAATTCAAACAGGGTTGTATAGCTACACCGGTCGGCGCCGGTAGGGTGAACCGGCACTAAAGCTTAGCGATGGCCACTCAAAGTAATTTGTCAGCTTATCCACCAGCACCCAATTTCCCAAAATAATGGTATATGGATATAAAATTCATCTTTTGTCTTGTTAGTATATTCTGACTACAGAGGGCAATATCTGTGGCCAAAATCCAATGTTGCATCAATTTAACACGCTAACAAAGTTCCAACAACAAACAGTTTTTTAATTAGCGCCAATTGCACATTCGACGCGTATTGACAAATCCCATTTCACCACAGATTTTATAAGGCTAGGCTAAGCACTTGTAGTGTGTGGCCTAAAGTTCATTATCCTACATGTGGCTTGTGAAAGTTAGGCAGGGGATTTTAACCAGCACTCAAATTGGGCTAGCTATAACCCTGAATTCAAACTTTCACAAGTTAGTGCCTACTGATAACATGTATACCAGTGGGTTATAGTCACATCAAAGTGTAGATGGGAGGTACACATGTATGGAAAGCGTGGATTGGACAAAGTATAAAGTAAAAATCTGAAAGTATATCTAATGCATTGATTGGAAGTTTATGTGAAAACCACAGCTTCAACATATTATAGAACATATGAATCAAAAGTATGGACTGGAGGTTACCATTGGTCAGAAATTGTTCACAGCTGAGCAGAAAATGAAGATAAAACATCAGATGTGAAAAGGAGAATTTTTAATGCATGGAAAAATTGATTTAGTGAAAAATGAAAATCTTATCTGAAGAAAGAACGGAACAATCATAGAAAATTTCAAATGATATGGAAAAAATAAATGGGAATTTGCATAGCCAGAATGTACATAGCATTGAAGTATGAACCATTAGTAAGAGGAACACATAGGAAGCTTAGATTTATTGAAGGTTACGGATCGTGAGATATAAAACAGAAAATATTTTGGAAGTGTAATGCCGATCTACAATATCAGAATTGTACTGCAAAAGCTTCAGGTATGCATGGATGTAACATGGAAAGTACGGACCATTTAGTACAATTAAGATACAGGATTGGGAGGGTATATTTGTTAGAAGTTGTAAGTGGGATATAAAATGATAAAAAAAAAACAAATATTTAAAATGAAAGGTATATTTTATATGGAAATTATATTGGGAAAGTATAAAATAAAACTCATTCATGCAATATAGCAATGTCCAATACTGCAGTCTTACTGATGTACAGTATGTGAAGCTTTTGAAATTTATTCACTTAATTTGAAATATTGATTGCACAATAATTTGTGATGTACTTCTTGTATAACTCACATTACCTGCTTTTATTTCCTTTTGAAACCAAAATGTTTTTATATAAGACCTTGAAAAGTTCACTGCTTTCTTGTATACTGTAGCGTGTACAGAGTGGGCTTGTATTAAGTCCCTCCTATGACACTTAAGACAGTGATCACATTTTGACACAAGGTGCAGTGGCCTACAAAAGAACAAAGAAAATCAAAGACGGTATGAGTAGTGCAAGAATGCCATCACAAATTACTGCACAATCTACCTTTTGAAATTCAGTGAATTAGCTTCAAAATTTTACATCTCAGCTCAGGAATGGCCTCTGAAGATGGGACTTGGACCATCTGGATTTATTTTTCAAGCTTTGTGTAATAATTTTTTTGAAACTTTAGACTTTAGGTACACTTAAAGTTTCTCCTGGTCACCATGTTTGCCCAAGTGGCAAATCAAGCAAGCTTTAAAAAGTCTGTTATGACATGGTTTGACATGGCCTTAGGATATATATGTAATTTAGAAGGTCAGTAAGCTTACTTTAGTTCATTAATGTCAACAGGTATATCCAAAAACGGATGATGCTTGTCTTTTACTGCATTTTTCCATGAACAGATGTGATGCATTATAATCATGCCTGAGGATACTCACATTTGGTTGTGAGAAACACTGTGATATTATAGCAATTTTTGTAAGATCATTTGAACAAGAACATCCATGCCCTAGAGACATTCTTAAAGCTTGCCAATTTCTTAGATGAGTCAATTCATTGGAGCCCACTTTACAGGTACTGTATGGTAAAATGTTTGTGTACGCCCATGCATCATAAAGAATTTTTATGTGTTGCTGTAAGTTGAACAGGTAGGTCTGTTAATAGAATGAAGTCATTCAGGATCACATCTTCATAATAACTTGAGCAGGCTGCTTTGATCAAGTTAGCACCTGAGGACTAAGTAAACTGAGGTACAACTTGTTGTCAGTGGCATACTGTATTGTACTACTTAATTATGCTAAAAAAGTGTGTTTCAGACTCTGGCAAAACAGCTGTAAACATTTGAGACCACAATTCATTTTGAGTGTAATACTTTGTCTAAGTTTATTTTGTAACCCCTTTCAAGTCCAGGAAGTTGTGTAAAACGTGAAACTCAGAATCACAGCAGTTCAATAGTTTGTGGCCCTGTAAGGTGTACTTCAATTTGATGGTTACCATGCCAGCATATTAAACAAATTATCCAAATTTTTGGCCTGTCTCTCAATCCTTAATAGAATGTTACAAGTGTAGGCCACTGAGTGGGATGTTTTGTTATGCTTTCCAGAGGAAAACGTCTTTTGACTGACAGATGTAGGTTGAGTCAATTGGGCAAAGGAAGCAGAAGAATGATGAAAACTGTATCATGGCATTGTTGATGTTAATCCTACTTGACATTGAGTAGAGTGAGGAGTTAAATGAGTGGGAGAGAACTGAAGAAAAGTATGTGTCCACAAGTACCAAAACTTCTATCCAGTCATGATTTAATCATTATAATTTCTGATGAACTCAGATTTGAATCAGCAAATGACAAATATGCATATAAAAATTGTATCATTATGTCCAATTTCATTCTTGAGGTAACTTTCACTTGTCATTCATGGGGGTGAAGAAGGGGTGGGACAGCCATTTGTGCATCTGAAGACTTGTAAGTTAGTGATCCCAAAGTGGCAAAGTAACTTGGAATTCCTATTTAGTACTTTACACTGAAGAGCTCCCATGTGGAGGGGGTGATGATCAAGTCTGGAATTTTTGTATCTTGATCCACACTGTAGACCTTGAATTTGTGGTGTTTAATGTGAAAAAAAAAACAAATGCCATTGTGTGGGAATTTGAAAACATCATTTACTATACCTGAAATTGTGTTGTTATATTCCCATTGTGCCTAAATATAGAAAACAGCCTCATGCAGTTTACTTTTGTCTAAGGTAATTGTTTATTCTATAGTCTTTGATTTTGGACATCTTGGGTATGAAAAAAATCTTGAATTTCAATATTTCAAAAGTGGGAGAAATGTGATACTGTGTTTCAGTTACATTCTTTAATGCAGAGAGAATTGTTAAATGTTTTTGTACAAGTGAAGAACAGATATTCAAATGCATAAATTTTGATTTTTCTTGGAGCAAAACTTCAATAAAAAAATTATTGTAATTTTGCCCTTGGCTATGGAGGTTTTATCATGTCATTACTGAATTGCTTCTAGTCATCAAAAGTTACAGTATGTGTAAATACTGTAATACTCTTCAACCAAAAACCATGCATGCTCTGGTAATAGGAGTCTAAATATGTTTTTCAATTTCATCCTTGTTTGTGTGTCCTTTTAAGTATAATGTGCAATTAAGTATTGCAGCTTTTCTTACTCTTTGGTTTAAGGGATGGCTTACAGCAGCTTGAAATATTTGACCGATGTCTGTTTTGTGTAGGGACATTTTAGGCAAGCTTCTATATATGACACAAAATTATAATTTGTTTTGAAAGAATAAAATGACATACTACGTGCAGAAAATTATAAAAAAAAAAAAAATAGTTTGAGGATTTACCCCTGACATGGACAGAAAACAGTACAATTCACCTTCAAAACCTGTTGTTTCCCAAGTAAGATGCTTTGGGGTCAAACATTTCTTACCCAGGTCTTGGGGTGATGTATTTATACAACATCATGGTTTCAATGGACTATATTAAGCAAAATAATAAATGTTTAAAGTGAGAAATGTGCTAAAGCTGAAATAATCAATTTTCTAGTCGATTCCTTGCCCAAGGCAGAAGGAATCTATGCGGTGGTGATGTTGTATGTATGTGTGTAGGTGTGTGTATGTGTGTGTATGTGATGCTTTTACTTGTAAATACTATATCTCAAGAAGGGTAACTCCGAGGAATCTCATACTTGGCTTGTAGATTGACCGTATTGAGTAGATGATTCCTATTGTTTTTGGTGGAGGTCAAAGGTTTTTTGGGGGTCACCAGAGGTCAAAACGTTAAAACCTTGTAAACACTGTATCTCAGGAAGGGTAATGGTGAGGAATCTCCTACTTAAGATGTGGATTGCTCATATAGATTAGATGATCCCTATTGTTCTTGGTGGAGGTCAAAGGTCATTTGGGGTCACAAGAGGATGAATGGTAAATACCCTGGAAATTGCTTGTAAATACGATTTCTCCAGAAGGATAAATGTGAGGGGTCTCATACTTAGCATGTAGATTGCTTACATTGAGTAGATGATCTCTATTGTTTTGGTGGAGGCCAAAGGTCATATGGGGTCACCAGAGGTCAAAAGGTTAAAACCTTGTAAACACTTTAAATATCAGGAAGGGTAACTGAGGGATCTCATACTTAGCGCATGGAAGGCCCATATTGAGTAGATGATGCCTATATTGGTGGAGGTCAAAGGTCATATGGGGTCACCAGAGGTCAAAAGGTCAAATCCTTGTAAACACAATATCTCAAGAAGGGTAACTGTGAGGGACCTCATACATAGCATGTGGATTGCCCTATTGAGTAGATGATCCCTATTATTTTTGGTGGAGGTCAATGGTCATTTGGGGTCAGCAGTAGTCAAAAGGTCAAAACATTGTAAACACAATATCTCAAGAAGGGTATCTGTGAAGGATCTGATACTTAGCATGTCCATTGCCCATATTGAGTAGATGATTCCTATCGTTTTTGGTGGAGGTCAAATGTCATATGGGGTCACCAGTGGTCAAAAGGTCAAATCCATGTTAATATCATATCTCTAGAAGGGTAACTGTGAGGGATCTCATACTTAGCATGTGGATTGCCCATATTGAGTAAATGATCTCTATTGTTTTTGGTGGAAGTCAAACGTCATTTGAGGTCACAAAAGGTCAAAACCTAGTAATCATGTTTCAAGGAGGATAACTATGAGAGATCACATGCTTGTCATGTTGGTGATTCGTGTTTGCTTCAATATATCCATATGGCAAGGAATCATTAAGCCTTTTGGCTTTCTGGTTTTACTTGTATTAAACTTTTATAGAGATCCATTTAATAGTTATTTGAATATGTTAATTGTGTATGTGAGAAATCACTGCAACATTACAGTATAGAACAGCAGGTGTCACGAATTGCACCTACAGCTACTGAAACAATGTTGGTCACTAAACCAGTGTTTTATGCATGAAAGTATCGATTAATTAAAAACCATGTAACAGTAGAAAATAAGATTTCTTTTTCTTGGACACAGAATTTCAATGTGTTACCACCTCACCAGACTGCTTATTCTATCTGCAAGTGTTCTCTTAAAGAGTACCGTACTGATCCTCAGAGTTAGAAGAGCAATTCATTTAACGAGTCAGTTTTCCAGACTGCTTGATGTGTTGGATGACAAAATGTCAAGACATACTTAAAGAATTTAGAGGGTGTGATAATTGACTGAATTATAAATGATTTAACACTTTAAATTTAAGAGGACTTTCTTATGTGGGCCCTTTTTTCATCCCTCTTGGGAGCATCCTGACTCTGTCAAATTGTCAAGATCTTCCAAACCCTCAGAAGTGGTCATATTCAAGGAGGATTTCATGATATTTAGACAGGTTAAACTAGCATAGTTTAAGTAGTAAGATATTATTTGTAGGGTAATGAGAGGTGCTTGTACAAATATGTCACTTGAGTAGTTGAGTGTGAATTACAAAAAAGAACATTTGGTGGGTCTACTGTAAGTCGTATTGTCCAATTCTTTCTGGTTTATTTTCATTTTAGTCTGCATTGTTTAAAGTATTATAAGTTGCAAGTGTAATCTGTAAGTAGTAAACTGGTCTGCAAAAGAGTGTCATTATATCTTTTATCATTCTTTATAATTCTGTTGATTATTATTTCAGTATTGATCATGTGGAGAAATTTCTAGAATAATTGCAATCTTCCAAGACAGTGTAACATTGGTATTTGGTGCTCACCATGCAATTACCTGAAGAGACTGAGTGTATGTTTTTTTTAATGTTGTGCAAAAACCCCCAAATCTCTGTTGCTATACCCTCTTGCTGTACCTCTTTTGTATGAAAGTTCAGGCCTGTTTGGTTATTGGAATACTTTAATAGTAGTTGAGTCCTGGAATATTCATTAGTGGAGTCCCATTATGGGTTGTTTTACAATCAGGGTACGTCGACCAGAAATTCACTTTATTGCCCCCATACTAAAAATATATACACTTGACATTAAGACCAACCACACTAAGTAAAAGTTCAGTATATGTCCTGTCTACAATAGTAAAATTAAATGTATTTAAAGCACAATTTGGGGTAAAATAATTCTGCATAGTGTCATTTCTGGCAAATTCCACCGTCTCATTTGAATTTTGCAAACATTTGACCAGATGAATCACTAATACAGGAAAGAGTTTGACAGAAAGTACTGATTTGGAAGTTACAACTACAACAAGGTTGTTCAAAGGCCTACACCTTTCAATGATTGAAACAAATTTAATAAATGAAAAACTGCATGAAAAGGAGGTGGTATTTTCCGTCAAAATATGTCCTCTCCGAAATCATGCAAGTTAAGCTGACAGATATATGGCCCAGTAAAAAAAAATGTTGCCTCACAAATCAGTAATTTGTATCCTACAAACATGTGGTATTGATATTATGTTCACTCCTTCAGTTGAGATATGGAACCAGTTTCAACCCTGAGACTTTCAATTCCGTCAAAAAGTGTCCTCTCCGACAAAAATGGTATTTCTATGTTTCTGTTTAAGAAACAGGAGCACTTGAGCTCCCACTTATGGTACTAAAAGTACTAACACTGTTCCATCATAAATGCATAATTACATCTCCTTCACTCAAGTATACTCAATACATTATGTATGTCAAAAAGTATGTCCTCTCCGAAAATCAGAGATGACATTTTCCAGGGGGTACATATTTGCAGATTTACATCAAAATTAACCTTTGTATGATTGGGGCTCTCTATTCATAAGAATATGGTGTACTAATTTAAACTAGAACATGGTTAATTAAGTAGGCTTTGGGGGATATGTCCAAGAGACAGTCATGTTTCTGGGTACTCTTATGTACATCCTCTTCGAACTAACAGAAAAGTGTATGGTATTAAAGACTAAGTTTACCCTGTTTTTGTTTTACTTAGTTTATGTAGCCTAGCTGTGCAGATTTTGGCAACCATTGATATCAGCAGTGATCCTTTTTGCTTTCTTAGTTGATAGATTCAATGCCATGAGTACCTTTTTCTTAAATGTCGGAGAGGACAAGCATTTTGACACATTCAGATATTTCCATCAATATGGACCTAGGTTAACATTCTGAACCTAGTAAAATTCTCTAACAAAAATGGACAAACCAACTCAATTGAACTCCTAGGGACAACAGTACCTGAGAGCTGTAAATGTCACACACAACAACTATGAGGCACATACAGATATGAATCCATATTTTTCAGATGTCTGAAAAATGAAAGTTTTTGCATTCCCGTCTGGCAATTAATGCATCCAGATAATGAAACTTAAAACAATGGAAAGGTCAACTGCCGTACTGCTTTGTACAGTATGGCCTAAACAAAGATGAAATTGATTGCTTACCCAAGGATGAGATTTTGACTGTCATTGGTGAACCCTTCAACCCCCCCCCCCCACACACACACACACACACCCATTACCCAGGGACACTATTGCTTTAGTAACACTGCTTTCCAGGCAGTTCAGGAAGGTTTTCATGACCTGCAGTTAAACATTATGACATTTTTCATAGAGGTTAAAACTTAAAAGGGTGGTCCAGCCACAAATTTAGCCTTGATACGTTTTTAGGACTGTTAATTCCAACCATTTTGGTAAAAGGTCTATCCAATGTACTGTATGGTTCTTGAGTTAGAGTTAGAGTTAGATGAGGTTTAACGGCTCAGTTCCTAACCAATTGAGATTTTGACACTGGCAGGCTAACTTAATACAGTGAGTGACATCTCGTCACACTGGTGAAAAGTTTTTTGATTTCCTTGTTTATGATGGATACCGGAATGTTTTTTTTTTACCTTGAAATCAGTAGAGATCAGCCCAACAACAGGGTATGTAAAGGTTTCAACATATTACCTCCCCCCCCTCCCCCCGCATTTAACGATGGCATTAAATTTTGAAGTACTAAACTGGGAGTGTGCATTACAGAAAAGCAAACACTGCTTTATCAATGTGCAGGGATGATGTCAATCCTGCTTGCTTCAAGTTCAGTTGTGAGAGGAAAATGGGGTATCTTTAACTGGAAGTATCTCAAAATTAACAAACTGAAATTTTATTGAAGTTTCACTAGAATGATTGGATTACTCACTCTAAAACATATCACAGGTAAATGTGTGGTTGGACCACCCTTTTAATAACATGGTTTCTCAAATGTTTGTACCTCAGCCAAACCAAAGTGTTTTGATTGCTTTTAGATGTATATTGTCCTGTGGCAAGCATACAGTATGCTAAAAATGCATGGCTACAACACTTGTTAGAACATGTTTCCATAGTTGCTTTCCAAGTTGTTATTAAGGTTGAATCAGAAACATCTTTAAAAAATCTAAAATAACAATTGGTCAAATTTTACGTCCAAAAAAAGAAAAGCCTCTCCAAAAATTCACAACAGGGGATCTTGGAGTAACAAACCAAAACTTCAAAACACTTTCTCTTATTTTCTCAATTTGTATTTATATATAATCAGTTTTGTCATTTCCTGCTGCATGTAATGACTTACCTATCACAATTCTGTGTAGTATATGTACTGAGTGAATCAGTCTGCTGTACCGTTGTTGACTTAAAATGAGCTTTTTCAAACTGTTAACTATGTTAATACATTGTAATGTTGCAGAACATATGAGAAACTTTCCCTTGTTATGTATATTGCACTATTGCAGGTACTATGAAATAATACAGTAAATCAAAGGCAGTTACTGATTTACTGTGAGCATGTCAAAAAAGTGTCCTCTCCGATAATGAGGAATCTTCTCTGACTGGTTACAGTGTATATTGACATCGTATAGCTGGCTTTTAGGTATAGTGTTTTGCAAAAAAGGGCACTCAGAAGCAACCAATTTCAGTGAGTTTATTGAAGTAATTGGAATAAAACTTCTAGAACTTATCCTGATGTTTCAGAACCTTTTTATGGTACCACCTGTTATCAGTCACTTATACATTAAATGAAAACATTTACGGAAAAGGCTATGTACTTTATTCAGAAATTTGAATTGCACAAGTTTCATTTGTTATCTTCTACTTATCAAACATGGCATTAATTTCTATGAAATAATTAAGCTCAAGAACCCTGTTAACACACTCCCTTCTCTGTGTCAAACAAATTGTCCTCTCCGAAAAACCACATGTCCTCTCCGACTGATAATTTTGACATCAAGTATCTAGACTGTTGCTGAACATAGTGTTTTGAAAATTGGTGTGTAGAAGTAGACTGACTATGGTTATCAGCACATTGAAACAGAACTGCTGTTACCACTACTAATGTTTCAGAATTGAAAACTTCATAAAACCATTTCACCCCTATCATGTACAGACAAACAGAAACTTCTGTGTAGGCAAATAGATATGCCACATACTTAAGGATACTGAGTTGTATTTTCATTACACATCATTTTTACTTAAAACAATGTCATCTAGACTCACTCTAAGCAAGAGAATAATGTGATGTGTGTAGTTAGATAATTTCATGTCCCAGGAGCCAAATTTTAGATCATAGATATTTAAAGTTGTATAAAATAAAATTGTGGATACTTGATGCCTCTATACTTTTAAAATCTTGAATTTGACCTGTCTGCAACACAACAAAATACATACTAAAGAAAAATAAACAACTTTATTTTTTGCCTTCTGTGAGACACCTGATGTACCCTGATTGTAAAACAACCCTTATCTTGATTCATCCAAGTGTTACTAGACGTGTAATTTTGGCTGACTCTGCCTGCAACAGTGTTGTGTACGATAGAAGTTTCAGACTATAAAGCCAGTTGCCCTGCACCCAACCACCAAATGAGCCTTTGCAATTCCACCATAGTGCCTGTGTCCTTGAGAAAGTCGCCTTAGTAGTGGGAAAGCATTTGCTTGCAGCTGGTTGCAAGAGATTGTTGCAGCCATGATGGCAAGCACTTGCATCTTTCGACCTCTGCAAGCACTCCCAAGTGCTTGCAGGCACGATCTCATTGTGTGCGAGGGTGATCACAAGAAGTCACAATTAATTGCAATGTGTTGCAGCCCAAGGATCCCAAGGAAATGCATTAATGTGTGAATCACATGGGTGAAGAGTGCTAATAAGTGGGTGGGCCTACAGGCCCTGGTCACGGTAGGTTGGGCGTAAGGTTTGAGGAAAAATACAAGTTTCAGTTTTCCCATTCAGTTTACAGTATCACATCATTGTCAAATATTTTATATCTTTGACATCTGGTTTTAATATAAAATCAGTATCAGTATCATTTTCATACGAAATTCAAAGCAGTTTGATAAATCATCTTGGCATTGAAACTTTTTAATTTATGGTAATACTGGGTTTTGGCTTTGCTTTGGATGATCTGCAGAACAAATTTGTTGCAAATAACCAGGTTTGAGGAACTGAGGTACCAGTCTAAAGGCTGTTATGAAAATCTCTAAATTTACAGATTTGTTGGTTGGAAGAAATCGCAGTCATATAGCTTGTGTAGGAGTGTAGGGTCTATACAAAATGCCCTGAGAATCCCTTTATGGAGTTGAAAGTTTAGCAGACCTAGTAACCAGCTAGGCAGCATGAACTGCATGAGCAGGGGTGGTGCCAGGTTTTTCCTGATAGGGGAGCTATAGGCTCCTGGACTAGGTGGGGGGCGCTGGCTGGTTCTGAACACTTCTCAACAATAGTTAATGCAAAAGATTTTATGTTAAACCATGCACACAAACTTAGACTGATCAAGATATCTCAAATCTGAATGACGTCATAGCATGAAGATACGTAGCTGTTTTGCACAATATACAAACTTGATTAGATGTGCCAAATTTAGTAATGGCATAGTGTTCTGTCCAGATTGAAGTCTGACTTTCCGTCTGTCTTTCCAATGATATGTTGGATGGAGAATGTTTAATCTGACATTTGCAATAACTTCTGTTAGTTTAGCACATCTTGTTATGCCACTTTGTTAGGGTAGAAATGTGTTGGGTCGTAGTGAAAAATGTCCCCTCCTTGAGATCAAAAACAGTTTATTGCAGCATTGACTGACCGTTGATGGAGATTCAGTTTTTATTGTGCCCACAGTGACCCCCTGATAAAACTAATAGGAAAAAGAATCCCCACAAACTACTGATTAGATCAGCTTAAAGGCAGTAGGCAGTCACCCCAAACAGAGTGAGTGTATCCTGTCACTCTAGTTCATGATTGGCCTATTTTGATCATGCGACAATATTTTTGTTAGTGAATTGTGGAATTCAAGGAGAATTTCACCTTGCTTTACCTATTTTTTGTAATAGTTATGTTCAAAACATCTTCAGAGGTGCTTGTAATCCAACATGAGGAGATTTGCAAGAGTTTGCTGATTTTTCAAAGAAAATTTAGGGGCGAACTGCCTATTGCCTTTAACATTATCTTTGAAGTTAGTGCAGGTAATAAAAGTATATAGTTTTGATTGCAGAAAAATTCCCATCTTTACTCAAGGGAAAAGGGCAGGGATAGAGTAGACCCTCCTCTACACTGGCTCTAGCTCCCTCTCTTCTTTGTAGACTGTTCATCAGTATCAGTGGCTCAGTGCTACTAATTATGGAGGATTTCTGGAAAAACTCAATGGAATGACATGCAATTAGCCAGGTACTCTGCATCTACATCAAGGGCAGCTTGGAGGCAATCTCCTTTATGAGAGTGTCGTACTGTGTATAAGCTAGACCCAAATATTTCTTGTCTGAGAGCCATGGTCATACCCATGAATAGCAGACACAGCCCTTGCACTTAGCTTTGTATCTACATCTCATATTGGCCTAAGTATGAGTCCCATAGCAAATGCAGATTAAGAACAGCAGTAGGGATCTTGCAGTTGAATCTGAGCTTCTGAAGTTTCATCCATTTTACACTATTTTCATCAGTGTGCATGTATGATACAAAAACTATGTCAAATCTTGTGTGAACGCTACCAACAAGCTCACAAGAGATTGCAAGGTGCAGCCAGATGCAAATGCAATATGCCTCACAACAGCCTGCAAGGAGCGGCAGTTGCAGGAGCTTGCAAGCAGTTGGTTGCTAAGTGGGCAACCAGCATAAGGATCAGCTTACATGTATACAGGTAATGTCTAAGGATAAATGCTGAAGGTGCTTAGTCTGAAGTGTGATGCAATCAGTGATGTCACCTTGGAGGCTGAGCAGCCCAAATGTAGTTGAATTCTACTTGTTACACTGTCACTAGGCCTTGTAGTAAAAGAAGCTGGAACATACTAGTCTTATGGATATAGCTTTCTCACCCCCAGTTTATGTTGTCATAGCAATAACCTTACCACAATTCCATATCTTTTCACATATTACAGCTCTGGGGTCATTCCATATGAAATCAACTTCTTTTCAGGACATTTTGGCAGGGCCAAATAAACCATGTACTGATCTTAACAACAGAGTGCTTGCAGGGCCGTAGCTTAAGGGTCGTATGTTTGGGGGTGTGACGGTCCCCAATTCTGACTGGGTGGATTTTTTTCCAACTGAATGGTGGCGCTTACATTGCGCCATCCCTTTTTTTATGTGCCCTGCATTTTAAATACAGTAGTGGTAATCCTTCCTTTGCCACTATATAAAGGTGTCATCGGGGGGTCAAAGGGGAGGGGTACCCCCTCCCCTTTGAGAACACCCCCTCCCTTTGAGAAATTTTCGCTAATTTAAGGTTGCGTAGATGCAGAATGGTGCTATCTTTGGGAAATTTTTTGAGCTGATCATACATGGCTAGAAAATGTCCATAATTAAGTGAATTCTAATTTTCTGACCGGCTAGGTAGTTTTTCCAACACCTTATTTCTATGCATCCTGCATTTGTATACAGCATGCAGTGGGGATCCTCCCTTTGTCACTACATAAAGGTGCCATCCTGAGGAGGGTCTAAGGGGAGTCCCCTGTGAGAAATTTTTGTTAAGTTAAGGTTGATGAGATGCACACTTGTGCTATCTTTGGGATATTTTTGAAACTGATCATACATGCCTGGAAAATGTCCATAATTTAGTGAATTCTTATTAAATTATTTTGGTTAGATGAAAGCAGAGATTATGTTGTCTAAGAGAAGAATACATTGTCAACAAACCTCCTGAACCCTCCCCCCCCCCCCCCCTTTTTTGGCTACTTATAACTATGTTCTATTTAGGCAAAGCATTAAAGCAAATGCATGCATTCAACAGAAACTTTGTTGGACTATTATGGAAATTTCCTTTCCTTCATTTTGCATTACAAAGGGCATCT
This sequence comes from Holothuria leucospilota, assembly GCA_029531755.1. NCBI lineage: Eukaryota > Metazoa > Echinodermata > Holothuroidea > Aspidochirotida > Holothuriidae > Holothuria > Holothuria leucospilota. The sequence continues at coordinate 25,550,684 of CM055977.1, read as the reverse complement.
AAGGCTGTCAGATACCATATGGCCTCCTGGAAGCTCTGGATCAATTATATAAAATGGGGGCAATGACATAAATGCTTTATTACCTGATATCCAAATGATAACATAGGGTTATGACACCCAAGCACTTTACATCTATCATATTTTTGCGAATTTTGAAAGAAAATCCAGACAAACCGCTTCCAGCAATGGGGAATGAGCGAGGAGGGAGAGTATAGGTGCAGGAAGGTGATATTAGACATCCCTGATAGGTATAGCAAAAGGGGTGAAGGACTAACAAGCACATTTCAAAATGTATACCTATTTTATGCTAGAAAAGTTCTGTGGTACATTTGTGCTTATAATTTTCATAAGTGATACAACATGAATTGTCAGGATTACACATAAAGCGCACTGAAATTTGGGGGTTATACTTCAATGCCAAAATGAAAAACCTGCATGCAGGCTCATGCAGCCAGGGGTGGAAACATTTGAAAAATCCAATATGTTTGAAACTTCGGGGTGATACCACTAGACAGGAACTAAAGATGAAAGTGCATGCGCTTGTGAAAATATTTTGAAGTTATAGAAAGAATCATTACAGAACTTACTGGCTATGGGCCTGATAAATACTGTAGCTATTTGGAATATATACCGAGCATATCTATGTCTTCACCATATATTAGTCTTTATAAAATTTTGTGCAATTTTGGAGGAGCTAGGAAATGTTTCGAAGAACTGCACCTGGTTTAATTCCTTAAATGAGATGGAAGTGCAAACCGTGATGCATGTGTGCGAAGCACGCCAAAATTTTTCACTAAATAAGATTGCCTTGACAAAATCCTGTGTTTAGAATCTGCATCAAGATACTTTTCAATTGCCCAACAAACCAACATGCCACTTAAAATTAGCCAGTCTTGTATCTGTAATTTGTAAACCGCATTCAATGTCTGCTGCTGTGTTTCTTGGAAAGTGGCTATCAGAAGATATTGATATTAAGAGCAGCATGGAGGTTGATAGTTTGAGAAGAATTTTGGGAAAATTTTGATAGTTTGAGAAGAAATCAAAAGTTTTGATAGTTTCAGAAGAAAGTTAGACAATTTTGATAGTTTCAGAAGAATGTTAGAAAATTTTGATGGTTTGAGAAACATTTGTAATAGAAAATGATTACATTAGATCCATCACATACATACATAAACAAATGTTCCGTGATAAAGGACATTTTTATTTGATTTCATGTGAGGAAAATAATGTTTGGTATTATTCTCACTTGAATCTAGTTGGAAAATATATACAGAGTTGACATAGGTTTAATCGGAAAAATGTACTAGACTGAGATATCAGAAATTCCAACTGGTATTTCAGATTTTCTGACTGTTGTCACTCTGACAAATGGGGGGGGGGGGGTGAGACACCCCCACATCCCTTGGTCGCTACGGCCCTGAGTGCTTGAACACTTTCAAAAACTTGCATTCTGGTTCTTGTAGCAATTGTCCCTCCAGTGAGCCATGCATCTCAAATGCAAATTGAGATCATTCTTGAATGGTTTGTTAGCAAGTGTTTTCAGAATGCAGTAAATCACTCAGGGGTTGAAGAATAATTGGAGTATTTACCAGCCCATCATACTAACAATATACAAAGGAAATGTAGAAAACTTTCATTCCTGTTGAAGCACTTTCATGACATCTCTGATTGCTATCTTTGAAGACAAGAATCTATTTGTCAATACTGCCCTCAGTCTTACATCAGTATCTTGTTGACAGCATTGATTGAAAGGATTTGATATTTATTTCTTCTTGCTTGATTCAAATGAAATGAAAAGAAAAGAGACCCATTTGGATAGTTTTAGAAACATTCTTAGCAGATGCAACCATGTCTGTCGACAGACATTATCAGACCATATCTAGGAGAATTTTGAGAGTAAGAAAGTCAAATTTTTTATACCAATTAACGTTCAGACGTCTGTATGATCTGTGTTTCTTTGTTGTTTCATTTTTATTTCAATTTTTTTAAGGGTTTGTTATTGATATGTGTCGCCACACTAATTGGCATGTTGGCCTTAGCTGGAATTAGCTGCATGGAAAGTAAACTAGGAAAGGCTGCATTTTACGTTGATACGATTTTCAAAGGATCAGGGTTTCAATAAGTAGGCTCATTCCATATACGTTGGCTTTTAAGAAAACGAACGAATGAAATGGTACCTTTCTTGATAATGGATTGAATGTTTGCAAGTAGTAAGAAACATTCAATTAATTGGCATGATTTGCATCACCATGGCAACAGAATTTTAATAACATGATGCAAGATCTGTTGAATTGTACAATGTTGTTGAAAATTGTCAGAAGAATAAACTGGCGTGCAGTAATGCTTGTCGCATTAGCTTAATAGCCTTAGCTGTAAATGCCTATACCGTGCATTTGCAAAACCAAACAAACAGTTGTTAAAAGCAGTTACAGTACTCATCACCTCAAGTATATTTTTGGTTGGGGGCAACCAAGATTCTCACATGGTGACTGATCTTTTGATTGACATCGGAGACAGAAAGTTCAAAAGATGTAGAGCAGCTCACATTTCACAGCATTCAGAGAGTGTTTTAATTACAAGTGCCTTGTGTACTCACAGGAGGTGGCCATAGGGAGTAAAATAGGTTTGTGTCCACACGAGGAACTTAAAGACAGTTTTGGTAGGGGCTAGAAATAACTTAGTTGGGATAATTAGAACTGTTTGGGATGAGGAAATTTGCCCTTTGAAGTGAGTACTTCAGTTTTTGTCCTTGAAATGTACAGTGAAGTGGTTGTCTGTCAAAAGGCATGTTGGTTGTTCTGCCATCTGCAGGAATTGAATTCTGCTGCTTATACCTACAATTCACCTGATGCTCCTTTTCATATTTATGATGGCATTTCCATAACTCATATGTACATTTCAGACAGTCTGCTTCTCTCTGAATGGTTATAATTAAGAGTCTGGTTATATTTTACTTGGGTTTTTGTAGAAAAATGTCCTACCTTGTACTTCACTTTTACAGAGTTTCAATTCTTGTTCTCCTTAACACCAACCAAACCAGATAAACCTTGACATCAGCCCCCTGTGATGGATGTACACAGAGAAAGTCACTTTTTCAATGTGTAATTTTTTTTGGAGATTGCTGTGTTTTGAAAAAGAAATAAAAATTACTGTGCTTTTTTCTAAAGAAAGTTTCAAATCTTATATAAATTAGAAGTCAGTTTTAAAGGAAATTATGGCATGGTTGTGAAGGATATTCATTTTTTCGGTGAAGGACGTACCCATGCAAAGATGTATATATCTGTCACAGCAAATATGGAATAATTACAAAAATATTAATCAAATTCGTCAGGCTGTATGCCTACCACTCTTAATATGCCACAATGCTTATGCAAGTTCGATAATTCTAGCAACATCAAAGTTCCAAGTAGCAAATGTTTTTAAATGATGCATTTTTTGGGAAGTGTGCATCTGACAATATTGCATGGGGTGGCAATCTGACCAAATTTCAGGTTTTGGCTGATAGAGGGCAGCATATAAGTATAACATGCATTTTTACAAAATTGACATAAAACTAATTTCATTTTCTTGTCCACAGGGTAACATGAAAGAAAGTCAAGTTTTAAAAACTGTAACCCAGTCAATTATTTTTTGAGTCTGAGGCTTCTCAGTCTGTACTGAGTCAATTGGGTAATTTTGTTGTAAGTTACAGCTAGATCTAGAGCTTAATTGGAGAGATACTTGCTATGTTATTATGTGTTGCATATTTCCAACAAACAGTGCTAAATGAGAGTCCATTTTATAATTTAATAATTTTTTTCATAATATTCTGCTATTATTACCTCATCTCCTGCATGTAATGTATAATAGGCAGATGAGATATTGTACTTCACCTAAAATCAGTAATTGTGAAGCTGTGTGTGTGTGAGTGAACGAAAAAGTTAAGTCACGAACTCTTCCCTATATGGTAAGTGGCATGTGATGATGTTCAGTCTTGGTGAACAGCAGCTGTACCTGCCAATGAAAACTCGTGCATGCTTACTTGATGATGTCATAGATCAATGATCAGAGGTCAAAAATTCAAAGTTTTAAAAAAGTTGGATTTTTTTTTTGCCATTATTTGCCTAAAGTACGAGAACCACATGGTATGTTAGAACTGATAGGATGATTTTTAAATAGTGCTTTTTGGTTGCTAGGGTTTGGGTCAAAGGTCAGAATTGTAGGTTTTTTTTTTAAGGTCATATTTGCCTAAATTTTGCAAAAAGTGTCACTAACTCCTCCTAAAACTGTCAGGCCTGAGAATTAGTTCAAATTGGGGGTAGGTACCTGACTATGAAATCTTGTGGATGTGTTCCTTTGATGACATCATAGGTCAGAGGCCAAATTTGCAAAAAATTGGGTTTTTTGCAAGTTATTTGCCTATCCGTTTAGTTTAGAAAAAGAAATAAAACCGCGTGCTGTGCTGGACCTGATGAGACAATTTTTGAAAGTAAGTACTACTTTTGGTTGCTAAGGCAGGGATCAAAGGTCAAATGTATGTCACAGGTCACATTTGCCTTATTAAGTTTTGCATGCTAAATTGTTGGCATTATATGTTTGAAAAATAAGAGGCCAAAGTTCAAATGGACCTAAAGTTGTTTTTACCTCTATTATTTGCATAACAGCATGTTTGCAATATGAAACAGTTGAAATTTTTTAACCCCAAAATACTGTAATGTAGAAAGTTTGGGAGAGATGAGATTTGCAACTCCATGGATTGCTCTCATGCTATCTTTAATTGTAATATTCTGTTAGTCCAGATGGGTTATTAGAGGTCAAAATGGAGAAAAATTTTGCTTTTTGGAATTTTATGTAAGTAAATTGGATGGAATCCAACTTGGTGTATGTTATCACCATTTTGGTGCCAAGTAGTGGGAAGGACACTTGTAGGTCATCAGGGATCACTTGAGCTGAAAATTATTGATTTCTTATAACTTTGTTAACTAAATTAGGATTGCACCAAACTTGGTACATTTAATAACCTTTTGGCTCTGAAAAATCTGAAGGCCATTTTTAGTTCATGAATCAAGGGGTTATTGGAGGTCAAACTCCACTTACTGTTTGATTTTTGTAGTCAACATTTAGTGCCAGAATTTTGGAGGTCCTTTTGAGGTCATTAGGTCACTTGGGTCAAATTTGCAAGGATCATTGGATGTGCATGAAACTTTGGCCTATTAGACGTATTCAAACTTTTTGTGCAAAACCTATGAAGGTCTCTAAGGTCACTGGGGTCCTTTCAAGCATTTCAAAGATTGATAGATGTAGCACATAACATTCGGTGCTAGAAAATTTTGATGATCATGACTGACATTTGAAGGTTGCAAATTTTCAAACATCACCAAGGGTCTGGGGGTTCATATGGAATAATTACTTACCAAGATGCTGGTAAAGATATTACCATCCTAGAACAAATGGCTTGAATTGAAATTTGACACAGGTTTGAGTTTCTGCACATGTTGGTGCTGTAGTTTTTTTCTCCCTCTCTCTCGTGTCTGTGTATGAGTGCCTGTGAGCATAGCAAAGATTATGAATGCATTGCATAGTATAGAAGTTTTACTGTACCTTAAATACAGAATGTAGCTGGGTTCCTTGACAATCAGACTCACCAAGCAGTCCAGAAAGAGTCAGATTTGTTATAATTTTTTTTTTCCTCTAATTAATGACTTGAATTTTTCCTTTTTTTTTTTTCCTTTTTTTTCAAATCACTGATGCAACTTTTTTACCCAAGAAAGTGGATGTTAGTCTCCAAGAAAAGTTTCAATATGCAGTGAAAAATGGAAATATTGGATGTTTTTGTTTCTTCCATTAGTTTGCTATCATCGTCCTGAGCTCTTTAAAGTTGCAACCTGTTCTCTGACTCTGTTATTTTTATTTTTCCCCCCTCCCCTTTTTTTTTTGTTTGGGGGATTTACACCTTTTGAATTGTCAAATGTTTGACCTTTCATCAGCCATTTTGGGGGGGGGGAACGGATACTACATCCCTTTAAAGATGTCGCATGATTTTTTCTTGTGGCCTGCAGCTTTTTGGGCATCTTAGCCATAATCACTGCAGATCAAGTTGTACCCAAGGTGGGCTAATTTAGAGGAAGCGAGATATCCAGGAAAAAGCATAATACCCTTGTTGTAAGCTCCCAAGGATAAAAACATTCTTGCAATCTACTTATTGGAAAAGTTTTCCAATAATTATGTCTGGGGAGAGTGAGCAAGGCAGTATACATGATCATGTCTTTTAAAATTAGCCTGCCAGATGTATCGTAAAGTTATATAATGTTCTTCCACAGAGAATCATTACAGATAGGTTGTTGGAGGGTTACATTCTGATTCATTTAAACCTTCTCTTGATCATAGTTTTTGGTAATTCAGTTGAGTCTTTAGACCCTTGACTTTGCAGAGCTTACGGAATTTGTTTTCTTAGCATTTTGTGGCATTTCAAATAAGAATAATTACTCTCTTTCCTTAGATAAATAATACCCTCACTAGCTATTTATTGTAGTGTTTGACCAGTCATCTGTTAGATTATCAGCATAAGGCCAATTATCTCACAGTTGGTGAATTGGCATCTGTAAAATTCTGTCACTCAAACTGGTTACCACACTGATCATTTGCAAAATGGAAACAGGACTAATTTTAGACTTCAAACTACTAAAAATTGAATAACTAGTTGTCACAAAACACATTTCTTAAAGTTCCTGCCAAAAATGTCAGCACTGATACAAACTTGCAGTTTAAACCTCTCCAAATGATAGGGATGATTGGTAATTGTTTCTGTTATTTCTGGTACAGCATGGATTATTTACCTCGCAGAGGGCACACAGTATATACTACAGTACACACAGTATATATTATACAGTATGTACATACATGATTGTGCCACCACCACGGACCTAGCGGGGCATCTGCATTCAAATTGTACTACACAAAGACAATGGTTTTGAGTTCCTTTTTTTTCAAGTTCCCAGTGCTTACCATATTATCTGTGCACATTTAGTGTGCATATAGCAACTTAAATTTGGAAACTAGAGGCTCAAAATCCTGCATAAATTATATGCCACTTTCAAATCAATTTCATTGTAGTTTTTTAATTACCTATGATAGGCATATGGACACCGTAATTGCCTTGCAGGGGATACTGATACTTAATTCAAAACAGCTGGCCGGAAAATACCCCAAAAAGAAGTACCAGGAACAGTTGTAAGTTTTTTTTTTCTAAGAACAGACACTCAAATTCAGTGCACTACTCATTTTACCCCCAGAATAGAAAAGAACAGTAGGAAATTATTTTACTTGCATTGTACTTTAAATCCCGCTATTGGTATTGTTCACTTAGTCTCAGAGAATTTCTTGAAACTGGGGTTCATTTATGAAAGTGCCCTGAGTATAGTGGTGTAATACCATGGAGATACTGGCCACTAGTGCATTTCCCATCCTATGTTTGTCATGCGAACTACTCCATGCTGCTAACTGATGAACGACGGGAAGCGACCCGTTTTAAATTCTCACAGGAAGGGAAGCACATAGTTTTTCAAATTTTATTGTGGGAATTCTCCAGGATGTAGTTTTATGGTTTTCATTGGAGCTGTCAAGTTTGGCAATTAGACTCTTAGCAAAAAGTCTATTCGTGAAAATGAATAAAATAGTCTGTTTCGCACCTCCTTACCTCCTATTTACTTATGTATACCAATAGCAATTACTATAACAATACCCAATACTATAACAATACCCAATACCAGCAGAAATGTTAAATGAAGTATCCCTCTGCACATAAACAATTTATCCAGCCTTACTTTTTTAAAGGCTAGCTGTTCTTTGTCCTTACATTTTGTAATTTTACTGCATCCCAAGGGGACAAATTACTAATGTATTCTGTCACTGCACGCCCCCAAAGTATTTTCCCTAATTTACAAAATGTCATTATCCTGAGTCACTCCTTTTTAAACCACCCTTTTTGGTGTTGTCTACTGTGGTGGCTCTCCGTTGTTACGATTGCATCATCTACAAGGCCAGACTTGCTTTGTTCGGCGGGACAATGCACAATGCATGTGCCTAAAACTGCACAATTGACACGAATTCTCATCCTAGCCTACTGTAAATATGTCATTGACAATGAGCCACCAAGCATAAAGTTTCGCTAAGTGCATGAGCACAATTTTTATATGTTTTTTATCAAGGGTTTGCTCATCTTTCCAAAAGTTGCAATGTGCCTGTTGTAACATCGTAAAGTCATCGAAATTCTACTTTCACTGTCCTTGCCTGGAGAATTGAATTTTGTTAAAACTTGATCTTTCAAGTTAAATGGAGTTTTCTTGGAATCTTGTAAAGACCATTAATGAGTAATGTACACAATGCCATGGTGGTATGTAATTCCAGGAATTTTGGTACCAAGGAAAGAGTGTGGATTCAATGGATTTTTCAAAACATTTGGTCATGAACAATGGGAATTGGAACAAAAGTCATGAAATTTGATTTTTCCCCTACAGACTCGTATCATGGTCCAGGGAGCTGACATTCTGTGTTCTGTGAGTTAATTCAAGCATATAACCATTGGACACTAGTAAAAAGCTAGTACCCTCATGTAGTATGAGTACAGTAAATGATCATGTTGGTACGTAGAATAGGATTACTGACAGAATGCCTTTGCCTAGGAGGTCATACTGTACTGTTTGTAACATACTCACCATGAAAGTAATAAAACCTCATATGTTTAAAACCAAGTCAGGGATTTTGAACTGATCTGGCCCATTTGTTGAGATTTTTAAAAGGTTGATGGGTATTATAGTTTAAAAGTGTTGCAGTACATTTAAGAGTCCTGATAAAAGTAACAAAATTTGACCTGTGAAATGGAATTCCTGTGCTGAAATCTTTCCCAAGGAGAAGCATTTTAAAGAAAGCCCTTGGGATAATCTTGAGGTAATATAAAAAGTAGTACTTGTCAAACTACTTAAATCGAACCATTTACTTTTACATTGCAGTGAATGTAAAAAAGTACTTATTATTTTTCCTGTTTTTTTTTTTTTTTTTTATCCCCCTGCTCATTCGTACTAATCAAAGTTTAAAACAGTCTTGACTGAAAGCATTATTTCAGGGGCTGTGAAGTAAGAAAGGTTTATTCAACCACCATTCCCATTGTTGTCCCGCAACCACAAACATATCAACCTCTCCATGATTCTCTGCTATAAAAAAGGCAGGACTTCTTAAAATTTTTTGAGGTGTGTTTGATGATGTAAAGGAAAATTTATTGGAATGTGAAACGTAACCAGGAACAAGCTGTTTTAATTTAATCGTTGTTGTAAACAGATTGGGGACTTTTTGGAAAAATTTACAACAGTAGTGTGTGTTACTACAGCACTGGATACTAAACAAGCCTTAAATACGTAGTGATGTTTTTTGCATTACAAGTGTGCAAAGTGCAAGGAAGAGGTCACATTCAAATAGGTTATTATAATAGGTTATATATAATTATGATTTACAATCACCTACAGTAATATCGGGTATATTTATAGGGAATATGAACAAAACACCAGAATAACTCTCAGGTTTTCCGACCCAGTTAGTTTACCTTACCACTGTCAAAAGCGCAGTTTGAGCAGACATCAGACATAAACATATATGGGTGAGCAAGGCACTGGGGCTGGGATCAGGCTCCAGCTCCTCCTATCCCCATTTAGGCAGGAAAATAAAATGTGTTATTTGGGGGCAAGAAATTTAAATACATTGCTATTTTTCACAAGGGGAAAACATGCATTAAACTGCTCTGGCAAGCTTCAGTAAAATTTTGCCGATAGTTGCTGTGGCCCTCTTGAATTTCATGGAAGAAGTTCTTGTGTACCAATACCTACAATCACTGTACAAAAAGTATTGGGACACTTTTGGGATCTGGTCACATTTTTCCAGCATGTCTTCCCCTCCACACCCTACCCAATGTTGAAAGAAACAAACGTGCACACTATTTTTCTTAAGCACATCCAACTTTTCATTCCACTATTCAAAGCCAGCATTGAGCGTGTAAGCGTGGGAATTTGTCCGGGATACATTTCGTCCAGAATTGTAGGATAACTGTAATACTTCTAAATCAGCAAAGTGAGTCTTAATTTCTACCATGAAAAATCACTTGGGCCAGTGTGACACTGGTTTACAAACGGGTTTATGGTAGCCTGCTCATCCAACTTTTCTCACTATACGTCCTAGGGAGTCCTTAATTTCCCACAGTAATAATTTTAGTAAATTTTGCGCTTTGTTTGAGACTAATGATAATGAGAGTTGCATGACTCTACTGGGATATATCTTCCTTTAAAATTTGTATGGGGCTATGACATCTCCCCCTTTCAGCTCTTGCAGTGGCAATTTCTCCTGTTTCTTGTATTTATGGTTACTTGCGTATGGCCTGTTTGTGATCTGGATGTTGAAAATGTCAGAGTTTTAGATAACTAGATTTTGATACGCTCACTCTATCATCAAATCCTGGTGCAATTACATGGTTCTCTAAATTTTATTTTGTTTCATGCTTCTTCTTCTTTGCTTTCAACATTGTAGTTCCATATGCAAATAGCTGAAGTAAGGAAAGAAAGGGAGTGTCGGGTGGACAACCCACACAGTTCTGGTTCAAAAAACTATTGTTCGACAAATTCTCTTTCTTTTTCGAAACGGCCAAATATGGAAACCCTACAACTTATGAAATGGAATTGTGAAAAGAGGTGTCTGTGTCGTGTAGGCATGAAACTGAGCTCTGGTAATTAAAGAATGTGTCCTAACAATGTGCAACTTCTGTATTCTTCACTTGGAAGTTCGATCGATGGTTTAATTTTGAAAACATGTCCAACTTGTGAAACCGTCCCCGACCACTGGTCATTGCTCCATACCACGTGGGATAAAAACGTCCCCTCCATTTCTTAGAAAATCATACAAAAACTCTTAGGAACAGCATAAAAAGAGATAAACAAAAACAAGTCCCCCCACCCCATAAAAACAATGAAATGCCTTGGGCCCATAAAACATTGATTAAAAGGACAAAAGTAGCCAAATTTGTTTGCTCTGAAAGTATGTTTATGAAGGTGTGTTCAAGGAGTAAACAAAATTATAAAAAAGCTACATAAAAATATAATGAATAAAAAGGAAATCTGCATACAGTGGTCATTGTATATAATCATTACCAATGTTAGCAGGGAGTAGGGTACTATCTTAAAGGTAAAAAATGCAGTCCCCAATTTGAATTTAGTGTGACACCACCCCCATCATCCTACTTAAGGAATGGCTCCTATCACTCAGTGTGACAATATTTTTGCAACCTATTTGGTAAATTCATGCATGAATAAACTCCTTGGATTTACCTTCAGTGTTCCTATAACAGAGGCATGAGAGGAAAAGTGGGTTTTGAGCAAAATAAGACGGGAGAATCTGTTATCTGTGTGGAATGTAGCAGATTTTTGAAACTATAAAGACCAGGGAGCCGGGGGCGGGCCGGGGGGGGGGGGGGGGTGACTGCTTTCCCCTTTTACCGATAAAATTGAAAGTGGGTAACACACTGTAAGAATTGTGCGTTGCCAGTTACACATTTCTTTGATCATGTTTTGCGAGTTTACCATACTCCCACATACAGTATTGTTAGCTGTTGAAATCAACTCAAGGTCTAGTAGCTATGGAAGCTGGTGATGTATGTGCAAAGCTTTTTGTTGGTCTTGTCCCACGTGATTTTGTGATATTCATCCTTTACTTTGAAATGCTTGCATTGGACTCAGTGACCCAAGAAGCACCAGAAATCGGCGAAATGGAATTGTCATGGTGTTTAGATCATCTCTAAGTGGTTTCAAGGGGCATAAACGGTGCAGAGAACACAAAAAAGCCGACTTGGTTTACGATTTCCGACATCTTCTGGAGTTATTTTAAATTGAGTGAAGTTTTTGTGAACTGGCATTATAAAATTGAATGTTAAATGAATGTAAAACTCAATAAAATATATTTGAAGTTTGTGCAAATGGTACTGGTGAAGCAAGGTTGTTATAACAGGATGGAAGAGACAGAGGGAGTTGGCCATTATTAGCCTGGAATGATTTTTTCTATTACACAGGACAGATAGGAAGTTGAAATTAATTGTAAACCAATTGTAGCCAGAGGGGACTCTTTGGGCAAACTTGTGATAAAATTATTTTACAAGATTGAGTGGTCATGAAGCTCTTTTCTGTGTACTTTATAAATTAAAAAGTGGAGGCTATTGTTACTTTTAGAGTAGCTGAAGTGTTAAGACTTCTGGATGAATAATAAGGAGAAAGAGACGTTTTAATTGGTCCCATAGCGTTAAAAAAAAGTTAGCATGAACCTAACATTCTTATACATTTTTCATAGGGCATACTCCAGAAGCAATACAGTGTCAAAGGCAATCCTAAAAAGGACTAAGATCGTTTTGACAGCTAGGTTTTTTGGTTGTTTTTTTGTAGGAAAACAGTGAAAGTTTTCCTTTGTAAAGTGTTACTTAGCATAACGTTGGCTAGGAATGAGGGTGGGAGGTTGGGAGGTGATAGGGTAGGGAGCTCCAACGGAAATCCACCTCAGAAGATCTCAAATGGAAAAATTGCTGTGATTGTCCTTTAATGTTTGATTTCATCTTTCAGATGGAAATGTGGAAATATTTAAGAGTTTATTGGAACAAATTATTTGGATTTTATACTGCCAGCCAAAAGCAAATCAGAGAAGAGCTCACAATGAAGCTCCATAAATACTGTATGTCATAGTCTACTGAGCATCCCTCCTGGGTTTAAATTATTTCTGTGGCTTGAAGTCTTTTTGGTCCTCTGCAAGACTGGACTCAAAAATTCACTCACATCTGTGAGCCTAGAGTTTTGTTATGAGTATAATGAATTGCCACACCGCTGAGAGTTACACACGTGTACAACATATATTAATTTGAACCTTAAAGGTAAGCACAGTCACCCCATAGTTGCTTTGAAAAATCAGTCAACCTCTTGCAAATATACTCATCTTATTTGCCTTTCAGTACTCCTGTGAAGGAGTGGTTTTTTGAACTAACTATTACAAGCATAAGGTAAAGCCAAGGAGTTAATCTCCATGAATTTTAATAATCAGTAACAAAATATTGTCACGATTGAAAGAAACCATTCTGAATTAGGATGACGGCATACTCTAATCAGAGATATTTGGGGGACTCCTGGATTTTAAACCAGAGAGGTACAAATGAGTGAAACCAAACCCTGCTTTTCATCAAGGTTGTTGTGTGCAATCTCATACATCTAGCAATAATTGATATGCAAGATAACCCTGGATGCAAGTTGAATGGAACATGACCTTGAATTGTAGCTTGTACACTCTGAACTTATAGGCAGCGGCCCACCCCTCTCATTCTTAAGTCTTCCCAAATCAGTTGATGCACACATTTAGTTTTCCCCTCACATATAACTTTTTTCTGAAAATTTCAGATGTTTTTAGTTTATGCTTGCCGCGAAATGAATCCCTTTTGTGATTGTTCTTTTTCATGTAAAATTTTTTTTTTTTTTTGGATAAGAAATATTAAAACACAGCTTTTTCGTGGCCCCTCCAAATTAATTCCATCGATTCTTTTATGAGATTTAGTCGCCTCAATTTTTCCTTGTCTGTAGAAGATGAACTGAGCGTCTCTTTCACTGTTTAAACCGTGCACTTTGGGAGTTTTTTTGGCCTTTCCTCATGGCCAGAAAAACAGGTGGAAGATTGTATATCCCATTCATTTTTCCATTGGACCAAGAGCAGCATTTATAAACTGTTGTTATCTTCTTGTCATTCTGGAGAGATAATTTTACCCCTGTCTTTCATCCTGTCTTATGTTTTTGTGCGCCTAGAGTGAAGTGACTATCGCGTTATACTCCAATTTACTGATCTTTCACCAAACAGAACTCACGGAAATTTTAGTCTAAGTTCAGGTACAAGTGCCAGAAGGCCTCCTGTCTTTCATGTAAATTGTGCACCGAGTTGACTCTTGACAGGTAAAAAAAGTAAAATGTGTTTTTGTAATTTACATTTCTTTTGCTTATTTAGAATGAAGATCCTTGTAAGGTGCTTTACATACAACTTATTACACATGAAATGTTTTAAGGGAACAGGAACCTGTTTCATGCATTTATGTAAATGGATAAGCTGAGGGTAGGGGCATCAGGAAGACAAGTTTATAAATTGGATGGGCTATATCTTGTAATTCCCCCTGAGAAATGGAAATTTGCGAAAAGGTGCATTTCTGTTTCGCCGTCATTTAAGAATATAGTTATCTCGTACATGTAGTACGCGTTATTTGTTTAAAAGATGAAAACTCCCTGTTCACTGGTTTTTCATCCAAATTTTTTCCGTATCACATATGCTGTACAGGTGTGATTTGTTCTGACTGATGATACTGGTTTCATATTGTTTGTTTGTGTTATCCTGTTTCTTTTATAATACATGTTATCCATCTTGTTACTGTCCTTAACCTCTAATTTACATCTAGTATCGGTCCTCACTTACCTGCAGTTAAATTTACCTGGTAAATGAAAAGATAGCTTACTGGATGAGAGCCCTCTTAGAAGAGAGAGCGGTTAACTTCAGTTTTGTGTGTGTAGAGAGTTTCTATCCAACAGTGTAACACCTGCCTTTGACACAGTTGCTTAAGTAAAGTTATTCCCCAGATGGTGTGCAGTTCTAAGTTAACATGAAGGTCCCCTTAATGACCCTAAGTGCAGTTCTTTTCCCTAGCAGTATGTCCTGACATATTCTTGATGTATGACCCCAGTTGGATATACATTCTATCAGAGGGAATCTTTTTGCTTTCCTACACACAAATTGTTTTCCTCTTGAGCTGTGAGTTGTTTTATTGTTGTATCTGCATGTCGTAGACTTATCATGTCTCCATTTCTCATGTCCGGTTTTGGCTCATTTAGCTTTCAACAATGTGGTCCAAGTGTTTTAAGTTAGCAAGGGAGAAAGATTTTTTGACTCGGATGGAATGATTTAATGCGTTGTGAGTTTGATTTAGATGGGGCAATAGGTAGACAGTATTTGGATAGGAACATTTGATTCAACATCTAATGTTATTTGTTAGTCCACCTACACATGCATTTTCAGAGTTAGTTGCTTGGTAATAGTACTTTGTTTTTAATCTCCTCAAGTTTTAACCTATGTTTACTGAATACAGTGGCAACAATCAGTTTTGCAGGAAAGTGTCAGCTGGAACCATTTGCAGTGTAGTAGTAGATGTCAGTATGTGCAAGTGATCAATTTAGGTAGAAGCAAATTTTAAGATCTGAATGTCCGCATAGCTTAAATAGAAGAGCCCTTAGATCGTGGGAACTTTTTCATAGTGATCTTTATGCACATCTGATGTAGCTATTGGAAGTTACACATTCACTTTTTTCTTCTTTTTTGTCCTGGTTTTTGGGTGTTACATGTACCAAGCCTTTCTCACTCCTCCATACCTATAGGGTATTTGCCTTTTTGTCCTGTAATTTACCAATAGGCCATAAATTTTTTGTGCCCTCTCACTACTAAGAGGATGCTGTGGTGACCCTGATCCTCTCTCCATCTTAACCTGCTTTGAACAAACTTGTTTCTAACTTCCTGGCCTTTTAGAGTTTTGGGTTTTTTTCTTCACCCATTTTTTATTTTTTAATTGGCCCAATTTTTTTTATTTTTTTAACCTTTAAAATCTTTTTGTAAATTTTTTCCCTACCCCCATGTGATGGAAAAAAGTTAAATTTAACCAATCAAAAATTGGGCCAAAGGGGTTGTTTTCAAAGCTTTTTTTTTTTTTAAAAACCCAAAGGAATTTATGGATTCACCCAAGCCCCCCCCTTTATCCCCCCCCAAATGGTTTTCCTAAGTTTTTAAAGGTTTAAAACCCTTTCCCCGAAAGGCGGTTTTCCCCCGGGGTGGGAACCGGCCCGGTTCAAAACCCTTGGGCTACTCAAAAGGACCAAAAAAAGCACTTTTTCCCGTTGGGGGAGGCAAAACTGGCCCCCAAGGGGACCTGGCTTTTTTTTCCTTTCCTTTTTGGAACATTAAATTAAAATTCCCCAAAACGCGGAAAACCAAGGAATTGGGGGGTTTATTTTATTAAAAATTTTAAACCCAAATTTTCCCCCCTTTTCCCCAAGGAAAAAACCCCCAAGTTTAATTTTTTGCCCCCCTCCCAAAAGGATTAAAAGTGTTTCCTTTTTTAAAAGGCCTTGAAAAAGCCTTCCTTCCCCAAAAAAGGGGGGGCCCCAAGGCAGGGGTAATTAAAAAGAACCCCCAAATTCTTAGCTTTCCGGGGGGCCACCCAACAAAAAAGGGGGGAAGGTTTGTGGGGTAAAACCAAGGGGAAAAAAAAAAGGGCAAAAAAAACCTTTTTAAAAGATGGACCAAACCAAAAGGTTTTCCAATTTTTGCTTCACCAGTTAAAAAATTCCCTAAAAAAAAAGCCTTTAAAAAAAAACGGGGAGGTTTTTAAATCCCAAAAAAAAACAAAAGGCCCAAAAAATTTTCCGGTTCCCAAAAAGCAAAAATTAAAGCAAGGTTTCCACATAACGTTGGAAATTTTTTTAAAAGGGTTTTACCGGGGGAATTTAAAAAGGCCCGGGACAGGAACCTTTTTTGCCTGCCTCTTTTTTTTGAAGGCAAGCGGGGAAAAAACGGTTTTTTTTAATAAAAATAAACAAAGAATACCATAAAAAAACCAAAGAAAATTGTATTTAAATTTTAAGGGCCTTTCCAAAAATTTTGAAGCGATTTGAAAAATCCCCCTTTGTTTTGCGCGCTGACTTTGTTCCCCCCCCCCTCCCCCCTTCCCCCCCCCCTTTCCCCCAAAAAAACCTAATACCAAAAAAACTTAAAAAACCCTTACTCCTTCCCAGAAAAGGTCTAATTAGGACATTTTTTAAAAAACTAAATAAAGCCCAAAGTTTGCCAGTTCCCGGGGGACTTTTAAAATTAATCAAAAATTGAAATTCCCCAAAAAAAAAGGGTTTTTAACCAAAAAACGTTTTAAAAAACCCTAATTCAAACAATGTTTAAAAAGGACTTTTTAATTTACCCCAAAAACTTAAAGAAAAGGAAAAAAAAAGGTTAAGAAAGGCCAATTTGGCTGCAAAAATTTTGAAAAAAAGTTACTCCCAAGTAGGCGTTTTTGGTTTTCCCCCCAGTTTTTTGGCTTAATTTTTAACCAGTGAAAGGGGTTTGGCCCCATGCAATAAAACCCCCAAAAAAAATTCAAATTGAAAGGGTGTTTTTTTAAACCAAAAAAAGAAAGAAAAATTGGAAATTCCTTTATTTTGGTTTTAAAACATTAAATTACTTTGGGGAAAAGGGTCCTAAAAAAATTAAATGAATAGTGGCCGAAAAACATTTTCTGAAATTCAAAAAAAGTACGCCTTTTACAAAAAAAAGTTAAACCAAATAGGGGTACCCTAATTAGTGGCATAAAGTATGTCAAAAATATATATGAAAAATAAACTAAAAATGATGGAATCTTTTAAAAAACATGTTTTTTAACTAAAAATTTAAACAAATGTTTTTTACGAAACCACTTTACT
Organism: Holothuria leucospilota; assembly: GCA_029531755.1. Taxonomy (NCBI): domain Eukaryota; kingdom Metazoa; phylum Echinodermata; class Holothuroidea; order Aspidochirotida; family Holothuriidae; genus Holothuria; species Holothuria leucospilota. Next base: position 25,533,147 of record CM055977.1, on the reverse strand, counting down.
TTTACTTTTTAGTACCGTTTCTTGTAATTTAAAAAAAAGAAAAAAAATTTAAACCCTTAAACCCCAAGAGCCCTTCCCTGTTTTAAATTCCTTGACTATTAAAGAAGTTTTAAAAATGAAGGTTTAAAAAAAAAAACTCCTTTTTGAAATATAATGCCAATGTTTTGATACAGTGAGAATATTTCACATTTACACAAGCATAGCCCTTTAATTTTTATGGTTCTTGGAAAAACTGGATAACCCCCGGAAAATTTCCTTTAAAAATTTAAATTGCCCATCAGCCCCCCAAAATTTTTTTTCATGGAACCCCTTTTTGTTTGTTTTTAAAGAAATTTTCCTCCAAAGGTTTGAAAAAACCAAAAATTTCCCCCCCAATTTAAATTTTTAGATTTAAAATTTTGAACCCAAATTTTTTAAATTTCCCAAACCTTTTAAAAACCTGCATTGAATATCACCTTAAAAATTTGTAATTGATTCCATTTAAAAAAGGATCCCATGTACTTTCCAAATTGGATAAAAATGCCAATGTTATGAAAAAAATTAAAAAAAACCCATATATTTTTTTTTTAAAAATTTAACTTTTTGCCCCCGATTTCCCATGGAGAGACAACCAAACTTTTCCCCAAATTTTTTTGGGCATGTTCCCATGAATTAAAAAAAAAAAAAAAAAGGGGGGGCCCCCCCCCCCCCCCCCCTTTTTAAATTTTTCCAAAAAATTTTTTCTTTAAAAAAAAAAAAAAAAAAAAAAAAAAAAGGGGGGAAAAACCCCCCCCCCCCCCAAAAATTTTTCCCCCCCTTTTTTTAAAAAAAAATTTTTTTTTAAAAAAAGGGAATAAAAAAAAGTTTTTTTTGGGGGGGGTTTGGGTTTAAAAGGAAAAAAAAAAAAAAAAAGGGAAAAGGAAAAAAAATTTTTAAATTTTTTTTGCCCCCAAAAAAATCCTCAAAAAAAAAAGGGGGGGAAAAAAAAATTTTTCCCCCCCCCAAAATTCCCTTTTCCCCCCCAAAAAAAAAAAAAAAGGGGGAAAAAGGGGGGGGAAAAAAAAATTTTTTTTCCCCCCCCCCAATTTTTTTTTGGGAAAAAAAAAAAATTAAAAAAATTTTTTTTTTTGGGAAAACCCCCCCCCCCAAAAAAAAAAATTTTTGGAAAAAAAAAAAAAAAGGAAAAAACCCCCCCCCTTTTTATTTAAAAAAAAAAAAAATAAAAAAAAAAAAAATTTTTTTTTTTTTTTTTTAAAAAAAACCCCGGGCCCCGGGGGGTTTTTTCCCCCCGGGGGGCCCAAACCCCAAAAAAAGGGCCCCCCTGGCCCAAAAAGGGGCCCCGGGGTCCAAATTTTTAAAAAAATTTTCCCTTTTTTTTTTTTTTTTAAAAAAAATTTTTTTTCCCCCCCAAAAAAAAAAAGGGAAAAATTTTTGGGGGGGTTAAAAATTTTATTAATTTTTTTTTTTTTTAAAAATTTCTTTTTGGGGGGTTTTTTTTAAAAAAAAAAAGGGAAAATTAAAAAATTTTAAAAAATTAAATTAAAAAAAATTTAAAAAATTTTTTTTTGGGGTTAAAAACCCTTTTTGGGGGGGGAAAAAAAAAAAAACCCCCAAAAATTTAAAGAATTTAAAAAAAAATTTTAAAAAAAAATTTTTAATTTTAAAAAAAAAAATTTTTTAAAAAAAAATTTTTTTGGGGGGGGAAAGGCCCCAAAAAAAATTTTTTTTTTTTTAAAACCCAAAAGGAACCGGGGTTTTTTAAAATTTTTTTTAAAGGGGGGGACACCAAAACCCCAAAACCCCTTTTTTTAAAAAAAAAAACCCCTTTTTAAAATTTTTTTTGGGGGGGTTTTTTTTTTTTCCCCAAACCCCCCCAAAAAAAAAAAAAACCCCTTTTTTTTTCCAAAAAGGGGGGGGTTTTTTTTTTTTGGGGGGAATTTTTTTTTTAAATTTTCCAAAAAAATTTTTTTTTAAAAAAAAAATTTTTTTTTTTCCTTTTAAATTTTTCCCCAAAAAAATTTTTTAAAATTTAAAAAAGGGGGGAAAATTTTTCCCCCCCTAAAAAAAAATTTTTTTTTTAAAAAAAAATTTTTCCGGGAAAAAAAACCCGGGGGTTTTTTTTTAAAAATTTTTTAAAAAAAAAAAGGGGGAAGGGCCCCAAAAAAAATTTTTTCCTTTCCCCCCAAAACCCAAAAAAAAATTTTACCCGGGGGGTTTTTTAAAACCCGGGGACCAAATTTAAAAAAAAACCCCCCAAAAGGGCCCTTTTTTTTGGCCCAAAAAAAAGGGGTTTTTTTTAAAACCCTTTTAAAAAAAAAAACCCCCCTTTAAAAATTTAAAAACCCCCCCCCCTTTTCCCCAAAAAAAAAAAAGGGCCAAATTTTTTAAAAAAAAAATTTAAAATTTTTTTAAAATTAAAGGGTTTTTAAAACCCAAAAAAATTTTTTTTTAAAAACCCCCCTTTTTTTTTTCCCCCCCTTTTTTTTTTTTTTGGTTTTGGGGCCCTTGGGGCCCCAAATTAAATTTTTAAAAAACCCCCTTTTTTTAAAAAAAAACCCCCCCCCCCCCCCCTTTTTTCCCAACCCTTTAAAAAATTTTTTAAAAAAATTTTTTTTTTCCGGGCCTTTTAAAAACCCCCCCCAAAAAAAAATTTTCCCCCCCAAAAACCCCCAAAAATTTAAAATTTTTTTTGGGTTTTCCCTTTTTTCCCCCTTTTCCCGGGATTGGGGTTAAAATTTTTTAAAAATAAAATTTTCCCAAAAAAAAATTTAAAAAAAATAAAATTTTTTTTTTCCCCTTTTTCCAAAAAATTTTTTGGGGAAAAAAAAAGGGGGGTTTTTTTGGGCCCCCCCTTTAAAAAAACCCCCCCCCCTTTTTGGGAAAAAAATCCCCAAAAAAAAAAAAAGGGGGAAAGGGGAAAAACCAAAAATTTTTTTTTTTTAAAAATTTGGGGGTTTTAATTTTTTTTTTTAAAAAATTTTTCGTTTTTAAAAAAAAAAATTTTTTTTTTTTTTTTTTGGAAAAAAATTTCCCAAAAAAAAACAAAGGTTTTTTTTTTTTAAAAAAAAATTTAAAGGTTTTTTAAAAAAAAAAAGGGGAAAAAAATTTTTGTTTAAAAACCCAAAAAAAGGGGGGTTTTTTTTTTAAAAAAATTTTTAAAATTTTTTTTTGGGGAAAAAAAATTAAGGGTAAAATTTTAAAAAAAACCAAATTAACCTTTTTAAAATTAAAAACCCCGGGTTCCTTCAAACCCCCCTTGAAAAAAAAGGGGAAAAAAAACTTTTTTTTAAAAAAAACCCCCAAAAATTTTTTTTGGGGGGAAGGGGGGGGGGGAAGGTTTTTTTTTTTTTTTTTTTTAATTTTTAAAACCCTTTTTTTTAAAAAAACCGGGGGGGGGGGGGGTTTTTTTTTTTGTATTTTTTTAAACCAAAAAAATTTTTAAAAAAAGGGTTTTTTAAAAAAAACCCCAAAAATTTTAAAAAAAAAATTTTTTTTTAAACCCAAAAAAAACCCCCCCCCTTTAAAAAAAAAAAATTTTGGGTTTTTTTTTTCTTTCCCTTTTTTTCCCTTTTTTTTTTTTTTTAAAAAAAATCTTTTAGCAAAAAAGGGGGGGCCCCCGGGGGCCTTTTTTTTTGTTTTTTTTTAAAAAAGGGGGAAATTTTTTTTAGGGATAAATTTTAAAACCCAAAAATTTTTTAAAAAAAAAAATTTCCAAAAAAAAAACCCCTTTTTTTTCCGGGTTTTAAATTTTAAATTCCAAAAAAATTTAAAACTTTAATTTTTTTGGAAAAAAAAAAAAAAATTTTAAAAGGTTTTTTATTTTTGGTTTTAAAAAGGGTTTTTTAATTTTTTTTGTTTTTTAAAAAAAAACCCCCCCAAAAAAAAAATTTTTTAAAAAAGGGAAAGTTTTAAAAAAAATTTTAAATTCAAATTTTAAATTTTTTTTAAAAAAAAAAAATTTTTCCCCCAAAAAGGGTTTTTTTGGGGGGGAAATTTTAATTTAATTTCCCCCTTTTTTGAAAGGGAAAAAAATTTTTTTGTCTTTTTTAAAAAAAAAAAATTTTTTTTTTTTTTTTAACCTTTTTCCCCAAAAAATTTTTATAAAAAAAACAAAAAATTTTTTTAAAAAAAAAAACCCCGGGGGGGTTTTAAAAAAAAAGGTTTTTTAAAAAATTTTGGGTTTTTTGGGTTTTAAAAAAATTTTTTTTAAAATTAATTTTTTCATTAAAAAAATTTTTTTATTTTTTTGGGGAAAGGGGAAAAAGGGGCCCCCCAAAAAAAAAGGGGCCCCCAAAAAAAACCCAAAACCCTTTGGGGGGTTTTTTTTTTTTTTTAAAATTTTAAAATTTTTAAAAAAAAAAATTTTTCCCCCAAAAAAGGGGGTTTTTTTTTGGGGCCCCTTTAAAAAAAATTTTTTTTAAAAAAAAAAAGGGGTTTTTTAAAAAAAATTTTAAAAAAAAAAAATTTTTTAAAAAAAAAGGTTTTTTTTTAAAAAAAATTTTTTTGGCCCCCCCCCAAAAAAAAAAAATTTTTTTTAAACCCTTTGGGTTTTTTTTTTCATTAAAAAAAAGGGGCCCCCAAAACCCCCCAAAAAACTTTTAATTAAAAAATTTTTTTTCCTTTAAAAAAACCCCCCCAAAAAAAAAAAATTTTTTTTGGGGGTTTTTAAAAAAAAAAGGGGGGGGAAATTTTTTTGGTTTGGGGGTTTTTAAAAAGGGGGCCCTTTTTTTTAAAAAAAAAAAAAAATAACCCCCCAAAAAAAGGTTTAAAAAAAAAAAAACCCCCCCCCCCTGGGGCCCCCCCCGGGGGGGTTTAAAAAGAAAAGGGAAACCCCGGGGCCGGAAACCCAAAAAATTTTAAAAAAAACCCCTTTTTTTTTAAAAAAAACCCGGGAAAAAGGGTTTTAAAATTAAAAACCCCTTTTTTAAATTTTAAAAAATTTTTTTTTTTTTTTTAAAAAAAAAGGGGAAAAAATAAAAAACTTTTTTTTTGGGGGGGTTTAAAATTCCAATTTTTTAAAAAAAAACCCCCTTTTTTTTTAAAAAAAACCCCCCAAAAAAACCCCAAAAATTTTTTAAAAAAAAAAAAAATTTTTTTTAAAAAAAACCCCGGGGGTTTTAAAACCCTTTTTTAAATTTGAAATTTTTTCCCAAAATTTTTTTAAATTTTTTTTTTTTGGGGATTTTTTAAAAAAAAAAAAAAAAAAACTATTCCCCCCCCCCCCAAAAAAAAGGCCCTTCCCGCCAAAAATTTTTTGGGGGGGAAAAAAAAAATTTAAGAATTTTTTAAAAAAAAAAAACCCCCCCCAAAAAAAAAATTTTTGGGGGAAAAAGTTTTTTTTTTAAAATTTTTTTTTTTTAAAAATTTTTTTAAAAAAAATTGGGAAAACCCCCGGGGGGGAATTTTTTTTTTTTTTTTTTTATTTTTTTTTTTGGAAAAATTTTAAAAAGGGGGTTTTTTTCCGGAAAATTTTTTTTTTAAAATTTTTAAAAAAAAAAAAAAAAAATTGGGGTTTTTTTTTTTTTAATAAAATTTAAAAAAAAAAAAATTATTTTTTATAAAAAAAATTTTTTTTTTTTTTTAAAAAAAAACCCCCCCTTTTTTTTAAAAAATATATTTTTTTTTTTTAAAATTTTTTAAAAAACGTTAAAATTTTTTTTTGGGGAAAAATTTAAAATTTCCCTTAAAAATAAAGGGGGGGGGGGGAATTTAAAAAAATTTTTTTAAAAAAATTAAAATTTTTTTAAAAATTTTAAACCCCCGGGCCCCCTTTTTTTTAAAAATTAAACCGGGGAAAAATTTTTTTCCCCAAAAAAAGGTTTTAAAAAAAACAAACCCCCCGGGGGGCCAAAAAATTTCCCCGGGGGGTTTTTTTTTAAAATTTTCCCCCAAAAAAAGGGGTTTTTAAAAAAAACCCCCCCCAAAACCCGGCCTTTTTGGGGTTTAAAAAGTTTTTCCCAAAAAAAAATTTTTTTGGGGGGAAAAAAACCCAAAAATTTTTTTTTTTAAAAAAAATTTTTTTTTTAAAACCCCTTTTCCCAAAAAATTTTTTTTTAAAAAAAAAAAAAAAGGAAAAAACCCCCTTTTTTTTGGGGGGGCCTTTTCCCCCTTTAAAAAAATTTTTTTAAAAAAACCCTTTCCCCCCCATTTAAAAAAAAAAATTTAAAAAAACCCCCCGGAAAAAACCTTTTGACCCCTTTTTTTCCCCCCCTTAATTAAAAAATTAAAGGGGGTTTTAAAACCGAAACCCCCAAAAAGGGGTTTTTTAAAAATTTTTTTTAAAAAAAAACTTTTTATAAAAAAAAAAATTTAAAAAATTTTTTAAAAAAAATTTTTTTTTTTGGGTTTTTTAAAAGGGGGGGAAAAAAAGGGAAAAAAACCCCCCCTTTAAGGGGGAAACCCAAAACCCCCCCAAAAAAAAAAAATTTTATAAAAAATTTTTTTAAAAAAAAAAAAAAAAATGAAAAAAATTTTTTTTTTTTGGGCCCCGGGCCCCCAAAAAAAAACCCCCTTTAAAAAACCCTTTATTTGGTTTTTAAAAACCCCCAAATTTTTTAAACCTTAAAACCCCGGGGTTTTTGGGGTTTCCCCTTTTCCCCAAATGGGGCCCCCCAAATAAAAAATTTTTTTTTTTTTTTTAAAAAAAAAAAAAAAAAAAAAAAAATTTTTAAATTTAAATTTTTTAAAAATTTTGGCCCTTTTTTACCCCTTTTTTTTTTCCCCCCCCCCAAAAAAAAAAAAAAAAAAATCAATTTCCCTTTTTAAAAAAAACCGTTCCCCAAAAAAAAAATTTTTTTGAACCCCAAAAAAAAAAAATTTTTTTTTTTTGGGGAAAAAAAAAAAAAAAAAAAATTTTTTGGGGGCCCCCTGGAAAAATTTTTTTTAAAAAAAAAGGGCAAAGGGGGAAAAAAAAATAGGGTTTTTGGAAAAAAAAGAAAAAAAATTCCCGGGGAAAAAAAAAAGGGGGGAAAAAAAAAAAAATTTTTTTTTTTTAAAAATTAAACCCCCTTTTTTTTTAATTTTTAAAAAAAATTTTTTTTGGGGGAAAAATTTAAAAAAAATAAAAAAAAAGGGGTTTAAAAAAAAATTGAATTTTTTTGGGTTTTTTTAAAAAAATTTTTTTTTTTTTCCCAAAAAAAAATTAAATTTTTTTAAAATTAAAAAAAAAGGCCTTTGGGAACAAATTTTTAAAAAAATGGGGGGTTTTTTTTTAAAAATTTTTCTTAAAAAATTTTTTTTTAAAAAAAAATTTCCCCCCTTTAAAAATTTTTTGGGGGGGAAAAAAAACCCCAAAAACCCCCCCCTTTTTTAACCAAATTTTTCCCGGAAAAAAAAAAAATTTTAAAAAAATGGAAAAAATTTTTTTTTGGAAAAAAAATTAAAAATTTCTTTTTTTTTTCCAAAATAAAAAACTTTTTAAAACCGGGGGGGGTTTTTTAAAAAATTTGGGGTTTAAAAAAAAAAAAACCCCCCCCAAAAAAAAAACTTTTTTTTTTTTTTAAAAAAAAAAAAAACCGTTTAAAAAAACCCCTTTTCCTTAAAAAAAAAAAAAGGGAAAATACAATTGGTTAGAGCAAAAGATTCCTCTGATAGAATTGTTATCACTGGGGTCATACATCAAGAATATCAGGACATATGTAGGGAAAGAATTAGGGTAGGGACCTTCAATGTAACTTAGAACTGCAAACCATCTGGGGAAAAATTTATCGCAATGGGCAAGGGGAGGGGCTCTGGCATAAACTCTTCAAAACTGAATTAACCGCTCTCTCTTCTAGAGGGCTCTCACCCAGTAAGCTATCTTTTCTTTTACCAGGTAAATACTGCAGGTAAGTGAGGCAGATACTAGATGAAATTAGAGGTTAAGGACCAGTAACATAGATGGATAACATGATTAAAAAAAAAAAAAGGGAAATTAACACAAAACAAAAATAATTACCAGTATCTACAGTCAGAAAAAAATCACACCTGTACAGCATATGTGATACGAAAATTTGATGAAACCAGTGAACAGGGAGTTTTCATCCTTTAAAAAATTTAGGTACTACGTAGGAACTATATTCTTAAATGGACAGCACGAACTCCCCCCTTTCCAATTTCCTTCATGGGGAGAATTCAATAAACATCCTATTTAAACTTTTCCTGAGCCCTCCCAAGTTTATCCATTTCAAAAATGCATTTAACAGTTCCTGTCCCTTAACATTTCATGGAAAATTATGTAAGCACCTTCAAGGTATTTCATTCTAAAAAGCAAAAAGACATGTAATTACAAAAAACATTTACTTTTTTCCTGTCAAAGTCAACTGTGCACACATTTACATGAAAGACATGCTGCCTCTGGCACTTGTACATGAATAGACCTAAATTTGTGATCTGTTGTGAAAGAGGTTACCATACACTTCCTCTAGGCACAAACATAAGACAAGGAGAAGACAGGGGTAAAATTACTTCTCCAGAATGACAAGGGAAAATAACAACAGTTTTATAAATGCTGCTCTTGGTCCATGGAAAGATGAATGACTATACAATTCCATGTGGCATGGGGGAAGGCCAAAAACTCCCAAAGGCAGGTTTACAGTGAAAGAGACCTCAGTTCATCTTCCCACAGACAAGGAAAAATTGAGCACTATCTCATAAAGAATAGATGGAATTAATTTGTGAGGGGCCAGAAAAAAGCTGTTTAATCATTTCTTATCCAAAATTACATGAAAAAGAACCAATCCAAAAGGGATTCATTCGGGCAAGCATAAAACTAAAACATCTGAAATTTTCAGAAAAAAGTAATGAGAAAACTAAATGTGTGCATCAACTGATTGGCCCAAAGACTAAGAATTGAAGGGGGGCCCTCTGCCTTAAAGTTCAGAGTGTACAAAATACAATTTCAAGGTCATTGTTCCATCTCAACTTTCAATCCAGGGGTCACTCTTGCATAATAATTATGCTAGAGTCTGGAGATTGCCAAAACAACAACTGATGAAAAGCAGTGGTTTGGTTTACTCATTTGTACCTCTTGGTTAAAATCCAGTCCCCCAAATCTGATTAGAGATGCCGTCATCCTAATTCAGGAATGGTTCTTTCAATCGTGACAATATTTTGTTATGATTTGTTAAATTCGTAGAGAATAACTCCTTGCTTTACGTTTTGGTTGTAATAGTTATGTTCAAAAACATTTTCAGGAGTACTTGAAAGGCAAATAAGATTTATATTTGCAAGAGGTTGCTGATTTTAAAAAGAAAACTATGGGGTGACTGCTGTTTACCTTTAAGGGTTCAAATTAATACTTATGTTGTACATCGTGTGATAACTCTCAGGTGTGGCAATTCATATACCATAAAAAAAACTCTAGGTCACAGATTTTGAGTAAATTTTTGAGCCAGTCTTGCAGGGGACCCAAAAGACTTCAAGCACAGAATTAAACCCAGGAGGATGCTCAGTAGACTATGACATACAGTATTTATGGAGCTTCATTGTGAGCTCTTCTTGATTGATTTTGGCGGCAGTATAAATCCAAATAATTTTTTTCCAAAAAACTCTTAAATATTTCCACATTTCCATCTGAAGATGAAATCAATACATAAAGGACAATCACAGCAATTTTCCCTTTTGGGTCTTCTGAGGTGGATTCGTGGAGCTCCCTACCCCATCACCTCCCCAACCCCCCACCCCTTTCCTAGCCAAAATGTATGCTACTGTACACTTTACAAAAGGGAAAAAATTTCACTGTTTCCTACAAAAACAACCAAAAAAACCTAGCTGTCAAAAAAAGATTAGTTTCCCTTTTTTGGATGCCTTTGACACTGTATGCTTCTGGATGTATGCCCTATGAAATTAATGATAATGAATGTTGTTCATGCTACTTTTAAAGCTACTGACCATTAAAAAGTCTTTTCTCCTCTTATTCATCCAGAAGTCTTAACACTTAGTACTCTAAAAGTAAAAATAGCCCCCCACTTTCAATTTATTAAAGTACACAGAAAAGAGCTTAATGACCCTCAATCTTTAACTTAATTTTATCAGTTTGCCAAAGAGTCCTCTGGCTACAATTGTTTACAATTAATTCAACTTCCTATCGTCTGTTACTAAGAAAATCATTTCCAGGCTAATAATGGCCAACTCCTCTGTCTCTCCATCCTGATAATCAAACCTTGCTCACCAGAACATTTGCACAAACTTTAATATATTTTATTGAGTTAATTCATTTAACATTCAATTTTTTGCCATCAAAAAAAATTCACTAAATTTTAAAAAACTCCAAGAAGATCGGAAATCTTAAACCAAGTCGGCTTTTTTTTCTGCATTTTATGCCCCTGAAACCACTTAGAGATGATCTAACACCATGACAATCCATTTCGATCTGTGCTTGGGTCACTGAGTTCAATGAAAACCTTCAAGTAAAGATGAATATCACAAAATCAGTGGGAAGACCAACAAAAAGCTTTGACATCATACCAGCTTCCATAGCTACTAACTTGAGTGATTTCACAGCTTACAGTACTGTATGTGGGGTATGGTAAAACATGATCCAAAGAATGTGTAGACCTTCTTTCCACTTTCATATTTTACTTAAAAGGGGGAAAGCAGTGGGGGCCCCCCCCCCCCTGGCTTTATTTTCAAAAATTGCTACATCACAAGAAACAGATCTCCTCTTTATTTGCTCAAAACCACTTTTCTTCATTTCTCTGTATAGGAACACGAAGGTAAACCAAGGAGTTATTTTGCATGAATTTACCAAAAAAGGTTGCAAAAATATTGTCACATGAGTGATAGGAGCCATTCCTTAAGTAGGATGATGGGGGTACACTAAATTTAAATTGGGGACTGCATTTTACCTTTAAGATAGTACCCTACTCCTCTAAAAGTAATGATTAATGACACGGATGCAGTTTTCCTTTTATGCATTTTTTATGTATCTTTTTATAATTTTGTTTACCCCTTTGAACACACCTTTTCAAAAAAACTTTCAGAGCAAACAAATTTGGCTATTTTGTCTTAATGAAATGTTTTACCCCCCCAATTTTCATTGTTTTATGACTTTGTTATCTTTTTATGTGTTCTAAGTTTTGAGTTTTTCTAAGAAATGGGATTTTTCACCCAGTGGAGGCACGCCGTGTGGGGCACGTTTCAAAGTTGGACATGTTTCAAAATTAACCTATGAACTCAAGTGAAAGTACAGAATTGACATTTAGCACATTTTTAATCCCAGAGTCAGTCATGCAAAACAGACCACCTTTTCCAATTCTTTTCAAAATTTGTAGGGTTTCCATTTTGACTTCAAAAGAAAAAATTGTAAAAATGTTTTTTAAACCAGAACGTGGGTGTCCCCCCACTCCCTTTCCCCTTTATCACTATTTGCAAGTAAAAATTGAAAGCAGAAGCATGAACAAAAAAAAATTAGAGAATAATTTCCCCAGTTGATGAAGCTATCAAATCTATTTATTACCTGACATTTTCAACATCCAAGCACCAGGCCATAAGCAAGTAAAATAAATACAAAGAAAAAAAAAAATTGCTGCAAGAGCTTCATGCCCATAAAATTTAAAAGGAAGAAATCCATAGAGTCATGCACTCTCCTTATCAATTAGTCTCAACGAAGCAAATTTTCTAATTATTTCTGTGGGCATTAGACCCCTAGACTATAGTCAGAAGTGAAAAAGCAGGTACCATAAACGTTTTTAAAAACCCGTGTCACATGCCCAAGTGATTTTTATGGGAGAAATAAGACTCACTTTTCTGTTTGAAGTAACAGTATCCTACAACTGGACGAAAATTTTCCGGGAAAATTCCAGCCCCACCCCAATGTGGTTTGAAGGTGAATGAAAGTTGGGTGCTTAAAAAAATAGTGTGCACTTTTTTTTCTCAACAGGGTAAAGGGGGGAGGGGAAGACTGCGAAAAAATGGAAGATCCCAAAAATGTCCAATAATTTTTCCAGGGTTGTAGGTATTTGGAACAAATTCTTCCATGAAATTCAGGGGGCCCCAGCCCTATCGCAAATTTTTTGAATGCTTTCCCGAGAGTTTAAGCATGTTTCCCCGAAAATAGCATGTATTTAATTTTGCCCCCAAATAACAAATTTTTTTTTTGCCTAAAAGGGGAGGAGGAGCTGGGCCATCCAGCCCCGTGCCTTGCTCACCAAAATTTTTTATGTTGCTGTTGCCGCGCTTTTACAGTGTAAGGGAAAATAATGGGGCGAAAAAGAATTTTCTGGTGTTTGTTCAAATTCCCCATAAATATACCGATATTACTGTAGGGGATGTAAATCATAATTTTTATAAACCTATATAAAAACCTATTTGAAGTGACCCCTTCCGACTTTCACACTTTTTATGAAAAACCACTACTATAGGCTTTTTTAGTATCATGCTTAGTACACACAATACGTTTGTAAATTTTCCAAAGCCCCCACGTTACAACAAGAAAATTAAAAGCTTTTTGGGTTACGTTTCACTTCCAAAAAATTTTTTCCTTTACATCATCTAAACACTCAAAAAAATTTTAAAGCGTTTTATAGCAGAGATCATGGAGGATGTGATTTTTTGTGGTGCGACAACTGGATGGGGTTGAATAACCTTTCTTACTCACACCCCGAAATATGTTCAGTAAGACTGTTTTAACTTGATTGAAATGAGAGGGGAAAAAAAAGGGAAAAAAAATTTTTTACATTCTGAAAAGAAAAATTAAAAATTTTTTTAAGTAGTTTACAAGTACTTTTTATTTACCTCAAATTATCCCAAGGGCTTTTAAAAAGCTCCCTGGGGGATTAGCAAGGCATTTTCCATTTCACGTCAAATTTGTACTTTTATCAGGACTTTAAATGTACTGCAACACTTTTATATATCCCATCACCTTTAAAATCTAACAAAGGGCCAGATCAGTTCAAATCCGACTTGGAAAACATAGGGGTTTTTTTACTTTCATGGAGTATGTACAAAAGTACAGTATGCCCCTTTCCTAGCAAAGCATTTGTCAGTTCCATTCACTACCAAATGATCATTTACTGTACTCATACTATAAAGGTACAAAGTTTTTACTATTTCCCAAATGGTTAATGCTTGAATAACTCACAGAACACAGAATGTCAGCCGGGACCATAAAAATGTAGGGAAAATAAAATTCATGACTTTTTTCCAATTCCCATTTCATGAAAAATTTTTGAAAAATCCAGAATCCACATTTTTCCCTTTGGGTAAAAAATCCGAATTAATCCCCAAGCATTGTGTCTTTACCATTAATTGTTTTTAAAGATTCCAAGAAATCCATTACGTGTCAGTTTAAAAAATTTAATTCCCCAGGAAAGGGGAAAAGGAAAGTAGTTTTCATGATTTCCATTTTAAGGCCTTTTGCATTTGGAAGTGAGAAAAAAACCCTTTGATAAAACATATAAATTGTGCTTGCACTACAAACTTTGCTTGTGTCATTGCAATAAATTTTACAGTAGGCTGATGAGAATTCGTTCAATTGCGTTTAGCCCCATGTTTTGCAGCCACAACAAGTTGGCCTTGTAATGATGAATCTACGGGAAGCACACAGTAGAAAACCAAAAAGGGGGTTAAAAGGGATCAGGAAATAAATTTTTAAATTGGGAAAAAACTTTGGGGGGGCAGTGACAGTAATTATAATTGTCATTGGGGTGCAGAAAATTACAAAATGTAAGGCAAAAACAGCTACCCTTTAAAAAAAATAAGGGTGGAAATTTTTTATGTCAGAGGGGGTACTTTATTTAACATTCTGCTGGTATTGGGTATTGTTATAGTATGGGATTTTATAGTAATTGCTATTGGTATAAATAAGTAAATAGGAGGTAAGGAGGGGGAAAAAAACTATTTTATTCATTTTTCCGAATAGGGCTTTTTTCTAAAGTTTTAATTTCCAAATTGACAGCTCCCAAAGAAAAATAAAAAATACATCCGGAGAATTCCCACAATAAAAATTGAAAACTAGTGCTTCCCCCTTCCCGTGAGAATTTAAAACGGGTCGCTTCCCCCCGTTTATCAGTTAGCAGCATGGAGTAGTTCGCATGACCAAAATAGGGTGGGGAAATCATGGGCCCGTATGTATTACACACATACTCAGTGCCACTTTATAAATGAACCCCGTTTCGAAATTTCCCAGACTAAAGGAACAATACCAATAGCAGGGGTTTAAAGTACAATGCAATAAAATAATTTCCTACTGTTTTTTTATTTTGGGGGGAAAATGAGTAGGCACTGAATTTGAGTGTTTTGTTTTAGAAAAAAAAACTTACAGTTCCCGGTACTTTTTTTTTGGGTAATTTCGGCCAGCTGTTTTGAATTAAATTCAGTATCCCCCGCAAGGGAATTGTGTGTCCATTGCCTATCATAGGTAATTAAAAAAACCCAAAGAAATTTATTGAAAAAAGGGGGATAAATTTATGCAGGATTTTTAGCCTCCAGTTTTAAATTTAAGTTTCTATATGCACACTAAAGTGCAAGATAAAAGGTAAGCACTGGAAGTAGAACCAGTTCTGTACTAGCAGCCTGGGAGGGGGAAAGGGGTGTGTCCCCATCTCACCCCACCACTTCTCTCTCAGAAAAGGGGAAAAGCTTATTCAGTTCAAAGCTCTGTCCAAGAGCACCGCTTTGCATCATAACCACTCATCATAGAAAAATTTCTCAAAGGGAAGGGGTTTCATCCACTGCCCCTCAGGAAACATGCCCCTTCTCTTAGACCTTGCATAAAACAAAGTGTTTATTTTAGCAGTTGCCATAGGCAGTACAGTACTCACAATTTTGCATCCAAGCCCCCATGCATAGTTTAAAATTAAACAAATTATTTCCAAAGTGCCCTCTTGTCCCCACCCCTTAGACAAAGCCAGTTTTATACATAATTGTGTGAGAATCTTCAATGAAACATAATTAGTTCATGCTGCACATACAGTAAACAAAGATTCTGTACAGGTACATAGCACCTTCTTGTATCCAAAACCTTACATAAAATTTCTCAAAAGGGGTGGGACATCCTTTTCACATAGTTTCCATCTACCGCAAATGGCACTCCTTAAATTGGTGACATTAAAGCAAAAGTCTGCCTTGGCACAAACTATGAAAGCTATGGCAGTGTAGGAGAAAGAAGGTCTCTTCTTGAGAAAGAAGGCTTGTTTCAACAGTTCATGATGGTCACCTTTAAGAAGCTGTTCAATCTAACTTGAATCAATTTCAATAGTGTTTAGCCCATGATCAAATAAAATCTTTTTTAAAGGCACCAGGAAGACCTATCAAAAGAGTGAATAGTAAACTATTCACGAAAACTTTACACTGAATTACACATACGACACAAAATCAGATAAACCCTTTTATTCAATTACCTACAGTATTGTTAAACAGTGGTAAGAAGTATAATCTATTGGAGGAATTATTATTATCCTAATACTCACTTCAGAGAAACTAACTTTAAAGACACTTTGATCTTATACCACAAATATCTCATGTTTGCAACAAAGTAAAACTCATAGTACTATAGCAAACCATGCATGGTCAGTCTTACTGTACAATATATATGGGACTTGTCCCATGACTAACAAATTGTCCCCTAACTAACAATTTTTGTTTTTAATATTAATAAATATCCCTTTGCACACTTTTGTTTAAACCACACATGTGGTTACTATCTAAATGAAGAGGATTTCTAACCTTTCCAAAGTATCTACTCCAAATTTTGAGATATTTAAACTTTTTCATGAAAAATGTTAGTCATGGGACAAACGACTAATTAAACAAGGTGCTAATTAATAACTGATCAATGAAATAATTTTCTGCTTTGACCTGGCATTGAGTTTTGGGGGTACTTTTTGTCCCTGTATGAAATAACTCATTTTTACTGGAAATTTAAAAAATATTCCACAATATAATTTGTCCCATGACTAACGCATTTTTTATGCTTTTCTGCGTAATTATGCTAATTATTAAAAGTGTGTGACCTGATTCAAAACAATATTTTCAGATCTTGGTAGTAGGATACCTTGGCTACACAAAAATGCAAAATAATTGATACATAATGGAACTGGAGTTTTAAACATTTATGTCGCAAATACCACAGAATTCCCGTACCCAACAGGGGTCGAAATAAGCCTTCAAACTTTGAGGGCCAACCGGGCCCCTAGTTCATGGAATCTAGGGGCCAAACGAGAAATCAAGGGGCCCAAAACAGTGTTTCCACTCTTCCCAAGATTACCCGAATTCTGGAAATGGCATGTGGTGGATAGAAATGACATATGACTTGAAAGTGTGAAATCCTGGGTCAGCCATTAAAGGTAGCATTTAACAAGCGTTATTGAAAATTTCAGGAAATACCAAAACGATTTCAGGAAATTTTACATTTCACTTCAGGAAAAATGAATTTGGAGTGTGGAAACACTGGCCCAAAACTACCGCCTTCATTACTTATGACTGACATCGGTGTACTGTATGTCTGCATAAGTGATCATCCGTGTTGTGACAAAGCAGACTGTTTATGAGTGATGTGAACTGATTTCAGAAGTGTGTGTTTCACAGGTTTTAAGTGACTGTTAGTATATGAAATACACAGGCCTTGCCAGATGTAAGATCGTTGACATGTGGGTGGAGAGGTTTATGCGCAGACTGTACAATTAGACTTAAAATATTTAGGAGCCAGCCTCTTTCCCTGCAGAAGCTACGGGCCCGAGCGAATTTCTAGGAGCATCGGGCCATGGGCCCCGTTATTTCGAGCCCTGCCCAATGATGCCATAGTTATGTTTGCCATTCTCGATGTATGACAAACAAAAATTCAATAAAACTGGGGCTTTTGGTAGTATCTTATTACTGCAAACAGTGGTTCATATTGCATTTGAAAATTTTTAGGTCAATTCAACATTTAAAAATTAAACTGTTACCATTTGAAAATGTACATGTTAGGTGTAATGGGGACACCAATTCTTGGTGTCCCTGTTACATGCGACAGTCTAAATGGAGTAAAAGATCTTGCAAATACCATACATGTCCATAAAGTGATAGAAAACAAGATATCAAATGGCAGTTCTAGTAAACTGTGGGTGTCAAACAGGAAAATTTAAATGGTTACATACCATTTACTAGCTAAAAACAGTCAATATTGTGTAAAAGTGTAGACCTTTTGACATGTGGAATTGTTGAAAAAAAATGAAACTGGCTTCTTTCAAGTTTTGGCAAATTCTTTCAGACTTCTTCTATGTTGTTGTTACAAAGGGTCTTAAATCACACTCAACTATGAATTTTCAACCATTAAGGACTTGTCTTCATTCTTCTGGAAGGAACTTAACCCCTGCTTTTGTGCCCCTGTTATGTTGGTCAATATATTGGCATGTATATGTTTTAATGAGTGTCCTCATGCGTACACAAGGCTGTGTGTAAAAATATTTTTAATTTTAGTAAATGTTGAAAATTCTCTATCATGAGTGTAAATTTCAATCAATAAAGATGATTTTTAAATTTTGACCTTTTGTCCCACCACTGGTACCCTAATTTAGAGAAAGACCCACCTGTAAATGCGGTTTGATATAGCAGAACTACAACCAATAATCCAGAACCCATGACTCCGTATTTCAGTAGAAGTCATATGCCATGTCCCTGGTGTTTTAGTATCTCATGTGTGACACTTGCGGTGCACACCTCACTTCAAAGTGGTGTATGTCCTTCCAAATACAGTAACAACTCCCTGATCACTGAACTGAAGTACTGCTATTCTTTATCCCAACCAATATTTAGGGTGAAATATCTGAGGTGAATGCCTAATTAAAACTGAAAACAGCTTAAAAAAGCTGGGGTAGCTCTGCCCTAATACCATGGAAGGCATGACTAACTTGCTCATTGCTATCAAATTCTTATGACATAATCCTTTTTGGTCTCGATGATAAGAGAAACCTATGAATTCGTGAAGGCATTATGTGTGTATGTATGCGTGTGTGTGTGTTTGTGACACTTTGCTCTTTAACACGTAGTATGATATCTCAAGAAGGGAAACTTTGACGGTATTCAAACTTGGTACATAGATGCCCCATATTAAGAGGAAGAACCCTATTGTTTTTGGTGGAGGTCAGAGGTCATCTGGGGTCACTAGAGGTCAAACTCTGAAGCCTTGTTAACACGATATCTCAAGGTAGGAAGCTTGGATAAATTTCATACTTAGTATGTAGATGCATTATGGTAAGAGGAAGAACCCTATAATTTTTGATGGAGGTCAAAGGTCATCTGGGGTCACTGGGGTCAAATGCTGAAAAACAAACACGATATCTCAAGATAGGAAACTTGGATAAATTTCATACTCAGTATGTAGATGCATTATGGTAAGAGGAAGAACCCTATTGCTTTAGGTGGAGGTCAATGGTCATCTGGGGTCACCGGGGTCAAATGCTGAAAACCTTGTTAACACAATATCTCCAAGTAGGAAGCGTAAATAGATTTCATACTTAGTATGTAGATGCGTTATGGTGCGAAGATATATGCTATAATTTTTGGTGGAGGTCAAAGGTCATCTGGGGTCACTGGGGGTCAAACACTGAAAACTATGTTAACACGATATCTCCACTTAGGAGCCTTGAATGGATTTTGTACTTGGTATGTGGATGTGTTTTGGTAAGAAGATTAACCGTATCATTTTTGGTGGAGGTCAAAGGTCATCTGAGGTCACTGGGGGTCAAACACTGAAAACCTTGTTAACACGATATCACCAGGTAGGAAGTTTGGATAGATTTCATACTCAGTATGTAGATGCGTTGTGGTGAAAAGATGAATGCTTTCATTTTTGGTGGAGGTCAAAGGTCATCTGGGGTCACAGGGGTCAAAAAGCAAAATTTTAAGAATTTCCAAGATCGTCTCATTGGTTCCCTAGAAGTCAAAAAGCAAATTTTTCCCCAGAATTCCCAAGATCAAATATGAACCTATTATTTTCCAAGATGTTAAGATAGCACTTGACCAGTGACTGAAAGATATGGGACATCATGGCATTATTTGTAATAGAACATATATCATCGAAACCTCAATGCATTTTTGCATTCTAGTTTATATTTATTGTGGAATCAAGAACTCCAAGCTTTAAAGCACATTGCAAATTAGTAGATCGGAATGTTATTGCTGTAAAATTTAGTTTGATTCATTGTTTTCCACTTAAATACAGTATTACAAAACAATGCCAGCCGAACTAGTCAGTGATGACCCAGCTTAGAGACCAGGCTAGCCACCACACCATTTTTTGTGGCCTTTCCCTTATAATGTAAGGTACATTAATGCCTCAGCCATAGAAGTATAACTCTTCGTCATTTAATCTGGCTGAAGCCTTCTCACTGTTCCTATAGAACAGACCACCCTTAATACGTTTCTTAGTTTCCACCATTCCATGTCAGATTGCATTATTTTTCTTTAAGAATGATGTTCCTTTGCAAAAAGGAATTTCACCAAGCATGTTGTAATCTTGCAAATCAAGTTCTAACAGTAATGCTGCTAGTTTAAAATTCAATATGATTACTTAGAACTTCAAAAAGGACATTTAAAAATCTTAAAAATAGTAGATAAATTCAAAGATCAAAACATTTAGAAAAAGTACCAACTGACAAACTCCACAAAAAATATTAAAATAAAATTCAAAATGCCACACAAATGCAAAAAGGGTTAATGTGGGCTATACACACCTATATTACTACATGATCTCAAATTGAAGAGATCGAGTTTATATAGACAATCTCAAAGATACTGCATGGTACTGTAGGCATGGTGTCAACTTTTCAAGAATGTTCTACAGTACATTTAGTTTCAAGTGCAAAAACCAGTTGCAAGAGAATTTTGATTATTAGTGGTTCATCAATACACTACCAATATTCCTGCATGTAAAGATTAAATGAAGGCATGTGCAGAATGGTAACTCCACTAAGGCCTATGTAGGCCACCACTAGTGTAATGGCAGTATCAGACCATTCTTAATACCACTGTAGTTTTGAATTTTGTGCTGAATTTCTTAGTAAAACTAAAGACATATTGATTTTCTTGTAAAAGCAATGCTATTTTGTCCATAAACTTTAAAAATGGCAGGAGATTTGGACTTTGTCAAATTGTTGACATGTTGTATGTCTGAAACAAAGTGTAGGGCTAGCTGGAATATTCAAGACTATAAAAGCTATTCCAAATTTTTGTGTTCTGTTATATAGAGGACTGCTACATAATTAAACACTGAGAAAATGATTAACATTTAGTGATTCATGTAGTTTTAATGAAAACTTTTTGAAGTCAGAACTTCAAAAATTAAAGACAATTTGTGCTTATTTCTGCTGTTAAATTTTTCATGTCACTAATATTGGTGGAAAAACTCACTTAAGTTATTTGGCATGCTGTCCCACATTACACAGATGAATTAAAACTTGTTTCTATTACCTTTTGCTTAGCTGAGCTTTAATTGAGGCAGGTTTTTGCACCAGGATTGGGCATTTACTAGCAAATGAGTAGGTATGACAGAAAAATGGAAATGAATTAAGCTATGAACTTTCATGTTCCATAAAATTTAGTATTTCTACTTACCAAAGACTTTCTTTTGAGGTGATACTGCAATTATTGATTCCTTGCTATAGGCAGGCAAGGAATCTATGCGATAGTGATATCGTGTGTGGGTGTGTGCGTGTGTGCGTGTGTGTGTATGTGACGCCGAGCTTGTAAACACGATATCTCAAGATAGCAATGACCGACACTTTTCATAGTTGGTATATAGATTTGCCATGTTGAGAGAAAGAACCCTATTGTTTTTGGTGGCGGTCAAAGGTCATTTGAGGTCACCAAAGGTCAAATACCGAAAACTATGTAAACACGATATCTCAAGTTAGCAATGACTGACACTTTTCTTATTTGGTATACAGATTCGTCATGTCAAGAGAAAGAAGCCTATTGTTTTTGGTAGAGGTCAAAGGTCACCTGAGGTCACCGGAGCTTAATCTGCAAAAACCTCATAAACGGCTTGTAAACACGATATCTCTAGATAGCAATGACCGACACTTTTCATATTTGGTATATAGATTTGTCATGTTAAGAGGAAGAACCCTGTTGTTTTTGATTCCTTGCTGAAGGCAGGCAAGGAATCATGTTGAGAGGAAAAATCCTATTATTTTTGGTGAAGGTCAGAGGTCATTTGAGGTCACCTTAGGTAAAAGGCCGAAAAGCTCGTAATCACTATATCTCAAGATAGGAGTGACCAACACTTTTCATATTTGGTAGAAAGATATGTCATATTGAGAGAAAGAACCCTATTATTTTTGGTAGAGGTCAAAGGTCATTTGAGGTCTCCAGAGGTCAAAGACAGAAAACCTAGAAATTGGGATATCAGGGGCGGATCTAGGGTCTTTTCTGAGGTGAGGTCCAACATAAAAAGGGCACATTCGTTTTTTTGTAATTTTGGTTCCCATAAACGTCAGCGATTATACAATTTACCGCATATTGACAAAGAAAGGATAAACTATGAGACATGCAAAAACTGGAATCAAAATCTGGAATCTAAACGGGGAATTTGCAAAGCGCGCGAAAAATTTTTGGGTAAGCCTACACTTATAAGAATTTGTACTAATTTAAAGCTTATATAGAACAATTGTCCCAACAATTGGGCCCTATCGGGCATAACTTTATTGTACTTCCCTCCTCGAGTCACTGGCCCTACCGTACGAGTACGACAGACACAAGTGAACTTTAACCAGGTTTAGCGTAATGCGACTCAATTCCTGACTTTACATAAATCCATGTATTTTACTTATTAACTTCAAAAGGTGGAAAGGGTTTGTACTATATTTATCTACATGTATATCGGAACTGAAGAAGAGTGGGCAAAGCGTACCAAAAATTTTGGTTTTTATCCCAGAAATTACCTTTATGAAAGCCAAAATAAGTAAAGCGACCATGAGTGGCGGCAGAATTTTCCCAACAGGGGGACGGGCTATGTCAGCTGTCCCAAGTTCCAACATTCCCTGTTTCGAGGGGATGATGAGAAGGGCAAATGGAGGAGCCTCATTATCCCATGCCATTGCAGGCATATTTTGCATTATATCGCTTAATACTTCAAGATCAGAGTTGTGCACTGATAGTGCTCTTTGAATCTGGATCGTGAAGTTGAAAAGTGCCCGAAGAGGGCGAAAATTTTTGATAGACTTACACAAAAAACATATAACGAAAAGAAAAAAAAAACTGTAAGGTCTGTAGACCGTATCGGGTGTAACATACATTGTATTGAAACCACTTGGACTACACGATGAAATAGCCAAACTTTGCTCCGTAAGTCGCTCACCAACTGACTGTACCACTGCTACCGCATGACACACACGAGAACACCAACTAGGCTTTGCGATATTGGATGAAAGTTACGACTTTACATAAACTATGTACTCTGCCTATATGTTACTTGGTAAGGTGGACAGGACTTGCGCTATTCTGCTATGTGGAACGGAACTATTGAAGAAAACCGAGTGACTCTACAGCGCGAATAGCGCGCTGAAAATTTTGGGTTCTTAGTAGAGAAATTATCCGCTTGAGAGCAAAAAACAAGTAAACCGTCGGATGACTAGTTGTCGTCGGGGACTGCATACTTTCGTCTAAGACTCCCGCCGACGAAACTGTAAAACTTCCCCGACAGGGGGCCAGCCTTCCCCGACGGGGGGCATGAACCCTTCCCCCACCTGGTGCCACCGCTATCTCGACTAGGGGAGGGGGGTTAAAATGCTCTTTGTTGTGTTCCCTACATAGTTGCGGCGTGACTGGCAAAAATACTCTGTCAGAGCAGATGACTGAAGTCGAATGTTTGCTTTTTATTTGCGACAGCAGACCGGTCATCAGTCCAAAGATGTCAAAAAATTGAACCGACTGACATTGCGTTATTTGACCTGGTGGTGATTTTATATAGTAATTTTAAAATGAAACAAACACCAATTCGTCTATTGTGACTTCTGTTCAACTCTTGGCTGTGGACTTAAACCTAAGATTGGCTTTTTATTCCCATCACTAGGGCAACACTATAAAAGAAGAGAGTAATTCCAGACCAATATATCAGCGAAACGTATTTACCTACTCTCTCTCTTGTTCATGAGAGGAGGGATACTAGCGGGTGGTGGGAAGGTTTTGTAGATGTAGCGTGTAGGGAGTGTGAACAAATCATTATTTTGCAAGACCAAAAAACTAGCAGTGACCTTTTGGAATCAATATTAAAACCCCAGTTGTGCCGCCAGGGTTTGGTGATTGGGGGGCATAACAGATGATGTCATAACGCCACCTCAGTTTTCCCCCAAGTCTGCTTAAATTGTACCATTTTGTGTGTCCCTGCGAATGTACACAGCAATGTGGAGTCATTTTTGGCACTACATATAGGTGCCGTCCTGGGGGAGGGGTCTTCGAGAAATTTTTGTTAATTTAAGGTTGCCTAGATGCAAAATGGTGCTATCTTTGGAGTATTTTTGGAAGTGATCTTATATGATTGGGAAATATCCTTATTTAGTGAATTCTAATTTTTGGTTAGGAGAAAGAAGAGAGTGTGCGTCCCTGCGATGGTACACAGCAGTGTGGAATCTTTTTTGTCACTACATAAAGGTACCGTCCTGGGGGAGGGGTCTAAGGGGAGCCCCCTCCCCTTTGAGAAATTTTGGTAATTTAAAGTTGCTTAGATGCAAAATGGTGCTATCTTTAGGATATTTTTGCATGGCTGGAAAATATCCATTATTTGTGAATTCTAATTTTTGGTTAGGTGAAGGAGGAGAGTGTGTTGTCTTAGAGAAGGGTATGTTGTCAACAAACCTCGCCAAGCCCCCCCTTTTGGCTAGGCTTTAATGCCTTCTATTCGGGTAAAGTTTTTTACGACAAAATACGTGGGTGGAGTCCACAGAAACATTCTTGGACTATTACGAAAATTTTCCTTTGTCTCATTGTGCATTATAAAAGGGTATCTAATACTGACAGACACCTGTATAGTGCCTCCTGGAAGCTCTGGATTAATTATATAAAATTATATGTATATTGAAAAATGTATAACGGCAAATACGCACTTTCAACCTTCCACATCATGCTACAAATTAGACTGAGAGATCCCATAGGCCCCTACAGATGTTGGGGATGTACTTCTGTTTTCCGGAAAAGTGTTGTGATCAGAACAGTTGCATGTGTTATAACCTTAATAATGGTTATGATTTGGAGTGAAAACAGTGATGACTGCGCGTGAAGCGCGCCGAAATTTTTTATTAAATATAATAACCATGACAAAACCTACACTCATGCTCTGCATCGAGACACTTTCAATTCCCCAACAAACCTATTTGCCAATCACAAAGCCAGTCCAAGTTTACCTGAGAATTCGTAAACAGCTTTCAGCTTCTGTTGCTGTGCTTCTGTGGGAGTTGCTACCGGAAATTGTTGATAATTAGAAAAATATTGAGGTAAGGTGTGAAGCGTGCGGAGCGCGCGAAAATTTTGAAAGTTTGCGAAAAGATTTGCGATAATTCTGATAGTTTGAGAACCATTTGTGATGGAAAATGGTTACAATAGATCCATATCAATTTGTTTGTTACTTAAACCCATACAGCTTGTGTTAGCGTCTCTCACGCAACGAAAATGCACTCTGTGGAGAACAGTACGGATACGAACTTTTGATCGCTCGTGCTCTGTTGCATAGCAATATTACAGTAATGTTCATTCAGTTTCATGTTCTACTATGTCTTCGCTTCTGAATGACATAAAAATATATCGATATTATTTGACTTTTACATAGGGACCTGGGCAGATTTTGAAGGCATCTTTTTGCATGGCAAGCAGTAGCTATGAACTTTTGACCTACTGCTGTTTGTACAAACAAGCCTGGATCGCCGATGTTCATGCATTGCTGGATTGGTTATCATGTAAACTTTCCAATGGTAACCTTTGTTTTCAAATTTTCAACACTCCTACATAGGGACCAGGCCAAATTACATAAAAACAGACACAAATATAAATGTTCATAAATCTTGCACCAATGAACACACTCCAAGCGATATGTAAACAATGCGACCGTTACACGCCACAGGCTTCTACAACGAGCCCGCGTTGTACAAGAGAGTGTGCAGTGTTACTGGTAAACAGAACATTTGGTCACGCCCACACGACCAATCACGCGTACGGGATGAGCGTGTGTATGAATTATACATCGCCATGACGTCTCAGTCACCCAATCCTCAGTTTAGACAGAAAAGTGTTTTGACAGGAAAGTGTTTTGAACAAATTATATGCTATCACTTGGTTTAAAACACACCTCACCCTACCCCATACGGAAATCTATAGCTTAAACGCCTTTTGGGATCATTTTAAAATTTTCAAAAAAAAATTCTGAAATCGATTGGGGGGCATGCGCCCCCCCATGCCCCCCTGTGCCTGCGCCACTGAAAACCCAATAGTAATACGTTGCATTAAGCACTAGCTAGTGAGTATGATGTAATATCTGCGTGTTTTGTATTACTTTGAATGCCCAAGCACGCCACACATGGTTCCAAGCGAAAAGTGATGAGAATGCCTGACTGTGACGCAGGCAGTAAAACATACTGTAGTCACATTCCCTGTAAAACGATTGCACTGTTCGTGTTTCAGGGGGGGCAATATAGGCTACCGTAGTCAAATATATTGCCGAAAGTTTCTGCTAGACTTTTACGGATGGATTGATCGATACTGGATGGGGGTAACCAAAACCTCCTCGGAATTGGACAACTGTCATTACCTGTAAAACTGTCTCGTTTTTTTTTCTTTTTTTCTTTTTAAGGCTATCGTGGAAAAACCCAATTTTGAAAAAGGGCAGACTGGGAAATTTGAGGAGGGGTCCGGACGTCGGCGACCCCCCTGGATCCGCCACTGGATATGTCAAGACAGCAATGGCAGATATAGATTTGTCATGTTGAGGGGAAGAACGCTATTGTTTTTGGTAGAGGTCAAAGGTCATCTGAGGTCACCAGAGGGTAAACTACAGAAACCTTATAAATGGCTTGTAATCACGATATCTCAAGATAGCAATGACAGCCACTTTTCATATTTGGTATATAAATTTGCCATGTTGAGAGGAAATACCCTATCAATTTTGGTGGAGGTCAAGGTCATCAGGGTTACCAGAGGTCAAAATTTCCCAAGAATTCCCAAGATTGTCACCTGGGGTCACTGGGATCAAAAGTTACATTTCCCAAGAATTCTCAAGATTGTCATCCGGGGTCACTATAGGTTAAAAAGCAAAGTTTCCCAAGAATTCCCAAGATCATCATATGGGGTCATCAGAGGTCAAAAAGCAAAATATCCCAAGTATTCCCAAGATTGTCCTCTGGGGTCACCAGAGGTCAGCAAGCAAAATTTCCCAAGAATTCCCAAGATCGTTATCTGGGATTATCAGAGGTCAAAAAGCAAAATTTCCCAAGAATTCCCAAGATCGTAATCTGAGGCCACCAAGGGTCAAAAAGCAAAATTTCCCAAGAATTTCCAAGATCGTAATCTGAGGTCACCAAGGGTCAAAAAGGAAAATTTCCAAGATTGTTATATGGGGTCACCAGAGGTCAAAAAACAAAATTTCCCAAGAATTTTCAAGATCCAAGATCCATTGGAGTTGAATTCCTTTCAAGACACTTTCGTTTTTCTTTTTTGTTATATTTGGTGGGGTTAAAAGTTCATGTGAGGCCAGCAGAGGTGAAACTGTTAAAATATCTTAAAATGTAGTCAAGGAAGATAAATTTGAGGGACAAACCTCAGTACAACAAAGCATCCCCATTCGGCAAGGAATCACTAAGCCCTTCTGGTTCAGTTTTTAGTATTGAGTAGACCAGACCACCTACTAGGTACACTGTTAATTTTGATTTTATGTCTTGCACTTAAACTTAAACTTAAACTTTAAATTAAGTATCATGTGAACATATCAAAACTAAACATAGACTGAAACCATTCATGTCATGGGAAGACGATGATGGACTTTAAATTACTTGGAATGCCATATTATCTGTTTATGATAACAGGTTTTAGATTGCTTGAAGTGATTTTTCATTTTTCAGTTTTTAGTATTGAGTAGACCAGACCACCTACTAGGTACACTGTTAATTTTGATTTTATGTCTTGCACTTAAACTTGCATTAGCTGTTGTTTCATTTCATTCCAAAAGGTCAGTATAAGGTCCTTGTGTTAGACTCAAGGGGACTATCCATTGGCCAGGCAGGTGAATTTGACCACTCTGGTTCTCAAGCAATCAAGTCTTTGAAGGTAATTCTTTTCAGTTTATTCACTGTTCCAACTTCACTCCAAAGGACAAAAAGTTGTTTTAGTGAGAAACAGATGAAGAGCACATTAAACACTGTGTCTCCTCAGAAATGAAGTCTGAAAGTGTTGTTTAGTATTGAAAGTATCAGTCATCAGCAATCTTTTTCCAAAAGGAGTTGACCTATGTTAATGGAAATAGTGCATGTGTGGTGCAAACATTGTGATAGTTTTAAAACTATAATTAACCATGGTTAATGATAGGCAATTAAAAATGAGGTAGGTTGGTAATTTTGCTTTTAAGAAGTAAGATTCTCTGAGAGGAAAAATTCTTTGCTTTGTAGTCCATGAATAATATTTTCATCCAAACTCACACTTTGAATTGATTCATCAACTATATATCTCATAATGCATATTTTCTGAGAAGAAAAGCAGTTGCAAGAGTTTATCACTGAGATGGAATTCTTTAATTATTTTGAAAGCTTTTTTCTGTCTGTGGCATGTTAATACAATGTAAAATAACATTTCCCTTAAGTTTTGGATGCGTCAATAACCGTCCAGGTATGTGTAGAAAAAATTATTTTCTTTTCAAGATATGTGAAGATATTTGCAAGGGCTCGAAAGTAAGCTTTTCCTCTCTGGAGCTAAAAACAACTTCTGACAACCTTCATTTTGGAGCTTTTCTGGAGCTGTTTTCCTATTGCCTGGAGCTGTTTCAATTTTTCAAAGAAACCACACTCCCTGCATGCAACATTCTCTGATGGTTTCCCAAATGTTACTTGCATTTAATAGAAGAAATTCAAAATAACAGAGACAGGAAATAAGACAGAACATTTTTCGGTGTGACACCAGGCAGTAGTACTAATCATGGTGTGGTCACTCCATCTCTGAAAAACTTGCAAAGGGAAGGAGGGGCTTGTTGCATGTACAGCCTACCACAGGTTTAGATTGACCTCAATGACACCTTGAATGTGGAGAAGGTGGGGAGGGGTGGGCACAGGAGTTCATAAATTCTATTGCCTCATACATCTGGCGCTAGGGTATTTTTTGGGCCATACAAACACCCACTTTTTGTTTTTCTGGTGCAGTTGCATCTGTCTCTGGCACAAAAGTGCCACAGTGACAGTCTGTTTTTGAGCCCTGATTTGTGACTTATTTGAATTTTTTTTTGAAAAGCAAGAAAAATGCTTACTGCAGTTTTGCTTTCAAGAGTATCATAGAAAGAATAAAATGTCTTTGGATTACATGGGTGTGAAAAGCTTACATTGTTGCACTGAGGCTAAATGATGTTTTCCAAGTATATTTCTGATCTTAATAGTATGTTAGAAGTGTTTAGAAAAATGTTATGACAGGACATTGTCTTGAATCTAGAAAACTTGTATGTACAGAGAGTACTTCCCCACCCCCTCCCCTGCCCCTTCATGGGCTTACTTTTAGAAAAGATCATTTAAGGATAACATAACCTTTGAAAGTCAATGAAATATTGAACTATAAGTTCCTTACATGCTATTGCTGTGCCTTCAGTTATACAATGAAGTTTGAAAGTTGAGTACCTCTGTTAATATAAATTAGTAGGATAATTATGGTACAGTACACATTTTTCAATTGACATTCAGATCTCTTTAGCTGTGTAATTGAAGTAAATCCATATAAGATGCTAGATGTGTACAAGCAACTGTACAAAGTAAACCTAATTATAACATTGAATGAAAAGAATGACCTGTGGATAATTGCAGTTATTGGAATCAGTGTTATTTGGAAGAAGTGTTCCTTTCTATTTGAACCAAATAGAAATTTCTGCTTTTGAATATAAATTCAATTCAATTTATTTATTCCAGCAATGAACAGATAATGACACGAATATTTGAATAGTTTAAGACAGTTGATCATGGTTGTATGGTTGTATGTTAAAGGTAACATGAAGTAAATCCAGAATGACTCCATAGTCCATACCTGAATCACATGTCTTTTCTTTGAAGGTTTTATGGGAACTACAAATTTGAGTTACATATGTATACAATAATCCAGCTTGTGTATGTTTGAACAGGGATTTCCCTGTTTGAAGATGAGTGATGGTCTTGATAAAAGACAGTATCTGCCTAATATTTATACAGAAGTCTCCTTACCTCTGCTAAAATATATTGAAAACCTAAATCCAACAGAGAGGCACATGTTGATTTGGTTCAAGGTGGCAAACAGTTGCATTGTTTGTGTGAAGTGAAAAATGCCTTACTGAAAGTATATTATGTATGCAGCAGCAGTGAAGAGAGCATTTGATACATTTTACCGACGCCCCCACTTGGTCAGTGTTTATATGAATAATTTGCACCATGGTCATATTTTGAAGCACCAGTTGTTATCAATATTTGAAGAAAAGCTTAACAGGAAATTTAACTTTTCTTTTCAGGTGAAGTGAATATTTGGGCAGCTAGGCATGATCCATAAACACAAAACAGGCTCAAAGATTCAAGATAAGTTATTTGAAGAGAGGGAATCTTGAAGTAAGTAAAGTCAATTAGTTAAAAGGTGGGACTTTATTTTCCTTTATTTTGCATTTGTCAACCTTTAAAAAGCTTTATTTTATATTTTACAATCTTTAAAAAAACTTTTTGTTGAAAAGGCTGTGAGAGCACTGAAATCATCACTCAGTTTGTAGTTTTGGTCCTGGATGTAGTACCAGATTAAGTCATCAAATTATCAATCTAAAGTGAACTTAAAGCAAGATCGAGTGATGTCATCTCCTCTAGTTGATAAGCAATGATTTGTTTTCTTTGTTTTGACTGTGATGTAGAAAGGGATGTGAGTCTCCCTTGGGGAATAACTTTGCACAGTGCCCATGCCTCTCATGCATTCACATTATCTGAGGTTGAGATTATGGAGGAATTAAAACAGTGATTGTGGAGTTAAAAAAAAAAATAAAAGTGTTGATGAATAATAAAAATGACAAGTAAATTTTGGGTGATAATGCTTTGTGTGCTTGCTTCAAGTTAACTTTGAATTTAAAATGTGCTAACTTTTCCTGCTTACATCTCTGAAACTGCAAGTAGGAATTGAATGCAACTTTCTCCTGAGTGTTTAAATTAAGTATCATGTGAACATATCAAAACTAAACATAGACTGAAACCATTCATGTCATGGGAAGACGATGATGGACTTTAAATTACTTGGAATGCCATATTATCTGTTTATGATAACAGGTTTTAGATTGCTTGAAGTGATTTTTCATTTTTCAGTTTTTAGTATTGAGTAGACCAGACCACCTACTAGGTACACTGTTAATTTTGATTTTATGTCTTGCACTTAAACTTGCATTAGCTGTTGTTTCATTTCATTCCAAAAGGTCAGTATAAGGTCCTTGTGTTAGACTCAAGGGGACTATCCATTGGCCAGGCAGGTGAATTTGACCACTCTGGTTCTCAAGCAATCAAGTCTTTGAAGGTAATTCTTTTCAGTTTATTCACTGTTCCAACTTCACTCCAAAAGACAAAAAGTTGTTTTAGTGAGAAGCAGATGAATAGCATATTAAGCACTGTGTCTCCTCAGAAACGAAGTCTGAAAGTGTTGTTTAGTATTGAAAGTATCAGTCATCAGCAATCTTTTTCCAAAAGGAGTTGACCTATGTTAATGGAAATAGTGCATGTGTGGTGCAAACATTGTGATAGTTTTAAAACTATAATTAACCATGGTTAATGATAGGCAATTAAAAATGAGGTAGGTTTGGTAATTTTGCTTTTAAGAAGTAAGATTCTCTGAGAGGAAAAATTCTTTGCTTTGTAGTCCATGAATAATATTTTCATCCAAACTCACACTTTGAATTGATTCATCAACTATATATCTCATAATGCATATTTTCTGAGAAGAAAAGCAGTTGCAAGAGTTTATCATTGAGATGGAATTCTTTAATTATTTTGAAAGCTTTTTTCTGTCTGTGGCATTTTAATACAATGTAAAATAACATTTCCCTGTAAGTTTCGGATGCGTCAATAACTGTCCAGGTATGTGTAGAAAAAATTATTTTCTTTTCAAGATATGTGAAGATATTTGCAAGGGCTCGAAAGTAAGCTTTTCCTCTCTGGAGCTAAAAACAACTTCTGACAACCTTCATTTTGGAGCTTTTCTGGAGCTGTTTTCCTATTGCCTGGAGCTGTTTCAATTTTTCAAAGAAACCACACTCCCTGCATGCAACATTCTCTGATGGTTTCCCAAATGTTACTTGCATTTAGTAGAAGAAATTCAAAATAACAGAGACAGGAAATAAGACAGAACATTTTTCGGTGTGACACCAGGCAGTAGTACTAATCATGGTGTGGTCACTCCATCTCTGAAAAACTTGCAAAGGGAAGGAGGGGCTTGTTGCATGTACAGCCTACCACAGGTTTAGATTGACCTCAATGACACCTTGAATGTGGAGAAGGTGGGGAGGGGTGGGCACAGGAGTTCATAAATTCTATTGCCTCATACATCTGGCGCTAGGGTATTTTTTGGGCCATACAAACACCCACTTTTTGTTTTTCTGGCGCAGTTGCATCTGTCTCTGGCACAAAAGCGCCACAGTGACAGTCTGTTTTTGAGCCCTGATTTGTGACTTATTTGAATTTTTTTTGAAAAGCAAGAAAAATGCTTACTGCAGTTTTGCTTTCATGAGTATCATAGAAAGAATAAAATGTCTTTGGATTACATGGGTGTGAAAAGCTTACATTGTTGCACTGAGGCTAAATGATGTTTTCCAAGTATATTTCTGATCTTAATAGTATGTTAGAAGTGTTTCGAAAAATGTTATGACAGGACATTGTCTTGAATCTAGAAAACTTGTATGTACAGAGAGTACTTCCCCACCCCCTCCCCTGCCCCTTCATGGGCTTACTTTTAGAAAAGATCATTTAAGGATAACATAACCTTTGAAAGTCAATGAAATATTGAACTATAAGTTCCTTACATGCTATTGCTGTGCCTTCAGTTATACAATGAAGTTTGAAAGTTGAGTACCTCTGTTAATATAAATTAGTAGGATAATTATGGTACAGTACACATTTTTCAATTGACATTCAGATCTCTTTAGCTGTGTAATTGAAGTAAATCCATATAAGATGCTAGATGTGTACAAGCAACTGTACAAAGTAAACCTAATTATAACATTGAATGAAAAGAATGACCTGTGGATAATTGCAGTTATTGGAATCAGTGTTATTTGGAAGAAGTGTTCCTTTCTATTTGAACCAAATAGAAATTTCTGCTTTTGAATATAAATTCAATTCAATTTATTTATTCCAGCAATGAACAGATAATGACATGAATATTTGAATAGTTTAAGACAGTTGATCATGGTTGTATGGTTGTATGTTAAAGGTAACATGAAGTAAATCCAGAATGACTCCATAGTCCATACCTGAATCACATGTCTTTTTTTTGAAGGTTTTATGGGAACTACAAATTTGAGTTACATATGTATACAATAATCCAGCTTGTGTATGTTTGAACAGGGATTTCCCTGTTTGAAGATGAGTGATGGTCTTGATAAAAGACAGTATCTGCCTAATATTTATACAGAAGTCTCCTTACCTCTGCTAAAATATATTGAAAACCTAAATCCAACAGAGAGGCACATGTTGATTTGGTTCAAGGTGGCAAACAGTTGCATTGTTTGTGTGAAGTGGAAAATGCCTTACTGAAAGTATATTATGTATGCAGCAGCAGTGAAGAGAGCATTTGATACATTTTACCGACGCCCCCACTTGGTCAGTGTTTATATGAATAATTTGCACCATGGTCATATTTTGAAGCACCAGTTGTTATCAATATTTGAAGAAAAGCTTAACAGGAAATTTAACTTTTCTTTTCAGGTGAAGTGAATATTTGGGCAGCTAGGCATGATCCATAAACACAAAACAGGCTCAAAGATTCAAGATAAGTTATTTGAAGAGAGGGAATCTTGAAGTAAGTAAAGTCAATTAGTTAAAAGGTGGGACTTTATTTTCCTTTATTTTGCATTTGTCAACCTTTAAAAAGCTTTATTTTATATTTTACAATCTTTAAAAAACTTTTTGTTGAAAAGGCTGTGAGAGCACTGAAATCATCACTCAGTTTGTAGTTTTGGTCCTGGATGTAGTACCAGATTAAGTCATCAAATTATCAATCTAAAGTGAACTTAAAGCAAGATCGAGTGATGTCATCTCCTCTAGTTGATAAGCAATGATTTGTTTTCTTTGTTTTGACTGTGATGTAGAAAGGGATGTGAGTCTCCCTTGGGGAATAACTTTGCACAGTGCCCATGCCTCTCATGCATTCACATTATCTGAGGTTGAGATTATGGAGGAATTAAAACAGTGATTGTGGAGTTAAAAAAAAAATAAAAGTGTTGATGAATAATAAAAATGACAATTAAATTTTGGGTGATAATGCTTTGTGTGCTTGCTTCAAGTTAACTTTGAATTTAAAATGTGCTAACTTTTCCTGCTTACATCTCTGAAACTGCAAGTAGGAATTGAATGCAACTTTCTCCTGAGTGTTTAAATTAAGTATCATGTGAACATATCAAAACTAAACATAGACTGAAACCATTCATGTCATGGGAAGACGATGATGGACTTTAAATTACTTGGAATGCCATATTATCTGTTTATGATAACAGGTTTTAGATTGCTTGAAGTGATTTTTCATTTTTCAGTTTTTAGTATTGAGTAGACCAGACCACCTACTAGGTACACTGTTAATTTTGATTTTATGTCTTGCACTTAAACTTGCATTAGCTGTTGTTTCATTTCATTCCAAAAGGTCAGTATAAGGTCCTTGTGTTAGACTCAAGGGGACTATCCATTGGCCAGGCAGGTGAATTTGACCACTCTGGTTCTCAAGCAATCAAGTCTTTGAAGGTAATTCTTTTCAGTTTATTCACTGTTCCAACTTCACTCCAAAAGACAAAAAGTTGTTTTAGTGAGAAGCAGATGAATAGCATATTAAGCACTGTGTCTCCTCAGAAACGAAGTCTGAAAGTGTTGTTTAGTATTGAAAGTATCAGTCATCAGCAATCTTTTTCCAAAAGGAGTTGACCTATGTTAATGGAAATAGTGCATGTGTGGTGCAAACATTGTGATAGTTTTAAAAACTATAATTAACCATGGTTAATGATAGGCAATTAAAAATGAGGTAGGTTTGGTAATTTTGCTTTTAAGAAGTAAGATTCTCTGAGAGGAAAAATTCTTTGCTTTGTAGTCCATGAATAATATTTTCACCCAAACTCACACTTTGAATTGATTCATCAACTATATATCTCATAATGCATATTTTCTGAGAAGAAAAGCAGTTGCAAGAGTTTATCATTGAGATGGAATTCTTTAATTATTTTGAAAGCTTTTTTCTGTCTGTGGCATTTTAATACAATGTAAAATAACATTTCCCTGTAAGTTTCGGATGCGTCAATAACTGTCCAGGTATGTGTAGGAAAAATTATTTTCTTTTCAAGATATGTGAAGATATTTGCAAGGGCTCGAAAGTAAGCTTTTCCTCTCTGGAGCTAAAAACAACTTCTGACAACCTTCATTTTGGAGCTTTTCTGGAGCTGTTTTCCTATTGCCTGGAGCTGTTTCAATTTTTCAAAGAAACCACACTCCCTGCATGCAACATTCTCTGATGGTTTCCCAAATGTTACTTGCATTTAGTAGAAGAAATTCAAAATAACAGAGACAGGAAATAAGACAGAACATTTTTCGGTGTGACACCAGGCAGTAGTACTAATCATGGTGTGGTCACTCCATCTCTGAAAAACTTGCAAAGGGAAGGAGGGGCTTGTTGCATGTACAGCCTACCACAGGTTTAGATTGACCTCAATGACACCTTGAATGTGGAGAAGGTGCATGGGGAGGGGTGGGCACAGGAGTTCATAAATTCTATTGCCTCATACATCTGGCGCTAGGGTATTTTTTGGGCCATACAAACACCCACTTTTTGTTTTTCTGGTGCAGTTGCATCTGTCTCTGGCACAAAAGTGCCACAGTGACAGTCTGTTTTTGAGCCCTGATTTGTGACTTATTTGAATTTTTTTTGAAAAGCAAGAAAAATGCTTACTGCAGTTTTGCTTTCAAGAGTATCATAGAAAGAATAAAATGTCTTTGGATTACATGGGTGTGAAAAGCTTACATTGTTGCACTGAGGCTAAATGATGTTTTCCAAGTATATTTCTGATCTTAATAGTATGTTAGAAGTGTTTAGAAAAATGTTATGACAGGACATTGTCTTGAATCTAGAAAACTTGTATGTACAGAGAGTACTTCCCCACCCCCTCCCCTGCCCCTTCATGGGCTTACTTTTAGAAAAGATCATTTAAGGATAACATAACCTTTGAAAGTCAATGAAATATTGAACTATAAGTTCCTTACATGCTATTGCTGTGCCTTCAGTTATACAATGAAGTTTGAAAGTTGAGTACCTCTGTTAATATAAATTAGTAGGATAATTATGGTACAGTACACATTTTTCAATTGACATTCAGATCTCTTTAGCTGTGTAATTGAAGTAAATCCATATAAGATGCTAGATGTGTACAAGCAACTGTACAAAGTAAACCTAATTATAACATTGAATGAAAAGAATGACCTGTGGATAATTGCAGTTATTGGAATCAGTGTTATTTGGAAGAAGTGTTCCTTTCTATTTGAACCAAATAGAAATTTCTGCTTTTGAATATAAATTCAATTCAATTTATTTATTCCAGCAATGAACAGATAATGACATGAATATTTGAATAGTTTAAGACAGTTGATCATGGTTGTATGGTTGTATGTTAAAGGTAACATGAAGTAAATCCAGAATGACTCCATAGTCCATACCTGAATCACATGTCTTTTTTTTGAAGGTTTTATGGGAACTACAAATTTGAGTTACATATGTATACAATAATCCAGCTTGTGTATGTTTGAACAGGGATTTCCCTGTTTGAAGATGAGTGATGGTCTTGATAAAAGACAGTATCTGCCTAATATTTATACAGAAGTCTCCTTACCTCTGCTAAAATATATTGAAAACCTAAATCCAACAGAGAGGCACATGTTGATTTGGTTCAAGGTGGCAAACAGTTGCATTGTTTGTGTGAAGTGGAAAATGCCTTACTGAAAGTATATTATGTATGCAGCAGCAGTGAAGAGAGCATTTGATACATTTTACCGACGCCCCCACTTGGTCAGTGTTTATATGAATAATTTGCACCATGGTCATATTTTGAAGCACCAGTTGTTATCAATATTTGAAGAAAAGCTTAACAGGAAATTTAACTTTTCTTTTCAGGTGAAGTGAATATTTGGGCAGCTAGGCATGATCCATAAACACAAAACAGGCTCAAAGATTCAAGATAAGTTATTTGAAGAGAGGGAATCTTGAAGTAAGTAAAGTCAATTAGTTAAAAGGTGGGACTTTATTTTCCTTTATTTTGCATTTGTCAACCTTTAAAAAGCTTTATTTTATATTTTACAATCTTTAAAAAACTTTTGTTGAAAAGGCTGTGAGAGCACTGAAATCATCACTCAGTTTGTAGTTTTGGTCCTGGATGTAGTACCAGATTAAGTCATCAAATTATCAATCTAAAGTGAACTTAAAGCAAGATCGAGTGATGTCATCTCCTCTAGTTGATAAGCAATGATTTGTTTTCTTTGTTTTGACTGTGATGTAGAAAGGGATGTGAGTCTCCCTTGGGGAATAACTTTGCACAGTGCCCATGCCTCTCATGCATTCACATTATCTGAGGTTGAGATTATGGAGGAATTAAAACAGTGATTGTGGAGTTAAAAAAAAAATAAAAGTGTTGATGAATAATAAAAATGACAATTAAATTTTGGGTGATAATGCCAAGTTTAAGTGCAAGACATAAAATCAAAATTAACAGTGTACCTAGTAGGTGGTCTGGTCTACTCAATACTAAAAACTGAAAAATGAAAAATCACTTCAAGCAATCTAAAACCTGTTATCATAAACAGATAATATGGCATTCCAAGTAATTTAAAGTCCATCATCGTCTTCCCATGACATGAATGGTTTCAGTCTATGTTTAGTTTTGATATGTTCACATGATACTTAATTTAAACACTCAGGAGAAAGTTGCATTCAATTCCTACTTGCAGTTTCAGAGATGTAAGCAGGAAAAGTTAGCACATTTTAAATTCAAAGTTAACTTGAAGCAAGCACACAAAGCATTATCACCCAAAATTTAATTGTCATTTTTATTATTCATCAACACTTTTATTTTTTTTTAACTCCACAATCACTGTTTTAATTCCTCCATAATCTCAACCTCAGATAATGTGAATGCATGAGAGGCATGGGCACTGTGCAAAGTTATTCCCCAAGGGAGACTCACATCCCTTTCTACATCACAGTCAAAACAAAGAAAACAAATCATTGCTTATCAACTAGAGGAGATGACATCACTCGATCTTGCTTTAAGTTCACTTTAGATTGATAATTTGATGACTTAATCTGGTACTACATCCAGGACCAAAACTACAAACTGAGTGATGATTTCAGTGCTCTCACAGCCTTTTCAACAAAAAGTTTTTTAAAGGTTGTAAAATATAAAATAAAGCTTTTTAAAGGTTGACAAATGCAAAATAAAGGAAAATAAAGTCCCACCTTTTAACTAATTGACTTTACTTACTTCAAGATTCCCTCTCTTCAAATAACTTATCTTGAATCTTTGAGCCTGTTTTGTGTTTATGGATCATGCCTAGCTGCCCAAATATTCACTTCACCTGAAAAGAAAAGTTAAATTTCCTGTTAAGCTTTTCTTCAAATATTGATAACAACTGGTGCTTCAAAATATGACCATGGTGCAAATTATTCATATAAACACTGACCAAGTGGGGGTCTCGGTAAAATGTATCAAATGCTCTCTTCACTGCTGCTGCATACATAATATACTTTCAGTAAGGCATTTTCCACTTCACACAAACAATGCAACTGTTTGCCACTTTGAACCAAATCAACATGTGCCTCTCTGTTGGATTTAGGTTTCAATATATTTTAGCAGAGGTAAGGAGACTTCTGTATAAATATTAGGCAGATACTGTCTTTTATCAAGACCATCACTCATCTTCAAACAGGGAAATCCCTGTTCAAACATACACAAGCTGGATTATTGTATACATATGTAACTCAAATTTGTAGTTCCCATAAAACCTTCAAAAAAAAGACATGTGATTCAGGTATGGACTATGGAGTCATTCTGGATTTACTTCATGTTACCTTTAACATACAACCATACAACCATGATCAACTGTCTTAAACTATTCAAATATTCATGTCATTATCTGTTCATTGCTGGAATAAATAAATTGAATTGAATTTATATTCAAAAGCAGAAATTTCTATTTGGTTCAAATAGAAAGGAACACTTCTTCCAAATAACACTGATTCCAATAACTGCAATTATCCACAGGTCATTCTTTTCATTCAATGTTATAATTAGGTTTACTTTGTACAGTTGCTTGTACACATCTAGCATCTTATATGGATTTACTTCAATTACACAGCTAAAGAGATCTGAATGTCAATTGAAAAATGTGTACTGTACCATAATTATCCTACTAATTTATATTAACAGAGGTACTCAACTTTCAAACTTCATTGTATAACTGAAGGCACAGCAATAGCATGTAAGGAACTTATAGTTCAATATTTCATTGACTTTCAAAGGTTATGTTATCCTTAAATGATCTTTTCTAAAAGTAAGCCCATGAAGGGGCAGGGGAGGGGGTGGGGAAGTACTCTCTGTACATACAAGTTTTCTAGATTCAAGACAATGTCCTGTCATAACATTTTTCTAAACACTTCTAACATACTATTAAGATCAGAAATATACTTGGATTTTTTTAAAACATCATTTAGCCTCAGTGCAACAATGTAAGCTTTTCACACCCATGTAATCCAAAGACATTTTATTCTTTCTATGATACTCATGAAAGCAAAACTGCAGTAAGCATTTTTCTTGCTTTTCAAAAAAAATTCAAATAAGTCACAAATCAGGGCTCAAAAACAGACTGTCACTGTGGCACTTTTGTGCCAGAGACAGATGCAACTGCGCCAGAAAAACAAAAAGTGGGTGTTTGTATGGCCCAAAAAATACCCTAGCGCCAGATGTATGAGGCAATAGAATTTATGAACTCCTGTGCCCACCCCTCCCCACCTTCTCCACATTCAAGGTGTCATTGAGGTCAATCTAAACCTGTGGTAGGCTGTACATGCAACAAGCCCCTCCTTCCCTTTGCAAGTTTTTCAGAGATGGAGTGACCACACCATGATTAGTACTACTGCCTGGTGTCACACCGAAAAATGTTCTGTCTTATTTCCTGTCTCTGTTATTTTGAATTTCTTCTACTAA
Organism: Holothuria leucospilota; assembly: GCA_029531755.1. Lineage (NCBI taxonomy): Eukaryota > Metazoa > Echinodermata > Holothuroidea > Aspidochirotida > Holothuriidae > Holothuria > Holothuria leucospilota. The sequence continues at coordinate 25,493,606 of CM055977.1, read as the reverse complement.
ATGCAAGTAACATTTGGGAAACCATCAGAGAATGTTGCATGCAGGGAGTGTGGTTTCTTTGAAAAATTGAAACAGCTCCAGGCAATAGGAAAACAGCTCCAGAAAAGCTCCAAAATGAAGGTTGTCAGAAGTTGTTTTTAGCTCCAGAGAGGAAAAGCTTACTTTCGAGCCCTTGCAAATATCTTCACATATCTTGAAAAGAAAATAATTTTTCCTACACATACCTGGACAGTTATTGACGCATCCGAAACTTACAGGGAAATGTTATTTTACATTGTATTAACATGCCACAGACAGAAAAAAGCTTTCAAAATAATTAAAGAATTCCATCTCAATGATAAACTCTTGCAACTGCTTTTCTTCTCAGAAAATATGCATTATGAGATATATAGTTGATGAATCAATTCAAAGTGTGAGTTTGGGTGAAAATATTATTCATGGACTACAAAGCAAAGAATTTTTCCTCTCAGAGAATCTTACTTCTTAAAAGCAAAATTACCAAACCTACCTCATTTTTAATTGCCTATCATTAACCATGGTTAATTATAGTTTTAAAACTATCACAATGTTTGCACCACACATGCACTATTTCCATTAACATAGGTCAACTCCTTTTGGAAAAAGATTGCTGATGACTGATACTTTCAATACTAAACAACACTTTCAGACTTCGTTTCTGAGGAGACACAGTGCTTAATATGCTATTCATCTGCTTCTCACTAAAACAACTTTTTGTCTTTTGGAGTGAAGTTGGAACAGTGAATAAACTGAAAAGAATTACCTTCAAAGACTTGATTGCTTGAGAACCAGAGTGGTCAAATTCACCTGCCTGGCCAATGGATAGTCCCCTTGAGTCTAACACAAGGACCTTATACTGACCTTTTGGAATGAAATGAAACAACAGCTAATGCAAGTTTAAGTGCAAGACATAAAATCAAAATTAACAGTGTACCTAGTAGGTGGTCTGGTCTACTCAATACTAAAAACTGAAAAATGAAAAATCACTTCAAGCAATCTAAAACCTGTTATCATAAACAGATAATATGGCATTCCAAGTAATTTAAAGTCCATCATCGTCTTCCCATGACATGAATGGTTTCAGTCTATGTTTAGTTTTGATATGTTCACATGATACTTAATTTAAACACTCAGGAGAAAGTTGCATTCAATTCCTACTTGCAGTTTCAGAGATGTAAGCAGGAAAAGTTAGCACATTTTAAATTCAAAGTTAACTTGAAGCAAGCACACAAAGCATTATCACCCAAAATTTAATTGTCATTTTTATTATTCATCAACACTTTTATTTTTTTTTAACTCCACAATCACTGTTTTAATTCCTCCATAATCTCAACCTCAGATAATGTGAATGCATGAGAGGCATGGGCACTGTGCAAAGTTATTCCCCAAGGGAGACTCACATCCCTTTCTACATCACAGTCAAAACAAAGAAAACAAATCATTGCTTATCAACTAGAGGAGATGACATCACTCGATCTTGCTTTAAGTTCACTTTAGATTGATAATTTGATGACTTAATCTGGTACTACATCCAGGACCAAAACTACAAACTGAGTGATGATTTCAGTGCTCTCACAGCCTTTTCAACAAAAAGTCTTTAAAAGGTTGTAAAATATAAAACAAAGCTTTTTAAAGGTTGACAAAAGCAAAATAAAGGAAAATAAAGTCCCACCTTTTAACTAATTGACTTTACTTACTTCAAGATTCCCTCTCTTCAAATAACTTATCTTGAATCTTTGAGCCTGTTTTGTGTTTATGGATCATGCCTAGCTGCCCAAATATTCACTTCACCTGAAAAGAAAAGTTAAATTTCCTGTTAAGCTTTTCTTCAAATATTGATAACAACTGGTGCTTCAAAATATGACCATGGTGCAAATTATTCATATAAACACTGACCAAGTGGGGGTCTCGGTAAAATGTATCAAATGCTCTCTTCACTGCTGCTGCATACATAATATACTTTCAGTAAGGCATTTTCCACTTCACACAAACAATGCAACTGTTTGCCACTTTGAACCAAATCAACATGTGCCTCTCTGTTGGATTTAGGTTTCAATATATTTTAGCAGAGGTAAGGAGACTTCTGTATAAATATTAGGCAGATACTGTCTTTTATCAAGACCATCACTCATCTTCAAACAGGGAAATCCCTGTTCAAACATACACAAGCTGGATTATTGTATACATATGTAACTCAAATTTGTAGTTCCCATAAAACCTTCAAAAAAAAGACATGTGATTCAGGTATGGACTATGGAGTCATTCTGGATTTACTTCATGTTACCTTTAACATACAACCATACAACCATGATCAACTGTCTTAAACTATTCAAATATTCATGTCATTATCTGTTCATTGCTGGAATAAATAAATTGAATTGAATTTATATTCAAAAGCAGAAATTTCTATTTGGTTCAAATAGAAAGGAACACTTCTTCCAAATAACACTGATTCCAATAACTGCAATTATCCACAGGTCATTCTTTTCATTCAATGTTATAATTAGGTTTACTTTGTACAGTTGCTTGTACACATCTAGCATCTTATATGGATTTACTTCAATTACACAGCTAAAGAGATCTGAATGTCAATTGAAAAATGTGTACTGTACCATAATTATCCTACTAATTTATATTAACAGAGGTACTCAACTTTCAAACTTCATTGTATAACTGAAGGCACAGCAATAGCATGTAAGGAACTTATAGTTCAATATTTCATTGACTTTCAAAGGTTATGTTATCCTTAAATGATCTTTTCTAAAAGTAAGCCCATGAAGGGGCAGGGGAGGGGGTGGGGAAGTACTCTCTGTACATACAAGTTTTCTAGATTCAAGACAATGTCCTGTCATAACATTTTTCTAAACACTTCTAACATACTATTAAGATCAGAAATATACTTGGAAAACATCATTTAGCCTCAGTGCAACAATGTAAGCTTTTCACACCCATGTAATCCAAAGACATTTTATTCTTTCTATGATACTCATGAAAGCAAAACTGCAGTAAGCATTTTTCTTGCTTTTCAAAAAAAAATTCAAATAAGTCACAAATCAGGGCTCAAAAACAGACTGTCACTGTGGCACTTTTGTGCCAGAGACAGATGCAACTGCGCCAGAAAAACAAAAAGTGGGTGTTTGTATGGCCCAAAAAATACCCTAGCGCCAGATGTATGAGGCAATAGAATTTATGAACTCCTGTGCCCACCCCTCCCCACCTTCTCCACATTCAAGGTGTCATTGAGGTCAATCTAAACCTGTGGTAGGCTGTACATGCAACAAGCCCCTCCTTCCCTTTGCAAGTTTTTCAGAGATGGAGTGACCACACCATGATTAGTACTACTGCCTGGTGTCACACCGAAAAATGTTCTGTCTTATTTCCTGTCTCTGTTATTTTGAATTTCTTCTACTAAATGCAAGTAACATTTGGGAAACCATCAGAGAATGTTGCATGCAGGGAGTGTGGTTTCTTTGAAAAATTGAAACAGCTCCAGGCAATAGGAAAACAGCTCCAGAAAAGCTCCAAAATGAAGGTTGTCAGAAGTTGTTTTTAGCTCCAGAGAGGAAAAGCTTACTTTCGAGCCCTTGCAAATATCTTCACATATCTTGAAAAGAAAATAATTTTCCTACACATACCTGGACAGTTATTGACGCATCCGAAACTTACAGGGAAATGTTATTTTACATTGTATTAACATGCCACAGACAGAAAAAAGCTTTCAAAATAATTAAAGAATTCCATCTCAATGATAAACTCTTGCAACTGCTTTTCTTCTCAGAAAATATGCATTATGAGATATATAGTTGATGAATCAATTCAAAGTGTGAGTTTGGGTGAAAATATTATTCATGGACTACAAAGCAAAGAATTTTTCCTCTCAGAGAATCTTACTTCTTAAAAGCAAAATTACCAAACCTACCTCATTTTTAATTGCCTATCATTAACCATGGTTAATTATAGTTTTAAAACTATCACAATGTTTGCACCACACATGCACTATTTCCATTAACATAGGTCAACTCCTTTTGGAAAAAGATTGCTGATGACTGATACTTTCAATACTAAACAACACTTTCAGACTTCGTTTCTGAGGAGACACAGTGCTTAATATGCTATTCATCTGCTTCTCACTAAAACAACTTTTTGTCTTTTGGAGTGAAGTTGGAACAGTGAATAAACTGAAAAGAATTACCTTCAAAGACTTGATTGCTTGAGAACCAGAGTGGTCAAATTCACCTGCCTGGCCAATGGATAGTCCCCTTGAGTCTAACACAAGGACCTTATACTGACCTTTTGGAATGAAATGAAACAACAGCTAATGCAAGTTTAAGTGCAAGACATAAAATCAAAATTAACAGTGTACCTAGTAGGTGGTCTGGTCTACTCAATACTAAAAACTGAAAAATGAAAAATCACTTCAAGCAATCTAAAACCTGTTATCATAAACAGATAATATGGCATTCCAAGTAATTTAAAGTCCATCATCGTCTTCCCATGACATGAATGGTTTCAGTCTATGTTTAGTTTTGATATGTTCACATGATACTTAATTTAAACACTCAGGAGAAAGTTGCATTCAATTCCTACTTGCAGTTTCAGAGATGTAAGCAGGAAAAGTTAGCACATTTTAAATTCAAAGTTAACTTGAAGCAAGCACACAAAGCATTATCACCCAAAATTTAATTGTCATTTTTATTATTCATCAACACTTTTATTTTTTTTTAACTCCACAATCACTGTTTTAATTCCTCCATAATCTCAACCTCAGATAATGTGAATGCATGAGAGGCATGGGCACTGTGCAAAGTTATTCCCCAAGGGAGACTCACATCCCTTTCTACATCACAGTCAAAACAAAGAAAACAAATCATTGCTTATCAACTAGAGGAGATGACATCACTCGATCTTGCTTTAAGTTCACTTTAGATTGATAATTTGATGACTTAATCTGGTACTACATCCAGGACCAAAACTACAAACTGAGTGATGATTTCAGTGCTCTCACAGCCTTTTCAACAAAAAGTTTTTTAAAGGTTGTAAAATATAAAATAAAGCTTTTTAAAGGTTGACAAATGCAAAATAAAGGAAAATAAAGTCCCACCTTTTAACTAATTGACTTTACTTACTTCAAGATTCCCTCTCTTCAAATAACTTATCTTGAATCTTTGAGCCTGTTTTGTGTTTATGGATCATGCCTAGCTGCCCAAATATTCACTTCACCTGAAAAGAAAAGTTAAATTTCCTGTTAAGCTTTTCTTCAAATATTGATAACAACTGGTGCTTCAAAATATGACCATGGTGCAAATTATTCATATAAACACTGACCAAGTGGGGGTCTCGGTAAAATGTATCAAATGCTCTCTTCACTGCTGCTGCATACATAATATACTTTCAGTAAGGCATTTTCCACTTCACACAAACAATGCAACTGTTTGCCACCTTGAACCAAATCAACATGTGCCTCTCTGTTGGATTTAGGTTTTTAATTTATTTTAGCAGAGGTAAGGAGACTTCTGTATAAATATTAGGCGGATACTGTCTTTTATCAAGACCATCACTCATCTTCAAACAGGGAAATCCCTGTTCAAACATACACAAGCTGGATTATTGTATACATATGTAACTCAAATTTGTAGTTCCCATAAAACCTTCAAAAAAAAGACATGTGATTCAGGTATGGACTATGGAGTCATTCTGGATTTACTTCATGTTACCTTTAACATACAACCATACAACCATGATCAACTGTCTTAAACTATTCAAATATTCATGTCATTATCTGTTCATTGCTGGAATAAATAAATTGAATTGAATTTATATTCAAAAGCAGAAATTTCTATTTGGTTCAAATAGAAAGGAACACTTCTTCCAAATAACACTGATTCCAATAACTGCAATTATCCACAGGTCATTCTTTTCATTCAATGTTATAATTAGGTTTACTTTGTACAGTTGCTTGTACACATCTAGCATCTTATATGGATTTACTTCAATTACACAGCTAAAGAGATCTGAATGTCAATTGAAAAATGTGTACTGTACCATAATTATCCTACTAATTTATATTAACAGAGGTACTCAACTTTCAAACTTCATTGTATAACTGAAGGCACAGCAATAGCATGTAAGGAACTTATAGTTCAATATTTCATTGACTTTCAAAGGTTATGTTATCCTTAAATGATCTTTTCTAAAAGTAAGCCCATGAAGGGGCAGGGGAGGGGGTGGGGAAGTACTCTCTGTACATACAAGTTTTCTAGATTCAAGACAATGTCCTGTCATAACATTTTTCTAAACACTTCTAACATACTATTAAGATCAGAAATATACTTGGAAAACATCATTTAGCCTCAGTGCAACAATGTAAGCTTTTCACACCCATGTAATCCAAAGACATTTTATTCTTTCTATGATACTCATGAAAGCAAAACTGCAGTAAGCATTTTTCTTGCTTTTCAAAAAAAATTCAAATAAGTCACAAATCAGGGCTCAAAAACAGACTGTCACTGTGGCACTTTTGTGCCAGAGACAGATGCAACTGCGCCAGAAAAACAAAAAGTGGGTGTTTGTATGGCCCAAAAAATACCCTAGCGCCAGATGTATGAGGCAATAGAATTTATGAACTCCTGTGCCCACCCGTCTCCACCTTCTCCACATTCAAGGTGTCATTGAGGTCAATCTAAACCTGTGGTAGGCTGTACATGCAACAAGCCCCTCCTTCCCTTTGCAAGTTTTTCAGAGATGGAGTGACCACACCATGATTAGTACTACTGCCTGGTGTCACACCGAAAAATGTTCTGTCTTATTTCCTGTCTCTGTTATTTTGAATTTCTTCTACTAAATGCAAGTAACATTTGGGAAACCATCAGAGAATGTTGCATGCAGGGAGTGTGGTTTCTTTGAAAAATTGAAACAGCTCCAGGCAATAGGAAAACAGCTCCAGAAAAGCTCCAAAATGAAGGTTGTCAGAAGTTGTTTTTAGCTCCAGAGAGGAAAAGCTTACTTTCGAGCCCTTGCAAATATCTTCACATATCTTGAAAAGAAAATAATTTTTCCTACACATACCTGGACAGTTATTGACGCATCCGAAACTTACAGGGAAATGTTATTTTACATTGTATTAACATGCCACAGACAGAAAAAAGCTTTCAAAATAATTAAAGAATTCCATCTCAATGATAAACTCTTGCAACTGCTTTTCTTCTCAGAAAATATGCATTATGAGATATATAGTTGATGAATCAATTCAAAGTGTGAGTTTGGATGAAAATATTATTCATGGACTACAAAGCAAAGAATTTTTCCTCTCAGAGAATCTTACTTCTTAAAAGCAAAATTACCAAACCTACCTCATTTTTAATTGCCTATCATTAACCATGGTTAATTATAGTTTTAAAACTATCACAATGTTTGCACCACACATGCACTATTTCCATTAACATAGGTCAACTCCTTTTGGAAAAAGATTGCTGATGACTGATACTTTCAATACTAAACAACACTTTCAGACTTCGTTTCTGAGGAGACACAGTGCTTAATATGCTATTCATCTGCTTCTCACTAAAACAACTTTTTGTCTTTTGGAGTGAAGTTGGAACAGTGAATAAACTGAAAAGAATTACCTTCAAAGACTTGATTGCTTGAGAACCAGAGTGGTCAAATTCACCTGCCTGGCCAATGGATAGTCCCCTTGAGTCTAACACAAGGACCTTATACTGACCTTTTGGAATGAAATGAAACAACAGCTAATGCAAGTTTAAGTGCAAGACATAAAATCAAAATTAACAGTGTACCTAGTAGGTGGTCTGGTCTACTCAATACTAAAAACTGAAAAATGAAAAATCACTTCAAGCAATCTAAAACCTGTTATCATAAACAGATAATATGGCATTCCAAGTAATTTAAAGTCCATCATCGTCTTCCCATGACATGAATGGTTTCAGTCTATGTTTAGTTTTGATATGTTCACATGATACTTAATTGAGTGTTTAAATTAAGTATCATGTGAACATATCAAAACTAAACATAGACTGAAACCATTCATGTCATGGGAAGACGATGATGGACTTTAAATTACTTGGAATGCCATATTATCTGTTTATGATAACAGGTTTTAGATTGCTTGAAGTGATTTTTCATTTTTCAGTTTTTAGTATTGAGTAGACCAGACCACCTACTAGGTACACTGTTAATTTTGATTTTATGTCTTGCACTTAAACTTGCATTAGCTGTTGTTTCATTTCATTCCAAAAGGTCAGTATAAGGTCCTTGTGTTAGACTCAAGGGGACTATCCATTGGCCAGGCAGGTGAATTTGACCACTCTGGTTCTCAAGCAATCAAGTCTTTGAAGGTAATTCTTTTCAGTTTATTCACTGTTCCAACTTCACTCCAAAGGACAAAAAGTTGTTTTAGTGAGAAGCAGATGAAGAGCATAACACTGTGTCTCCTCAGAAACGAAGTCTCAAAGTGTTGTTTAGTATTGAAAGTATCAGTCATCAGCAATCTTTTTCCAAAAGGAGTTGACCTATGTTAATGGAAATAGTGCATGTGTGGTGCAAACATTGTGATAGTTTTAAAACTATAATTAACCATGGTTAATGATAGGCAATTAAAAATGAGGTAGGTTTGGTAATTTTGCTTTTAAGAAGTAAGATTCTCTGAGAGGAAAAATTCTTTGCTTTGTAGTCCATGAATAATATTTTCATCCAAACTCACACTTTGAATTGATTCATCAACTATATATCTCATAATGCATATTTTCTGAGAAGAAAAGCAGTTGCAAGAGTTTATCATTGAGATGGAATTCTTTAATTATTTTGAAAGCTTTTTTCTGTCTGTGGCATGTTAATACAATGTAAAATAACATTTCCCTGTAAGTTTCGGATGCGTCAATAACTGTCCAGGTATGTGTAGGAAAAATTATTTTCTTTTCAAGATATGTGAAGATATTTGCAAGGGCTCGAAAGTAAGCTTTTCCTCTCTGGAGCTAAAAACAACTTCTGACAACCTTCATTTTGGAGCTTTTCTGGAGCTGTTTTCCTATTGCCTGGAGCTGTTTCAATTTTTCAAAGAAACCACACTCCCTGCATGCAACATTCTCTGATGGTTTCCCAAATGTTACTTGCATTTAGTAGAAGAAATTCAAAATAACAGAGACAGGAAATAAGACAGAACATTTTTCGGTGTGACACCAGGCAGTAGTACTAATCATGGTGTGGTCACTCCATCTCTGAAAAACTTGCAAAGGGAAGGAGGGGCTTGTTGCATGTACAGCCTACCACAGGTTTAGATTGACCTCAATGACACCTTGAATGTGGAGAAGGTGGGGAGGGGTGGGCACAGGAGTTCATAAATTCTATTGCCTCATACATCTGGCGCTAGGGTATTTTTTGGGCCATACAAACACCCACTTTTTGTTTTTCTGGCGCAGTTGCATCTGTCTCTGGCACAAAAGCGCCACAGTGACAGTCTGTTTTTGAGCCCTGATTTGTGACTTATTTGAATTTTTTTTGAAAAGCAAGAAAAATGCTTACTGCAGTTTTGCTTTCAAGAGTATCATAGAAAGAATAAAATGTCTTTGGATTACATGGGTGTGAAAAGCTTACATTGTTGCACTGAGGCTAAATGATGTTTTAAACAAGCCAAGTATATTTCTGATCTTAATAGTATGTTAGAAGTGTTTAGAAAAATGTTATGACAGGACATTGTCTTGAATCTAGAAAACTTGTATGTACAGAGAGTACTTCCCCACCCCCTCCCCTGCCCCTTCATGGGCTTACTTTTAGAAAAGATCATTTAAGGATAACATAACCTTTGAAAGTCAATGAAATATTGAACTATAAGTTCCTTACATGCTATTGCTGTGCCTTCAGTTATACAATGAAGTTTGAAAGTTGAGTACCTCTGTTAATATAAATTAGTAGGATAATTATGGTACAGTACACATTTTTCAATTGACATTCAGACCTCTTTAGCTGTGTAATTGAAGTAAATCCATATAAGATGCTAGATGTGTACAAGCAACTGTACAAAGTAAACCTAATTATAACATTGAATGAAAAGAATGACCTGTGGATAATTGCAGTTATTGGAATCAGTGTTATTTGGAAGAAGTGTTCCTTTCTATTTGAACCAAATAGAAATTTCTGCTTTTGAATATAAATTCAATTCAATTTATTTATTCCAGCAATGAACAGATAATGACATGAATATTTGAATAGTTTAAGACAGTTGATCATGGTTGTATGGTTGTATGTTAAAGGTAACATGAAGTAAATCCAGAATGACTCCAGAGTCCATACCTGAATCACATGTCTTTTTTTTTGAAGGTTTTATGGGAACTACAAATTTGAGTTACATATGTATACAATAATCCAGCTTGTGTATGTTTGAACAGGGATTTCCCTGTTTGAAGATGAGTGATGGTCTTGATAAAAGACAGTATCTGCCTAATATTTATACAGAAGTCTCCTTACCTCTGCTAAAATATATTAAAAACCTAAATCCAACAGAGAGGCACATGTTGATTTGGTTCAAAGTGACAAACAGTTGCATTGTTTGTGTGAAGTGGAAAATGCCTTACTGAAAGTATATTATGTATGCAGCAGCAGTCAAGAGAGCAATTGATACATTTTACCGAGACCCCCACTTGGTCAGTGTTTATATGAATAATTTGCACCATGGTCATATTTTGAAGCACCAGTTGTTATCAATATTTGAAGAAAAGCTTGACAGGAAATTTAACTTTTCTTTTCAGGTGAAGTGAATATTTGGGCAGCTAGGCATGATCCATAAACACAAAACAGGCTCAAAGATTCAAGATAAGTTATTTGAAGAGAGGGAATCTTGAAGTAAGTAAAGTCAATTAGTTAAAAGGTGGGACTTTATTTTCCTTTATTTTGCATTTGTCAACCTTTAAAAAGCTTTATTTTATATTTTACAACCTTTAAAAAAACTTTTTGTTGAAAAGGCTGTGAGAGCACTGAAATCATCACTCAGTTTGTAGTTTTGGTCCTGGATGTAGTACCAGATTAAGTCATCAAATTATCAATCTAAAGTGAACTTAAAGCAAGATCGAGTGATGTCATCTCCTCTAGTTGATAAGCAATGATTTGTTTTCTTTGTTTTGACTGTGATGTAGAAAGGGATGTGAGTCTCCCTTGGGGAATAACTTTGCACAGTGCCCATGCCTCTCATGCATTCACATTATCTGAGGTTGAGATTATGGAGGAATTAAAACAGTGATTGTGGAGTTAAAAAAAAAATAAAAGTGTTGATGAATAATAAAAATGACAATTAAATTTTGGGTGATAATGCCATGTGTGCTTGCTTCAAGTTAACTTTGAATTTAAAATGTGCTAACTTTTCCTGCTTACATCTCTGAAACTGCAAGTAGGAATTGAATGCAACTTTCTCCTGAGTGTTTAAATTAAGTATCATGTGAACATATCAAAACTAAACATAGACTGAAACCATTCATGTCATGGGAAGACGATGATGGACTTTAAATTACTTGGAATGCCATATTATCTGTTTATGATAACAGGTTTTAGATTGCTTGAAGTGATTTTTCATTTTTCAGTTTTTAGTATTGAGTAGACCAGACCACCTACTAGGTACACTGTTAATTTTGATTTTATGTCTTGCACTTAAACTTGCATTAGCTGTTGTTTCATTTCATTCCAAAAGGTCAGTATAAGGTCCTTGTGTTAGACTCAAGGGGACTATCCATTGGCCAGGCAGGTGAATTTGACCACTCTGGTTCTCAAGCAATCAAGTCTTTGAAGGTAATTCTTTTCAGTTTATTCACTGTTCCAACTTCACTCCAAAGGACAAAAAGTTGTTTTAGTGAGAAGCAGATGAATAGCATATTAAGCACTGTGTCTCCTCAGAAACGAAGTCTGAAAGTGTTGTTTAGTATTGAAAGTATCAGTCATCAGCAATCTTTTTCCAAAAGGAGTTGACCTATGTTAATGGAAATAGTGCATGTGTGGTGCAAACATTGTGATAGTTTTAAAACTATAATTAACCATGGTTAATGATAGGCAATTAAAAATGAGGTAGGTTTGGTAATTTTGCTTTTAAGAAGTAAGATTCTCTGAGAGGAAAAATTCTTTGCTTTGTAGTCCATGAATAATATTTTCATCCAAACTCACACTTTGAATTGATTCATCAACTATATATCTCATAATGCATATTTTCTGAGAAGAAAAGCAGTTGCAAGAGTTTATCATTGAGATGGAATTCTTTAATTATTTTGAAAGCTTTTTTCTGTCTGTGGCATGTTAATACAATGTAAAATAACATTTCCCTGTAAGTTTCGGATGCGTCAATAACTGTCCAGGTATGTGTAGGAAAAATTATTTTCTTTTCAAGATATGTGAAGATATTTGCAAGGGCTCGAAAGTAAGCTTTTCCTCTCTGGAGCTAAAAACAACTTCTGACAACCTTCATTTTGGAGCTTTTCTGGAGCTGTTTTCCTATTGCCTGGAGCTGTTTCAATTTTTCAAAGAAACCACACTCCCTGCATGCAACATTCTCTGATGGTTTCCCAAATGTTACTTGCATTTAGTAGAAGAAATTCAAAATAACAGAGACAGGAAATAAGACAGAACATTTTTCGGTGTGACACCAGGCAGTAGTACTAATCATGGTGTGGTCACTCCATCTCTGAAAAACTTGCAAAGGGAAGGAGGGGCTTGTTGCATGTACAGCCTACCACAGGTTTAGATTGACCTCAATGACACCTTGAATGTGGAGAAGGTGCATGGGGAGGGGTGGGCACAGGAGTTCATAAATTCTATTGCCTCATACATCTGGCGCTAGGGTATTTTTTGGGCCATACAAACACCCACTTTTTGTTTTTCTGGCGCAGTTGCATCTGTCTCTGGCACAAAAGCGCCACAGTGACAGTCTGTTTTTTGAGCCCTGATTTGTGACTTATTTGAATTGTTTTTTGAAAAGCAAGAAAAATGCTTACTGCAGTTTTGCTTTCAAGAGTATCATAGAAAGAATAAAATGTCTTTGGATTACATGGGTGTGAAAAGCTTACATTGTTGCACTGAGGCTAAATGATGTTTTAAACAAGCCAAGTATATTTCTGATCTTAATAGTATGTTAGAAGTGTTTAGAAAAATGTTATGACAGGACATTGTCTTGAATCTAGAAAACTTGTATGTACAGAGAGTACTTCCCCACCCCCTCCCCTGCCCCTTCATGGGCTTACTTTTAGAAAAGATCATTTAAGGATAACATAACCTTTGAAAGTCAATGAAATATTGAACTATAAGTTCCTTACATGCTATTGCTGTGCCTTCAGTTATACAATGAAGTTTGAAAGTTGAGTACCTCTGTTAATATAAATTAGTAGGATAATTATGGTACAGTACACATTTTTCAATTGACATTCAGACCTCTTTAGCTGTGTAATTGAAGTAAATCCATATAAGATGCTAGATGTGTACAAGCAACTGTACAAAGTAAACCTAATTATAACATTGAATGAAAAGAATGACCTGTGGATAATTGCAGTTATTGGAATCAGTGTTATTTGGAAGAAGTGTTCCTTTCTATTTGAACCAAATAGAAATTTCTGCTTTTGAATATAAATTCAATTCAATTTATTTATTCCAGCAATGAACAGATAATGACATGAATATTTGAATAGTTTAAGACAGTTGATCATGGTTGTATGGTTGTATGTTAAAGGTAACATGAAGTAAATCCAGAATGACTCCAGAGTCCATACCTGAATCACATGTCTTTTTTTTTGAAGGTTTTATGGGAACTACAAATTTGAGTTACATATGTATACAATAATCCAGCTTGTGTATGTTTGAACAGGGATTTCCCTGTTTGAAGATGAGTGATGGTCTTGATAAAAGACAGTATCTGCCTAATATTTATACAGAAGTCTCCTTACCTCTGCTAAAATATATTAAAAACCTAAATCCAACAGAGAGGCACATGTTGATTTGGTTCAAGGTGGCAAACAGTTGCATTGTTTGTGTGAAGTGGAAAATGCCTTACTGAAAGTATATTATGTATGCAGCAGCAATGAAGAGAGCATTTGATACATTTTACCGAGACCCCCACTTGGTCAGTGTTTATATGAATAATTTGCACCATGGTCATATTTTGAAGCACCAGTTGTTATCAATATTTGAAGAAAAGCTTAACAGGAAATTTAACTTTTCTTTTCAGGTGAAGTGAATATTTGGGCAGCTAGGCATGATCCATAAACACAAAACAGGCTCAAAGATTCAAGATAAGTTATTTGAAGAGAGGGAATCTTGAAGTAAGTAAAGTCAATTAGTTAAAAGGTGGGACTTTATTTTCCTTTATTTTGCATTTGTCAACCTTTAAAAAGCTTTATTTTATATTTTACAACCTTTAAAAAAACTTTTTGTTGAAAAGGCTGTGAGAGCACTGAAATCATCACTCAGTTTGTAGTTTTGGTCCTGGATGTAGTACCAGATTAAGTCATCAAATTATCAATCTAAAGTGAACTTAAAGCAAGATCGAGTGATGTCATCTCCTCTAGTTGATAAGCAATGATTTGTTTTCTTTGTTTTGACTGTGATGTAGAAAGGGATGTGAGTCTCCCTTGGGGAATAACTTTGCACAGTGCCCATGCCTCTCATGCATTCACATTATCTGAGGTTGAGATTATGGAGGAATTAAAACAGTGATTGTGGAGTTAAAAAAAAAATAAAAGTGTTGATGAATAATAAAAATGACAATTAAATTTTGGGTGATAATGCCATGTGTGCTTGCTTCAAGTTAACTTTGAATTTAAAATGTGCTAACTTTTCCTGCTTACATCTCTGAAACTGCAAGTAGGAATTGAATGCAACTTTCTCCTGAGTGTTTAAATTAAGTATCATGTGAACATATCAAAACTAAACATAGACTGAAACCATTCATGTCATGGGAAGACGATGATGGACTTTAAATTACTTGGAATGCCATATTATCTGTTTATGATAACAGGTTTTAGATTGCTTGAAGTGATTTTTCATTTTTCAGTTTTTAGTATTGAGTAGACCAGACCACCTACTAGGTACACTGTTAATTTTGATTTTATGTCTTGCACTTAAACTTGCATTAGCTGTTGTTTCATTTCATTCCAAAAGGTCAGTATAAGGTCCTTGTGTTAGACTCAAGGGGACTATCCATTGGCCAGGCAGGTGAATTTGACCACTCTGGTTCTCAAGCAATCAAGTCTTTGAAGGTAATTCTTTTCAGTTTATTCACTGTTCCAACTTCACTCCAAAGGACAAAAAGTTGTTTTAGTGAGAAGCAGATGAAGAGCATATTAAACACTGTGTCTCCTCAGAAACGAAGTCTGAAAGTGTTGTTTAGTATTGAAAGTATCAGTCATCAGCAATCTTTTTCCAAAAGGAGTTGACCTATGTTAATGGAAATAGTGCATGTGTGGTGCAAACATTGTGATAGTTTTAAAACTATAATTAACCATGGTTAATGATAGGCAATTAAAAATGAGGTAGGTTTGGTAATTTTGCTTTTAAGAAGTAAGATTCTCTGAGAGGAAAAATTCTTTGCTTTGTAGTCCATGAATAATATTTTCATCCAAACTCACACTTTGAATTGATTCATCAACTATATATCTCATAATGCATATTTTCTGAGAAGAAAAGCAGTTGCAAGAGTTTATCATTGAGATGGAATTCTTTAATTATTTTGAAAGCTTTTTTCTGTCTGTGGCATGTTAATACAATGTAAAATAACATTTCCCTGTAAGTTTCGGATGCGTCAATAACTGTCCAGGTATGTGTAGGAAAAATTATTTTCTTTTCAAGATATGTGAAGATATTTGCAAGGGCTCGAAAGTAAGCTTTTCCTCTCTGGAGCTAAAAACAACTTCTGACAACCTTCATTTTGGAGCTTTTCTGGAGCTGTTTTCCTATTGCCTGGAGCTGTTTCAATTTTTCAAAGAAACCACACTCCCTGCATGCAACATTCTCTGATGGTTTCCCAAATGTTACTTGCATTTAGTAGAAGAAATTCAAAATAACAGAGACAGGAAATAAGACAGAACATTTTTCGGTGTGACACCAGGCAGTAGTACTAATCATGGTGTGGTCACTCCATCTCTGAAAAACTTGCAAAGGGAAGGAGGGGCTTGTTGCATGTACAGCCTACCACAGGTTTAGATTGACCTCAATGACACCTTGAATGTGGAGAAGGTGGGGAGGGGTGGGCACAGGAGTTCATAAATTCTATTGCCTCATACATCTGGCGCTAGGGTATTTTTTGGGCCATACAAACACCCACTTTTTGTTTTTCTGGCGCAGTTGCATCTGTCTCTGGCACAAAAGCGCCACAGTGACAGTCTGTTTTTTGAGCCCTGATTTGTGACTTATTTGAATTTTTTTATGAGAAGCAAGAAAAATGCTTACTGCAGTTTTGCTTTCATGAGTATCATAGAAAGAATAAAATGTCTTTGGATTACATGGGTGTGAAAAGCTTACATTGTTGCACTGAGGCTAAATGATGTTTTAAACAAGCCAAGTATATTTCTGATCTTAATAGTATGTTAGAAGTGTTTAGAAAAATGTTATGACAGGACATTGTCTTGAATCTAGAAAACTTGTATGTACAGAGAGTACTTCCCCACCCCCTCCCCTGCCCCTTCATGGGCTTACTTTTAGAAAAGATCATTTAAGGATAACATAACCTTTGAAAGTCAATGAAATATTGAACTATAAGTTCCTTACATGCTATTGCTGTGCCTTCAGTTATACAATGAAGTTTGAAAGTTGAGTACCTCTGTTAATATAAATTAGTAGGATAATTATGGTACAGTACACATTTTTCAATTGACATTCAGACCTCTTTAGCTGTGTAATTGAAGTAAATCCATATAAGATGCTAGATGTGTACAAGCAACTGTACAAAGTAAACCTAATTATAACATTGAATGAAAAGAATGACCTGTGGATAATTGCAGTTATTGGAATCAGTGTTATTTGGAAGAAGTGTTCCTTTCTATTTGAACCAAATAGAAATTTCTGCTTTTGAATATAAATTCAATTCAATTTATTTATTCCAGCAATGAACAGATAATGACATGAATATTTGAATAGTTTAAGACAGTTGATCATGGTTGTATGGTTGTATGTTAAAGGTAACATGAAGTAAATCCAGAATGACTCCAGAGTCCATACCTGAATCACATGTCTTTTTTTTGAAGGTTTTATGGGAACTACAAATTTGAGTTACATATGTATACAATAATCCAGCTTGTGTATGTTTGAACAGGGATTTCCCTGTTTGAAGATGAGTGATGGTCTTGATAAAAGACAGTATCCGCCTAATATTTATACAGAAGTCTCCTTACCTCTGCTAAAATATATTAAAAACCTAAATCCAACAAAGAGGCACATGTTGATTTGGTTCAAGGTGGCAAACAGTTGCATTGTTTGTGTGAAGTGGAAAATGCCTTACTGAAAGTATATTATGTATGCAGCAGCAATGAAGAGAGCATTTGATACATTTTACCGAGACCCCCACTTGGTCAGTGTTTATATGAATAATTTGCACCATGGTCATATTTTGAAGCACCAGTTGTTATCAATATTTGAAGAAAAGCTTAACAGGAAATTTAACTTTTCTTTTCAGGTGAAGTGAATATTTGGGCAGCTAGGCATGATCCATAAACACAAAACAGGCTCAAAGATTCAAGATAAGTTATTTGAAGAGAGGGAATCTTGAAGTAAGTAAAGTCAATTAGTTAAAAGGTGGGACTTTATTTTCCTTTATTTTGCATTTGTCAACCTTTAAAAAGCTTTATTTTATATTTTACAACCTTTAAAAAAACTTTTTGTTGAAAAGGCTGTGAGAGCACTGAAATCATCACTCAGTTTGTAGTTTTGGTCCTGGATGTAGTACCAGATTAAGTCATCAAATTATCAATCTAAAGTGAACTTAAAGCAAGATCGAGTGATGTCATCTCCTCTAGTTGATAAGCAATGATTTGTTTTCTTTGTTTTGACTGTGATGTAGAAAGGGATGTGAGTCTCCCTTGGGGAATAACTTTGCACAGTGCCCATGCCTCTCATGCAGACCCCTAGCTTCAGTGAAAAAGAGGCAGGGGGGAGGAACATTAGGAGGGCAGAATTTGCGCATGCAAAGCGCTGCGCACCATTGGCCGGGGGTCCAGGGGCCCGCCGAAGGGCCCCTGGTGGGATCCAGGGGCAATGCCCCGGTAGGGGCCCAGGGGGCAAAGCCCCCAGAAGCTCCTGGGTTTTAGCTTCTCTCTCAACCCAGAATATGGCCTTTTTTACCTTTCAACACCCATAGACTGGAAGAATCTGAGCCACAGAATATGCAGATTCCAGACCCTAAGTTTTTAGCCAAGTGAAAAATGTGAATGTAAGATAGATATATGTATTATTTTGTCTTTACCTTTAATATTTCTTGACTGCATATTAATTACTAAATTAATACTACAGACTACAGACTGTTTGTATGGGCATGTGGTTTTGAAAGTGAAATTTATCTTACACATCCCCCTCTAATTATTGGCAAATGATGTGCAGTTTTAGTATACAGAATAACCTTTGCAGGCCTGATTTTTAAGGAAATTTTCAGGTTGCCCATCGGACAACCTGAAGTTAAATTTGGGTTGTCCGAAATAGTTTTTGGTTGTCCGAATGAAAGTGACGAACAAGAGATGAACAATTCTATTTCCTGTCTCTGCCATAGAAAGCAAACATTTTTCCATATTTATTGGCATGGTATACAATGATGAATGGTAGTCGATACCATTGTCTCAATGCCACTTATTAAGGGTTTTTTTTTGTGACATACTGTACTTTCCTGCTGATGTAGGGAAATATTCAGTTACAAATAAAATCTCCTCGTCCATCGGACAAGTTCAAAGAGAGAAAGTGGTTGTCCGATGCAAGTTTTACCCGTCACGGACGATCGGACGAGTGCTAAATTTCAGCCCTGCTTTGTTAGCTTACATGAAATATATGAAATCTTTTTCTCTGGAAAACAACAACATATTTTAATGACCTTAAAGTCATATTATTATCAAGTGTAGCAGCATCAAACTGAAGCAGCAGCATTTGGGAATATATCAATGTTTGATAGCCAAAGTACGTAGTACATTTTGTTTTAAGGTCCTCATGTGTCTTCAGAGACACTGGTTGTTACTGACTTACACGTACATACATACATTCTTGAGACAAACGAGCCGATTCAAAAATTCAACATGAAACCACTGAATTATATTTAAACCCTGTTTCACCTTTTACCAATCTCCCGTAACGTGGTGATTGTGATTAAGAAATCACCCATTAATTATCTGGATCTTACATGGCAACCCAGGTTTTACCCATGTGATGGCTGACCCAGAAGTGTTCACTTGACAGCCTGTTTCATTTTGTGGAATGTCATATTACAGCAGTCCTACTCCTTTGCGAAACAGCAAAAGTTTGGAAAGACCAGAATTTATTGTTTCAGTGCATACACAGCCGAGGAAAGTGGGATCGCATCTATGACGGTCCATGATTGATTAGATAATCTGTCAGTCAGTAAAATGTTGCCATTCACACAAATTTCACAGGACTGATTATTAATAACTAACTCAGTAGCTTTCTCTAGCTGAGGTTATGGCGTATTTGTTAAAGACGATAAAAAGTGAAATTCCCTCGACTCTACAGTATTTTTATACTTTTATTTTACACCAGCACTGCTGTTATAGGCTAATTGTAAACTTGGAAAAATGAGGTCATACAGGTAGCTGTCCACAACGTCTGACATTTATATTTGTCAGTCACTGGTGTATACCGATTAGATGCAGTTACTGCTTTGTGTGAAAGTTTTCGAGTGCTGTAAAAATGCCTCGCATGTAAATTAAACTTTATACAAGAGCCCCGATCATCATGCAATTGGGCGGTCGAAGTATACATTGCATTCAACTTCTAAATTTCAGGCACATAAAACTGTTGCTCAGTTATGCCTCCATCTAATCTCCCACCATGAACGTTCTCTCCGTTATGCTGCATTCAACCTTCCCCCTACCCTAAAATGGAGGCACAGGGGGCGTATAAGTATTCGTGTTGACCCATTTGCAATGTGTGACTTCGCTATAACAGAGCAGTGTTGCGATCAAGTCACTGAATAGTTTGTTGATAACGATGTTCACCTGTGTACTATGTGTACATGTGTACCATGCAACTCAGACTACATCTGTGAGCACCTGCGTTTGGCGAAGCCATCTTACGTTTTACATGTAATGAGTAGCCTTCTGCTGGGCCCCAGCTAGCCTAGCTGCCCGCACTCATTGGTTGGTTGTAGTCTGCGAGCATAGCTGCAAGCTTTATAAACACTGAACTGGTTTACGAAACCCGCCCAGCAACTTCACTTCTTCATGTCAAGTCAGTGCATACTGTATAGACCTCGCTTTAGCTTCTTGCAACCTTTTCCCAGAAAATCGTGTAGATAACTTTACTAAATTATGCCATAAATATGAGAAAAACTTTTCCTAAATATAAGATGCTGAGTTTGGCGTACGGCGAACAGCGGTATGATTTGCGCAAGTGCAGTTGAGAGACTGGAGTTCGAGACAACAGGCGTTAACCTACAGTACGTACAGCACGTGAGAAAGTTCGCTCAGATGCGAGCATTTTTCCACACTGTACGTATGGGGAATTTTTGAAGGCTGGTCGTTGAATTAGCCTGCGTAGCTGATCTCCGAGCTTCTGACACACAACATTGTCGTATTCCGTAGCTACAAGCTGAACAAACAACTTTGGGATCGCAGGTCAATGCATGGTGCTTCGGTAATAGATTGGAATGTGAAGAACACGCTGTTCGTTTCTATAGTAAGCATAACCACTGACATATAAACGTGTTCAGCTGTCTTGTGTCTGCCGTTTTAATTTAATAATTTGGCGTTTAATAATTTGGCGCAGTGCAGAGCGGAAAATTACAAGGGCAGTTGAAAGAAGGGGCAGGGCGGGGATAGGAAGTCAAGAGAAGGGGCGGGGCGGGCCGCCCCTGTGAAACAGCGAAGCTAGGGCACTGTCTTGCATTCACGTTATCTGAGGTTGAGATTATGGAGGAATTAAAACAGTGATTGTGGAGTCAAAAAAAAATAAAAGTGTTGATGAATAATAAAAATGACAATTAAATTTTGGGTGACGATGCCATGTGTGCTTGCTTCAAGTTAACTTTGAGTTTAAAATGTGCTAACTTTTCCTGCTTACATCTCTGAAACTGCAAGTAGGAATTGAATGCAACTTTCTCCTGAGTGTTTAAATTAAGTATCATGTGAACATATCAAAACTAAACATAGACTGAAACCATTCATGTCATGGGAAGAGGATGATGGACTTTAAATTACTTGGAATGCCATATTATCTGTTTATGATAACAGGTTTTAGATTGCTTGAAGTGATTTTTCATTTTTCAGTTTTTAGTATTGAGTAGACCAGACCACCTACTATAGGTACACTGTTAATTTTGATTTTATGTCTTGCACTTAAACTTGCATTAGCTGTTGTTTCATTTCATTCCAAAAGGTCAGTATAAGGTCCTTGTGTTAGACTCAAGGGGACTATCCATTGGCCAGGCAGGTGAATTTGACCACTCTGGTTCTCAAGCAATCAAGTCTTTGAAGGTAATTCTTTTCAGTTTATTCACTGTTCCAACTTCACTCCAAAGGAAAAAAAGTTGTTTTAGTGAGAAGCAGATGAAGAGCATAAGACTGTGTCGCCTCAGAAACGAAGTCTCAAAGTGTTGTTTAGTATTGAAAGTATCAGTCATCAGCAATCTTTTTCCAAAAGGAGTTGACCTATGTTAATGGAAATAGTGCATGTGTGGTACAAACATTGTGATAGTTTTAAAACTATAATTAACCATGGTTAATGATAGGCAATTAAAAATGAGGTAGGTTGGTAATTTTGCTTTTAAGAAGTAAGATTCTCTGAGAGGAAAAATTCTTTGCTTTGTAGTCCATGAATAATATTTTCATCCAAACTCACACTTTGAATTGATTCATCAACTATATATCTCATAATGCATATTTTCTGAGAAGAAAAGCAGTTGCAAGAGTTTATCATTGAGATGGAATTCTTTAATTATTTTGAAAGCTTTTTTCTGTCTGTGGCATGTTAATACAATGTAAAATAACATTTCCCTGTAAGTTTTGGATGCTTCAATAACTGTCCAGGTATGTGTAGGAAAAATTATTTTCTTTTCAAGATATGTGAAGATATTTGCAAGGGCTCGAAAATAAGCTTTTCCTCTCTGGAGCTAAAAACAACTTCTGACAACCTTCATTTTGGAGCTTTTCTGGAGCTGTTTTCCTATTGCCTGGAGCTGTTTCAATTTTTCAAAGAAACCACACTCCCTGCATGCAACATTCTCTGATGCTTTCCCAAATGTTACTTGCATTTGGTAGAAGAAATTCAAAATAACAGAGACAGGAAATAAGACAGAACATTTTTCGGTGTGACACCAGGCATTAGTACTAATCATGGTGTGGTCACTCCATCTCTGAAAAACTTGCAAAGGGAAGGAGGGGCTTGTTGCATGTACAGCCTACCACAGGTTTAGATTGACCTCAGTGACACCTTGAATGTGGAGAAGGTGGGGAGGGGTGGGCACAGGAGTTCATAAATTGTATTGCCTCATACATCTGGCGCTAGGGTATTTTTTGGGCCATACAAACACCCACTTTTTGTTTTTCTGGCGCAGTTGCATCTGTCTCTGGCACAAAAGCGCCACAGTGACAGTCTGTTTTTGAGCCCTGATTTGTGACTTATTTGAATTTTTTTTTGAAAAGCAAGAAAAATGCTTACTGCAGTTTTGCTTTCATGAGTATCATAGAAAGAATGAAATTTCTTTGGATTACATAGGAGTGAAAAGCTTACATTGTTGCACTGAGGCTAAATGTTAGAAGTGTTTAGAAAAACGTTATGACAGGACATTGTCTTGAATCTAAAAAGCTTGTATGTACAGAGAGTACTTCCCCACCCCCTCCCCTGCCCCTTCATGGGCTCACTTTTAGAAAAGATCATTTAAGGATAACATAACCTTTGAAAGTCAATGAAATATTGAACTATAAGTTCCTTACATGCTATTGCTGTGCCTTCAGTTATACAATGAAGTTTGAAAGTTGAGTACCTCTGTTAATATAAATTAGTAGGATATTTATGGTACAGTACACATTTTTCAATTGACATTCAGACCTCTTTAGCTGTGTAATTGAAGTAAATCCATATAAGATGCTAGATGTGTACAAGCAACTGTACAAAGTAAACCTAATTATAACATTGAATGAAAAGAATGACCTGTGGATAATTGCAGTTATTGGAATCAGTGTTATTTGGAAGAAGTGTTCCTTTCTATTTGAACCAAATAGAAATTTCTGTTTTTGAATATAAATTCAATTCAATTTATTTATTCCATCAATGAACAGATAATGACATGAATATTTGAATAGTTTAAGACAGTTGATCATGGTTGTATGGTTGTATGTTAAAGGTAACATGAAGTAAATCCAGAATGACTCCAGAGTTCATATCTGAATCACATGTCTTTTTTTGAAGGTTTTATGGGAACTACAAATTTGAGTTACATATGTATACAATAATCCAGCTTGTGTATGTTTGAACAGGGATTTCCCTGTTTGAAGATGAGTGATGGTCTTGATAAAAGACAGTATCCACCTCATATTTATACAGAAGTCTCCTTACCTCTGCTAAAATATATTAAAATCCTAAATCCAACAAACAGGCACATGTTGATTTGGTTCAAGGTGGCAAACATTTTCATTGTTTGTGTGAAGTGGAAAATGCCTTACTGAAAGTATATTATGTATGCAGCAGCAATGAAGAGAGCATTTGATACATTTTACCGAGACCCCCACTTGGTCAGTGTTTATATGAATAATTGGCACTGTGGTCATATTTTGAAGCACCAGTTGTTATCAATATTTGAAGAAAAGCTTAACAGGAAATTTAACTTTTCTTTTCAGATGAAGTGAATATTTGGGCAGCTAGGCATGATCCATAAACACAAAACAGGCTCAAAGATTCAAGATAAGTTATTTGAAGAGAGGGAATCTTGAAGTAAGTAAAGTCAATTAGTTAAAAGGTGGGACTTTATTTTCCTTTATTTTGCATTTGTCAACCTTTAGAAACCTTTATTTTATATTTTATTTCGTAATATGTTCGAAATAATGTGAGATCACATTCGCGGAAGCGTAGTCAGTTCGTTTCGCCAAATTTCTGTGCTATAGTCGGACTTAAATTCGACCTAATTCCATCGGTTTTAGTCTGATCCCTTTTTCGATATATGCAAGCTAAGACTTGAGAATCATGTTCTTGGAAGTTTTGAAGACATTCTAACAAAGTTTTGGATCATGTCAAAGATTTCTGACGTTACAGGAGCCCCTAATCAGAATTCTGCCCCTGGACCTTCTAGTTCTGGTGCTACGTCTGCATGTATCATGCAAAGCACACAAAGACCAAATAACGATGAGCCTACTGCTTAACGTTAGGCCTAGTGTAAATGCAGACCATTACGGTGCAAACATTAACACATCTAGTACTAGTAGTAGTTCAAAGAAGTCAACTGAGCGAGCCAAACCCAAAGGCGGGAAGGGGAAAGAGAAGGCAGCCAAGCCGATTGCTGCATCGAAAGCAAAGACGGATATTTCAGATCGCCTCAGTAAACTTGAGGGTCTGTTGGAACATATCGTTGATAATATGTATTACGATTTTGAGGACCCACAATGTCACGATGCTGTCCGAGACTTAGGCTCCAACCCAACGCCTATGGCGGAGGTATCGCACCCTAACGATAGTACAAGACCTGGCACTAGTAGTAGCGGTATTAGCGCTCATGGTGGTGACAGTGCTACATCAAGCATCGAAACTAATGTGACAAGGGCTGATCAGGGAAGTAATGTTCCTGCCCCTACTGGACTTTGGCCTATGGCAGACAGTGATGAAGTAAGAAAAACTGATACTGTTGATAATACTAAAGCCACTACAAACATTGCACCTGGCTTTGCCCAAAGGTTTGCTGCTCCATCTGAAGAAGGTGAGGCAGTCTCACATGAGTTAGCAGAAGGCTTAAATTTTTTGATGACTTCCAAATTGGAAGAAAAACATTTAATGGAGACTTTTCAATAGTACCTTAAACCCACCAACTGTGATTTTCTACAAGTTCCAAAAGTGAACCTTATTGTCTGGGATAATTTGAGTCCCATAGTGAGGTCCACTGACCTTAAAGTTCAGAGGATACAAAAACCACTTGTAAAGGGCCTAACAGCTCTGGTCCATAGTATTGAGTCCAGAAAGGATAAATCCCTCCTTAAGGTTGACCAAGATATCTTATCAATGCCAGCTAATGCCTACTTTGAAATGAACGCATTGCGTAGGGAACTGATTAAGCCTGACCTTAATCAAAAGTACAGTCACTTATGAAAACCTTCGGTAAAACCGACACAGTTTCTGTTTGGGGATGAACTCCCTAAGGTGGTAAAAGACTTAGACGAAGAACAAAAAACGGCCGGAGTGATGAGACAGCCCAAGTCTAGACTGAGATTTAATCCAATGGGTCACACCCAGAGGCAGAGATACCAGGAAGCTGGCTGGTATGGCAGTAACAGAAACTGTCCACCATTCCAAAAGCCTTTTTTAGGCTTTTGTCAGGCCCCTGCCCCCCCCCCCCCCGAACAGAGGCCCATCGACAAAGCACAACAGACCAGCAAGCAATCCTCAGAGATCAACACCTACTTCTACAAAGATGCAAAGACATCAGTAGCAGTTTCTAGCAATACACAGTCCATCATGAATAATCAAGACAAAAATACTGAGGTGAGTAACTCACATTACGAAATTTTGTCCCTATTAAGGATTTCACCCGAGTCCCCACCAAAAGCGACGTTTGGTGGGGTGATTAAATTTCACCCGACTTCCTGCTTAACTCATTCAAGCACGCTCCGCAAGACCGCAATAGATTGATAGGTGTGAACGCGATGTAAACAGCGTATTAATACTACCTTCACTGCAGTTTGCTCGGCCAGTATAGACACAACTACGCGGCGAGTGCACACATAATCTGTCTTAACTGCACAGTGAATAAAATAGTTCCCAGAGCGTGGGTGAACGGTGTGCGGAGTTTCTGTTGCAAAACAGCTCGATTTGAACCAATTGGTTGGAAACTGGGCCGTTAAACCTCATCTAACTAACTAACTGTTGCAAAACTTACAAACTTTCCAGATCGCACACATTTTGAAATGCAAAATTTCTAGCATTTAAGTTTGGCTATATGCAGTAAACGTCAGCGATGTCGGCCTATCCAAGATGAGCAGGGTCGGACGGAATTGGAAGCCGTTCTGCCATATTTGAAGATAAAATTTTCGCGTTGGTAAAATTCTGTAATACTTTACACTGAAATACTGTAGCCTATCAGGTTCTTGGTTGCATTACCATCACCACGACGGTTGCAGTATGAACTGAAGAAAGGATTAATTAAAAGGAACCGGTAACGGGATTTTTCTGGGAACTCCATTTGTATAAGTGAGGGCTCGTACACTTTTCAAAGGACTAAATTCCACTTGCCTTTTCATTGAGTCGTCTTGGGTATTTACATAGTTCCACATCGGCGATTGCCATGGGCAAGCGTTCTGTTGTCAATATGCTGTTGGAATTGTTTTTATTATGAAAAAAAGTAGGCTAATGTAAAAAATTAAAACCCCAAAACAAAAATGTGCTTTTCCTTTAGGCGCAATAGCCACCGACATTTACTTGGAGCCTCCCGATTACAGCCCCATTGTGTAAAGGTACATTCCTGCATAGCAATGGGTACAAAGGAAGTCGGTTCTCTGCTATGAGTCGGGCCCGTAACAAACTTATAACGGTTCTAAACAATGAACGCATATTCGGTCAGGATTTTTGGACTTGGTTCTTAAGAAGAGATTAGATAAACCTTTACCGCAACAAGTGAGCACCGAGCGTAATTTTAAGAATGCCTCATGAATAGAGTTGTTGGTACCGTTTCGGCGAATTCACGCTACTGAAAACACTGTTTACAGAGGATGATAAGTTTGTGTGTTCCGCAAATGTTAAATTGCGTGTTCTTTGTCCGTTTTCTATCTGCATGATTCCTTTCAGTCAAAACGTCGTAGTTCAATAATTTGTCAAAATTCCGTGTATTACAATTTCCTACGGTACTTCTTTTTGTGTTTTGATGTACGACTACGGGCGGCATTGTCATTGTTCAGAAGAAAAACAAAACAGGATAAAAACGGATTTAGTTTAAATAGCTGTAAAAATTTTTACGATTGTGTTACGAATTTGCCTTAGTTATTTTAGTTACTTATTGCTTTTCACATGAAAATTGCCATTTTGATGTTTTTGTTTTTCGCTTTTTTGTTTCCGTTGTTGTTTAAATTTCCAGTTTCCGATATTAACGGAAAAGTCACTTCATACAGCGTGCGTATCATAATGAAAATAAATTTGACTTTTACGTACTGAACATCTTTGACTGTAGGCCTATTAACCAAAAGATAAAATTTGTATTTTTGGTTAATAAAAGATAAAATTTGTATCAAATACAAATTTTATCTTTTGGTTAATGTGTAGGGGGCCTAAAACTTTTATCCTATATGTTACAACTCCGTGCTTTTACGAGCTATCCCGCATGTTGAAAATTCTCATCTGTACACACCGTCGCCTGTCTCTACCAGCAGACCCGTAGTCAAGGGGAGGGCGAAGCCCCCTTCAAATTTCTTTCACCCCCTACAAAGCTTTCAAGTTGCCATTGACTCAATATATTTTTACACATTTGGCCCTTTTGTAAATTTTTTCGCCCCGAACCCATTTCGCCTCCTTCAGTAGCCTACCTTGTCTGGCTATGGGCCTGGCTACCGGACTGGCCTACATACTAACCAGGTGTAGGCTACTGTGAGTTTGGATTTGAGCAGGTTTTTACGATACCTTGAAAAACAGGTCATATCTTAAGGAATCGGAACGTTATAACGGAATATTGAAACGATATAAGTTTCTAAACAATGTCTCATTCCATCATAATCGAAGCACTAGGTTTTAATATTGGATCACTAAGGCATCACCGTAAAAATTGTAGGAACAGGCCAAGAAACTTTACCACTTTTTGAAAACCTAAAAAGATATAAGCTGCATAATCGTAGATAAATGAAATGAAAAATATTAATGCAAACGATTTCAAACAAATGGAAAAATACGGAGAACACAAAATTTAAAACGGTAGGTCAGCAGCCTGAGTAGTTCCTAAAAAATCAAAAAGGCCAAACTTAAGGTGACCTGCGGTGCTTAATTTTACCTGAATGCCATTGGCTGGAAGGTGTGGCCTTACTAGTTTAAAGTCTTTCAATTTGTAGAAAGCTGCGGTGTTTGCAAGTTCCAGTCATAGGCGTACAAGGCGGGAGGTCTGGGGGCTGCAGCCCTCCCAGAGCACGGAAAAATGCTTATTTCAGGGCACTGACACTTGTATTTTAAGGGCAAGGGGGCACTGCAGTGGGCAGTGCGGCAGGTAGCGGCCAACAGGGCAAAATGTTTATCAGTTGCAGGCTTAGCAGGGGATTGGTAGCCTGGTAGGGGCAAACCAATTTTCGACACTCACTGATGTAATGATGTATGAACCCAATACAAGTATAAACCAAAACTCCCGAAATAATATTTCTCTATAGTTTGTGGGGGAGAGGGGGCACTTATCCATACCCGTCCTGAGTGCTATCGTGGTGAAAGGTGAAAATCAGGGCAATTTGCAAAATTTTCAGGGCAAACACCGTCCGCCCTCTCTGTGAAATGTCTTTCCGTACGCCTATGGTTCCAGTATTAATTCCGTCAAACCTTTAAGGGTGAAGTGCGGTTACCAGGTTATTGCGTAGATCTCACATAATTTGTGGGCACGTCGTATGAGGGAAATATCAAGCTAAATTAATCCCCAGCCTCCATCACCTTCAACATTCAAAGCGATAAGGATGGTATAGCAGTAGGGTATAGATCGAGGGACTTTTAAGGCAATTGGTAGGCTATTAAGCTTAGCTTCCCTCCCAACTCCATCAGTAAAATAAAAAATAATTCAATGAGAAGTTGGGTCGAAGGTACCTCAGGCCTTTATTGAATTAGGGAGATGCTTTTCTGCTATTTGAAAATAGCAACTCCATGGTTGAAGCTTCTCATGGTTCTGCAAAGTATCGTAAACTTCATTGCCGCTATACCGTACTACCTCAAGAGGCGAAAATTCCACACCCAGCTCTGTGCAATTCTGATTGAAAACGCCCAGAGAGCTTGTATAGAAACGAAATATCCAATGGCAGCTCAGAATTGAATACTAATTCATTCATGAACGGCCAGCGCCCATTTTTGCGTAACCTTTTTTTGGAAGCCATGTGACTTCGTCTTTTTCGTGCTTTTCGGGGAAGAGTGACGTCACTCACTTGGGCCTGGAATGTTTTTCGCAATTGTTGGTGGCCGGCGCCATTTTGGAGTTTACAATTTTACCATGTTTCACCCTGTACTACACGGTTTCCGAATACCTTTAGCAGTAACAAACTTAATTTAAAACCACGAATAAGGCTCGGCATGAATCCGGATGAGTAATTGCTAAGTTTGCCAATATTTCACGTAGCTAAATTTTGCCCATGACAGCTGGCCCTCAACACGAGTGATATTGAACATCACACAGGATAAAATGTTTTCTTCGTTAGGTTAGCCACCCATAGGCCTATACGCGGAAGTGATAGACTATCGGCAGCGGGCCTAGCGAAGATCCAAAGAACGAAAACACATGGTTCATGCCCCTAACTTGAATTAAGCCATGAACTTTTCACATGTTCGTTGGTCCGTATGATGCAGCCTGAGTAAATTGTACTGTTCCGGGGGGGGACTATGGGCGAATGGGGGAGATGAAAAACTGTAAATGTGGACGGACTTCCAAAGGAGTCTCGGCTGAAGGACAAGTTTGTAACAGCCTACGGAGCTGAGTAACTCATGGTGTGTGTGTGTGTGTATGTGTGTGTGGAAGGGGGTGTGTAGGAGCACATGAACACAGAGGGATCGTCGTCTGTGGGGAGGGGCAGTGAGAGTGAATTCCTCGTCCCATTTGAAATTTGGAATTATTCCGCCTCTCCCAAAGGTGAATTCTCTTTCTGTGATTTTTTTTATGTAGAAAACTGTTATTTACCGATATTTTTTGTTCCCTGTGGCTACGTGCCTGATACAGTGTCCAAGTCAGATGCTAATGCTGCAGCAGGCGCGTAGCCAAGGGGGAAAGGGGGCAGCCGCCCCCTCCCCTTGAGCATATTTTTGGTATTTTTTTAATGTTTATTTTTACAAAATTGCTAGTGTTTCCCCTATTTATATGAGGTAAATAGGCCTGATTAGTGCCATTTCCAGCGATCTGGGAGGCATTTGGGGCCAAAATTGTCTTGCGCTTTGGGCCAAACCATGTTAGCGCGGGGCGCTGAGAGTCTGTCTATGGGCTTCGCCCCCCCCCCTTGACAAATTCCTGGCTATGCCCCTGCGCTGCAGCCTGGCAACCTGACCCATGCATAACCTGAAGTTAGGCCCAATGGGTATGCGAGGGGGAGGGAGCTGGTCGCACTGTCGTATGAACGAAGTGAAACCCAGGTCTGAAGCTAGAAAAGGAAAAAAAACAACGTATTTTAGGGGGCGGTGGTATTTTCAAGGGATCGCAGATGTTTGGGTAATCATTTTTACCTCTTCTAAAAATTTCTACAGTGCGAAAACTTTTTTCCTGACATATCGCTCCTCCTTCCATGGCCATTGACCTGCGGATGTTTTCTTTCTAAGGGAAGATTTGACCTGATGGTCACTGTGCCTCTACCATTTGAAAAGCCATCCCACATAGATCCAGATCGAACCAAAATGTATACTGGATAACCCGCACGGTCCATACCAAGTGAAATCATGACTGCATGCACACTGTACATTTTAGCTCGGAGGGG
Organism: Holothuria leucospilota; assembly: GCA_029531755.1. Taxonomy (NCBI): domain Eukaryota; kingdom Metazoa; phylum Echinodermata; class Holothuroidea; order Aspidochirotida; family Holothuriidae; genus Holothuria; species Holothuria leucospilota. The sequence continues at coordinate 25,462,584 of CM055977.1, read as the reverse complement.
GGGGGGGCGGCTCCTACCTGCGGGATTCCCACTTTGATTGGATCCACCACGACAGTCCATGACTGTTCGCAACCTCGGTTACTCCGTATGCAAAAATCCATTTATGGCAAAAGTGATCTGTGTAGCAGTTTGTTATAACATTAGGCGGCACCTGGGTGTCATATCATACGTGAATAGCCCCGGGGACAGAACCACCAGAATGAAATTTAGGCCAAATTTCCTTACATCTGAGTGTTATGGTGTATATACAAATGTTGCACATTTGGACTTATCAATAATTTATAGCTACATCTTAGTCTTGGTGTCATGGTTCTCACGAAGGCCTACTCACCTACTGGCGTTAGATATAAAAGTTTTTAATGTTTTGATGTCGGCCCAACCATGACGAGCCCTTGAAATGTTCTTTGCGGTCTCAAAGCATTATATGGGGACTAGTCGGACCATTTTTCCAGACTTTTGCCTTAATTAGGAAGCGACGGTACTTTGAGGAACGTAGCCATACAAGATAGCCTACTGAATATGAGAAGGGGGAAGGACAAGGCAGCTTCCTTTAATTTAAACCGTCATCAAAGTTTCAAAAATATGGTGTGCGCAAAGCACGAAGTCTAGTATCTTTTATATCAGGCCGATCCAGACCTTTGGAATATTCTCCTAGAATAACATTATGCTAATTTTCGCGTATTTGTTATTGTTGTAGTGGCGAAAAAGGGAGGGGGGCTGAGCCCAGGAAAGCCCCCCCCCCTTGGATCCGTGCCTGATTATAGTATTAGGGGAACATTTCAACCAAATAATTTTTGTTTTCAGACCACAATGTTACGTGGAACTCGCAGGGGCAAACATCTGGGTGCCCCTTGATGGCCTTATGGGCACCGTATGGGGAGATGTTAAATCTTCAGTTAAAATGTTACATTAAATGTGACGTTAAATGTTCAGTCCATGCTCATAAAAATCCCATCATGCCCACGAAATTGTAGGCCCCCAGTTGACATGTTGACAGGTTTGTTTCCAGTGGATATTCTAAGACCCAAAATCACCTCTTCCGGGCTAAAGGTAAAACACAATATTGAAAGCTCAATTATAGTCAAATGACAGCGGTGATTTATCTAAAGCCCCTCCCCCCTCCCCCGGAAAAGTTCTCGGATTATCGCTACGATCCCACAAATAGACAAGAGCTGCTTTCCTCGTACTATGGCTTACTTCCTACTAGCCTAAGCAGAGAAGGGGACAACTCTCTGTTCCGACATCTCTTTGCTCCTTCGTCTCTATATTCCGAAAAGTCCACATTGAGGCTAGTGTTCGAGAAAAGTTAGGTTAGAACAAGTCATTATCCTAACACTGTCCTTCATGCACACATTCGTAATATAGAGACATCGGAAAAACGAGACGTTGGAACCTAAAGGTGTAACCTCAGAGAAGCCATATTATTAGTCGTTTTCCCAAGCGTCAAAAATAATCTTTCATTAGTATGATCCGAAAATGTTTTCTAGACCAATGCAAAAGGTTTTTTTTTCTGATAATTTTCATGATTTGTTTCAAGCTCAACTGATTATCGCCCACTTTTCCCTGACATCGCTCCTGCTCCATGGAATATTATTCCGATTATGTCAACAGATTTCATTATTTGAATCATGCTACTGGTATCACGAAAATGAAGGTAAATGCGGCACGCTGGTAAAGTGAATGTTGCGTTAATATATATGTGAAAAGAAAATGTGAAAACTGAAGCAAATCAAATGAGACCGTACTGTGAAGTTGAAATTTATTTGCGTTCAAAATCATTGTGTTTTGCCGGCTACTGCCCCTAGTGCCGACGATCACTGAACTAAAATTCGTTATATATATAAGAGGATATTTTCACGATGTTTGGACTCTCTGCGGAGAACCTGCATCAATAGACATAACGGACATCGTGAACAATGCAGAACTGCTAATGAGAACTCTGAAATAAACAGTTTTACGGTTGCTCGCCAAAAACTCCCACCCTCTATTGTTCCGTGACCCGGCCTAGGAAATAAAAAGCAAACCGAGGGAAGTCGAATAAAAATCAAGTGGCTATTGCAATTCAGAGTTAGCCTAGTAGCATTCAGCAAGTTATTCTCAGGCAATAAAATTTAAAAACATTTGGTTATACTGTAGAAATCTTTATGTTTAGTGCTCCTAAGGCATGGAATGTTCTTCCCGCAAAAATCCGATAGTTAAGAAATCAAACCCTATTTTTAATCTGCACTTACACCTTCTTTATTTGGAGTTTTTACTCAAACTTTAAGTTCTTGACTAGGTTTAATTACTTTCTTTCTTATTTCTCAAGTTTCTTTGACTTTTTATTTAAACACAATCTTTGGTTGCCTATCCTTTGTGAAACACGTTGAGATGTTTTGCATACATAATATGGTACCCGTAAATGTACTACACAAGAGAAAAAATTATATTATGCCAAGTAACTTGGAATGCCGTGCAAGAGATGCTTGCAGTTTTGTATCATTATATTTAAAAAAGTAAAAAAGTAATACAAATTTTCGTTACCTTATTTGATTTACTAAAATTTCAAAAAGAAAAAAGACAAAAAATTATCCTTACCTTCTCCGTGGCAAGATTTTTGGTCAGACAAACCCTGGGTCTAGTAGGAAAGCCCCACCCCACCATGTTGTACCTTGATTGTTTGACTTTGTGTAACTGCTCCGCGAGTAACAGTAGTGGTGTCAGTGGTAGTGATTAGGCATGGCTACAGTCCCTAAGTTGTAAACACCTCATCCCCCTCACTCCAAAATAAAAAGGAATTGAGGGTGCATGTCCATGCATGTTTTAAGAAAAGTATAAATAAACATAAATCTATACATAAACAATTACAGGGGAAAGTGACAAAAGGAGAGCCTACTATACATGTGTTTTTAACTTTGCAGTTGATGAATTGCAGTAGTTCCCCCTGCCCCCCAAATGCTGCCCAGGGAGACTACATATCCAAAACCTGTATTCTGGCTGTGTATTGGGGAGATAACTACTATAGGTAGCAGAGGGTTAAGTCAGTACTGATCAATTGCACATCATGTTAGTGAAAAATCAATGGGAATGATGTATAAAGCACAGGCCATGCAAGGTTCAGGTGGATTAACCATTAATCCCAAATCAACTACGGTAAATACGGTAAATACGGTAAATGACGGTAAATTTGGCAAAGCAACTGAAAATTTTGCTTTTATATATCCTTTTGGCAACCTCATCGTCGCCCAGTTGGGGCCTCGGATTACCCCCCCCCCGTCAGAGAGCTTGTACCCCCGTCCGGTAAATCCTGGCACCATCCTTGTAAGGTTCATGCAGACTTACTCCTTATTTTACCTTTAATTTTTCAATCTTTTATGTATGGGAAACATCATTAATATACTTCCAAAGTAAATTTTAGAAAGTATTTCAAATAAATTTTGGTGACAGTTTATTCCTTTCAAATGCGCACTATGTCACCTCTCAGTTTTAGGGACACTAATTATGTGGTTCTGTTCTGCAAAGAGAAACTGGAGAGAGAAACTTTCTCCCACATTCAATAGCTACTTGTTGTAATCTCTTCCTTTCCTTTGTTGTGGACTTCTTCTGTTAGCCACGAGGCCACCAAACAAGTGATAAGTAGTACCGGCACTGGTCAAGTAGGCTAATGTTTACTGATAATGGACTGAGGTGTGAGTGCCATGTGTGTGCACCAACTTATCTGATCAGATTGTTGATCTTTGTTTATTCAAGCAAAAAGGTGTGGACAAGGTCTCAATAGGGTCAAGATTTCATCATGCACTACATTTAACCTTAAATGATGCTAGAATAGAATTTATTGGAGGTCGACTGAGCCATGTTTTCATGAGTGGAAAGCCCTTAATTCTGATCCCTATATTTTGAGGATGGTTTTGGGCTATAGACTAGAATTTGGGAGGAGTGGACCACCCCCCCCCCCCCAGAATACAGTCCCTCACCCATATCGTTTGAACAATATGGAGAAGTTGGCAATCGACATGGAGATCAATCGGTTATAAAAACAAAAAATCATTGAACCTGCAGGCCACGAAGAGGGCTTTTTATCCAATGTATTTACTAGACCCAAGAAGGATGGGGGTCTCAGAATGATATTAAACCTCTCTGAGCTGAATGAGGCTATTGAATACCATCATTTTAAAATGGATACTTTGGAAACTGCATTCAATTTGATTTCTCCTGGTGATTATATGGCTTCAGTTGACCTCAAGGATGCTTATTATTCTGTACCTATTGCTACAGAGGATAGAAAATACCTCAAATTTTATTGGAAAGGCAAATTCTGGCAGTTTACATCCTTGCCTAATTAGCTTACGTCTGGCCCACGCATCTTCACAAAACTCCTGAAACCACCCCTTGCGGCACTATAGTGACATATATTGATGATACACTAATTATCTCCAACACCCAGAATCGGTGTTTAGAGGCTATTTCAGAAACCACAACACTTCTCTCAAAGCTTGGATTTGTCATTCATCCAGATAAATCTATTCTAACGCCCACTCAGAAAATACAGTTTTTGGGGTTCATTATTGATTCTCAGTCTATGCAAGTGCACCTTACTCCTGAAAGGAAGGCTGAAGTGAAGCATTGTTGTTCATGTCTCCTCGGTGAGGGAAAGTATGTTATCAGGACAGTGGCCTCAGTCATAGGTAAAATTGTGGCCTCCTTTCCTGGGGCATAGTATGGGCCACTGCATTACAGGCAGCTGGAGGCTGAAAAAATAGCCGCACTGAAGAAACACTGTGGCAATTTTGACAGGAAAATGTCTTCAGTCTTCAGTAAAAAACTCCAAAAAGGCAAGAATGCCATCACAGTTCGAGCAATCTCCCCCGTTGTGCAAGGACGTCCCAGTGGAGATCAAATGGAGGAGCTTGGTGACTCGTTCCTGTCCGTTTTACTATAGTTATGTGTGACCGACCTTGCAGCATTACGTTGCACCCCTTTCCAACATGGCTCATGCTTTTGAAGTTGTGAGGGTTCCCAAGCTGGGTATAGGCAGTGGCTTTGAGCTGCTCGTGCAGTTGGAAAACCGGTGTCCTCTTTATGAGGCCAAGGACCCTACAGCTTTTTTAGTTGCATGAGCAACCTGAGTGTCCCATTTCAAATTATCTGGAGATGAATACCAAGGTAAGGGTAATAATGAACTGTTTTTAGCAAAGTCTGACCGCCAGTTTGTAATTAAAATGGTGGTGGATCTGCCTGATGAGATATGTGCATAACATAACACTTACTGAGTTGAAACGCATTTGCCACTTTGTTTTGCAATCATTTTAAGGTATCAAGATCTTTCTGCAGAGCCTTCTAACGTTATCCTTGGTGGTTGAGATAGTCACTAATATAACAAGAGACAATCGTCCGCAAATAGCCGAGTGGGTTTTACTTCAAGGTTGTCAGGTAGGTCGTTTGAATATATAATAGAAATAATAGGGGCCCTAAAACAGTACCCTGGGGTCAGTGGGCGTGTAGCTAGGAATTGCGGTGACGGGGGGCCATGGAGCCGGCATTTACTATCTAAGCGGTATCGCCACCACAGGTTGGCGCGGAGTCTGTAAAGAAAATGTTTTTTCGGCTCCCAAGGCTCTCAGATATGGCTGGAAGATTGCCTCTCCGGGCCGTTTGGACCTCGCGTGCTGAAAATTATCTCTAAATTGTGCATTTTCGTGTACTAGACGATTTTGTAATAATGACACATATTTTAACAAGAAAAGAAAGAAAGAAGAAAAAAAATCACATAACTCCTCGGTAGATATGGATGTTTCTTTTATGACCTCAACCATGGGCGGCGATTCGTCCTTGAACAGTGGGATATATAGGTCAGACGGCAATATCTAAAGCGGAGCGCCACCATCAGTTGGCGCGGAGCGTAGCAAACATTTTGGCGAAAAACACCCCCCAGATCACTGGACATTGCCCTTCCCGGCTTTTCAACGTGATACTAAGACAAACTGTCCTGATGTCTTTCCTAAAAAAGAAGAAAAATATGGCCTATTGGAAAAAGTCTAGAAATATGGTAAAGTGTTTCGGACTTCGCGGATATTAATCTCAGCGGTAATTCTTGAGCGGAGCGCCCAACCCAAGGTTGGCCGCGTAGCGTAACCAAGTAAAATTTGAGCTTGAATACATCCCAGATCGTTCGTAAATGGCACCTGTCATGCTTGATAGCAGACCATCCAAGAATGCGCCAATTGTTGTCGAAAAATTGTTTAAAAGGTTGATGGTGAAATTTGTTCTAAAACACACATTAAGTTTTGTCACAATTTAATCCGACTTTATTCAAAATTTATCCAGAGTGAGAGTTACCTCCTATGGATTTCAGTGAATTGGATTGGAACGGAGGATTTTCCACAGCCAGAGTCCCTAGTATTATTATTGAGTTACATGTAAACGCCAAGATGTTGCCGCGACGGGAGGCCTGCGACCCGAGGCCCCTAGAGGCCCAGTGCTGGTTGGGATATAGTTGAGGTGTGGGATTTGAAAGAAAAAACACCCTGTGTACTAGACCATTTCATTCTGGGCCACATAATTGCATAAAATTTTTTATATTGCTAGAGAAGCATAATTCTGCGTTTGATTAAATGTTTTCCCCGGATCTAGAAAAATGTAAACTGCAAAGCGCGTAAGCGCGCCAAAAATTTTTTTGGTAGGTGTTCACGAAAAAAGCAACCACATGTAATCATGGAGAACAAAAAAGAAGTAAAATCTTTAGGGTTTTAGACCGTAGAGAAGCAGAATTAAAATATGCTTTGTTCGAAAACTACCTTGACCGATGCCGATCAAATAGCCAGGTCATTTGTCTCCGTGAGTCCTTCCACCAACTGACCGTGCCGGCATGACACCATACAAAAGAGCAGTTACTAGCCTTTTGCGATGGGAGGAAAAATTTCCGACCTCTATCATAAACTGTGTACTTTTCCTACAAGGGTTACTTGTTGTGTGGAAGTTGGTTGAAGGACTTGCGTCTATCTAGCAATGTAGAAAGTGGAACCCATAGAAGAAAACTGAATTAGTCTCTTCTGCGCGCGTAGCGCGCCGAAAATTTTGTGTTTTTAGAAGAGAAGTAAATTTGTCCTCGTTTAGAAGCAAAAATGGGTAAAACTACACTGTTAAATGTTGGATGTTGGGGGGCCAAAATGAGACTGTGCCCCAAGATACTATAAAATATTTATATTTTTTTTTATTTTTTGGCATCGTGAGGGGGGGGTCCATGGCCCCATGGGCCCCCCCCTTAAATACGCACAGTGCCTTGGGGTACACGACCAGAGTCCCACAGGGAAAAAAGAGAAGACTGGCCGTTCGAAGAACAACTTTCTGTTCTCTCCACCTCACACAGAAAGGCTTATAATCTCAACCAACAAGTTCTTTTGTTTATACCGTAATAGTATGATTTAATCTAGAGTGGGGGACCGTATCGAATGCCGGTTGCTAAAATCGAGGAAATGACAACATCTAACTTGTTTACGGTTTATCTGAGGGCACTGGGCCAGGTCTGTCGACAGTTTTAGGACTAGTTGAGTATCACAAGATCTTCGTTTTCCTAAAACCATGCTGATAGTCGGCACAAGATTTGGTGGTTGTGTCCAAATGGTGCAATCACTTTGACTGTGAGACAATATGCTCCTAGAATCTTGACACACATATGCTGGTTTAAGGATACCGGACGGTAATTTTTGGGATCAACTTTCTCAACCTTTCTTAACATTGGGGTAATGGTTAGCCTTTTTTTCCCAGTCCTCTGGTAAACTCTCCACTCTCCGCTTCGGGGGAATAGTTAAAGGATCTCAGTCAGGACTGGAGCGATCTGATTTGGCTAGCAGCTTCAAGATACGAGAGGGAATGGCCGTCGGGGCCTGCTGCTTTAGCAGGGTTTGAGATCGGTTCAGTAGCTTATAGTACACCTTCATTAGTGACTTTGAATTTACTCATTAGGGGAAACGGGGAGGTCCCTTTGTTAGTATATCCTGAGTTTGCTCGAATTGTACAACACTGATCGAAAGTAATTTAATTCAGTAAGTCCGCCGTTACCCTTACTATCAGATATTCAGTATGCCCTTGAATCTCTAAGAGCTCTCCAATCCCCCACTGTCCCGTTTTGAGTTGACTTGACAAACACTCCAGAATATTTTTAGGATTATCTTACCATTCTCGGGCGTCAATAAACATTCATTTCTATAATGGACACGATAGGCCTTTTCCTCATCATTTGCTGGGGGTTTGCTTTTGGCAGATGTTTTGTTACCTAGACCAATACCTTCTAGGGCTTTTTTTTCGATTGCTTATGTTTTCTTAAACCATCTGCTTTTTACATCTTATTTGGCGCTTCATATCCTTGACATCCAGGGTAACGTCCCCTACTTGGTTTTCACCAATTTTAGATTTGGTATAATGGGGTAGCCCATCAATTTCTTTAATTTCATCACTCGACGAAAAAAGGATCCCAACTTACATTAACCGCCTGTTGGTTATAATATTAGAAGAAGGAGAAACTTATTTTTAAAGTTCTCTGCATCAGCAAGCAATTGGTTCCAGATCAGTGAAGCTTTTTATACATGTAGATTCTACGTGGGGGAGTTTTAGTCTTTTTTGTGGTTGATAACTGCAATAGCGGACAATAGAGCGTCATGGCTACATACAACCAAGCCCTGTGCATGGTGGATTAAATCGCGTCCACTTAACTAGTTTGGTTCGTAGTGAAAACAAGATCTAAGATGTTTTCGGTGTCCTCTGTTCTATGTGGTTGGGTCAGAACACCATTTGACCTCAGACTAATATAGTCATTCGCTGATGTTAATGAGCTTTTGGCATAAGCCAACTCTTGTAGGCATTCACCTTGACGGCATTGTGAGTTCCACTCAATTTTCACCTAAGTAAAATCCACCAGATTTGAGAGTAATTGGTTTTGGCTGACGCACCATGTTCATAGAGTTTATGTAATTGATCAAGGCTGTAGTCGTTGTCCCTTGGGCTGGTCTATAAAAGCACACCAATGAACAAAGACCTACTGCTTTTCATTTGGAGACTGAGCCCAAGTACACTCAACAATCAGAATCCAAGTCAGGGCGATGGAGTGAGAACCTGGGTATTCTTTATAGGCAATGAAACACCGCCTCCAGTGGTGTTAGTTATACGGTCCTTTCTAATGACTTCATAGTTATCAGGGAATATTTTCCCCATTTGAAATGGAACTGTTTAGCCAAGACTCCGTACCGCAAAATGATATCCGGGTCCGTAGTTTGGATCAATTTGCAAGTTCCCGTACTTTAACCCTTCACACTCTGACAATTCACTGTAACTATTTTAGGGTCTCGGATCTTTGCTTCTTGGAAGTACAGACACCAGAAAAAGATGCACCTGACAATGATGAAAATTGATTCATTGTGGGAGAGACTGACATACGATGGATGGTTCCAGCCTTTTTGGTGATCTCTTTTTCTCTTTCTTCTTTTTGGCTTCGGAGACGAAGTAGCAATTGTGTATGGTGGCCTGAATAGAATTTTCATCCAGTGTTGGTATATGCGGAAACTTCTCGGAAAATTTTTGTACTAGTAGTAGCCTAATTACGTGGGTGGATATGAATATGCCAGTTTTTCCTAAAGATGCAAAAGATTTGATGATAAATGGGAATGTGAATACAGCAGATAAGTTTTAATTTGAGAACGAGCTCATTGCTGTCATTTTTTTACTAAGATTCCACACAATGGCGTGACCAAGATTGTAGTTATGGGGGCGAGGGGCGGGGGGGGAATAGTAATGCCGGCCCCGACACTGTTAAAGTACCTTTACTACTTAGCGGGGCTAAACAACTTCCCTAGAAAAATTCTTGTGTTTAGATAAGGTGGCTTAGGATGCCAAAAATGGTGGTATATCTTTGAAAATCTTTCAATTAATTACGTGCTTAGACAATATAATTTCTCATTCTTTAATGACATTTTTGGCTCCGGCATTGCACTCGTTACAGGGGCGTCAATCCGTATTCAAATGTGGGGGGGGGGGGGGGGACGGGGGACAAACATGAATTAGCACAAACCAATACCTTTGGTTTTGAAGTGGGGGCGTCTTCCTATCGGCCCTTCCCTCCCCCCCCCCCCCACCTTATGGTGACTGACATTGTCCTATTCTAATAAGAATTATCATTTCAAAGTTAACATGACCATCATAGATGATCTGCCAGGTGAAATACACGGAGTCCACGGAATTACTTCAAGATGTTATTTTCATCATGTCCCAAAATAGCTGAAACAACGCTTCGCAGCGTGGATCATTGTCGGAGATCTTGGACCCGACCAGGCCTGTTGCTAGGGTGATATATTTGGGCCTGTGAAGGTCCCAAATTCCGACCGGCTGGACGTTTCTTCCAACTGAGTGGAGGCGTTTAAATTGCACTTTGTTATGTGCTCTGCGTTTTGTATACAGCAGTGGGAATCCTTCCTTTGTCACTACATAAATGTGTCGTCCTGGGGGAGGGGTCTAAGGGGACACCTCCTCCCCTTTGAGAAATTTTTGTTAATTTAAGGCTGCTTAGGTGCAAAACGGTGCTATCTTTGGGATATTTTTGGAGCTAATCGTACGTGACTGGAAAATGTCCATAATTTAGTGAATTCTATTTTTTCCGACTGGCTGGATGTTTTTACTAACTGCAGTGGCGGCGTGTCAATTGCACCTTTTTTATTCCCCCTGCGTTTGTATACAGCAGTGGGGATCCTTCCTTTGTCACTATATAAAGGTGTCATCCTGGGGGAGGGGTCTAAGGGGAGGGGGTGTAGCCCTCCCCTTTGAGAAATTTTTGTTAATTTAAGGTTGCTAGATGCAAAATGGGATATCCTTGGGATATTTTTGGAGCTGATCGTAGTATAGCAAAGGTGTGAAGGATTAGTAAGGGCGTTTTCAGAATGCTTTGTAGTCGTAAATGTATTAACAATCACCATCTGCAGGCGCGGATCCAGAAATTTTGAGAGGGGGGGGGGCTAAGATGGAAAATCTCATGTGCCCCGAAGGTTCACCACGAGCGCGAAGCGCGAGTTCCTACGCGTGGTGTCCAGGGGCCCGCGATAGGGCCCCTTCGGGGTCCAGGGGGCTGGAAGCTCTCGCAGTATTGCATTTTAAGAGCACAGAAATCGGCTCCAGTTCTTATGTCAGTGAGATTTTATACCTTTTCATGTTGTATGGAATTTGATGTGTATGGCTCAGTATAGGTTACTATATGTACCTGCAGAAGTTCCGGAGAATCTAAGTTATCTTAAAACTTACACGCCAACATTATGAGCCCATGCAGGTAACTTGAAATGATTTTGCCATAATAAGTGTGTTATTTTCGTTATACGGTATTCAGGTATAAGGACGTCAGATGAAACAATTGCCCGCGAAAATTTGAATTTACACTTAAAACCATTGCTATTACAAACGGCGTCGATTCCATATATGTGTGTCTATCAATTAGAAGGTGGGTTCGATACTAAGTTTTCAGTTCTCATAAGAAGAGGAGGGTGAAAAAATGAATATCAGTTGCTTTACATCCTTACAATGCTGGCTCCTCTGAAATCACGTTTATGCACATGAATAATTATTGGCTTATGGTAGAGCCCCACCGATAAGTAATGCGAATACTTTTGGGACCTTATTGATAGTAAAAGGAGTAATTCAAGGCTAAAACTACGCAGATCAAGCGAAAATCAAGAAATATTGAGAAGACTTTTCCAAAATCGTGAAAGATTTCAAATGATTTTTCGTAAAATGTGATAAAAATAAATCCATCACTCAATAAAAACATACCTCTCTCCGTAAGCGTAAACAATTGCGCGTGAAGCGCGCCAAAAATTTTCGGTATAGAGCCTCCCGGGAGCTCTGCATTAATTGTACACTGAAAAGGGGGACCAACAGGACTGTCACAACCTGACGTCCATATGGGAGGAGAGATGATATATCACCTTCTTTATGGATTTCTGAAGGGTATACCCTTCAGAATCTATGACCGATGGTGCCGGCGGGAGTTGTGGTTGGGGGAACAGCAGGTAACTGCTAAACCGTGCCTTTTTAGGCAGTGGGGTTTTGTATACGCTATATACAAGAGTGGGAGAGCCTTTTCTTGTTAGTACATGAGGGTGCGATCCCAGGAAGGAGTTTACCCTCCCCTTTGAGAAATGTTTGATAATTTTAGGGAGCCTATACGCAAAATGGTGGTATCTTTTGGTCATTCTAAAGTGATTGTATGTTTAAAAAATGTCCACAATTTAGTGAATTCTAATTTTCGTTCAGGTGAAAAAGGGGAGTAAGAGACGGTTAATATATTGTCTTCAAACCTTCTAAAATCCCAGGAAAAATCATGGGCGTGGATCCATCTCCAAAAGTGTGTAGGGGGGGGGGGGACTTTTCCACATTTGTGAATCGCCGTCCTGGTGGAAGAAGCAGTGGTGGTAGCCAGAATTTGCGTCACGGGGAGGCAATAAGTTTTGTGATCGTCGGCATGGGGGAGGGGTCTAAGGGAAATTTTTCTAGAACTGAATGCCCTCAGATGCGATTTGGTGCAACAAAAGTGTAGGATTTTTAGGTTAATTTTCTTCTGAAAATTTCGTTTTCCTAGGCATAATTGCAGTCTGTTCTATCATTTTTTGGAAAAAGTGAGGGGACTTTTTGACGATGTCCCCCTTCCAAAAAGGTGAGAGGGACGCGTCTCCCCATTCCCCATGATCCACGCCCATGGAAAATTGTACACGCAATTATACTGTACCTGCGGGGAATCCACAGAAACATTCTTGGACTATAATAAAATACTTCCTTTACATTTTAAAAGGATATCCAAGGTTGACAGAGAACAGTATAGCGCCTCCCGGGAGCTCTGAATTAGTTACAGTATACAAAAGAGGGACCAACGGGATTCTCACTACCCGACATCCATATGGGAGGAGATATATATATATCACCTTGTCTTTTCAAGTATAGCAATAGGGATGGTGGACAGGCAAAATTCGTTTCAGAAAAAATTTTCATCGTTATTGAACGTCGCGGTAAAATGTTTGGAAAATAAGGCAATTACGTACATTCAATCTTTCAAATCATGTGCTAGACTAGATTAGTCAAAGATCCCATAATGATGAATGCCCTACAGAGAAGGAGATGTACTTTCTTGTAAAATATTTGCATTTGAATAATTTCTTGCGTCATAGCTTTGTCAATGGTAGATGAAATCGGGTGTAAACCCTGTCGTATGCGCGCGAAGCGCGCCGAAATTTTGAATAAGATATTAGTCCCTTTTTTCTCCTTTCATGGGGGGAGGGGCGGGCTCCCCAGGCCAACCTGGATCCGCACCTGCACCATCTATATCGATAATGGCTTCGGCGAAGCTCGGTAAAAATAATGGCTTCGGCCACGCTCGGTAATAATTCTTGAAAAGTGTTTAACGGCAACAACGTACTTTCATCCTTCCACAAGGGGGGGGGGGCAAGCAGTATGTTGTGTGACCGCTGGCCTGGGGGAGGGATCTAAGGGTAGGGGGTGTCCCTCTCCCCTTTGAAATTTTTTGAAAAATTAGGTGTCCTTACATGCAATCTGGTGCCACATATGTTACCTTTTGAAGTAAAATTTGTGTTAAAAATTTACGTATTTTTAGGAACTAAAAAATTAGGCATCAGTGAGGGGGACATGGCCCAATGGGGTGTCCCCATCCCCTTTGAAATTTTTTAAAAATTAGGTGTCCTTACATGTAATCTGGTGCCAAATATGCTACCTTTTTTAAGCAAATTTGTGTTAAAAAATTTACGTATTTTTAGGAACTTAAAAAAATCGGAATCAGTGAAGGTGGGCATGGCGGAATGGCCCTCCCCTCTGCGTACGCCACTGATTGAATGATCCCATATTGGTGCGAGGCCCCTACAGATGTCTGGAGATGTATGTCTGTTTTCGGAAAGTGTTGTGATCAGAATTGTTCCATGTATAATTACCTTTTTAACGGTCATGAGAAGAAGTGTAAACAGTGACTCATGCGCGCGAAGCGCGCCGAAATTTTGCCAGTAAATAAGATTTCCCTGACGAAATCTACATTCAGAATCTGCATCAAGACACTTAACAATTGCCCAGCAAACCTACATGTCACTCAAAAAGCCAGTCAAATAGAGCCACGGCACTACTCTTTTACGCTTTTACGCAAATGTGGGGGGGGACATTTGATATTGTGTCCCCCACCCATCGAAATGTGGGGGGACATGTCCCCCCGTCCCCCCCCCCCCGGATTGACGCCCATGACTCGTTATAAAAAGTGCAACGACAAATACATGCTACGAATTTAACCGTATATGCTACTCATGGTATTAGGTTACTTTAAAACTCTATTGATGCAGGGTCCTTGCAGAGGTCGAAGATGTACTGTTTTCGAACAAGCGTTTTCGGTCAAAGTAATTTATTATTGCCCCAGCACTGGTTTCAAGATATGAAGTGGTTGCCGTGACGTGCGCGAGAAGCGGCCGAATAAGTTTTGCATTAGAAACCATTACCATAACAAAAGATGCGTGCAGTCTTTGCACTGAGACGCTTTAAATTCCTAGCAATTTAATGCATCCGCCAGTTTGAGGACCGCGAGCCTTCTGCCTAGTAATTCGTATAAGCTACCAATTTCGTAAAATGTGTCTTTCCCTGAATTCCACTACTTAATTCGCATTAGTCTTGCAATTGCTGTACGTGTTCCTCCATAATGACTTCTATATGCACAAGAACAATCTAATTGTAGAACCAGTAGCGTAGCCAGAGGGGGGCAGGGGGGCAGACTGCCCCCCCCCCGGGCGAAAAATCGGGACGACGGAAAAATGAAAAAAATAAACGAAGGGAAAAAGAGGGAGAAGGAAAGGGAAGGGGAAGAGGAAAGGGGAAGAGGAAAGGGGAAGAAAGGAAAAAAGAATAAACGAAGGGAAAAAGAGGGAGAAGGAAAAGGGAAGGGGAAGAGGAAAGGGGAAGAAGGGAAATAACAGGAGAAAAAAGGGAAATAACAGGAGAAAAGGGAAATAAAATAATAACAATAGGAATCATTATCGATAGAAGGAAAGGATGGAGAGAAGGAAACGGGCTTGATAAGGTAGAGCACTGGTTCAAATATCGACGGGACGAGTATATATACTGATACAGGTAGGGCTAGGGACCGTGGAAAAGACCAAAAGGAATGAGAAAGAGAAGCGCTAAGAAGACAGAAACGGGACGAGGGATGAAGCGAGGCAGATTGTGCATGAGAAAGAGGAAAAGATGAACTAGGAAAGGGAATTGAGCGTTAGACGACTAGGGAGTCCGGAAGGACAGACTATGAAGCAGAGCAGTCAGAGTTAGGGGATAGAAAAATGGACGTAAAGCAAGGCTGTCAGTGTGGGAGCTATAGGGATGGTAGCTTCCGTCCCGATTTTTATTTTTAATCACTATCAAAAAGGGATACTTAAAATAATGTCCCGGTGCAGATTTTCTTTCAAAGTCACACAATGAGTGGAAAGTATCCAGTTGCGTTGCCACTTATTGGGGTTTGGTGTCAGAACCCTAATGAGTGGTCAAGAAAAATTGCCAAGAGAAACTATAAGCATGAATTTGAATATAACATGGACAAGCTCTACCCATATTTTGCTTTCCCAGCTGACTAGATATAAAATGATAAATCTTAGCTCTATGCACTTACATTTTATTTTGTTCTCAGGGGACCTCCTGGTGTGGCTGACTTTGGCAGCAATCCTCCTAACATCTTAAAACCCAAAATATGTAGCCTAGTAATTTTGGAGTGTAACGTAGTAGAGTGCGCAATGGGGGCCGGGGCCATGGCCCCCAACGTTGTAAGTAGTCGGGGGAAAATCAGCTAGTCGGGGGAAAACCGGAAGCAGTCTGACCGAGACTGGCCGAGCATCAGGCACATTCTCCCTCCCCCAATTGGTCGTTATGGGTGTTCTAACATGCTTCAGAATGTGTCAAATATAGCACAATATTTCATCTCAGCGAGCTTCTAAAAGCAAAAATTCCCCTCCCCCGGGACGGCGAACAATCAATTTTTTGTCTCTCTATTATAACAATAATCACTAAACAAATAGCAGTCTGAAGAACGGTCAATCATCTAGTTATAAAGAAGACTGCCTTTATACTGGTCATTAGGCAAGCGTGAAGCCAGGGGGTGGAGGAAGAGGGCAGCCGCCCACCTTATTTTTAGTATTTTATTATGTTTAACTTTTGCAATAGTGCTAGTGTTTCCCCTTTTTATATGCGATAAATAGGCCCGGGAAGTGCCATTTCCAGCCATCTGGGAGGCATTTTGGACCAAAATCTCCTTGCGCTCCGCGCCACCATCGGTTGGCGCGGAGCGCTGAGAGACTTTCTATGAGCTGCGTCCCTCCCACTTCCTTGACATTTTTTTGCTACGCCCCTGTTAATAGTTTGCGTCTAGCCAGTTGGACTTTTCTCTGTGCCAGTCGGTGGAATTCACAGTCTACCCCCACCTCACAAATCCTGCGCACGCCACTGGTGTAACGTACAACACCCCGGGAAGGATCATTTCCTCAGTGTAGCTGGGGAAGGCATTTTGGCCAAAATATTCCCTGTACGCTTCGCGCCAACTTGTGGTGGCGCTCCGCGATGATAAAGTCTCAAAGGGTCTCTCTGAAGAAAGGCAGTAATCCCTCAAGAATGATTCCTCCTCGATCTTACACCGAGTTTACCACTGACAGTTCACCCCGGCTTCATCAAATCGAGTTATGGTAAATAGTTATATTGTGATCATCGTGACTATAAGTTCGCATACTGATAAGGCCATTTGAATATCAAGTCGATAATTTATTCTCATGCCCCCAATTCTATTCCGAAGTTTCCGGACTTGTCCCGGGGTGATAAAGTGGACCCAAAAGAAACGGTGTGGGGGGGGGGGACCCACCTCTAAAATTAGTTTGAAAAATCATGAAATCGGGACGAAAATTTTCATTTTGCCCCCCCCCCCGGCCGAAGACCCTGGCTACGCGCCTGTGCAGAACCCCACAATAGAATAATACGAATATGTATTGATGGCAACACAGCCATGTGGTGAGGTTGTAAAGGGGTGGAGGGCGCGAAAATTGTGGTGCTTTCAGAAGGATTTGCGAGAATTGTGATAGTTTGAGAACGACTTGGGTGGAGTCAAAAACAGACCTCACCCTACCTCCTACAGAAATCTATAACTTAAACGCCTTTGTGGTTCATGCACTTTAAAATTTGGGGGAAATTTTTCGGGAATCAGAATTACTGGGTGTACGTCCCCCATGCCCCCCCCCGTGCCGGCGCCACTGGTAAAACTTGCTGGGCTAGGTGAAATCAGAAAGTTGCTCTTTGACACAAAGTCCCTGATGAGATCAGGGAGTTGGTATTAGCTGGAGATACTACATCGCAAAAACTTTGATCCACTTCAGCACTTGGGGAATATACTATAATCCGGGACCATTCATTTGTATTTAACGTTATTTACCTACTTGTGTAGCACCTAGGTAACCTCAGCCTTGCCAAATGCATCCTACTTGACAGGCAACAGAGCTGAATTCCCATAGTCAGGAGCAAATTAATGTACTTGAATACAAAACGACTGTTTACTGCCACCAAAGAATCAGGTACGCACAGCAGAACACTCCTGCTCTACGAAAATGAGCCGAAAAGGTGTAAGTCTAAATTTTAAACACTCATTTCGATCATTAATATATATATATATAATATATATATATATCTATATATATATATATATATATTATATATAATATATATATATATATATATATATATATATTATATATATATAAATTAAAGAACGATCCCAAAACGGAAGATGGACAAAATGAAGTACTAATGTTTTAATTAGCAGCCATATATTTCTACCCCACCTGGGGTCTTCTTCAGTGGCTAATGATATAACAGAAGATAGATCGAAACAAAACAAAAGCGTTAACAAAGTGTTGAGAAACGCTACAGATAGTTACGTAATAAAGAAAAAGAGCGCGCCACTACAATAAAGGTGAGGGGTGTGGGCGCGATCCAGTGTGGGACGCGTGAGAGAAAAATAGTGCAAAAGTATAAGCTAACGCCTACTCGCGCGATAACTCCTAAAAGAAATGTAGAGGACTTGATAAAACCGCGCATTTCTTAATAACGTGTGTCCACAAAGGAATAGCCTTTCAGGAAACCCAAATCACGATTTAGGCCGCGTTTATGGGTCCCGAGCTTGAGGATCCATTGCATTTCCCTCCTTTTCCTGCAAACTTGAATGAGGGAATTAAACCCTGAACATATGAGAGTGCATTTCAAGTTATCTATACTGTGATCAGGTAGGTTGAAGTGTTCAGCTACAGGGTAACCCCTCGAGTTATCACGGATAGTCTTCTTATGGTAGTTGAACCTGAATCGGAAGGGGTTAGAAGTTTCACCAACATAGTTACCATAGGAACATCTGTCACAGGACAAAAGATATACTACGTTAGGCGAGTCACAAGTGAGCATGGGTGGTTTGATAATTACGTTGGCTCCCGGTGGTTGGAAGTTGGGTTCACAGTTGATAACATTGCAAATCTGACCAGGGAGTTGCTATTTGACTCCCTGATCTGACAACGGGGTTTCAGACACTTCCTATTACCTGTGGGTTTGTTCTTGGAGGGGAGGCTGGAGGAGGTGAGAATGGAACTCAGATTAGATGTTTGCCTTTTAGCATGTAGGGGTGGTTGGGAGAATAAATTACAACAGGGAGTTGCTATTTGACAAATAGCAACTCCCTGATTACAAAGAGACTCGTCGTCCCGCAATATCTTGAAGTCATTACGTAAGATTCTAGAAAGAATCTCAACTTTGGGATGGTAATCAAATACCATAGGGATGCGGGAACTAGGATTCTTGGTTTTGTATTCCAGCAATTCAGAGCGGTGAGAGTTGGAAAGTTTCCTAATTTCTTTGTTAGTAAGTATATATATATATATATATATATATATATATATGGAATAATCTGCCTCGACGAAAAATCGACTGCCTCCACTGGGACTCGAACCCAGACCTTCTGCTATACGTGCAGACGCCTTAACAGTTTGGTTATAAAGCCATTCCTGGCTTCCAGAAAGGAGTCAATGATTCGCCGAGAGGGCGCTACATAGAGATGTGGACATATATCCATTGCAATTTCTAATCGGCCTTGTGACAGAGATCACTTCCGGAAACCGGATTGATGCAACCAGTTTGAAACACCGCATAAAGCATGGATCTCACGAGGAGCCTGCAAACCTGTAAAGAATATACATATATATATATTATATATATATATATATATATATATTATATATATTAATATATATATATATATATATATATATATAATATATATATATATATATATATTCATAGGACAGCTACTTAGTTTTCCTTTTTCTCTCGATCCCCTTTTTCTCCTCTTTTCTCGCCCTTTTTTCTTTTCCCTTTTCAGTTTTTCCTTTTTTCGCATTTTATTTTTCCTCATTTTTCAATGGGGGCCATGGCCCACTGCCCCTCCCCCCCCCCTGGACACGACACTGAGACCACAAGCAATATTCTGGAGTGGATGCGAGAATGATTGAATGCGGAGTAAATGATATTTCATGCGTGAATGCTTCGATGCAGAATAAAAAATTAGTGTGCAAGAATAACAGTGTCACATCGTCGCATCCGCGCATCAAAAAGCTAGGTGGTGCTCAAGAGTGCCCCTGTATTCTATAGCTGTACCACATTATATGCCCCACGTGTTATTCAGCATGCATTTACTGCGGGTACAGCAGGACCAGGGGGTTCTAGAACTTCTACACAGGGAGTCAAAATAGCAACTCACTGGTTAGAGCGTGTATAGTGTACTCGTTCCCCGACGTCAGGGTTACCCTGACTAGGTCTACGCATAGACTCGAGGGCTTTTCATTGATCAGACACACGATGACTGACAGACCTTTCTAATTGGTTAGCTGTGTAACGTTTTAACAGTGTTTTGTGGCTCATGAATAACTCCCAAACTTTCAAAATTTCAAATCTTGAAATGCATTTAATATTTTGGGGGGAAGTAAACCCAGATAGCACAGTAACATTGGGCCAACTTTGGAAAAAGGTTGTACATTTTGTTGGTACCACATAGGAAAAATGTTGTTTGAAGGTTGGCTGCTGATTGTGTATCCGCTGGTCCAACAAGTTGGCTTACCAATGGACCAACATCACGCCATTGTTTCCCCAACGTGTTGTTGCAGCAATGGGCCAACATTATGCCAATGTTTATCCAGCGTGTTGTTGAAACTAAGGGCCAGCGTTACGCCAACGTTTACCCAATATGTTGTAGAAACAATGGCCCATCATTATGCCAACATTTACTCTGGTGCATTGTTGTAGCAAAGGGCCAACGTTGTTCAAGCGGTTGGGCTAAAGTTATCTGATGGTTGGGTGCTCAGGGAAAAGAATGGTTGGCACAATATTGTACCAACTTAACTATGCCTTGTTTTGTCTAAAACTTCCGTCTTTAATTAACTGCTCATTATGGGAATCCATAAAGAAAAATGTCAGAGAAGCTACCTTCTACAAGTCTTAAAAGCTACCAGCATTACTAGTACTTTTTTTCCAAAAGTCCCCTGACTCTCTGGCGAAGAGCCAGGGGCGAAAACCAAACAATACTCCCGGAGGAGTTCTGCTCCCTGAAGGAGTAACAACGTCCCCAAGGGACAAACTTTGACTTAACTGACACCACCCGACAGTGGTCCCATTCTAGACTGGCTGAATAGAACAGCTCCCACCTGGGAGCTCCGCCGTCGTGATCACGGATACCGTACTCCTGCGCCAGGTAAGCATTACTAGTACTATTACAGCCAAGTTGAAGCCTTTCATGTTAAATTTTGTAAGCAAATTCTTAAACTAAACAAGCATACCCCAAATTGTATGGCATATGGTGAATTAGGGCGTCATAAGTTAAATGAAATAATTGAGGCAAGAATGGTTTATTTTTGGTGTAGGATTGTCAATGGAAGTTTAGTTTAAATTATCTCATATGATGTATAAGTTTTTAAGGGCTCTCTATGATCAAAATATCTATTACTCTTCCTGGTTAAGTACAATTTAAAATATTCTCGACAAAACTGGTATGTCATTTGTATGGAATATGCCAAACAGTGTAAACCACAACTTCTGTCCCACCAACCCTATTATACCCCATCCGTGGTTTATTAAAGCAATTAAGTTAAGACTAAGCGATATGTATAAGCAAGAATGGCTCGCCGAGGTAAATAGGAATTCCCATTGTAAAGTATACAGGATCATTAAGACCAGTCTTGAATTTGAAAAGTATTTGCATATCCTTGACTTCCGAAATCGTAATTATTTATGTAAATATCGCTGTGCAAATACCAATATTCCCGTCGTTTCAGGAAGATATCAAAATATTGTATTTCATGACCGAATATGTAATTTATGTAAGAGTAATAATTACTTAGGGGATGAGTTCCATTATATTCTAGAATGTGCAGCTTTTAAAAACGAAAGAAATCTGTTTCTCAAACCTTATTTTAGAACAAGAACCAGCTCTATTAAGATGCGTGACCTTTTCCAATCAAAATCTAAATCCGTAATTAACAATTTAAGTATGTTTTGTAGCAAGATAATGAAAGCCTTTCCATAAATTGTCCTGTTTTCAACATCCAGCACATAAGTTGGTGCTGGTGCCACGTTTAGTTACATAGGCCTAGGCCTAAGTTATTTACATTCGAGAATCTTATAGTCCTACCTGTTAAGTATTTCTGATTTGACTGCCATCTATATATCCATTGTATATTTTTGTTTTTGTTTATATTGTAAAGTCTCTGATACCTCTTATAGAGGATACATGGAGAATAAACTGAAACTGAAACTGAAACTGAAGCCACTCTTAAATGTAGTAGGATTTTCATTGAAAATTCATATATGAAATGAAAAGACTGGTTTAGCTATTTATACATTCATTGAGACCTGTTTGTTAGAATTAACGATTGATAATACAATTTTCTTCATGATATGTTAATGTTTCCTTCTTTATGTTGTATTGAACAACTGAGAAACATGATTTCCTGCAAGGATTCACCATTGTCAGCCACAATTTACTTTAATTAGACCTACCATTAAGTGATAAAGAAAAATCTCATTTAAAAAATTCGAAATGCTACATTCATACGAAAGGTATATAAACCTGGTGCTTCAATAGAATTTCGCAGCATCTTAAACATTTCTCTCAAATTGTCTCAGCAAAAATCCCCACTTTGTTAGTCAGTGGCGTAGCCAGGTTTTTTGTCGGGGGGGGGGGGAGGGGGGGGGGCAAGAGCACCAAGATTTCCCCCAATTAGTGATCTGCTTCCTAATAATCAGTGTTCACCGCAGGTCCAAATTTTGTCCGGGTGCTTTCCTCTGACCTGGCTGATGTGACTGATAGTAGTCGTGGGGGAGGGGTTTGAGGGGAGGGGGTGCCCCCTCCTCTTTGGAAAATTATTGCTCATGTAAGGGGGGCTAGATGTAAAATGGTGCCACATTTGGTGCTAAATGTAAATTGAATACATCACCAAGAATTCCTATTATTTTGGGAAGCTTTTTTATCTTACTTGTCTTGGTGAATTTTTCTTGAGTCCTACTGGTAGTTTAGAATCACAGTGGGTGAAGGACAGTAATTAAGTGAACCCTGGTACACCTTTCCCTTCATTAGTTCACCACATTCACCACAATCAGTCCAAATTTTACGAGGACCTGTCCTATAGCACTTGACCACTAACCCATTCTAACAAACTGCATATACCACAATGATGCTCCTTTAATTATCAAGAAACATTGGAAGTATACAGTAAAAGGACAGAGTCCCTTGTCAGAGGTCCAGAGATCCCATGCTGTATAAAACAGATAGTAAAACATAACTAGTACAACTATAAGCATGGTGCCATCATTTTATCTCTGAAAACCTTCATGAGGACTGGTTGTGCCAGTGTGGCATATACTTTTAAATAAGCAGGGACGTCAATCCGTATTCAAATGTGGGGGGGGGGGGGAGACGGGGGACATACATGACTTAGCACAAACCAATCCCTTTGGTTTTGAAGAGGGGGCGTCTTCCTATAGGCCCTTTCCTCCTCCCCCCCCCCTCCTTATGATGACTGACGTTGTCCTATTCTAATAAGAATTATCATTTCAAAGTTAACATGACCATCATAGATGATCTGCCAGGTGAAATACACGGAGTCGACGGAATTACTTCAAGATGTTTTTTTCATCATGTCCCAAAATAGCTGGAACAACGCTTCGCAGGGTGGATCATTGTCGGAGATCATAGACCCAACCAGGCCCGTTGCTAGGGTGATATATTTGGGGGTGTGAAGGTTCCAAATTCCGACCGGCTGGATGTTTTCTTCCACCTGAGTGGAGGCGTTTAAATTGCACTTTGTTATGCGCTCTGCGTTTTGTATACAGCAGTGGGATCCTTCCTTTGTCACTACATAAATGTGTCGTCCTGGGGGAGGGGTCTAAGGGGAGGGGAGGGGGAGTCCCCCTCCCCCTTTGAGAAATTGTTGTTAATTTAAGGCTGCTTAGGTGCAAAACGGTGCTATCTTTGGGATATTTTTGGAGCTGATCGTACATGGCTGGAAAATGTCCATAATTTAGTGAATTCTAATTTTTCCGACTGGCTGGATGTTTTTACTAACTGCAGTGGCGGCGCGTAAATTGCACCTTTTTTATTCACCCTGCGTTTGTATACAGCAGTGGATTCCTTCCTTTGTCACTATGTAAAGGTGTCATCCTGGGGGCGAGGTCTAAGGGGAGGGGGGTAGCCCTCCCCTTTCGAGAAATTTCTGTTAATTTAAGGTTGCTTAGATGCAAACTGGTGCTATCTTTGGGATATGTTTGGAGCTGATCGTAGTATAGCAAAGGTGTGAAGGATTAGCAAGTGCGTTTTCAGAATGCTTTATAGTCGTAAGTGTATTTTCAATCACCATCTATACCGATAATAACTTCGGCGAAGCGCTCGGTAAAAATTTTTGAAAAGTGTTTAACGGTAACAACGTACTTTCAACCTTCCACATCATGCTACAAATTAGACTGAATGAAGTGGCGTGCCCAGGATTTCTCTCAAGGGGGACATGCAGTATGTTGTGTGACCGCTGGCCTGGTTGAGGGGGTCTAAGAATTTTTTTGAAAAATTAGGTGTCCTTACGTGCAATCTAGTGCTTCATATGTTACCTTTTAAAGTAAAATTTGTGTTAAAAAATTTACGTATTTTTAGGAACTAAAAAAATAGGCATCAGTGAGGGTGGGCATGGCCGAATGGCCCTCCCCTCTGCCACTGATTGAATGATTCCCAGGGGCGGATCCAGGATTTCTGAAAAGGGGGGGGGGCGAAGTTGTTCGACCTGTGATTGAGGGCACTATACCATCTAAGCGGAGCGCCACCATCAGTTGGCGCGGAGCGTACAAGAAAATTTTTGACAAAAAAAACCTCCCAGATTGCCGGAAATAGCACTTCCCATGTCTTACTTTTGCATTTTCTGCTTCATATAATTTCATGTCTGAACCTCTCAACACATTAACTTTTCCACAAGTTATTAACAGAAGACAGTTATCATAGGCACAGTGCCTTACTACAATGCATCCCGTTCAAGGCGTCTAATCAGATCTTTAGTAGTCATGTTCTAACTTGGTGAATATTGAGGGACTCCCTTGAGAAATTTGTGACCCATATCTTAGTTCGACTTGATGCCAGGACCCAGATACCTTGCACTGACATGTGGGCGTAAATGTACGTTTTATCACTGCATGTTCCCCTCTGCCTAATTTCTTCTTTTGCGTGGACTCATTGAGAAAGGAAAAATGACCCAAAATTCACGAGACTTGGCAGCCCTGTCATTGTTTTGGGGGTACGTCCAGGCAGTGTAATCATGGTATTGTTGTAGACCTTAATAGTATCAAAACTGAATGACCGAATTGTAATGATTCCGACCACTATATTTCTAAATAAAATTTTGTTGGTGGCCTGCACTGTAGGCCAATCTTAACGTCTTTCAGAGAAAAATCGAGGGATTAACTGACAAAACAGCATTTGGCCATTTAGTTTGTCATTGATTATGGTTATACTTGTTGATTGCTGATTTTTATTTAATTTATAATTCCTCATTTTTCTCCTTAGGAATTTATTTATGGAGGGATGTCCCCCTCACTGAAAATTTTAGGGAGGGGCGTGTCCCCCCCCCCCCCGTTTCCCCGCTTTCCGCCGCCTATGCGTAGCATAACAGAAAATTTGGGTAAAAGCACATCCCAGATAGCCGGAAAAGACACTTTTAAGGCCTTGTAATTCGCATGGTTTTCCATTTTAATTCTCCTGCAGTGGCGTAGCTAGGATTTTTTGTTTGGGGGCGGGGATGGGCTCCCGTCACTTTCTAAGCGGAGCGCCACCATAAGTTGGCGCGGAGCGTACCAAGAAAATTTGAGATTTTAATACATCCCAGATCACCGGAAATAGCACTTGTCATGCTTGATAGCAGCCATCAAGAAGATTAATGTTTGTGAACAAAATGTAAAGTTTGATTTTATTTTATCACACATTTCTGTGAGGACGGATTAACTCAGCTGGTGTGACTTTTGGTCCCAGGGTTGCACGTTTTAATCACGTTTTACTCAGTGGCGTACCCAGGATTTCTCTCACGGGGGCATACAGTGTGTTGTGTGATTGCCGGCCTGGGGGAGGGGTCTGAAAATTTTTGAAAAATTAGGTGTCTTTACATGCAATCTGGTGCCACATATGCTACCTTTTGAAGTAAAATTTGTGTTAAACATTTACGTATTTTAGGAACTAAAAAAAAATCGGCATTAGTGGGGAGGGCATGGCCCAATGGCCTCCCTCCAATGTACGCCACTGGGTTTACTGTCTAAGCGGAGCGCCACCATAGGTTGGCGCGGATCGTTCCAAGAAAATTTGAAGTTTTAATACATCGCAGATGGCCGGAAATGGCACTTGCCAGGTTTGATAGCAGCCCATCCCAACTGATGCGCACTGTCTTGTAAGGTGTTTTTCGATTGGCTGATGGTAGTGTATCAGTATTGTATCGCATTGATTGAATCTAATCATGTGTAGTAAGATAGCATGCGTGTGAACGTCCCAATCGACGTTCAAACTGATCTGCTGTGCGCTATGACTCCCATGTTTCGAGGTTGCTAATTGCAGCTTCATTCTCTATCACTCTTCTCTCTGTCCTTCTCTCTAGCTCTTCTCCTTTCCGTTTTTTCTCTCTTTTTTTCTTTTTCTTTTTATTTATTTATTTATTTTTTTTTTGGCATTTTCAAAAAGGGGGTCCGGGTCCGGGTCGGCCCCCCTAGATCCGCCCCTGATCCCATATTGATGCGACGCCCCTACAGATGTTTGGAAATGTATGTCTGTTTTCGGAAAAAGTTGTGATCAGAATAGTTCCATGTATAATTACCTTTTTAATGGTCATGAGAAGGAGTGCAAACCGTGACGCATGCGCGAAGGGCGCCGAAATTTTGTCATTAAATAAGATTTCCCTGACAAAATCTACATTCAGAATCTGCATCGAGACACTTAATAATTGCCCAACAAACCTACATGCCACTCAAAAAGCCAGTCAAATAGAGCCACGAGACTACTCTTTAACTCAAATGTTAGGGGGGGGCATTTGATATTGTGTCCCCCACCCATCGAAATGCAAGTCCCCCGTCCCCCAGGATTGACGCCCATGTAAATTGGTTGAGAAATTTAAAATTTTACCAGATCATGCGCAAATTCCACCATATATTCACTTTCAAAATTTCCCCCACGATTTTTCCAGAGGGGGAAACTGGCCCCCTGTCCCCCCCCCCCCCCGGCTACGCCACTGTTGTTAGTGAACGTTTTGCAAAATATTCACTGTGAAATTTAGGAATAGCTGCTATTAAAACAATTGTAGGTTGGGTTGATACCACAATGACCAGCTCAGTATTTTCTCGGTGGTACATTGTGGGGCCAAATGTTTGGGCCGCTTGCATTGGCCCAACCGAAACCAGTGTGGGCCTTTAGCATCCATCACCGAAATCCAGTGTTCGGGTTAGCCAACCAATAGGTTGTAGACCAACTTTTAAGTGTCCTCCAGATTCAGCACATAAGTCGAGGGATGACTTATAATTTAACTCTTTCAAATTGCCACATACACTATTGATCTTTTATATTTAACATGATAATATCACAGATACGTGCCAGTAATGAATTTTGAGCCTCGGCTTACTGCTTTGACAGGCCTAAACATAAATTCTCTAATACTGTTTTATTACTGTATGATAGGAATGTGGCTCCAACACTTGGTTGGTACATGCTGGCCCACATTGGTTCAACGAGTAAGGTCCAACATTTGGTTTGGCACACGTTGTCCAACGTTTGGTTCAACGAATAAGGCCAACAGTTGGGCTTAACTAATGTTCGCCCAATGTTGGGTTCAATGTAATGTGGTCCAACATTTTGGTTGGTATATGTTGGCCCAATGTTGTTTGGCCGAAGAAAGCCCCTATTGTTGGATGGATAATGTTGGCCTAACATTGGTTCAATGAACGAAACCCAAGAATTGTTTAGTAAATGTTTGGCCCAACGTTGGTAAAAATGTTGGTAGTGTGCACAACAGTTGTTGAATATAGGTTGGTCTTGTGTTGGTCCAACATTTATGTGCCAACACAACTATTGCCAACGCTTGCCAACATTTGCCGACCATTTGCCAACGTTGGTCCAACATAGTGTGCTATCTGGGAAGTCATTGCCAGAGTTATCCTAGTGAGACTAAATGGTCCAATAATGATGCATAGTTTGTTTGTCCGCAGAGTCATGTTGTGCACTACCTACACAATTATTCTTCCCTTTAAAATTTGAGACTCATACTGTGCTTACTTAATATTGTGCTCTATTTGCACTCTAAAGTGAAAGTCATTTCAAGGTTATCATCGTCTGAAATTCTACTACTTCACATTTTCCATAAACGGAAAATGCAGTCCCAATTAGAATTAGTGTTCCCCGTCATCCTTATTCAAGAATGGCCTCTATTAATCATGTGACAAAACTTTTGTTACTTATTTGTTAAACTCATGCAGAATAAATCCTTGGTTTACCTTCAATATTCAATGTTTTTATACAGAACCATAAAGAAAGATACTTGCAAGCAAAGTAAGAAGAGATTTATAAGATGAAGCAGCTTTTTTACAGAAAACTTGGGGCGATTGCTTTCTCCTTTAAAGTCAAAAGTTATAAAATGCTATCTTAAGAATGTTGAAAAATGAATCTCACTGGCAAATCTCCATAGGACAGTCCTGTGTTGGGATATCAAAATTAAAAACGATTGATTTAGCATGCGCAAGAGTTTGTAATATCACTAGCTCTTTTGCTACTTGACCCCATTCTTTATTTTTATTTTATTTTTTTCTTTTATTTTTTGCATTTTTGTCTGAAATCGCTACAACTTGTACCAAAGTCTTATGATCGTCTTATTGTAAAATAAAGACTGGCTAATGAAAGCCCCTTCCTCGCAACATGCTATTCCAGAAAACAATTGCTTTTTTCAAATTCATATAACTATTTTTGTTTCAATGGGACTACTTAGTAGAGAAAAGCAACTTGTTCAAGGACATCACAAATTACATGATATCACAGAACCGAAATTGCGCCCTGGGAAACAGGAAGGTGAGGATTATTGCAAAATACACACAGCTAATTTGGGGTACCCGTCGGACAGGCGGGTAAGTCTATACACGCGCGTACGAAGTCTACGTCGTGCGCAACGAGGGTACTTCATTGTTTGCCGTCAAAATGACGTCGCATGACGTCAATGCATAAGGTCTATGGCATCGACTATTTCAAGTTTAGTAACTAAGTTTCGAAATTTTGTACTTCAGCGACTGAAGATGTGAGTTAGACCAATGGTACCAATTTTCTAACATCTGAAATATATTTTCTTGTCATTTTACAGAGTTTTGGTACACTTTTGAAGTGAGAGAAGGGTAGGCGGTGCACTATCTGACGTTACACTCTGTCGGTGAACCTCGCACATTTTTTAGGAAAGGCCCGAAATCATCATGCGTGATTTCATGCGAAAGATTTATTGGCTTTTTAAATTTGCCGTGTGTGAATATTTTTAAAAGTTGGTTCTTATGACCAAAATTGAAAGGAGTGGTCGCCTCTCCAGAACTCAGTGACGTGACTGAAGTGATGATATGTCAGGATATACAAGATACCGATAACGTATCTTAGAACCGTCAAAATAGCATGTTATGGTAAATAATATCGGTAATCAGGAAACCAGGGATGGGTCTGGTTTAAATGGTATAGAGTGACCTTACTTGGTAGTAAGCCATAGCTTGGTGTTCCGCTTAGATGGTGTCATGAACTGCCCACTATAGGGATTTCTCCCAGGCTACGGCTTAAATTCCTATACTTCGTTGGAAAATTTGGTGAAGTCGAAAACTGATAGAAAGGGATTTCCTGACCTCTGTGGGGGGGGGGGTGGGGGGGGGGGGGGGGGGGGGGGGGGCGGGGGTGGTGAGGGGGGGCGCGTCGGTGTGGCGGGGGGGGGGGGGGGGGGGGGCCGGGGGGGGGTGGGGGGGGGGGGGGGTGGGGGGTGGGGGGGTGGTGCGTGGGGGGGTGGGGGGGTGGGGGGGGGGGTGGGGTGGGGGGGGGGGGGGGTGGGGGGGGGGGGGGGTGGGGGTGGGGGGGGGTGGGGGGGGGGGCGGGTGGGGGGGGGGGGGGGGGGGGGGGGGGCGTCGGCGGGGGGTGCGGGGGGGGGGGGGTGGGGGGGGGGGGACGCACTGCCCACTGCAGTGCTCAACCCTTGCCCTTAAATTCAAGTGTCAGTGCCCTGAAATAAGCATTTTTCCCTGCTCTGCGAGGGCTGCACCCCAACCCCCCAGCCTTGATACGCCTATGACTGGAACTTGCAAACACCGCAGCTTTCTACACATTGAAAGACTTTAAACTATTGGTTAGCCACATCTTCCAGCTAATGGCATTCAGGAAAAATTCAGCACCGTGTCACCTTAAGTTTGCTTTTTTGATTTTTAGGAACTACTCAGGCTGCCGACCTCCTTTAATAATTTTGTGTTCTCCTCTTTTACCATTTGTTTGAAATCGTTTGCATTAATATTGTTCATTTCATTTATCTTTGATTCTGCAGCTTATATCTTTAGTGTTTCAAAAAGCGTAAGTTCTTGGCCTGTTCCTGCAATTTTTACGGTGATGGGCTTATTCCAATTAAAACCTAGTGCTTCGATATGATGGAATGAGACATTGTTTGAAACTTATATCGTTTCAATTCCGTTATAACGTTCCGATTCCTTAAGATATGACCTGTTTTTCAAGGTATCGTAAAACTTGCTCAAATCCAAACTTACAGTAGCCTACACCTGTTAGTATGTAGGCATCGGGTAGCCAGGCCCATAGCCAGACAAGACTGAAGAGGCGTAAATGTTCGGCGAAAAAATTTTCAGAGGGCAAATGTGTAGAAATATATTGATCAAAGGCAACTTTGAAAGCTTCGTAGGTGGTCGAAAGAAATTTGAAAGGGCTTCGCCCTCCCCTTGACTACGGTCTGCTGGTAAAAGCAGGCGACGGTGCGTAAGATGAGAATTTTCAACATGCGGGATGCTCTAAAGCACGGATTGTAACATAACGGATAAAGTTTTAGGCCCCCTAACATTAACGTCAAAAGATAAATTTGTATTTGATACAATTTTATCTTTTATTAACCAAAAGTACAAATTTTATCTTTTGGTTAATAGGCCTACAGTCAAAGATGTTCAGTACTTACAAGTCAAATTTATTTTCATTATGATCGCACGCTGTATGAAGTGACTTTTCGTCAACTATCTGGAAACTGAAATTTAACAACAACGTAACAAAAACGAAAACAAAACATCAATGGCAATTTCATGTGAAAGCAATACAGTACTAAAATAACTAAGGTCAAATTCGTAACAATCGTAAAATTGCTTTATTTTAAACTAAATCCGTTTTTTATCCGTTTTTGTTTTTCTTCTGAACAATGACAATGCCTCCCGCATCATACTCAAAACACAAAAAAGTACCGTAGTAATTGTTAGTAGCTACGGAATTTTGACAAATTAATGACTACGAAGTTTTGACTAGCAAGGAACTGCAGATAGAAAACGGACAAAGAACACATTAAACATTTGCGGAACACAGAAACTTATACATTACCTCTGTAAAATAATTTTCTGTACGTAATTTCGCCGAACCGGTATCAACAACTCTATTCATGAGCTTCTTAAATTATGCTCGGTGCTCACTTGTTGCGGTAAAGTTTATCTAATCTCTTCTTAAGAACCAAGTACAAAATCCTGACCGAATAGCTTCATTTTTCAAACCGTTATAAGTTGTCAACGGGCCCCACTCGTGAGCGAGAACCGACTTTCCTTTGTACCTTGCTAGAGTTAGTACCTTAACAATGGGCTGTATCGGGCGGCTCCAAGTAAATGCGGTGCTATTGCGCCTAAGGAAAAGCAGTTTTTGTTTTGGGGTTTTAATTTTTATTAGCCTTAAAATTCTAATAAAAAAAAAATTCCAACAGCATATTGAAACAAAGCTTGCCACACGTTCAATCCTAATTTGGAATGGTAATGCCCTAAGACGATCAATGGAAAAGGCATGAATTTAGATCCTTCGTAAAGTGTACGAGCCCCACTTATAAAATTGGAGTTCCCAAAAAATCCTTAACCGGTTACTTATTAAATCCTTTCATTCACTTCAACATGCAACCGTCGTGGTGATGGTAATGACAAGACGTGTAAAGTATTACAAATTTTACAAATGGAAATTTTATCTCAAAGTTTATGGCAAGTAACGTCGCTCCAATTCACGTCCGAACCCTGCTAATCTGTGAAGTAGCCTACATCAGCCGATTTACTGCATATGCCAAACTGCATGCTAGAAATTTGCATTTCAAAATGTTGCGATCTGGATGAAGTTTGTATTAAGGATTTTGCACATCAGAATGTACGACAGCAACAATTCCGTTCACCTCAGCACGCTCTGGACTACTTTTATTGCACTGTGCATTTAAGACAGAATGTTGCACTACCGCGTAGTTGTGTCCATACTGGCTGTGCAAACTGCAGTGAAGTAGTATTAGTTACCTGTTTACATCGCGGTTCACACCTATCAATCTATTGCGTCTTCGGAGCGTGCTTGAATGGTTAAGCAGGAAGTCGGTGAAATTTAATCACACCCACCAAACGTCTGCGTTTTGGATGTGGGACTCGGTGAATCCTAATTAGGGCAAATTTCGTAATGATTGGTCCATAATTTGCAGTTAGAAATTACTAATTAACGCCATATTATTCAGCATCAAAGGATCAGTAGAGATAGTGCAAGATTTTCACATGTAAAATTATTTATACTCTGAAGCAGAATCTAATTGATTGTGATTAGTTAAGCTCATCTCAACGTGATTATTAAAAGTTCATTCATATCACTCGCATTGTAAGGTTCATAGCTACTGCAGCAGTATTTAGCTATTAATAGGTCAGTATTTTTCTAGAATTTTAAACATAATTATGAGTCATCCAATAGGTTGTATTTAAACCAATTGCAATTCTAGTCAAGAGCAAATTTTGAACCATGGTTATATGACACCTAATTAGAAAAATTTCAAGCATTAAATGAATATTATGACGCACCCAATTCAGTTTAGTTGACGGTTGAATTGCTCGAATGACTCTCTTGCAGGAATTCTCAAGTTGCCACATGATTATCTAGATTTCCTAAATGACGACAAACATTTTCACATTGTACAATTCGGCATCATATAATCTAAGCCAATTTTCGAGCTAAATTAGACTGCACGGATTGTCCATGATTGATATACCAATAAAATTTCTTGGTATCCAAGCATCGAATGAAATGTCATGTATGCTCAAAAACGATGTCATCTAATGAATTAGCAGAACTTCTGCTTTTCGAATCGTAGTGCTTTATGCATAAGACACGTGAACATGTATTTCACGATAATGGTTGCTAGAATGAATTGTCTATGTGGCTTATGCAATTACCATTGATGGATGATTAGAAGCACAGAATTGATAAGTTAAGGCAACTCAATATGGTTCAGAATTGCCTGATTATCATGCATGTTGCTAGTTTGTCATTTGTATAAATGATGCATCGGTACAGTGTAAGTTAACTAAGGTTATTTGACTGTGTACCAGACATTTATGTTAAGGTGAGTGTGTGATCACCTACAAGATAAGGTGGAGTAGAGTAATCCTCTGATGAATATGCCTCATGTGATTCAGTCTATTATTAAACAGTTACACTATATTGTTTGCAATACTGAAAGTCAAAGAGCTAGTCAGAGCTAATGGTATAGACCGTCTCGAGATATTTGTTTACTTTTTAAAGCTAGTTTACTTATAAATAAGGCACTGAAATGCCATTCATCTGGATTTGCACAAATGTTTGACTACAAAGGTTACTAATTGGATGTTGCTTTCCAATCTGAATACATATTCGCATGTTAGCATTTAATCTGAGTTATTCATTGTCGATAAGAATGTACACAATGTATGCAAGACTCAGTACTGGAAATTAAGTAGACTGTTCATTGACAAATTACTATGTTCACATGTTGTCACGTAAACGTGAATTGCTGACTAAGCCATTGTATGCATAGGCAACAATTTTGACTCAGACCAAGTGCTAATAGTCTTTTACCTGGAGTAAATCTAAGTTGTGTCTGATCAATTTCATATCTATTCAGCATGACAGTTTCTTGCATATAAACTTTTTTATGCAAATGACTGATGTAAATGATTGTAAGCTTTTCCGATCAAATTACTGATAGGCAAACAGCTCTTCTTCACTAGTTCGGCTTAGCAATATAGCTATATAACTAAAAAATCTGTATCTATGCAAATCTGTACTATGTAGGGATCTAGATCAGGATGTTGAATGAACTAAGAATAACTACCTATTTTGTAATGCCAATATCCAATGTCTCGACTGTTCATGAATTGATACAATTTTGTCCACTTTATTACGTCACAACAATCCTATTATAGTACTTACATTATACATTGCGGCCTGGTGTAAAATCATGAAAACTCGTGAGGACACGATAATTAGGCCATTACTAAATCTTTGGTCAAATCTAATTTGGAATACATTCAAAACTAGGTCGTAGAAAAAT
This sequence comes from Holothuria leucospilota, assembly GCA_029531755.1. Lineage (NCBI taxonomy): Eukaryota > Metazoa > Echinodermata > Holothuroidea > Aspidochirotida > Holothuriidae > Holothuria > Holothuria leucospilota. The sequence goes on along the minus strand of CM055977.1, from coordinate 25,428,394 downwards.
TTCTACAGCTACATTTGGTGACACTAAAATTCAAGCTAATTAAGCCAAATTGACTAGCCTTGAACATATCCTTGTTCATCAAACTATTGGACTATTGGACATTTCAAACTTTATGCTAATTTAGAAACCTTGTGAAAATACCTCAAGATTAGCTCTAAAGAAAGAAGATCATCAGTTTCATGTATTCGTAATTAATGACACTTCATAATTGATTGCAAACAATGCTATATTACTTATGGGCCAAATCCAGTCTATAACAATTGTCTGATGAATAATTGAATACCATTAGTACTTGGAATGACTCGCTAAACGAGACTATACCAGACACCACTTTAGCGAAATCACTCCTGAATGTATTGCATGATAGTAATCTGAATATTCTAATTTAAGTACTACAATTTGTAATTTTCCAAACATAACAGTCTCCATGATATCACATGTGTGCAATTGTTAGAAATCTTAAGCATGTACCTAAAATGCATTAATTAGTAATGCTTAATCATGACTTTGCATTGCAGAATTCGAACACATATAGTATTAATCTATTCAGTTGATTATCATAACCAGTATCACCTATCTAGCATTGATAGAACGTCAATTGTGAAGCTCAATATTACGCAAAACGTGCAGTGACATTAAATACATCATCCAGCGGAAAAGTCGATTACATTCTTATAGATACAAATACGACTTAAATTTCACTTAATCCTATTGAATTAAGTCCGCATTTGCCAGTTCATGAAGTGATTAACTGAATGTAATCAAAGTTATTGTTGATCCTCATGTGCAAGTCACTACAAGTGTAATTTGAAGTGTCAAAAAACGACTTATCAGAGAAGTGTATATGGACTTGTATTACAGCATCGCTGTGAATCCTGGTTTGAACATGATTTTACTGCAAGAGTCTAATTATCAGTTTAATCAACGTTTCAGATCAATGCTCCTATGTTGACACTTTTACATTAGACGTCAATAATTTTCGAATTATCTTGTATCACAAATTAGTTAATTGTCACTGAATGCATTTCACATTATCGATTCTAACTCATTAATACTTGCAGATGGATTGACATTAATATTATGACAGAATTTGACATCTGTAATCAGTACCTCGACAGAACTCACATATAGTAAATCTGTGTGTTCGTTTTCATTCTATTTAAAATGATCAAATGGAGCTGAACATGAGTGAGCTAGATGACTCTGAATTGCGAAAATCACTTGACTTCAGTCGATTAGGTTCGTAATACTTGACACGTGCAAGCATCAATTAGATTAGAGACTAAAAGTTGATTCCATTGAATAATGACAGAGTTGATCAATTGTATTCTAGTACAACGTACAAGCATGGCCTATCCAATTGGATTATAAAGTATTTTGTGTACCAGATAGTCCACATTGGACGCTATGAGTACTTCTGTATCAACGTAAGCTGAAATCAATTATCCAATTTAGCATTGTTCGAAATTGCAGCCTACTTCGATAGTGATTCTAGGATTGAAGAAAATATCGACTTGTATGTTTATGAGAAGTCATGAATTTCAGGCATTTCGTTGTCGTAAATAACTTTCAGCAAATCGTAGATTAGTTATTTGTTTGTATTTTTCAGTAATTTTGCAAGTCTATTACATAACTAGCTGTACACATTGATTTTTAGCATTCACTTTACTAAATATTTCTGTGATATTCGTAATTATTTCTGGCATACCTGTGTCAGTTTCCTACTGAGGCTTGTTTATCATTGTCATCATTGAGTCACCAGTGTAATTTTCTAATAAGATATTAATATGTGTTTTAAGTAATTGATCAACAATACTGTTGACACAGATCGAAGTCACATTCCGTACTCTTAGTCATGAAAATGCATCAGTGGAACATAGCTCTGTAACTATCAAATTCAATGCTAAACGTGACAAATTGTCAAATATACTGAATGTCTAGTATAAAGGCCATTCTCAAAAGTTTACAACTTCCGTTGACATCTAATGTATATCGATTAGTCTAACAATGTAACGTATTGAAGCCTAATAATCTCATACATTTAGACATTCAACATTAGATAATCATGTTAGCGATTGCCATATCTGTAAGCATCATTTGCTGATATGTTTACTTTTACTAAAGTAAGATCACTTTCAGCATAGTTTCATGCAATAACATTATATGTAACACTATATGCCTTAGAATTACGATTACAACTGTTCACTGCATCAATAGAGTACGATTTAGATGTTGCATTTATAATATTCAATATACTGTCAATTATCGGTCAGCACTTAGTATAAGCTAACTATACCATGTTGATCTTCATAACATGTTGCAATCATCCAGGGTGCACATAAACTAGAAACTGGTTATTGAACCTTACAGATTCTTGAATGACTAGTTAAAGTTCTCATACTTGCACTAGCATTTATCGAGAGTTCATCTGACTTATGATAGTCTAACAATTAGTCATTAATAGCCTTAATATCCAATTTATAATTTTATTCCTAGAATCAAGTTAGCAATTCATGATTTCAATGGCATAACGTAGTCACCACAGTCTGGATAAATCTGTATTTAGACATATGACATCCATGGATCAGTGTCGATATATGAAGTTACCACACTTTATTATCTACACCTTATTCCTTTACAGCACTATTAGAAAACATTTAGCAGACTTAAGGATTGTACACTTGAAATAGACATGCTATAATATTCGTGAATTGCATTCAAGATATGATTCAATCATGCAATTAGATCAAAAGTTACTTAGACAGGAGCGAATGAGTATGAAGAATTGCAATATGGTAGCAAAGATGTTATCAAAATTTTGCATATGAATTTCTAGATCATGAATACATTTCTACGTTCAATAATTAAGTGCTTATAAAACTTATAACTCTTGGAACTTCTGCATTATAGTACTATAGAATTCATGCCACGATCATAAGAATTCAAACCTATTGTGAACTTTGCTCCGAAAACGATCATTCAGTACAGTGCGACTTGACTTAAGGTCAACTAAATTGCATCATAATGTTGCTACAATACTAGATAATTAGTCTGCATGTACTCTAGCAATCTATAGTATGTCTTCAATTATTCAAGCAACTTCATTATGATGCAACATGTCATATCCAGATAAGTCTGTCATTGGCATTAGTCATGTCTTTCATACTTTCCTTGTTACTAATTAGTATGCTTCAATAAGGACAATGCTTCATTAAGTTATGAAAATACATTTGATTTACATGTAAGTCAAAATGACCGACAGTCATTGAAAGTCTTCATAGATTGTCATGCATGTTCAAATAGCGTTATACGATTTTCTACATTTACAATTGCACATTGACAATAGAGTGAGACTTATGAATTGTATGAATCTTAGGTAAATTTATCTTTATACTGTTAAATTACTTAATGATATTACAGCCTGCATTTGATAAGGTGTCAACTGTTACAATGTCAAATATTGCTTGAACACTATTAGACTCAGTATCAGAATAAGGAAATGAATTGTTAATTCTACCAATGTTAAACAATTTCTATGTGTATACGAATTTTGGTAGGTCATTACGACAGGTTACAGTCCTAAACTAATAATCTTTAGAATACAGTCCATATAAGTCGAAATCATGACCACCAACATAATGGATCTATTTGCTGGACTACAGAATGGAATTATGTTGATAAATGCTATTATTATGATGAATGAAGTCGAAATAAGTTTCGTATTTGAATCAGAATGTTGACCGATATTTAAACAATTTGGTTTAGCATTAATCATGAGATGCAACTACTAATCGTGAAATAAGCGAGTGGATGTAATTATCAAATTTATTTAGCGTCAACATATATTGAAAACATAATAAACGTAGATCTCGATGTGATCTTCAACTATGTTCTAATTTTACGTAAATGGAATATCTATTTCCCTGCAACATGCCAGTTAATGTAATTTTGCAGTACGATAGCGTATCAGTAGATCATTGCATAGTTTCAATTTTGCAACGATCTTCCAGTCGATACTAAGATTAGCTCATTCTGACATAATATTAATCTGTGACTTTGATACATGACGATCATTAGCATTATTAACAAACATCTGATCTTATCACAACGATGTACTATAACTATCATATGCTAACTTAGATTGCCTTTTGTATAGTAGATAGCTTTAGCAGGAATACATGATTCAGACTGTTGCAAAGCATTTATGTTAAGTTATTGACCGCTTCATAGAGATCACTGTATTTTCTTACTGTAATGCTACTGTAGTGCTGTAACTTGATTTGAATGGTGTTGCATTATCGTTACAATATCTCGCTTTGTAGCTAGAATCAGAAAGCTAATTTGCATAGACAGTGCCCTTGTCACAATATCAACTTGGTTCGAAATCTGGTCTACATGTCATGATCTAAGCCATGAAGCTTAAATAGATTCGCATTGACAACATTAAAATTATTTAATGCTACATGAATATTGAAATATGTTAATCTCAGACAACAGAATTAGACCGTAACATCGATATGTACTCGTCTACGCTGAAGCATTTCTATTATGCAATAGCAATTGTAAGGTCTAAATTTAAATATTCATACGTGATTTTATTGCTGAAACAGTCGAAAACTCTGTATGTGATATACACTAATTACATGTTGCTGTCAATTCATGTATGAATTAAGTGCTGCTAACATAGTGTAATACATGTTGGCTTGCATCTGACCGTTTAAGTATAGCATAGTGAACGGTGTACACTTTAGACGTAGTGCAAATTACGTTTGCAGATCACTATTCAACTCTATTTGATATTCATGACATCAATGTTAAGTCATTAACACAGTGTCAAGCATTTGAGTGAATGGTCAGTGATAATGAATACATGTGTGAAAGTAGCTGTCCCTGGCATTACCCTATATTAGCATCAAGTGAACTAACTGGCAAATGTCAGCAAGTCAAACGTGTTAATACATGGTCATATGGTATCCAAGACATTATTCTCAAAATTAGAACATTCAAGCTATTTACGATCTTGAAACGACTGTAATTACAGTTGAGTATTTTTGCTTTCTCAGTTGTAATGCTCAGAAATAGCACTCATAACTAGAATCTTTGAGAAATAGTAACATAGTCATTTTACAATACAATTCGTCACTACTAAATGTTACTATGTCTTCATCGAGCGAAATCTATGATGCATAGAAATTACTGACCATTCTAGCAAGTTCAATATGCACGATTTGATGTGCAGTAGATTACCTTCTCTTGCATACCAATCAATCAAGAGTTTGAGAATTGCATATTCCATTTCAATTATCAATGTTAAATTTGTATTGCAAGCTAATTGCACACAATTAAATCTCTATTCATACTCCTTGGTCATATTTTAATTATTTATCTGTATAAGATAATGTTACATGCATATTGTTTGGATGTTTCAATCTCTTGCGATCGCTTTATTTCTTTGTTGAGTGCATAGTTCTATTGTAAAAATGAACTATGCATTTATACTGATGTAAGATTAGTAAATAGGCTAATTATCTGAATTTACATAAATCTTGCCATTTTTTTTATGTTTCGATTATGACTTTGATCATGGATCAAATGAATGTCAATTTTATTTAGTGATACTTGAGATATAGCATGAGCATTTTATTCATCTAACTCAGGTTTAGTAATGTTGCAATGCATCATTTCTTCTAGAAGTGCCTAGAACTCATGTTTGAGAAAGCATTTCACAATCATACCAGTGGTCTAGAATTTCATGATTAAATAGATGAGTTACCACATATGAACTTAATGACAGCTAGGATCAAGACTTACATGATAACTTTTGCCATTAGTATGTGATTAAAGACAAGATAAGTCTCTTAACATATACATCTGTATGAATTTCTTACTAGGATGATGTATATGTCATGAACAGAGTATTACATATGTGTGTTACTAAAATATCAGCAATGGTGATCTTAGCTTAACATGCTTTACAAATCATGGAATTGTGCATAAGGAACTCTGCAACTCGCTCAGATGTAGATTTTATAGTAGATACATATATTAGAGTAATATTATTGCAGTATATTATACGCAAAGGTTACATAGGCACGTCCAATGTGTTGCAGCATTCTGTCTTGTATACAGTGAAGTTGGGATACATGTCTCTCGTTAAGGGTGTCAATGGATTTCGTTCTATGCAACGCTATTGATTTAGTATTTCTAAAAATGATATAAGACGCGCATTCAGATTGTCTTTAGTAGTTTGACATTTATGATGTATATTGCAATGTCCTAATCTATGTTTAGAAGACAATATAATTGTTAAAGCAAATTATTAATATTCGATTATTTTTAATTTATCATCATTTCAATGTGTCTGATTGTAAATCATTAAATGACACTGATATACCAGTACTGACAAAGATTTAATTACTGGTCCTAACTATTGCATGAACTTTAACACAAATGCTATTTGTTTGTGTATAGCTTGTACCACACCTAAAAACATCAATTTAGCTACAAATGTTGATGGTAGAACATGTTTACTTAGGTGGATGATACAATCAATAGCTGCCTGAGCTGCACATAATGTCAGTCATCAGTTTATTGATACCTCATGTTGACAGTCACATATTTGGTATCAATTGTAGACCATAAACTACTATGTCAGTTTACAGTAAGAAATAAATTTGATTAATGGTATCAGAAACAATAACTACACTATGTTCGAAAGACATTAGATACAATGTTTTAGTGTCATTATAGACTGGTCAATTACCTATCAATATCAAAGAATAAGATTATATTCAAGTCACTTCAATTTTAGGTCACGATTAGTTGTACTCATAATTTGCTTATTCACGTGAATATAAAATAACAAATTTTATGTTAAATGCATTCTATTTAGCTAAATATGTATTATCAATAACAAGAATCAATAATCTTTTGAATATATTCTGACATATAGCAAAGGCACCATAGCTTCTGCCTAATTATTTAACAGAAATTCCTGTTCTAATCTGAAATGCAAGTTCTATTCACATAATCAATACAATTTGTACATAACTTAAACACATGTACAAGACTTCCTTCTTAACATCTGTACTTATTGACTTATGCGTTACCATTATATTGTACTCAAATTCATAAATTGAAATAGATCAATTTCATATTGAATTAAATAGTCATTGCCAGACAAGCTGTCATTTGTATAGCACAACATTCACAGCTTACAACACAAAATAACATCATGTTTATGCAATTTACACTGTAACCAGATGTCACTTACTATTACATAGTATTACATCTGCAAACATACTTCACATATACTTTGACTTATCTATCTTATGACTGTAAATAGTCATGTTAGATATGAATTAGAATATTTTTTAGTATCTGGACGAACTATGATAACTTACGTTATGTTGTTTCATTTTAACGCATCCATGCATTATCCAGATTGCAATGAGCATGCTACCCTAAGATTATAATTGAACTCATGGAAATGTGTGAGCATGTAATGAAACAGGTTGTCATTAGCTACTTCATGAACATTAGCACATCGAAATGCATATTACGCGTCTCAATGAATTCATATCATTATTTTTACACTCACTTTAAAAGTCAAGTGTAACTTAAGTGAGCGTTGAACTTCATTTAACATCTTCATTTACAAGACATACAAATTCTCAGAATACATCATTTTGCAATAATGAAATATTCATGTCAAGCTAATGTTAAGTAATAGTGCAATATTCCTTGTATCACTAAGCTTGTTTCTAGTCCAAAGACATATACTTGTATACTTATTCAAGAAAATTATTACTTGCATGTATATTACTTGTACTTTAGTGACATAAACATTACCTATGTTAGAACTTACTTATGAATTCAAATTAAGACCAGCCCACCCTAATCAGTTGGATGCAATATTTCCTGGTATCACAAGCATAAAGTTGACAGGTCGACATAGCGGACTAAATCAGCTTTGTTAAGTCATTTCATGGTGCAATTCAATTGTCGCCTCTAACGTGCTGTTCTGCTTGGTAATGATGTTAAGTTTTTGCTATGAAGATGCTCGTAGTTTGACACATATTGGTTAAAATGCGTTAAATTTAATGTATTTCATGATCTAATTAATTGTTAACATAATATGCTCATTTAGCAATGACTTTTTACAATAAATAGTCAGGTTGAAACTATCTTGGATCTAGTCCAGTCTATGAAGCCTGGACTCATTCAGTAAATACTAAACTGTATCTATTAACGATTTTTGACAGTACCTACTTGTTACTGAAAGTTTGCTTATTGAGCAAAAGTTACTCATTACGAAATTTTGTCCCTATTAAGGATTTCACCCGAGTCCCCACCAAAAGCGACGTTTGGTGGGGTGATTAAATTTCACCCGACTTCCTGCTTAACTCATTCAAGCACGCTCCGCAAGACCGCAATAGATTGATAGGTGTGAACGCGATGTAAACAGCGTACTAATACTACCTTCACTGCAGTTTGCACAGCCAGTATGGACACAACTACGCGGCTAGTGCACACATAGTCTGTCTTAACTGCACAGTGAATAAAATAGTTCAGAGCGTGGGTGAACGGTGTGCGGAGTTTCTGTTGCAAAACTTAACAAACTTTCCAGATCGCACACATTTTGAAATGCAAAATTTCTAGCATGCAAGTTTGGCTATATGCAGTAAACGTCGGCGATGTAGGCCTATCCAAGATTAGCAGGGTCGGACGGAATTGGTAGGCGTACTGCCATATTTGAAGATAAAATTTTCGCATTGGTAAAATTCTGTAATACTTTACGCTGCATTACCATCACCACGACGGTTGCAGTATGAAGTGAAGAAAGGATTAAAAGGAACCGGTAACGGGATTTTTCTGGGAACTCCATTTGTATAAGTGAGGGCTCGTACACTTTACGAAGGACTAAATTCCATGCCTTTTCATTGAGTCGTCTTGGGCATTTACATCGTTCCAAATTAGCGATTACCGTGGGCAAGCGTTCTGTTGTCAATATGCTGTTGGAATTGTTTTTTTTTTTTTATGAAAGAAGGCTAATATAAAAAATTAAAACCCCAAAACAAAAATGTGCTTTTCCTTTAGGCGCAATAGCCACCGACATTTACTTGGAGCCGCCCGATTACAGCCCCATTGTGTAAAGGTACATTCCTGCATAGCAATGGGTACAAAGGAAGTCGGTTCTCCGCTACGAGTGGGGCCCGTTACAAACTTATAACGGTTCTAAACAATGAACGCATATTCGGTCAGGATTTTTGTACTTGGTTCTTAAGAAGAGATTAGATAAACCTTTACCGCAACAAGTGAGCACCGAGCATAATTTTAAGAATGCCTCATGAATAGAGTTGTTGATACCGGTTCGGCGAATTCACGCTACAGAAAACATTTACTGAGGATGATAAGTTTCTGTGTTCCGCAAATGTTTAATTGCGTGTTCTTTGTCCGTTTTCTATCTGCAGGTTTCCTGCAGTCAAAACTTCGTAGTTCATTAATTTGTCAAAATTCCGTGTAGCCTACTACAATTTACCTACGGTACTTCTTTTTGTGTTTTGATGTATGACTGCGGGAGGCATTGTCATTGTTCAGAAGAAAAACAAAACAGGATAAAAACGGATTTAGTTTAAATAGATAAAGCAATTTTTACGATTGTGTTACGAATTTGCCTTAGTTATTTTAGTTACTTTATTGCTTTTCACATGAAATTGCCATTTTGATGTTTTTGTTTTTCGTTTTTTCGTTTCCGTTGTTGTTTAAATTTCCAGTTTCCGCGATAAGTTGACGGAAAAGTCACTTCATACAGCGTGCGTATCATTATGAAAATAGATTTGACTTGTACGTACTGAACATCTTTGACTGTAGGCCTATTAAGCAAAAGATAAAATTTGTATTTTTGGTTAATAAAAGATAAAATTTGTATCAAATACAAATTTTATCTTTTGGACGTTAATGTGTAGGGGGCCTAAAACTTTTATCCTGTATGTTACAACTCCGTGCTTTTACGAGCTATCCCGCATGTTGAAAATTCTCATCTCTACGCACCGTCGCCTTACTCTACCAGCAGACCCGTAGTCAAGGGGAGGGCGAAGCCCCTTTCAAATTTCTTTCGCCCACCTACACAGCTTTCAAGTTGCCTTTGACTCCCTCTGAAAATTTTTTCGCCCCGAACCCATTTCGCCTTCTTCAGTCCTTGTCTGGCTATGGGCCTGGCTACCCAATTGTCCTACATACTAAGCAGGTGTAGGCTACTGTAAGTTTAGATTTGAGCAAGTTTTTACGATACCTTGAAAAACAGGTCATATCTTAAGGAATCAGAACGTTATAACGGAATATTGAAACGATATAAGTTTCTAAACAATGTCTCATTCTGTCATAATCGAAGCACTAGGTTTTAATATTGGACTAAGGCATCACCGTAAAAATTGCAGGAACAGGCCAAGAAACTTTACCGCTTTTTTGAAAACCTAAAAAGATATAAGCTGCAGAATCGAAGATAAATGAAATGAACAATATTAATGCAAACGATTTCAAACAAATGGAAAAAGACGGAGAACACAAAATTTATTAAACGGGAGGTCGGCAGCCTGAGTAGTTCCTAAAAATCAAAAAGGCCAAACTTAAGGTGACCTACGGTGCTGAATTTTTCCTGAATGCCATTAGCTGGAAGATGTGAGACCCGTAAATTTACCTTCCCCTTGGACATGTAGATGAAGTCTTAAATTTCTGAACATGAAATCTCAAAATGAGGAATGTTCAGATGTTTTACTTTTACAAGTTCTAGGAAGTGCCATTTACTGCAATCTGGGAGCCATATATTTCTGGGCGAGAATTTTCTTTACATGTAATCTGATCGAGGCATTCCGCCTAGATAGGGTCTGAAATTACGGTCCTTCACATTGCCACGAACGAATCCCAGAATGAAAATGCAGTCAAATTCAACGATAGCTTCAAAGGGGTTAAAAAAAAGCATCGCTTCGGGGAAAGTCTCGGGGTTTACGTTACTATCATCACCTATGAAGTAAGACTTAGGCGTATTCATCGCTAGTTATCTATTCTGACCCAAAGTAGGAGCTGTTTTTGCCCTGATACTCGTTATAACCTTGTAAACATGTAAGTATAATGTAACGGATACACCTAGCAATCCGATGATGGTGATGATGTTTGTGTGTAATACTTACCATTATTGGTACTAGATATGCGAACAACGTTTGTTACGCGGTGGGGCCTATTCGCACGACTACTAGCGGCCGTGCGGACAAGATGCGGTGATTGTTTGCCCGCACGGCAGTCGTGCGGACAAGTAATCGCAAACTGTTGTCCGCACGGCAACTGAACGGTGGACCGTGACGATAATAAAATACTAGTAGTCTAGGCCCTAGGCCTGTCATTCTCACTGGAAAGTACGCATGTCCTGGGCAGTTTTTACGGCCCTAACTCGCTGCTTCAGAGGGGAGGGGTTGGAATTATGCTGCAATACGAAGTTACTGAACGTCTGATGCATGTACATGGCATAGGCCTACCGTATAATCGTAAGTTACTTTGGTCCTCAGGCTGTCAAGTTCTCTCCCTCGTCTCATGTTTACAGGAAGGGAGGACATTGAGTGTATACTTGTACGGTAAGATTGCATACTTGTACTTTGCAGTTAGTCAGGGTCACCCTGCCGCGTGGAAAAGTGTACAGTTGGTCATTTCACTTATTGTCCCGAATTCCAAAAAATAAATTAATAAACATAAAAAAAAAATCTCATCTCACGTGGTAGCTAGGGTCACACTGAGATGGGGATCCTTGGATTGCTGTACCTTAAAGGCAGTCTGCAGTCACCCTAATCAGAGTGGGTGTACCCTGTCACTCTAGTTCATGACTGGCCTATTTTGATCATGTGACAATATTTTTGTTGGTGAATTGTGAAATTCAGGAGAATTTCTCCTTGCTTTACCTATTGTTTGTAATAGTTATGTTCAAAATATCTTCAGAGGTGCTTGTAATGCAATAAGAGGAGATTTGCAAGAGTTTACCGATTTTTCAAAGATAATTTTGGGGCGACTGTCTATTGCCTTTTAAGATATTATAAGCATACTACTTAGTAATGTCCTTGCCATGGCTTAGAAAAAAAAAATGCACAAACAGATCTGGCCACTACCGACACTAGGAAAAGGTAATTCTATCCCCTCTTCCCTCCCTCTCCCACTCCCTGTGGAAGTCTATCCCCCTCCCTCTCCCCTTCCCTGTGGTAGTCTATGCCAAGTCAAGAGCGGCGATTTGTTCTCAATACAGGATGGGGGGGGGGGGGGGACACGACCAGATTTTCCAGCAAGTTACTGTGTGAAAAATCAAAGTCAATAAGCAATTTCTCAAATATTGGGGCCCGTCTCCCCTGGGATCGCTGCCCATGGTCTATGCAGATTTCTTTTCCATGCAGGAAAATTTGCTTAATACATGGACCAGACTGACCTTGTTCAAAAAAGCACTTCATACTTTATCCTCTTATTTCTGAAAGCTGGACAATCCACCAAATGCTGTTCCAGAGATCGCCACCTGGTACGATGGGGTAATTCTGTGACAGGAATACCATGGTGGTATAAATTTGACAGTGCATGGTGCCCAAGGGGCTGCATACAAGCTAAGCTACACCCTTACCAGAACTCCTATCCCACTCCCAATTAATGTCAATGGTAGATACGGGAAAAAACACTGAATTTTCAGGTGGTCAAATTTTATCGGTACAGATTTCCCCGGCTATTATTCATCCTCGGCCCCCATCTTTCCCTCCACTTCCCCATCCTAACCAAATGTGTAAAAATATATTGAGTCAAAGGCAAAAGGTCAAAGGCTTCGCCCTCCCCTTGACTACGGGTCTGCTGGTAGACAGCTAGGCGACGGTGCGTAGAGATGAGAATTTTCAACATGCGGGATAGCTCGTAAAAGCACGGAGTTGTAACATACAGGATAAAAGTTTTAGGCCCCCTACACATTAACGTCCAAAAGATAAAATTTGTATTTGATACAAATTTTATCTTTTATTAACCAAAAGTACAAATTTTATCTTTTGGTTAATAGGCCTACAGTCAAAGATGTTCAGTACGTAGGCTACAAGTCAAATTTATTTTCATTATGATACGCACGCTGTATGAAGTGACTTTTCCGTCAACTTATCGGAAACTGGAAATTTAAACAACAACGGAAACGAAAAAACGAAAAACAAAAACATCAAAATGGCAATTTCATGTGAAAAGCAATAAAGTAACTAAAATAACTAAGGCAAATTCGTAACACAATCGTAAAAATTGCTTTATCTATTTAAACTAAATCCGTTTTTATCCTGTTTTGTTTTTCTTCTGAACAATGACAATGCCTCCCGCAGTCATACATCAAAACACAAAAAGAAGTACCGTAGGTAAATTGTAGTAGGCTACACGGAATTTTGACAAATTAATGAACTACGAAGTTTTGACTGCAGGAAACCTGCAGATAGAAAACGGACAAAGAACACGCAATTAAACATTTGCAGAACACAGAAACTTATCATCCTCAGTAAATGTTTTCTGTAGCGTGAATTCGCCGAACCGGTATCAACAACTCTATTCATGAGGCATTCTTAAAATTATGCTCGGTGCTCACTTGTTGCGCTAAAGGTTTATCTAATCTCTTCTTAAGAACCAAGTACAAAAATCCTGACCGAATATGCGTTCATTGTTTAGAACCGTTATAAGTTTGTAACGGGCCCCACTCGTAGCGGAGAACCGACATCCTTTGTACCCATTGCTATGCAGGAATGTACCTTTACACAATGGGGCTGTAATCGGGCGGCTCCAAGTAAATGTCGGTGGCTATTGCGCCTAAAGGAAAAGCACATTTTTGTTTTGGGGTTTTAATTTTTTATATTAGCCTTCTTTCATAAAAAAAAAAAAAAACAATTCCAACAGCATATTGACAACAGAACGCTTGCCGACGGTAATCGCTAATTTGGAACGATGTAAATGCCCAAGACGACTCAAAGAAAAGGCATGGAATTTAGTCCTTCGTAAAGTGTACGAGCCCTCACTTATACAAATGGAGTTTCCAGAAAAATGCCGTTACCGGTTCCTTTTAATCTTTTCTTCACTTCATACTGCAACCGTCGTGGTGATGGTAATGCAGCGTAAAGTATTACAGAATTTTAACAATGCGAAAATTTTATCTTCAAATATGGCAGTACACCTACCAATTCCGTCCGACCATGCTAATCTTGGATAGGCCTACATCGCCGACGTTTACTGCATATAGCCAAACTTGCATGCTAGAAATTTTGCATTTCAAAATGTGTGCGATCTGGAAAGTTTGTTAAGTTTTGCAACAGAAACTCCGCACACCGTTCACCCACGCTCTGAACTATTTTATTCACTGTGCACTTAAGACAGACTATGTGTGCACTAGCCGCGTAGTTGTGTCCATACTGGCTGTGCAAACTGCAGTGAAGGTAGTATTAGTACGCTGTTTACATCGCGTTCACACCTATCAATCTATTGCGGTCTTGCGTATGGAATGCGAATTACGCAAAGTTCGTTAATAAGGGCGTAATCGTTAGTAACAGTGGCGTGCATTGAGTTAATAACGGCGTGATTTTCAACAACAGCGTGGTAAATGTTGGTAATAACGGCCTGATTTTAAGAAACAACGTGGTTAATATCGGCAACAATGGTGTAACTTTAAGTAGCAAGGCGGTAAAAGTAGTTAACAGCGGCGTGTTACGAAGTGGCCTCGAACAGCAAGAGGTTAACAACGGCGTAATCCTTATCAATAGCAAGCTAAATGTCTTTAACGACCTTTCCGCGTTCAACGGGCTGATTGTAAGTAATCATGTAATATGAGTTAACAACGTGAAAGCAGTCAATTTCGCTGTTTCAGTCAACGCAAATGCGCCGTTATTAACTCAATGTATGCCGCTGTTACTAACGATTACGCCGTTATTGACGAACTTTGCATAATTCGCGTTCCATACTTGCGGAGCGTGCTTGAATGAGTTAAGCAGGAAGTCGGGTGAAATTTAATCACCCCACCAAACGTCGCTTTTGGTGGGGACTCGGGTGAAATCCTTAATAGGGACAAAATTTCGTAATGTCTGGATATTCCCTGTTCGTCTTGCTACACCCCCTAGCCTTCACAATGTGATTGGCCCAACAATCCCACAACACAATAATTTGATCGTTGATTTGCCAATACACATGCAGGTTTTTTCACTTTCATGAGAATTTCTCAATCCATGCATAATTTTTTTTTTAGTTCCTAAAAATTTGTTATTTTTTTACACAAATTTTACTTCAAAAAAGTAGCGTATGTGGCAAGTACCAGAATGTATCTAAGGACACCTAATTTTTCAAAAATTTTAAAAGGGGAGGGGGCACCCACTCCCTTAGACCCCACCCCCAGGCCGGCGTTCACACAACATACTGCATACGCCACTATCTAGTTGTGCCCCCTCATCGAACTGTTTGTCCCCCCCCCCCCATCCGAATGAAAAGTCTGGTGATGCCACTGTTTACAAGTTGGGATGATATGTTCTTATTTGCCCTTTCCACTGCCCTCGAATCCCTCCGAACAAAAACAACTTTATTTTCTTCACAGTATTTATACGGAGTGCATTTTCTAGAGTCTCATAGGTATCAAACTCAGAATTCACCTCCATGTTGTTGCACTGCAGCGGCTGGCACAATTATTTTTTCCCATGGGGTTATGGGCAAATTATGTCAATGGACCAATCAGCTTCTTGGAAATAGGCCGCACCCCTAATTCCAAAATGACAGCTTTTCGACCCTTTTATTGTAATTCTGACACCGGATTATGAAAGAACAGGCCAAATAAGCCCAATCTTTATAGCTGTAACCCTCACCTTAAACCTAACCATGATTTTGAAACAAATTTGAAAAATTTTGAAAATCAAATTTGCCCATAACCTCGTGAGGAAAAAAAATGAGGCCTGTGGCTGGCAGAAATCACGACCTCAGTCATACGTATGCATATGTTGCTGCATCGCTATATCCCTATCTTACGCATAGGTACGGCGTACGTACGTACGTACGTACTGTACGTCCGTATGCGGTCTGTACCTATACGTACGTATATACTGTTTAGAGATGGTGAAATGAACGTATGCAGTGCGTGGGTGCTTCTCTCTTTGCCGTGCGGATAACCGATCATTGACTGTTTGCTCGCACGGCTGCTAGCAGACGTGCGAATAGCCACCACGTTGTTACGCCGTGCAAAGAATTCAGTTATTTTCCGCCCCTAAAAAAAGTTATTTTCCGCCCCTGGTTTTTAGGGGCGGAAAACACAGGTTCGAGGAGGGGCGGAAAGTAACGGCATAGAATGGAATACCTGCGCTAGTTGAGCGTGCTTGACAAACTAAAACTAAATTTTCTTATCATTGAACGTCTCTCCGTATACATTGATGTTTTTTGCACAGTATAGTAGAGACCCCGAATTGGCGCACACCCAAAATTGGCGCACCTTCAAAAATTACTAGCTATCACAGTAGCAACGTTACTGTAGCGAGCCTAACGTTTTTGAACATATCAGGTATTTTGTTTTTCACGATAATGAGTCCATTTCAGGTACATGCATATCTTAATATGATTATTTTTCAAGCATTTTATAACTGCATCCCACACTTGTGTGTAATTTTAATATCTAGAAATAATACTCTCCAAAAACAACGAAAATTACCTCGCCCTGGTGTGCACTGTCCCAAGTATTGCTTCATCTGACGTATTTATGCCTGCACAGTGTGCTGAGTTTATAACCTAGGTTATAAGGTTATTATACTCTGTTTGTAACTTGACCAAATTTCCCGTCTTTTTAGGCAGGTTAGGTCAGCGAGTTAATACAAGTTTTGCATGATACTGTATGTGAGGCAACCAAGCGCCTTTCCCGCGAAGCGGGCTATGTTGCTCAGTACCTCTACTACAAGGACTACGCAATACAGCTTGCTACGTAGGCACCTGTACGTAACTGTACAAAGTCAGTGAACATTGTTACACACTACACATATAGAAAATGCGCCACTTTCGGGTGTTGTTAAGACTGACATCGAAGAAAATTTCGAGTCAAATCAAGCTTTCTTTTACTAATTTCTGGATGGGAGTAGGAAAAGTGTGGGTATCAATGCATCCGTAAGTTACTACACATTTGGAAAAGGCAAACAGGAGAGTGTTTAGAGTTATTTTATTCTAAATATCGGCTTGGAAATGCTTGGAAGCGTCAATTTCGGGGCAACCATGCTACATACTTATGCTGACTTTTGTTTCTCGCTAGCACTTAGTGCATTGCAGTGTGTGCGCGAATACAGTACGTATACACGTATGTCAATGTATACAGTGCTGTGCATGCATATGGACGTGTACGTACAGTGGTGTGAATAAGTTCTAATACAACATACAACTGCAGCTGCACCATATAGCGCTAAGGCTTGGTAGTTCATACCAAAGACAGTATAGCGCCGAAGGCGCAAGACCGGTTACTTACACGAAAGTGCACACAATTGCGCGTAGTATGCCATGGAGCAGAGCGTCCGCCATTTTAGTAAGCAACTTTGATCGTATGGAACGCCGGAAATGCAGCGTTTTGTAAATGGATTGACGTGACTTACATATAAAATCAGTATCTCGATTAACAACGATGCGATTTCAATGGGAGTTCCACCGTTGGGTTTGGTATTTTCATTTAGCATTGGACTATTCTTTTAAAAACTAATTCAAAGAACAGTCCAACACTAAATGTAAACTACATATATTATAGAGCAAAATTTCCACTCAGTGTAAAAACGCACATGTGAAAAACGCACATGAATGTGTTCGGTAGTTTTGGAGTAATCTCTCTTTGAATCGTTATCAACGTACCAAATAAACAATCAGCATCAAATTACTCTATGACATCGACAGTTAAGTTGTCGTCAACAATAGCGTAGGTTTTTCATTATATTTAGGTGACTAATTTTACTTTCATTTTTGCAGTTTTGAACCACTTAAAGGGGAATTTTCATGATCCCATGATCCCAGACAGTTCCAATTCTCCCAACTATGCAACTTCTAGCTCCTCCCATAACTGTATGAAGCTCTTCCTCAAGTTTGCAGGAATAAACCTGTTTTATTGCTTAAAGGGGAAATGCAGTCACCCCAACTTGAAGTAGTGTAGTAGACTGTCCTGTTTCATGATTGGCTCTTTAGAGTCATGTGACAATACTTTTTCTCCTCAAATGTGAAATTTACTAGAAGTAACTGATTGGTTTACCTTGAATATGAAATATTGAAGTCCTAAAATATTATGAAAGATACTTTGAAGAGAAATAAGAAGAAAATTGTGAGATTTAGCTGTTGCTTCAAAATAAGTTTGGGGCGACTGCTCTTGCTTTAAGGCCTTGTCCTGGTGAGCATACAAGGCTATAAATTGTAATAAAAGCACTCTCTCTGCTTTGTACTAAAAATATACTTTGGGGTGATGACTGTCTGTCTTTAACCAATCAGTCGTCAAAGAAAAAATGTTTTTCGAAAAATTGTAAAATTCTTTATTCAACTTCTCCACCATTTAATAAAGAGTAGAAACATTATAAAAACTTACATAAGAGTTTACAGACAGTGTGTAACTATTACATCACAAGTGTGGCCAGATGCTAAAATGAAGTGGAAATTCAATAGACACTGAAAATCAATACCTCGATAACCCATGATGTGATTCCAATGGGAGATTGATCAGTGTTGAGTTTGGTATTTTTTCCACTTATTTTTCAGAAATTTTCATTTAGTGTTGGCCTATTCCTTTAAAGTGGGCTTCCTGTATGGAGGAGCATATAAGGTTTTTAAAGTAAAATAAGTGCATTTACCATCCAAACGGAGCACCACCACCTTAGAAAATTGTGCAAACAGGCAGTCCTAAAGTTGTTTGGAGAAAGACAAGGGACTTTTTCATGGCGAGTGGGGGTAACTGGGAATTTCTGTGGGGCACTCCTTACTTCTCTATGCCCCTGTCAGGCCAGGGAATGCAGTGGTGACATCACTGCAGACTGGTGCATGTGCATGGCCATACAAGACCATGTCAGGGAGGAAGTAAGGGGGAAGCCAGCTGTAGTGGCTTGCTTGACTCCAAGCCCTGTCTACCCGGTATCCAATTTTCTACCTGACCAAGAGGAATTTTGTTCAACCAGACCACATAACTAAAATGTGGGAAAGGGAGGGTGGGGGGAGGCAGAGCAAGCTCTGCTGGGGACCACTAGAAAGATTTCAAATAATTGTATAGGGACCACACTATGTAGTCTTGCAAAGGAGGAAGGTCCAGGAACAGGAAGATACATCCCCACCCTCCCTCAGATCTGCTCAGGGTGGGTCAACTACACTGATGCACTAGCAGCAGCTGCCTTCCTTGCCACATGTTCAATAGGCGAGAGTTGCTGGGCACCACCAACAATATTCCTTCATCCTTGACTTCTCAGGAAGGTTGGAAATGGTGAGGACAAGCTGGCAAGGATATTTTTTACCAGTTATCAGCAGAAAAGGATTGGGCTGATATTTAATGGCATATAAACATGTACGACGTTATACAGCCTGTTCAAGTTGTACAAGTCCTTCCATATAGTTGCCACTTATCACAGACAAGGAGCACCATATGCAGGCTTATTCTATCACCCCAGCCCATAGAATAGGATAAGGCAATCATTGCCAGGGTTCATCCATGATCACTTTATCAGGGTTCTGAAAGCAATCACAGTTAAGCCAGCACACATTACTTGACAAGTCTATGTCACATGACCATCCATGATGCTGTCTTGACATTGGGTCTAATGATGACCATCAGATCAATCAGAGCAGCTACAATATGTCAAGTACCAGTCTGATTTATTGATTCCTTTACCTCCCTCAGAGATTCTGACGGCTTTCCGAACCTACAATAGCTGAAGATAATTGTACAAAAATGACAACTGGAAACTCCAGCAAAGTTTCTGATTCTCCAGTTTTATTCAAAGAATACCATTGAAAAATCTGTGATCAATACTCCAGTATTATGAGAGATTCAATTGAAATAATGTTCCACATCACATTAACGTTCAGATAATCATAATGAATTTCTATTCTAACAATTAACCCTCTGCAATTTCAAGTAACTTCTCTAATGAAGTAAAACACACATTTCCCCTTTAACTTAGTTTTTGTCTATTAGTGTTCCTCAATAATAGAATCCTCAGTGTTGCACCAATTGACTCGAATCACTACTTTTCAAAAAATGAAATGACATGAGTAAATTCAGGGAATATTCCCCTTTAAAAGAGTACAGTGAGTCGATGGAGTCAGCAATTTGACTCAAGTTGTAAAAATCGTTGTAAGTCAATGACTTGAGGGATGAATTGAGTGGCTTGGAATGCAACTCTGAAAATCCTACTCCTGATTCAGTGACTGCCAGTCTGGCAACTTCCACCCGAACAATCCATCCCAACAGGCTATAACATAGTCAAATACTGTTAGGAACCTTTGCTGACCTTGAGTGACAGATAACAAACATGTTCAATTGTGACTCACTTTCTGAACTTTCCTACACTTTCGTTTCACAGTCAGGTCTTGTAGTTCTCTGTTCCTATACTTGAGCCCATAATGTATGCGAATACTGACAAATAATGCAACAATTTTTTTTCTTAATTCTCTCAGAGCACAACTTCATATTCTTGTACTCCTGTGTACTGCATAGTGCCTGATTTAGTAGATGGGATATGTTACTTCTGGTCATTTTGATATTGTTAAATTCTGTACGAAACACATTCTCACACACCTCACAAAATACTATAAACAAATCAGAAGGCACCATCAGTGAACCAAACTCAGATGCACTTGTGTCATATGCCTTATGGTGGATGAACAGGAGGAAGGGTCATCTAACTGTGCACCAGGTTTAAGGAGAACAACTCTACAAGTTTGACATGTTGAGAGCACTTCATGTGAAGTCAGGATTCTATGACAAATGTGACCTGCAATGTAAGAGAGTGTATTCACTTCAGGGATATCAAGTGGGCAATAGACTGTAGTGTTAACTTGCCCAGACCTGTGGACATGTGAAAGAGAACATGGCTTCCTTACTCTATACTTGGTAAGTGTTTGCAATGTAAGAATAAACTTATCAGTGTCTGGGGTACAATTTGCCCCCACAGTAGGTTTTATCAACTCAGCCATCATAACCATTCTGAATGCACATCTGAATTCCTTTGCAGAAGGATTGTCCCTAAATCCTCCCTTCCGGCGGATAGTTGAGAACAAGTTCTCCACAATATCCTGATTGAGACGAGATGTGAACAAAAAACGAATGTTTGTGTTTTCTTTCATGTCCTGCCACAACTGTGAAACACAAGAAATTGCAAGACACCACCCCTTGAGAAACAAAACATTTTTTGACCCAATCACTCTCAAATTCTGGAGTACAGGTAAGCAATTGGTTTCAAAGAATGAGTGATGGGAAGAGTTTTCTGAGATAGGCCTTCTCAATTTTTTAGCATCCTTGAAAAATCGGCTATTAAATGCATCAAACAGACCATCAAGTAATTCAATAAATTCAGCTGTATGCACGGCCTCCCCAGGCAGCTTCCCAAGTGCTGAGTATGTGTAGATGCCAGCAGCTACAGAATGACTCAGCACTTGGGCAGCTTTGTTTACTCTCATTTTGGAGAAGCTATTGAGCACAAAATGACCCTTTGTGAGCTTGTGGGCCTTTCTAATGGGCAATGCAGAGTCATACTCATAGAAGGTACGAATATATGACCATCGAATATGCTTCAGGCTGCCATTTTGTCCACTGACTGCAAAGATATACTTTTCTAAATTTGACCTTGTATTCTTTAGTAAGTGTGGGGGGTCATGCATACAGAAAATCTTGGAATCCCCATGGACAAAGAATGGATGATCTTCTGTTATGCCCAAGTTCTTGTAGAGATGGACATTGCTGGAACCTTGGTCACACACTACTGCTTTGGGCTGCAGCCCAATGTCTTTTATCTTTTGGAGACAATCCTTCAACAAGATTTCCAATTTGTCAGAAGTAGTGCAATCTTTGGACAAGAAGTAACCCAATGGTTGTTTCCATTTCCCCATCAGACCACGAACCATGAAAACCAAGGCATGATTTGCAGCCCGGGAAGTCTTCCCAAGTGTTCCAAAGTCCTCAAAACCCTCTACAGCATCTTCTGTAATGTTATATGACAGCCCCACACGGAGGCTCATTTCATCGAATGATACCACACAAAATTTGTCCATTTCTTTCATTACTGATACCCTGTCCTTTAGAAGATCGAAGAGTTTTGGAGGGAAACCTGGTCTTAGTTCAATAGTGCTTAACCATCTGCGCAATGAAGCCACTGATGGAAGCGTGAAAATTCTCTCACAAAACTGATATGCCCGTGGACTTTGGTGGTAGAGAGATTAAAGCTACTACCTTGTCTGAGTACATCCACCTTCTTCCTCTTGCCCTTCTTCTCCCTGAGGAATTTCGTAATTGTGAAGCAAAGAAGGAAAGAGCTGGTTCCTGCAAAAGTTCCCCAGCTTGCATGATCAAGTCCTTGACTGTTTTTGATGATTTTGTTACTTTCTCCATGGATTGTTTCAAGTGTTCTACTCTTTTTTCTGAGGCGAAGTTTCGCTGCCTCTCCTTCTTCAGCATTTTGTTTTGCTTGACAGATGGTGTGAACAGAGGATTGTCTGTGTTACTCGATGAAACACTAGGGAGATCATCCTCAGGACCTTGGTACATGCAGTATGAATGATCTTCATGTATGTAATCTGTAGCTGCCAAGAAGACAACAGGAAAATAACAGGGTGAATGTCTCATACAACATGATATCATCATCACCATTGTTAATTTTTGGAGTATTTCAGATGGAATCATCATCAGGTAGTAGACAGGTACCCTATAACCTGTAGGTGGAGACTTGGTCAAATCTACTGTTAGCACTTTGCTAGCAATTTGCAATGAGTTGGATGAATAATGAGGGTTGCCTCTCTCTTATTACTTCTGATTAATTGGTAAACCCCATCAGAAACTTCTGAAAGCACAATATCTGTTTCATATGGTACTCCTCTATAGCCTAAAGAACATGATACATGAGAGAGTTCTAAATGTTTTATATTGGGAAAATAAGAGTTTCTGAAATTGGAAAAAATAGTTAAAAATTTGAAATCCCACATGCTATCCATGCCCCATGTTGATAAATCATGTGTCCAAGATCTTTGTGCAAATGAAAGCAAAATGAGTGGTTTGAAATTTACAACCAAATGCGCAAACAAAGGAAAAACAACACAAGAATTCATCAGAATATGAAGAAAAAGTGTCAAGGAATCAACTGCAGACAATATGTAGAAAGTGCACTCTTATGAGTCATGGATGCACTAAAAAATCTGCATGTTTCATCTGGTTGAGATGTACCAAAAATTAATTGGTTATGTACACTGCACACAACTATTTTGGTGATCTCTGCAACAGATTTGTTTCCTTCAGTTTCCAAAAATTGATGTAAGGTACTACATATATCCAACAAAATACTTACAGCAATTGGGAAATTTGCTGAAACAGAAGTACATGTAATAAAGAAATCTACGTCACAGATTCATGTTAGGCATGAAGGTAGGGGGAAACCTCCCTCACTTGGAGTTGTGTGTGTGCAATTAAAGAAGTCAACGAGGGTATCTTTAGAACACCAGATGCACACTTAATTGCTTCAGTTATGTTGGGCAAGAATGCATCTCCAAATGTGTCACTGGAGAAGAGATGTGTCTAGTATGCTACTAAGCATGTAAAATGTGTTACTTCATATACCAATAGGCAAAATGATATATGTATTTCTTGCTCTATGATTTGGATGATTCACAAACAGGAGGGGTTGGGTGGGAGGCAGCCAACCCCCACCCCTTGCATATTTATGCCCTTGAAAGGAATTATTTTCAGATTGGGTATACCTTTTTGCTTCTTCGGAGGACCTTCAGTGGGTGGAAGGTTCTTGTTTTTCCTCTTAATGGACCTGCGTTGGGTAGACAAAGGTTTTGGAGGGTTGGGGATGTCAAAAAGTGTTGGGACTGCATTCCATTTCAACCTGTTCTTGGTGCGTCTGTTGGAAAATTGGTCCAATTCAAAGTGTGTGGCACAAAATACGGCAGTTTGTTCGACAAGTACAGTGAATCTCTCTTGAGGAGATCTTGTCGTCTAGTATTCTGGACCCACTGTTGGCACCTGAAATAAAAGAAATTGAGATGACCCTCAAGTATGCATAACAAATGGTGATAATACTTACATTATTCCATGACCATCAGGTCAGGATAATGTGCTAGTAAGTAGTACACTGCCCACATGCCACTATTTTTGCCATGCTCAAACCAGCCAAAGAAGTTTTCTTCCACTTTGTTCAAAGGCTCACTTTCCAGAAGGAATGCCTGTACAAAAAAGGTAATGTTGTGAAAATCATGATCTCTGATTTCATCTGTAGTGCAGTAGACAATTCTGGTTTTGGGGCAGCTGGGAGACTACTACTAATATAAATGACTCGGAAGAATATTTTACATACCCTTTCATTAACATAGATATGGCCACGTTGGGTGGCACAGGGTGCTGACACCCTAGATGCATGGATTTTACCCAACATTCTATCTACACAAGATGATTAATTTACCTGGCACTTTCGCATGTTGTAAAACTGATAATATTACACACATGGGATGGAATGTAAAAATATATTGCGATTCCCCACAAAATAATCAGGCCTAGGCTAGGTCAAGGAAAATGACCATTCTGAGTGAGCCTTTGCTTACGGCTAAAACAATCTTGATTCTTGGCAGTCACACACACGAGAATGTTTAAGTGCATCAACTGATTATTTTGCCCTTTGTGCAGGAAAAGTCACCAAAATGGAATGTTTTCAAATTATTATTGAATACTCACTTCACCTGCATAGTTTTACATCCAGTCCATTGTTTCTCAATTGCACTTGCAGTTGCAGCGAACAGCACTGCCTAACACTGTTTTTATGGAACTAGGCCTACCCTTGGCTATTTCAGTTTTGGGTTCAGCGGAAGTGCAATTTTACCCATAATGCACCTTACACTCTAAAGTCAGAAAGGCTTATTTAGCCTCCTAAAAGTAGGATTGCCTTCACTAAAGCTCGAGGATATGCCATAGCCTATAGGCTAGTATATTCGTTAGACTTTATAGCAACTGACAAAATTTACGATAGGACTCGGAGCCTATACACTGCAGAGTGTGTATATGAACTCCGACTCGTCTATTGTGCCTAGCCTAGGCCCAATTAAAAACACTCTGATTTCAATACGTAAGCATTTTCATACCTCTCCTTGTTCTTGGGGAACCTGAAGAAAGATAAGTCAGGTCTTTTACTTTGGCGATTCGAGCAATTCATAGCCGAACAATGAGCTGAACTCACAGGTTTTTTCCCGGATGCCATAATCGTACTTCGATAGGCCATTGATGACAACTCGAACCGACGTACGTACGTACGTTACGTACGTAAATCATATCAACGTCCCGACCCGGCGTTTGCTTACTAAAATGGCGGATACTTCGCCCCATGACGTACTACGGTTTTAGAGCAGAGTAACCGGTCTTGCGCCTTCGGCGCTATACTGTCTTTGGTTCATACATACTCATATAAGCTACAATCGATTTTTCTCTAGCCTACGTGATTTCTGAAAAAGTCCCACGATTTCATCATTTTTTGGTCCCAAAAATGAAAATAGAAGTAGATAAAATTGTAAGTTAATCTTTGATTCCGAATGTTGTTTTCCGCCCCAGAAATTTTAGGGGCGGAAAGTCAGGGGCGGAAACTACCGGGGGGGTGGAAAGTAATGGTACCCCCGTGCAAATAGGTTCTAGAGTATGATATAAGAACTACGCTACTCTATGGTTCCCACCATTGCTTTATGCTGTAGCCTAACGTTAGGCTACCTCCCTAGAAAAGTAACGGTTAGGCTTGGATAAAATTTTGCATGAATGAAGTTACAGGGGTATTTAATCCAAGCATGGTGATGAAATTTGCTTGGTTCTTGTGATGTTAGCAGATGAAGTTGTCATTTTATCAACTCCAAGTGAACTTGAAACATTCAGGGTTACATCGTGCATAGGCCTAGGCCTAATGTTAGGCCCAGCCATAACCTGACATTAATGCACTCTGCTTTTTCTTCAAACCTTACAATACTGTAGGCTCGTTTAGCCAAAATTCCTCAGGAAAAGGCCATTTTCCCGGGTGAAAAATATAGAAGTATTAAGTCGCCTGATAGCTAAATCCTGCTATTGAATTCTTGCCTCATGTGGAAAGATAAATCGCACTACAGGGTGTATGCCAATGTACGTTAGGCCTAGGCCTAGGTCAAAATTCGAGGTAAAAAAAACCCACCTCTTCCACAATGTGGACAGTTCCCTGCATGACAACCCCCCTCCCACCCCAGATGATTTTCCCTTGGACAACTTACTCCAGATTATTCCTACTCATGACATGCACCCCCTAGGCCTAGACAACTTTCCCCACCATAAAATTTGAAATTGACCTAGATTGGTCAATTTGTCTGAGTCTGGAATTGTCAAGGAACGAATTGCCTTAGGGCAGTTGTCAGGGTGGAATTGCCCTGGGGAAATTGTCTGAGAACCCAAAACAACAGATGGAATAAAAAAGAATTTAAAGCATTGCTCATCAATATGAGGAAGTGGCATCATGTACAGTTTACCTTTAGCTTTCTTCAAGCTTACTTCAGGTCACAAAAGTTCTGATTTAATTTGCTCATGCAGGTAGGTACATCAAGAACTAAAAAATGGAACTGAATGGAAACTTGGTACAGTACAATGCTTACATACAGTGGGCCACATTTAGGCCTAGTTCCTATTTCATGTCAGAAGACACATTTTTATTGAACCCCTTTAACAACATTCACTGTGTAATGCCAGTTGTAGACTGGATCGGGCAATACAGTAGATTGTATGGTACAGGTAACCCTTTAGAAAAATACTGGTATCCTTCACCCCTTTTGAATGTTAAATTACTGCAGATTTTCTACATTCATAGAAATATACCAAATACTACAACACACAAGGATACCCTACTGTAGCCCTCCCTTCAAAGCACTTTTGTGAAGCAAACTCAGTAGATGATGTGCAGTAATTCTGTTTTTCAAACTTCGCCTTCTTTTAAAAGTACTGTAACCCTACATACATGTACATCTCTCACTAAATGCAATTTCCATTGAAAGAATAACCAAAAAAGAAAGAAAGAGATGAAATGGTTGTGCTTCAGGTTTTGTATGCTTTTTCTTTTTTTTCCAGTTGTTTGAGATGTCCACTGCCATAATTTTGTGTCATTGATTATTGGACCTCTGCAGAATGTTTCACTCCAGCAGTCAAAGGAAGTACTGGATTTTCAACAGTCCAGATGAGATTAATGGGCAAAGGCAAGCTGTTAATGAGAAATACTGTGAAACCCACAGTGCAAGATGTAAGGTAGGATAGGCCTACTGTTGAATATGGGGGCTGCAATGGAACTTATTTTACAGACTACTATAACATGCAAAATTCTTGTTTAAATTTTTGAAAGAAAATGTGCCGAGTGCTTTAAGGCATTTGAGTCATTCCTGTTTACTTTTGTTGGTGTTGTTTTTTTAAGCCTCTTCACTTTAACCAAATTTGGTACACAAGTTCATGTTAACTAAGTTGGAAATACATGTGGGCCAATTTGATTACTGTAATTAAATTTTTCTGTGGTACAGTACACTGTATTAGCTTATGTTTTAAGATTGTAAAATTTATATTACTATTATCCCACATTTAAAGTCCCCACCCCCCATGAAATGTGGAGTCCCTCCCCACACACAAATTTTTCTGGCTATACTATTAGGTACCTGTACAACAGCATTTGTCATATTGTGGGATACACATTTTTTGCATCTTTATAGTGAATAGTGGAGACTAATTTACGAATTGTGATGTGGCAATGGTTAATTTTTCAGCTTTGCACAACTTGCCTTTAATTTTCACTAAAGTATACTTGGAAAACAAATGTGAAGTTCTGTAAGTTGTGATGCAAATATAGCAACTTGAAGCTTTGTTTTTGTAAAAAAAGTGATAATAAAGCTAACATCATAATGGGTGGGCAGCCTCAAGGCCTCCAGTAATGCACCCTTACAGTACAAGTACTGTAGATGTTGCATTTTCGTAATGGTCATTGAACTGGTACAGTAACAAAGGGCACTGTGTGAAATTTCTTTGACTGGAATTTTGTTGCACTGATGCTTTACAGTAGGTAAATGCAGTTGTGTTATCAATTATGTTTATCTTTCTACAGAAAAAAGATCCTAGTAACTTTTTCTTGAAAGCTTCAGAAGAAAGAGCACTTCTCAGGTACTATGAACATCTTCTGCGGGATTTCTGCCGTAAGTTTAGACCTCCAATGCCAGTGACTGTTATGGTAAGTTCTGAAAGAGTGCTGTAAGCAAAAAAGTCAGCTAAGGGTCGAAGCTAATGTTAAACACAAAAGGGCACTTGAAAGAGCAAATGACAGGCAGGGCCCATATCACACCAAAGTATGTTAGTATTTCCTTCATATATACTGTTTGTATGAAGAAAAAATGAATTTCCTTACCCTCCTACCAAGAAATGCCATATGCTTTTCATACTGTGTGTTACAAGATGAGAGTGAAATAGCATTTAGGATAGGATAGTGTAGTAACTCCTTTAATTTGTATGAAAGAACAGGGTTCAACTAACTCCAAATGAAACTTAATCCTAACCCTAACCCTAACCCTAATCCTAAATCAAGCCCTAATGCTTACCTTGGATAATCCTTACCGTGTTTCTAAACCTTATTTTGCATTTAATCTGAATCCTCACTCTGTCCCTAGCCCATAGTTAATTTTTGGTCATGGGGATTTTCTGTCTAGCAAACCTTCGATCTACTGTAGTAAGCTTCATTCTAGTGGAAATCCCCTGTATGAAAAAACTGCAGGTTTCATTTAATCCTTTGTAGATCCCCTTTTTAACACCAAAAATTATTTTATACATATTATGTAGTCAATGTTGACAATTCATTTACACAAGTTCTACTGAAATAGTTCTGTAAGCAATGGAGTAGGAAAAACAAGCCAGTGAGCTAAAACTGGAAAAAAGGCCGTCGCCGGCCTGACTTAAACCAATTGGATAGAAACTGAGCTGTAAAACCTCATCTAACTCTAACTATACTGAAATAGTAAACATCAGTTGAGATCAGGAATACAAATACCCAAGTATGGATGTGATACAAAGTCCACAGTACTGTAGTAATATGAGTACAAAAGGCCTGAGTATCAGTACTTAATTTTCAACTCCCATGAGTACAAGAATGAGCACAAAGCTGTGAAAGCTGTGAAAATGTACTCAAGTTTACAAAATGCCAGAAGATGGAGTGCCTTGATGTTTTGAGTGAACAGCATTGCATATTAGAGGTCTCCAGATCAAATCCTAGGAGAACTACAGTACTTGAAAATTGTTTGTTCAGCATAGCTGTTTATGGAGTTTAAATTTATGAATTAGAATTGGGTGTCTGGTTGTCTTTCAGTTTCTTAGAAATTGTGTGACACAGGAGGTTGTTCACTTTGCTCATTTCAGATGTGAAGCAGTGGTGTTCCTCATCCCCTCCCTGCCTTTGGCAAAGTGGCTAAAGACTGGGGATACAGTACAACACATTCTTTTCTGTTGGATGGGGGCATTCTATGGCTGTCCTGTGGGGGGGGGGGGGGGTGGGGTGGGGGGGGGGGGTGTCGGGGGGGGGGGGGGTGGGGGGGGGGGGTGGGGGTGGGTGGGGGGGGTGGGGGGGGGGGGGGGTGGGGGGGGGGGGGGGTGGGGGGGGGGGGGGGTGGGGGGGGGGGGGGGTGGGGGGGGGGGGGGGTGGGGGGGGGGGGGGGTGGGGGGGGGGGGGGGGGGGGGGGGGCGGGGGTTGAGTGGGGGGGGGGGGGGGGGGGGGGGGGTTGGCGGGTGGGGGTGGTGGGGGTGGGTGGCGGGTGGGGGTGGGTCGGGGGGGGTGAGTGGGGGGGGGGGGGGGTGGGGGGGGGGGTTTTTGGGTGCTTTTTTTGTTTCCATATGAGCTGTATTTAGCACCATTTGAGACAGAACTGTAGAATTTGTCACTGGTTTGTAAATGGGTGGGGTGTGTATTGTTGTTTACATTGTATCAATTCAAGCAAGGAGCAAAGGAAACCCTGATGTTGTTTTCCTCTAAATATCAGTTACCTAATCAGGAAGTCATTGTTTCCGAATGAAATCATAACCCCTCAGCAGAAACTGGTGTGGAGTGTTGTCATTGGACTCATCACTTCGACTCGCATCTCCATCCTCACAGAGGAAGAGATAACCGTGACTTGTATTACATTAAGCCACTTCATTCAAACTGCAGTGACAAACCTGTTTTACTGTGTTTTTTATCATGTGAGCACACCTTCCTCTTTTGTCCCTCCCAAGCCTCTATCTCCCTGCATTGTCCCCAATCTCATTGCTTTTATATGCAGTTGAATTTGAAACTCTTACTCTGTTGGGCCACTTGAGGGTGTCAGGTCTGTTTTTGTGAGTTGCTGGTGTCAGATAACCTTATAGTGACATGACAGTACAAAGAGCAAAAATAGTCTAAGAAGAAATTTATCACTTTTGAAGCAAGTTACTTTCATGTTAATTTAATTGTAAGTGTCTGCCTGCTCAAGGCTCTCTCCTGTATTTTCTTGTTAGGTTGGCCGGGCAATGTTAAACATTGCTAGTAGTATGATGGAAGTTGATGAGAGTGTTCTTGCACAGAGTCAAGTTGAAGACCGATCTTGCAGCAAGTAAGTCATATCAAGCTGTGGAGGTTCCAGCAGTTATTTGTGGATTTCTAGCATCAGTTTAGAGACATGGAACATGGATGGTAGATGGGAACGAAACCTCAGTAGAGCAATCATTGGATCTACATCACCCCTCTCTCACCTCCTGTTTTCATATACCTTACCTACCCAAAGTAAGACCCAGACAAACTTGAAAATACGGTGGAAGAATTACATGAATTGAGTGGGAGCCCGGGATAGAGGGCTGTCTTCAACCGTGCTAAGTAGTTTGTCAGAATCTTAAGGCTGGTTCATACTTCCAAATTTCCATGCACTGTAAACCTATAAGAACCCTATGTTGGTCATCCCTTGCTCTCCCGGGCCAATCACAGACATAGCTCAGGGTTGAAGACTGTTCAACTTCCATAGCTTTGTGGCGCTATACTGGAGTATGAACCGGCCTTTATTGTGGGTAAGGGTACATAGTAGCACTTATTATAGGGGCTTGCAAATCCCTAACCAGTGAGTTTTCGGGATAAAAGTTTTAACAATCTGTTGTCTTGGTTTAGTGAGGAGTATATCTCTGTGAGATCATATGTATAGCTAGGGTTTTTTCCAGAGCTGGTGGGAGGGGGTGGGAGGGGGAGGGGTGGGAGGAGGTGGGTGGGAGGAGGTGGGTGGGAGGAGGTGGGTGGGAGGAGGTGGGTGGGAGAAAGGGAGTGTAACCTTGGAATGAATATGGAAGGCAGATGAGAGAAGAGAATGTTGGTACTAGTTGCATGAGGTGCCAGGCCCCCTGTAGGAGTTCTTGGAAGTTGTGGAGTATTTAGGAGATAGTGAACAGAAGAATGGCTAAATTTTTGACCTGCAATTGGTTACTGAAATGATCAAATCTGTTACGCTCCTACTTACCTCCCCTGTTACTACTATTGGACAGTCCATCTACTGCGGAATGATCACTGGCGATGAAATTCTTAAGTTGGTGGCACTATACTATCTCCTGCAACAAACTATCCTAACTCGCCCTTGTTTCATCGCCAGTGGAATGGTTCACTTTGTTCTGAGTTTAGCTCTGTTTTTTGCAAAATGATTAACTTTATATACTGTCAAGTAATCAAGTCAAACAGGGTTTGACCTCAAGCTTGGTAAAGTATTGGGTCAGTATTTTCATCTAATAGAATCCATGGTTTTTCCATTAAATTGACCTTTATACTGATAAAATGGAATCCAAATTAGAGCGAAAACATTGAATTGGAAGCCACCAAAAGTGAGGTAATTATGCCCTTATCAATTAAGTGACACACTCAACTATCCCCTGGTATGGTCAGTAAAATGTGGGTCAATGACAGTGTGTCGCATATCCGTCATTGAACAAATGTCATCCACCAAAGTGACTGAGAGGTGAGTCACATTACTTCATCTGTCATCCAGTAAAGTGACCAAGGGGTTGATCATTGTGGGTCATTCATTACACTTTGTGTAGAGATACTAACTACCATTGTTCTCATTTTGTTAGTCAGTTTAGTGACCCACGTGTCAGTCCAAATCTCAAACTGTGCATCAGTTTTGTGACTTAGGGTGTGTCATTTTACATTTAAGTGGGCATGACGTGGCCAAAGTAAGTTTCTCAGTAAGTAATCTTTGGGTGCAGCTTGAAATAAAATGAATTTTTTCCGGACTAAACTTCATACATACCCAAATATGACCATGTAAATTCCCAAATACAGGCCAGGCTCAGCCCATCTGAAATCCGAAAGCTTGGCAACGTACGTGAGTGCATCTCAAGATGTGACATTGGCGGCACGGTCAGTAGCACTACTGTTCAAGGCAGGTCACCGATCGTTCTACACACTGGATCATGTGCATGCTAACATGTGGTAGAAGGTACATCATTGCAAACACCTGTGCTATGATACTAGAACAGTGCATGTGACCAGTGACCACATTGAAAGTGATACGTCGTTGTGCAGTGACTGTTTAGCATTTGCAATAACGCCGTCACTGAACAGTGCACAGAGTATATGTTATAGACTGTCCATACATGTGCATAGCTGTTCTGCACAACGTGCCTACCATGCTCTTTTTGCACAAAAACAGAACTGAGGCTTATGTAGGGAAGCTAAAACAAGCGCACGAATATGTATGTGTGCATATTGGCCAATGATGTTCCTTGAAGCCCCCCCCCCCCCCCCAACATAGTCTGTGCTTTGTGCTCAGTATGTTGCGCGAGTATTTTGATGTAAGCCTTTCATGAAATTGCTAAGGTAACTTTACCTCAGCGTTACATTAGTTCCACATCTAGATGTGCGTCTTTACATAGTACAGTGTTCCGCCAATTGCGTCACAAAAGTCAGGTGACCTGTAACAGCATTTTTCAAAATTGGTTTGTTTGATGTTTTTCTTCAAATTCTATTTGTGCGGAATTGCACTAGTTTTGACTGTGTGTGAATTGATATTTATACATCAATGTATTCAATCTTGCATTACCTAAAACATTTTGTTGTCATGTCATGCCCACTAAGTTGTCAGTCACATATAGTGACCAAGGTGTACATCTTTGCACACGTATTGTCGACAATGTGGTGGACAATGACCATGCCCAGGGGTAGTGGGGTGCATCATTCAATTGAAATGTGCATTAATAAGACCTTAAATACTTCTCCTTCATTGTGTGGTGGCCTAGTTTGAAAAGAGAAAATGTGTCATTCAAAGCTTGAATTCATTGAGACTTACATTGTCACCTCATCTTTTCAGAATTGTTTTGGCTCTGGAAAAATTTGCTGCTGACGTGTTGACAGACAAAGTTCAAGTGTTTCATTATGAGGCCCCAAACTTGCATGATCAGGCCCATCGGGTTACACCTGAGGGCTTTGTATGGAATGACATGTGCCTCTTTTGTCAGAGAACTTGGCAAGAAGGGATGAATATGATGAGCAACACTTTAAGTGGTAATGGACCCCCCCCCCGGAACATCACCAGCAGTAAACTGAATAATTAACCACAGTGTGAGTATTTGACTTTCTTCTTACACATGGAGCACTATTATTTTGGCCAGTGTGGCACTTATTGGCTGCTGTATAGTCTGGTTATGGTATCCATTTTAAGTAGACCGACATATCTTGTGTCTTGAGCCTGTTGCTCTGAATGATGTCCACCCTTCATTTTGTAGTCTGTCAGTATTCAGCATGTAGTGACTCTCTTTGTCTGCTGCCGCAAGGGTTACTGCCCTAGTTTTTCTTGGTGGATTCCACTCTGTTAAATCTTGGCCTGTTTCGTGGAGTAGTTGCCGTTTGATTGACCTGGTTTTCACCAACTATGTTGTATTAAACACAAAGGTAAGGTAAAGTACCAGCAATTCATAGTCACAAATTTATTGTGAGTAGAGATAACAGTAGATGACAATAACATTGGTGCTGTGATTAGACTGCTTCAGTTTCAATTAAATAATACAAATGTAAAAATACATATACAAATGCACCGAAGATAAGACCAATTAAAAGCAGCAACAAAGGGAGGAATTAAAAAAATTATAGGTGAATACCAGAACCCTAATGATTGAAAGATTAAGAAATAGAATAATAAATTAGATGGAATCTAAATATGGCAGAATACAGAAAGTGTTAAATACAAATAATTGAAGATGATGTTTGGAAAGAAAATGTTTGTGGACTTTGGTAATATATGTGAAAAAATACCACAAGCTTACAAACCAGTCAAAGTAAGTAACTCTGCATATGCTGTGGCATTTAGGTTCTTTTTGTTTTTTATGAAGAATTGACTTCATCTTCATCACTAACCAGTATCTCACACAACTGCGTGCTTGGCATCTTAGCTTTTGTTTTTGCAGCCAAAAAATAAGTTCATTATAGTCTGGAGGCAGATGGGGGTGTACAGGGGAGGTGATTGAGAGGGCTTCACAAGGGATAGGTCCAGTGAATTAATAGCATAGGAACTGGGTAATTTAGTATACTACCTATAAACTTCTCCTTTTTATGATGTAACCTTACATTTTTTTTAGGTAACTCTTGAAGTATTGGATCAAAGTGCTTTACATGGGCAAATTGTATGCTGATCCTTTCCAGTTAGATGTCAGAGGTTATGAATAAATTAAGAAATTGGAGTGGAGTTGATACCATGTTTGGGTTGGTCATGTTAGAGGATATTACAGGATTACAAAGTTTATCTCAAGTATTGACTGGGCAAGCCAGGACCTGAAATACAGAAAGTCTTACCCTTTGGGTTAATGGCCCAGCATTGTCTGGGATGAATGCAGGACTTTTATCATCACAAGATGCTTTCTACAATACAAAAAGCTGCTAGCAAGCAAAACCATATATCTGTGCAGTCATTGGCTCCAGTCTTGTAGCTAAAACCTTTCGGTCATGAAAAATTGAAGCAAAAATTTTAATTCTAGCAAAACATTGTCATTGGATGATGTCCTTCTTGTTTGATGGTCCAGAGGGTAACCTTCAGAGTCACATAATGGTAGCTTCGTGTCATCACATATTTGGTTATAGCATACGTCCATCTGATAGTACATTATCACATAGTACATAATACCAAAGACACTTCACCTATGAGAGGTTGCTCTCCTAGGGCTTTGCTGATAGTTTCTCATGGCGTTTTTTTCAACAAACCTGCATTGATCATTACACAGTAGATACATGTCACCTTTTAGTAAAATACTAACTGTGAACTTGTTACAGAGCAAATCAGGGTTAAGTTTTAGTTTTGTTTGTCTCATAAGAGTAACCACCCCAAGGTCTTGAGTTCCTCTCCCACCCCCTCCTATGCCATTTTGCTGATCACCCCTGATCTAGCATATCTTCAGTAAACTGACTAATTCATCTTTAAACTTCAGGTAATTGAAGCTGCCATTCAACTCCCTGCAAGCATCTTTTGGCAAGCTGCATCTCATGCTTATCTCCTGGAAGCCTACAAGTTATTACAATCAAGAGATTTTAAACTCCTTCTTAGTTTTCTAAGAATGCAAAGTTGTTTCCATCCAGCAAGATGGACTCCTTCTAAGCAGAAGGTTGTGGAGAGTAGTGTCAATATCCAAGCAAGATTGGTATGTTTATGAATTATCAGTGTTTGTTGTTGGTATGTTGGTTATTTGCATGTAGTGAGGACTTCTGAGGGCTCTTTGTTGAGTATTGTGTTGCATTCGGTGTTTCGTTCCTCTTTTAAGGAATAGTGAGTGTCACTCTTTTGCCAGCGTAGTGTATACATATCTACCTACAGTGGACCCCTAGATATACATCACTCTCACATGGTCACATGGCCAGGTCTAACCGAAGACTTAAAAAATGAGGCCTACTGCCTTGTGCTTTGGGGCTCAGCATAAGTAATGGAGTAGGGGAAAACAAGCCAGTGAGGCCACAACTGGAAAAAAGGCCCTTTGGGCCAGCCCGACTTAAACAAATTGGTTAGAAACTGAGCCGTAAAACCTTATCTAACATCACATGGTCAACAGGTTGAACGAACAAAATAACTCAACACATTGGCAAAGAATGGTGCGCTGATGGTGTTGTGTAGTATTGTACTTCAGTAAGCATTCATTGAACCATGCACGATGGTTATGTGGGGTACGTAGGTATACAGCGCAGGCAGAAAGTCAGTCAGAAAATTTGCTCTTTTCAGGCAAAGTATACATTTTTTTGGTATACATGCTTTTAGCATTCTGGGCAAAATTGCTCAGCCCCACCCTCCATCCCTACAGATGCTCCAGTATGCTAATGGTGGTGTATTTTTAAAGTTTTCAATATAGAGACAGGATCATATTACAGTGGTTACAGCCAGTACTAGGATGTTTGTTGGGAAGGCCTTCCACATGATAGTGTTGAGTTATATGTATATTGTATTATTCAAAATGATTTGTTCTATCAATTGAGCATAAACCATTAGATCATCTCTTTTGACTCTTTTTCAATTGTACAGATGATTTATAAAATTCTTCTTCATTCTTCTTCAATCTTGTTATTTGACAAATTTGTGCTACAGTAACATTGCTGTTGGTTTTCTGAATCCTTTATGGAAATCATGATAGCCACAAGTACTTTGTCAATTTAGGTCTTGATCTAGCTGCAAACTTGAATCTATTATAGCTTAGTTGAGGGTACTTTGGGTGTTTATACGCTCACAGTCTAGAAAAATTTAATTTGTTACATGTACTGAAGTTGAAAGCAGGTACTCTGTCATCTGGTTTACCAACAAAAGCTATCCACAGGTGCTTGGATTCTTTTGTATAACAAAGTGTAAATGCTATCATATTTTGTTAAGTTATAAGTGTAAATTTAAATCATTTTGATGAGTCGCTAATTATGCTATATGTTTTTAAATTGCTGGCTGAATATATTTGACCAATTCATTACTCTGGGACGTTTTGATCGCGTGATGACCTAGGATTTCTTTCTGTCCACATATAAATCCTTTCACCAAACTGACAGATAATGTGGTGTCTTCCATTCAAGCCTCCACTCCACGTCGCTCTTTCAATCAGTATCCCAAGTTTCTGGTATTTCAATGCCAAAGTAAGTATGGGGTTGCACTTAATTCATTTCTTAAAGTTGTCAAGAACCTTTGAGATGGTGGTCACAGGTGTGAAGTGCACTGTTGTGTGCATGCATGTTGTGGGGTGAGCTTGCTGTAAAGATTTGCTATTTGAATAAGTTGAATAAATTTGTTGTGGGTTATGATGAAAAGAGAATCGTCTAATGAGCTGTGTAATTTGTGTGTTGGTGCCTGAAGGGGTATACTTGAAGCATGCAAAACAGCACAGTAGCAAGTTCCAATGAATCTAAACCTAGACAGTCCCGGAGATAGGGCAGAAAAATTTGAAAGTGTGCGCTGCGCATGGTAAAGTAAGAAAGTCAGCTTGTTCCACGGGCTGCTTCTGATTGGTGTTTACACAGCAGATGGTACACTGTGGTGGAGTGTACACCATCTGTTTACTCTTTGGCGGGGGTGTGAAATTGTGGGGCTTGATCTGGACCACATTAATGTTAGACCGTGTAATGAAACCTGCTGCAATGTTCAACACAAGCGTGAGATAAAATGTAAATGTATCATTGTGTTTCTTCCTTTTCAGGATCATGTTTTAGGTTAACCTTTACAGTTATATCAAGATCATATCTCTTTGTCACAACATATTCTACACCCTGCTACCAGTGGCAGAGATCATCAACTTTACTTTTTTCTCGAGCCTAATTGAAATTATCTGTCAACTGTTGATTGGTTCCAATTGTGTATATATTGCCAGGAAGAGCTTAAAATATGTTTTTCTATGGTCTCACTCCTACACTCTTGTAATGGGACTGCTTCATCGAGTTGAGAATATTACTTTGGTACCTGAGTAACTGTTTTCATTCCATTTTTGTTTGTGTTTTGAAAGATTTCTTTGGGTGCATGGAGTCAAAAGGATGTACCTCACAGAAGTTAGGATGGATACGCTGTACTCAAAATGTACCAGCTTACACACCTTTGCATTGTTGAAGGTAAGTGAATAGACTGGTTTGAAGCAGGTATTTGATGCAGCACTTGTCTTTTTTAGTAGGAGAAATCATCGCACTCTGATCGAGCTCGGTTACCTTCAAGGCTTTGTGGTGATACTCTTTTAACCTTCCGTAATGACTTTGTATTTTTTCTTGTGTAGAGGTCAACCCTAGAGGTAGAATCCTACACTTTGTTTAAAATTTCAATCAGATTTTGCAAAAGTATTAAATATCTTTGATTTAGTTAAAATACATGAAAATATGGTCAGTCTTGAGGTGTTAAATGGTTATGGTAGACTTAGTCAAAATCTTCCTTGTTGCATAATGTTCAGCTAAATCTTCTGAACATGAAATGCATGTCTTTTCGTCTTATAGAGAAGATACAACCACCCAGGATTCCAGGTTTTCAATTCCTCAACAGGTGACCAATCACATGACTTTCAGAAAATCATAAGACCCTGTTTTACTATCAGGTGGTCTTGTTGAAACAAAAGAATTTTTTTCACATCCTTGCTTATCTTTCACATAGAAATAGTGCTAAAATGTCATAGTCTGGTGACACTCTTTGTGATATTCACCGCATGATGAGTATGGAAGGTAATGGAATCAACTGATTACCGATGAAAACAGTGATTTTAAGATGAATTGATGGATGAAAACAAAGCTGAAGGATGCCGAGTGGTAGCACTTGTACTGAATTTTGCTCCTTTGGAACAGCAATGTAGGCTAAGGATAGGGCTTACAGTTGGCTACAGCCTCAAACAAACAAGAAAGAGGGAAGATGGGAGGTATTCTGTGAAGGTACATGGCTTAATGCTTGGATTTTGGACATGACTGTAGAAATCATCACTCAATTGCAAATCAAATACAGCAACAAACAAAGCATATTAGGCCGATTTTTTTTCTTACAATGTCATAAAATAGTCATAGAATTTGAGGAAAATGGCAAATCTACATCACTCTCATTACCGTCTGCTTCCTTTGTAAGCCTCAAGTACCTGCACTTAGCACTTGCAGGAAGTTGATAGCACAGTGTTAAGAGGGGTCCTTCACAGAGGGTACCCTTCCTTGTCCGCTTCATCTCTTCTCTGACATGGTGTGAATCAAAAACAGTAACAATGAAGAAGTCTGACTCAGCAGTATTTTTTGTTGAATGTTCTTAAATGTTCATAGAGATCCGATAAATGCAACTGAATATCATTTCTCAGATAGTGAAGGTTGCTACCATCGTAGTGTTGTGCAAATATTGAAGTATCCAACATTACCAATACCATTTGACTTGAGTTCTCATGTCAGCTGAATATCATCATGATACAGATATTCTGAGAAAGGAGTGCTCTGTACACGTAACCATAAGCTATGGGCCCTACCAATAGTGTTGTGTTCATTTTCATGAGTCTTGCAGTAAAGTTTGCAGACCTTATAGTCAAACATATCTGAAATAATGTAACCTTTTATGAGTATCGAATGAGGTATATTGGTTTAGGTGGAATTGGCATTTTAGATAAATTTTTAGCTAACCGATCCTGCAAAAAATAAGGGAATATCGCCAATGGCGATGGTGAATACCATCATCGTCCACACTGCTTGTTACGAGACTTGTAATACTTGAATACTACCTCCTACTCCAAGAATTTTACTTTACTTGTATCTGCTTTGGTACTCATCGGCTTTGTGCTGTCCTTGAATTTGATAATCTTGGTATTTGTACTCAAGACTTTGTATGCATAGTTTTGTACCAATAGCATTGAACTGATATTTATACTTGGTAGTTTGTGCTCACACTATAAATCACTTGTCACTTGGAAAATTAAAGAAATGTTTTTTTAGGCTAAGTCTAGACACCCAACTAAGTATTTGTAAATACAATTTCCTAGTGGTGGAATAAAATGTCAGTTTTACTTTGCTCTGTGTGCCATTGTAAGATTTGATGTTCAGTTTTTCACAAGGTTAAATTGGCAGATAATAAAGGTTGCTGTGAACCTTAAAAACATTTGAAGTGCTTCCCTGGCCATATTTTCAAGGGATGCAACAGCTTACCTGTTGTTTGCCCATACAATATAATAAGAGTTTAAGTGCTTGGGACTTTATTTGTAAAATGCACATCATAAATATGCGAGTATTTCATATCATATCCACATCTCTAAAAAAAAACATCATTTACAATTTGAAATCAGGTCCATATGTGTCCGTGGGCAAAATTTGAGTCTTTGAAAGTGCCTTGATTTTTCTTTACAAATGTAATGCAACCCTGAATTGATCGATAATCTTTCCTGAAACAAAGAAGTACTGAGTATATTTTCTCTTTTGTGTTACATGCAACGGTGACATGGATGAACGTGCTCCTCCTGTGGTCTCTTAGTGACTACCTGCTACATCATCCATCTACATCACTACATTCATCTTTACATACTCATCCTCCTAGTTTCTCATAAGTTACATCTGTTGTTACAGGTTAGTTTGAAACTTAACAAGTCTGGGGTGGTTTAGTCGCAGTCCTCAGGCCTTGCTCCTACATTCTCTTTGTTCCCTTAACTATCCCTGAGCAATTACCAATATATGTTTTGACCATAGAAGACTGCAGCTGTGCCACACATCATGCTGTGTGAAAAAAATGTTGCTTCAGTGACTTGCTGTATATGCACATGCTCTTTTATGAACTCTACTTGAACATGTTTTATGCCTAATAACAAGAACTGCATTCTTTTCAGCATACAATGGTGTAAACTTCCTAACAAAAGATTTAGTAGCTTGAATAAAATGTTGCAAAACAAAACAGGATAGCGTGCAGAAATCATTTATTTTCAAAGGTGCTCAGACACTAAATGTGAGTATTCTAAAATACTGATGTCTGTAATAGTTTAAGGTGCCCTTACAGATTTAGTGATTAGGAGTAATATGTGAAATAGAAAAAAGATTCAAACCAGTCCAAACTTTCGTCAGGCTAAAGCCTATTTTATATTGTTATTGTGTGCTGATTCAGTTTGGGAGCCATTAAGTGACCCATAAATACTGAGTCATCATGACTGCCAAGCATTTAACTAGAAACAATATTTACAGTTTTCTCCATACATGTTAATGGTGAAATTCTCAGTGAGGAATTGCCCTGCCACAACTTATGGAACCAGCCAGGGATGTTTTAAAGGTATGATGCAGTCAGTTTACCCCAGTTTGAATTAGCGTACTCCTATGACAGACATCTAAGAGAAAATGAGATGGAAACTTATTTAAAAATGAGGGTGAGGGTCTGCTGCTGTACCTTCAAAATGTGATACATCTTGTCAAGCAGAGCAATATATATCACCATGTAAATTAATGATAATTGTGAATTATGTAGAAGCTGGTCACATCAAGTTTTATCAATAGAGTTATCATTTAGACATAACCAAATTTTAAAGACCATTCATACTTCAGTTAGAGTTTGTTAAGGTATGAAAGTTGGCACTGTTCAACTCCAAGCTATATCTGGATTGGCCCGGATGAGCAAGGGCTGACCCTATATGGTTCTTATAGGCTTTATAGCAATGAAAAGGTTGGAAGTATAACTGACCTTTATAACTTAGCTAGTAGTTTCTGTGTCATGTTTAGCCATACCTTAAGGAAGAAATCACAGGAGTGATATCAATCCTGCCTCAGGTTTCTCTTTTAATAAAATCATGGTGTTTCCTTTTCTTTTCATTGGAAAACTTAAAAGCAATTGTACATGGTTTTCAAATTGACAAACCATTTTGCATTTTCTCTTTACCATTTATTCTTGTCAGGTATATTTGGTTATGTTACTTGGTGTGGCCCAGACTAGTATCAAAACTCCAATATCAAGGACTTCTGAATAAACATACACGTGTTCAGTGTATATTTCTATGTTACTTGGTGTGGACACAGACTAGTAACAACTCCATATCAAAGATTTCCTGAAAACAACTAGCCCAAATTCCTTCATTTCCAGACTCTTTGGTGACATGAACACCTACAAGCTACCATCAATGTGTAAAAGGTCATTAGTAAGAAGCCCTCTCCTCTTGGGAAACCAAACAGTAGATTTCAGATTCACCTTTCGTTTTGAATTGTTCCTTGCCGAGGCCGAAGGAATCTATGTGATGGTGATGTTTTGGTGGTGCGTGTGTGTGTGTTGTTAGATGAGAATTGAACGACACCAACACAATGTGTTATATAGTGTCAAGCAGGTTAAAATACGTGCAATCCTTCCCTTAAAGTTCGCCTCTTACGACGGCGGGAAATACCGTGGGCATATTCTACAACCCCCAGCCACAGGGGGTAGGGTGTGTGTGTGGGGTGAGGTGTGGTATGTGATGCTTTGCTTGTAACACGGTATCTCAAGAAGGGTAACTCCAAGGGGATCTCATACTTGGCATGTAGATTGCCCATGGTTAGTGATGATCCCTATTGTAGGTCAAGGTCCATTTGGGGTCACCAGAGGTCAAAGATCAAACCTTGTAAACACTATATCTCAGAGGGTAAGCTCCAAGGATCTCATACGTGCAGTTAGGTTGCCCATATTAAGTAGATTTTCACTATCTTTTGGTGGAGGTCAAAAGGTCATTTGGGCATTTGGGCTCACAAGAGGTCAAATTAAATACCCTGAAATTGCCTGTAAAATCATATCTCCAGAAGATAAATGTGAGGGATGTCAAACTTACATGTGGAGTTGCCCATAGTGAGTAGAAATGATCCTATTGGTTTTTGTTGAGGTCAAAGGTCATTTGGCATCACCAGTGGTCAAAAGGTCAACCCATGTAAATGCGATTATCTCTAGAAAGGTAACTGTGGAGGGTTCTCATACTTAGCATGTGGATATTCCATATGGAGTAGATGATCCCTATTGTTCTTGTGAGTCAAGGTCATTTGGGGTCATCAGAGGTCAAAAGTTAAACCTTGTAAACTGGTATCTCCCAGAAGGGTTACTGTGAATGATCTCATACTTAGGTGTGTGGATTGCCCCATATGGAGTAGATGACCCATTATTTTTGGTGCAGGTTAAAGGCCATTTGGGTCAACAGAGGTCAAAAGGTCCAAAACCTTGTAAAACACTATATTTCAAGAAGGATAACTGTCAGGGAATTCATATGTCGCATGTGGATTGCCCATATTGAGTAGATGGGCCCTATCATTTTTGTGGAGGTCCAGGTTATTTGGGGTCACTAGTCACTGAAGGTCAAACCTTGTAAACCCTATATCTCAAGACGTGGTAACTGTGAGGGATCTCTACTGGCATGTGGATTGCCCATATTGAGTAGATGATCCCTATGTTTTGGTAGAGGTCGAGGTTCATGTGGAAGTCACCAGAGGTCAAAACCTGTAAACAGATATCTTAAGAAGGGTTAACTGTGAGGTCTCATACTTAGCTTGTTGTATGCCTTTTCCTTATATTGAGTAAATGATCTCTATTGTTTTTGGGGGGGGATGGAGGTCCACGGTCATTTGGGGCCACCAGATGGACAGAAGGTCAAAGACCTGTAAACTGATATATAGAAGGTTAACTGTGAGGGATCTCACGCTTGAAATGTGGGTTGTAGTATTGAAGATGATACCTGTTTATTTTTCGTGCAGGCCAAAGGTCATTTGTGGTCACAGAGTCAAACCTAGTAACATGATATTTTTAAGAGATAACTATGAGGGATCTTATACTTGGCTTGTGATTTTTTCATTTTTGGCGTATAGGTCATTTTGAAATCACAAGATTTCAACTTTTGACCTAATTAGCATGATGTCTGAGTGGGATAACTGTAGGGATCTCCATGCTTGTCAGTGGGTGATTCATGCTTGTTACAATATATCCATATGTTAAGGAATCACTAACCTTTTGGCTTTTTGGTTGCTTCTCCTTTCTATTCAGAGTTGTTAGAAAAATTGTGTCCTTATGTCTGTCTTGTTTCTGTAAACTGAATGGGAAAGCATTAAAATGCAAATAAACAAACAAACAAAAAAAACAAACAAATGAGAATTGTAAGTGAGTTCATGCAAGGATTGGTTTATGAGATTCCACAATACCAGGTTTTTTTTATGTTTCACCAGGAGTATCCGAGTTAAAGCCAAAGCTAGCATTCTCTGGTGAACATTTGTGTTTGCCTCTGGTACTATCCGTAACATTTGCAGGAGGTATCAACCGTACATATCCAGTAATTGCGTGCAAGGGCGGTTTGGCATGCCCTGCTTA
Organism: Holothuria leucospilota; assembly: GCA_029531755.1. NCBI lineage: Eukaryota > Metazoa > Echinodermata > Holothuroidea > Aspidochirotida > Holothuriidae > Holothuria > Holothuria leucospilota. The sequence goes on along the minus strand of CM055977.1, from coordinate 25,383,904 downwards.
ACTTCAGTACATTGTCCTCCTGTGGGCTTGCATTGCAGCTCGGAAATCTCATGAGGCTTTGTCCAGTCAGATCAGCCACAGCTTGCTCCAGGAGGACTCGCACCTCCCAGACCGATTATAAGGTTCTATTTTGTAGGTGGGGTAAGTAACATTATTTAGGCTGGGGGTTGAGTGGCAGTTAAGTGATGATGTTTAAGGCAATAAGAGTGGGACAATTTACACCAAATAACTCTGTTATGGGAACGGTATAGTATTCCTTGAAAGCTTGAAGGCAATTAAACAGTAGTATTTGCTTATCTTTCAACTGGTATGACTGTCATTGAAAGTCATACTCATGTGCAACATGTAGCGGCAGCTTTGACCAAAGTGTCAATACAGTAAATACAACAGTCTGGGTTACATGCAATTGTTTTTAGGAGGAAAGTATTTGGCAATTTTCTCATATGTATACTTCTCGTGACAAGCTTACCCTTCTTTGATATAATTCATATTTGCTGTTTCCCTCCAAGGATTCCTATGATCATTGTTGGAATAACATATGCAGCATCCTCAGTTTTAGGAAACTATGGTGCCAAGAATTGTAAGTTGTGTTTATAACTGCATATTGAAACCTTCTGAAAAAAGTCCAAATTACTTCGGATAGAGTAGGTTCCTGTATACTTGCAAAAATGTCATCCTCTGTAGCAGGAGTGCCCAACATTTGAATCGCCATCTACTGGTGTACTGTGGAACTGATCCCAGTCGACCGTGAAGTGGTGTAGGTAATAAATGAAAAAAATCAAGTCTTTTTTATGTGTAAGTGTATGACAGTGTTATGTTTTTTGTGAACCTCGGGAGGTTGCTTTCTTGGAAAAAAAAAAGTAGATCATGGTCAAAGGTTGGGCACCCCCTGCTCTATAGATGCTGGTAAGATGGTACTTTGTGTTTCTCTTTGGTATCTGCTGTATTCCAACCACGATTGTTTTTATTTACATGCATGAAGAAACAAACACAAAGAAAGGTAGAATATCGAATTCTGATTAATTCTTCTAATATTGAAGAGAAAGTAGTTAGGTTACCGAGGCTAATCACCAAGAGCTAAAGGAAGCTTATGTATGGTTAACTAACAAACTTAGAGGGAGGAGGTGAGAAGTAAAGTAACTGCAGGATAAAAGAAACCTCCTCTCCTCTTCTTCTCCTCATCTCCTCTCTGAATGTTTGAAGGCATTTTCAGGGACGAAAAATAAATAGTGGTGATAATTTGTTAGATGACCGTCAGAAAATGATGACGCAAACTGCCATTTATGTATCTTCTTGCAGTTTATTTTGCTGTGGCAGATAGTTATTTGCTATGTAAGAATATTGACCCTCCAATTGATTCCATTTGAAGTGAAGTTGTTTTAGAGATAGTTTATTCAGGTAAATATGATGCTACAGCAGGGGAGATTTACAGATGTGGGTGGCCTGGCACAAGCCTTTGTGGAGCCCCTTGACTTCATTGGATGCTTCAGAAAACAAAATGTCCCAGATATACACATCCACTTTACCTCTTCAGGAGGCTAGGGAATACAGGTACCATGTTTTTCCAAAATACTAAAAGCAGTAATTAAATGGTAGCCTACATTGGGGACCCCTCACTATGGGGGCCTCCGGATTTAGGCAATGCGCATCTCCCAATAGCCCTCAAAGAATATGATATCCCAGTTGGGGGGGGGGGATATGTGTGGCAGTCCTGTGGCCCATACTTAAATCTGCCGATGCCTACAGTTTAAATGGACTGAGTTATGCAATTGAAGCAAGGCCAGCCTTCCTTGTACAGCTGTATGAATATCTGAAGCCATCATCAACCAAACGTCACTCTATCATACAGATTCTCCTTAACTAGAAGCTTATGTTACACATAGATAAACATGTATGTATTCATTGTAGGGCAGTGGCCGTGATTGGATCTGTATAATTCCACTCAAGTTAATAATCAATGATATACAGTCGTTTGTAATTTGAAGGTTGGGAGTTAGAATAAGATAAGGTAAGGTGGTTTTTCATCTTAGAACAGTTTTTCCAGTTTTTTCTCTGTCTGAACTGACTTTTTAACTTACATTCCACGTCAAATTCACACTGGAATCCACCAATTAAAGTTGTAAATCTAAGATGTTAAGGTGATTTCCCCATTCATATTTTTATCATTATAAAACAATACAGCTTTCATGGTGTTAAATTTATTTTCCTTTCCTCCCATTTGTTGGATAAGCGGTTCACCATCAGTATGGCCCGTTTCTTTTCTGTGGCTGCATTGGTAATCATTACTACCTGCCTCTTCTTCATCATCACCACCCGAAGGATCAATATCAAATGGCAACCACCCATCATGGCCGCTCCAGATGTATGAGATACCACAAAATCTGCACCTCCTCCTTCTCATCAAATCACAGCTGTGCCTCTCACTGACCATTTGGCAGCAGTGTTTACTATGAACAGCATCATCCACCCGCATCTCATTTGCACTCAACTCCTAACTTGCAGTACCCCACAGCTTCACTCAGATCTCACTTGGGGCCACCCATCTCAACATGAACTCCACGCTAACCCATAAAGACAGTCACAGAGTCCTTATATCAGTGTCATCATGGTTGCTAGACGGCAGGAGAACCTCATGCAAAGCAGCTCCACTCTTTGTGTTCTTGTTCTTGGATTCATGGGCTTGTGGACCCTTGGTGCCATGATTTGTAATCCAAAAGGAATACCCTTTCAACCATCTTCATATACTTATACAGTGGGGTACTTGTGGTCTACGTCTCTTCATTTTTATTATCATTGTGCATTGCGAAATGATGTTCTGGATTCGTTGGAAGAAACTTTGTGGTTGCTTCCCGAGGGAAGCGTACCTGTCAGTGTACCAACAGATCCACGCAACATTCACAAGTGAATGGTCATGTATGCAGAGGCGGCCATCTGCAAGTAGTGTTTATTCTGGTCTTACATGATCCACAATACCATCCTTCAACCCATCCTTTAGGTCAGGGTCCTCGTCTGACCTCACACTGTAACTATTATGCCCACTAATTTTACACACTGTACAGAGCATCCATTGACAGTACCACAGACACTTACCTCGTTCATTCATGGGAGACAAACGAATGGTATGGCCATAGATAAACAAAAGTCGCACCGCTCAAGAACCCAAGTATTCCCGGCATTCAAGCGTCAAGGGACTTTGTTCAGATGGGGGAGCTCTACCACAGTCAGCACTCGACATCCCCAGCAGCAGTGGTCCCAGTACCGTGTCACATAGAAGCCACGAATGAGTTTTTGACTGCAGTCGCAGTAGGAGATTGCAAGAAATAACCTAGAACAGCAGACAACTCAACATATCTGCGGTCCAGTCAGTGCGCCGCCCCATCAAGCATCTCAAAGTTCCCCTGAATCATCTCCGCAACACTCACATGCAGAGAGCATGTCATCTGTGGAGCAGGCTGGGATCTCTAAACCAAAGTAACAGATCAAGTCACTTGGGAGTCATCACAAGGAAGGCGTCAAAACCCAAAATGGATCTCGTAGCAACGGACAGAGTGGGGAGTTACCACCCTCTCCAGAGATGAACCTCTTATGAAACTGTAGTCAAGAGATAACACCCCCTCCATCTATGAAGATGTGACAGAATGTAACAAACTACTACCATGCCCTGAACTCACCTGTGTCATAGACATAGATGGAGGTGCCACACTTGAGCAAATAATTGTAACAGCTTGAAGGAGTGACCTGCTGTAAGTTTTGTTGTCATTAATAGGGAAAAGAAAGAAACCATTTGTATAGAAAACATGGTTCATGATGTGAGGCATGGTGTTGGATGTATACAAAACCCATTTGGGGGTTGCCTTATTATGTCTTGTAAATTTTGTTTCTATTCTTGCCCAACTGGTCTTCAACTTGTGTAAAATAATGTCCTTCCTTTCCTGTGAAGGAAGATGATCAAATTGGACTCCAGGAGTCATTCTATTAATACCAGTATTAACTTTATCAATCAATCATAATTTCAATTCATCAAGACTCGTAACAAGCTGCTATGTTGTGTTACAGATATGCTTTACAGATTAACCTGTCCTTGCCATAGATTTCCTAGTGGAATATAAGTTCCTCTTTGTTGTCTATGTTTCCCTTCCCCTCCCTCCTTCCCCAATGGAGAGGTGAGATACTGTTTTTCTCTAATATGTAGAAGTAGGTGATACCTTATCTGTAAACCATGTGTAAACAATGCAACCATGGATGGTTAAAACAGTTTCTTGGATAAGGTGTTTTGAAAGTGACCTTAGACTTTCTAGTACTTGATCTCATGACAACTAGCTTTCTGCTGCATAGCTACTGGACATGAACAAATTGCAATTAAAGATATCCAGTGTACAGGAAATTGTGATGTTTTCTTTCTACATCCCCCAAACACATTTTATTATGAGTACTGGAATTTGGAATTAGAAGAAATATTAAATTTGGGTTATTTTAAAGTAAGAGAAAAAAGATAAAGAAAGAAAAAAATAACTATTGACTGGCCTCCTGGGAAGGCTTTTTAGTCCCTATATGCCACAGATTTTCTCTATGGACAATCAATTTTGTAGGTAAGCTGGGCAGACACGGGGCAAAGACACACCTTTCTGGTTCGCAAATGACTCTGTATGTAGAAAATTAAATTTTGATAGCAAGCGGTCCAAGTGGTGGAAGCTATCACCAGCTGGCCTTCATACAACTTCTGATGGTGATTACCAGTGTGTTTTGTAGCTGGGCTTAGTGGGGGGGGGGGTGGAGAGGTGGGGGGGGAGAGAGGTGGGGTGGGAGGATTGAGGGAAGCGTTACCAGTCTGCCACAAACACTTTTCTTGTTGTAGGCTTTGATGGTAGCTGGTCAGTGGGGGAAGAGCTGTAGCACTTAGAGCACAACCCATACAACTTGGTCACTCCTCTCCATCAGTTTTGAAATTATAATGTTGTATTGTGGTATTATGATAGTTGCTGCACTTTGCGCATGGAAGGCCTAATCCCATTTGCCGTATTCTTTCGGTGTCTTTTTTTTTTTTATAGAACAGCAAGCAAGATTTAAGAGAGAAAGTTTTATGTAGACTTTATTGTATCAAGTTTAAGAAACTTGGTTTGTCTCGACTTTTTCCTGTTGAAAGAACCACTGTTTTCTTTGAAAATAGCTTGTGTTGGAAAATATGAGGTTGAAAGAGACAACACACATTTTGTCTTGTCTGTGTTAATACTGGGTATAGTGATCATCATTAAATACTGATATAGCGTGAAGAGCACAAGATACTATAACTTATGTACATTGGTGTGGATCATTGGGGGGCCTTCCCCTCACTTTTGGAAGGAGGACATCCCCAAAAATCTCACCCCCCTACTTTTTCAAAATGATGAAACCTAAACTGTGATGAATTGTATTATACATAATTTACGATTGCCACTATATTTGAAGAGCTAATTTTTTGCGCCCAAGTATGGCACCATTTTGGCATAAAGCCACCTTATTTCCTTTTTTCAAGGGGAGGAGTATTCCCTCCCCTTTTGAGATGGATCCACGCCACTACTATTTAGATGTGGTGCCAGTTTTGGTTCCTACTTTCATTTTCCTAACTGCATCTGCACATCATGCTGTAACCTTCTTTACTAAAACTAAGTACCACTTCTTTACTTAAAATTGTAACGCAAATGCTAAAATTTTGTAGAACTCTTTGCGGTGATTTCCTTTTCAAATCCTCCCTTCCGTTTTCCAGTTTTATTTTACCATGTTGGAGAGATAAACTGGGATTGCAAGTTACTTCATTTCTATAGTGATTCCTGCTTTCAGTAGTATTCATAATCATCTTGAGAATTCATCCACATAGATACACCTGTATTCTTCTACTCCTATTTAAAGTGAACAGGCCAGTATCAATTGTTATATGAGGTCAAGTTTCACATGTATTGGGCAAAGAGAGTTTACCCCTAACTCAGAAATATTGTATTCCACTAAACCTTTGTATTCACATTTTTTTTTTATATAAATTATTAACAAGTGTCCATTGTTTTATGAGTTCCTGTTCTGTAGTCTTGTTATTTTTTCATTATTTAAACTTTTCAAGTATGTAGTGTGAGGCTTATTCTGTTTTATCCTTTTCACCATTTTGCACATGCTAGGCCTTTGTTCTTTTGCACAAGTAAAGGAGGCTTTAGAATTTGTTTTTGGGGGGGTGTGAGATATGTACTGGCTGTGTATACTTTACATAACTACCCATATTGAAACAAAAAGTACTTGCCAGGCCCATTAATGGGGATGGACTGAATGGCGAAACAGTCCAACTCAACATTAACATTTACATTAAAAATGGATTATTTTCTTGGGCATGGTTTTTCTTCACTAGTTCAGAGTTTTAACTCTAGTTCTGGAATCCAACTCTGTGGTATTTCCTGCAATTATAAAAGTGTTGTTTGCGAATTTGTTCTTTTTCAACTCAGGGCGCAATAAACTTTGAACACTAAGTATCCTGTATGGATACTGAGGGACATTGTGGAAGCCGAACAAAAACATTTACAGACAGTTTGGAGTTACCCTTTCACATGTTGTAGCATCCCCTTATCTTGGTTTGCTGCGCAGAACTTTCAGGCCTTTCCACAGGCTCTGTATAGAGTGACAACCTGCTATGATGCTTTGGTGACCAGTGAGACCTGTTGGTAATGGTTTTCATATGTTAAAATTTGTTGAGGGGGTTTTGCATACAGCGTGGCAACATACACAGCATCTAACGAAACTGAATATTAAACACTAGTCTAGTCAGCGTATTAACTTGCGAATTAGTAAGATGTAATAGACCTGAAATCAACTCAAACTTCCTGCAACTTTTCTAAATTCGTTTGGGGGACTAAAATTTATGAAGTACAAATTGCATCATTTAAATTTTGGAGTCATTCTTTCATTGTGATTCCAGTATGGGTTTTGTTCTCTGGCTGTATTAAAAGGATTGAAGGAATTAATTAGAATTTTAAACATTTACGAAATGGAGGAAACGCCCTTGGGTTAAAACTTGCCATTCAAAATTTGTCAGAAAAGACAGAACTTTCTCTTTGTTTTCAGTGTCAAAAGTTTTACTTTGTAATGCTCTTCAGCTGCTCTTTACTCCATTGTGATTGACTCAGTCCAGAACATTTTGGGTTGTGTATGCTACCCTCAATTCAAACCCTTATTGAGGGCCTTTTCATTCCAGTGCAAAACCAAAGTATTATAAAAAAAGGGGCAAATTCTCTTCATCCAGACAGTTCCATTGGTCCAACCTATGTTTCTTCCTAGTCCCTAAAACTGTCTAAGCTCCTCCCTGTACAGACACAACCTAGTGTTAATTGCTTGAGGCCATTTCTTCCTGTAAGCTATACAAGGCCCTAATGTGTATCAGAACCCTCTCTTAGGCAGTGTGTGAAACGTGAGCTACTCCTGCATCTTTTGAATTTTCTGACTCTGATGTCAATCAAAGAACAGTCACCAATTGAGAATTTTGATTGCCCCCCAACCAAAAATGAGCTGGGTTGATGTGTATCTGTCTTTAAAGAGTATTCCTGGAAATTTTTATTCATTTCACTTCAATGTTTTGTATATTTTTTGTTATCAATGGTAGAACCACCAGTTTTTTTACTCAAAAATTGTTGGAGTTTCCAAGGCTGAGTCCACCCACATTTCGCCATTTTTGAATCTTTCGGGCAATTCAGGTGATGGTTCATCCATAGTAGTGCTATCACTCTTGACACTAGTAAAGCGTGGTATTCGCTTCAATAATTTGGGTTCACTGCCTGATGTGACTGTTGAGTTGAGTAGTGTCAATTATTTAGTTAGATAGTGATAGACTTGTGACATAATAAAACCTCCGTTCATCTTACACTGAAGTATGGAACTGTCCGAAAAGAAATGTCATGAATTCTGTCTCAGTACCATTTATGATTTATATCCAAGTAAATTATGTATAATACAAAGTTGAAGGAATAAGCGCAGTGCCCTAACCTTTTTAGAAGTTTCAGCTAAATCCTTTACACTTTCCCTACAAGTATCTTCCATGAATAGTACATATTAAATGCTACACAAAGGATTTTTTCAGCAGGAATTTAACCATTTCAGTGGCAAAAATTATTGTCCATGATTAAAATAGCGTAGATAAATGAGGTTATTGGGATAAATCGCATTCAAATGGGTAAATACATTTACCCTTTGTGTGAAATCATGTGATGTGTTGTGTAGTCTCATTCACGAAAGAGAAAGGTCAAGTCAGCAGTTCCACATTTTGTCCACGATATGAAGTGATAACAGCAGTCCAATGGAGTAACTGCTATACAATACAGTGGAGGATAACTGTTACCAATACAGTGGAATAATCGTTACTAATCGTGTAACTGTTTAATAGTGCAAAATGGTGCTGAAGCAAACTACTTTGAGATAAAGAGTTCCATGAATTTTATGACCAGTATTATATAAAGTGTTGTATTCCCTATTGCCCTTAAATTTTGTAGCACAAAGATACTTTGACAGTTGAGGTACCAAAGAACCTATCAGTTTCAAATTTGAGGTGTTTATCAAAAAATATCTTTCAGAGTAAATTAATATGAGCTTTATAACTGTAGAAATGTTTTTGTCTTCCGTGATCTGATGTATGTTGTTTCTTAGGCTGTGTCGTATCTTAGAGCATTAACCATATTTAATTTAACAAGGTTGTTAAGTTATGATAAGTGTAACGTTTATCATTTTTGAGATTTTTGCCAACTCAGGGTCGGTGGGAGTTTATCCCACTTATGGCATAGGTTAGTATTGTATAGTTTCACTCACTCTGTGACAACCTGTATTTAAAGTGTGTTTGGGTGTCATATCTTGTAAAGGGTGAGAGGACTAAAGTGTTAACTTGATAATGTGTGCATAGGCACTTTAGTACATTGATTGGATTTATTTGTGCAGTCATAATGTTCATGTTTGTAGTGGAGTTTGACACAACTCAATTTTAATGAATTAGCATATTGTTCAAGCTTTTATTTGCTGGTGGATGACTCAGTTTTTTGGTTTTGAAGGACTAATTCTAAGGTTTTGTTTTAAATATAATATTTTGGTAAATGCATGATGAATTGTACGACAATGTTTCCTAGTGTTGGACACACATCATTGGGTGTCACATATCACATGTAATGGATGACTACATGTGGTTGAGAAAGATACAGTTTCTTACAGATCCCAGTGTAACAGAAACCTGCTGTTAGGAGTAGGCCTATTACTATTCCATTCAGAAAAGGTAGACATTTTATATAATGATCTTCGGATATTTCAATTACTCGAGTTGATTACCAGAGCCTAATAGGTATCATCTATGAATGAATCATTACTACCCTTTAATTGACATTGTAACTGAACAGAAATATGTTGCATTGTCAGTTGTAAGAGCAGGTTTACTATACCTACCATCAATATCAATTCTTTGCTTATCCCTTCACTTTAGGCTTTTCAGCTTCTTAGTGCCAATTATCACATGGAAAATCTCACAGTCAGCTAAAGGGAAACGTCCTACTGAAAAACAAAAAGACCAACTAGCCACTTTTGTTACTACCTTGTTAAAGGCAATAGGCAGTCACCCCACAAATTGCTTGAAAAATTAGCAAACTCCTTGTGATTCTCTTATTTGCCTTAAAAGATCTGAAGATTTTTTGAACAACTATTACAACAGAAGGTAATGTAAGAAGTTAGTCTCCATGATGTATAATTCAGTCAAAAAATTTTGTCACCTGATCAAAAAAAACCATTCATGAATTAGGATGAAGGGGTATAATAATTCTGAATGGGATGACTGCTTGTCCTTTATTAAAAATTACCAAATTCAGCCCTCATATATGATATTTTGCATGTGTTTCCTCAGTAATAAAAAATTACTTGGGAGGTGGGACTCACCACCGGAATCCCTTCTCAACTCAAGCTAGGACTCAGAAGTACAGTCTGATAACTGCCAAAGCTAATTATATTACGATTTTATTATCATAGGTACATAATTGGACATCACAGGTCCCCTTCGTCAGCACATTACATACATGGGAATTACAATGTTCAGGCTTGATCTCAGCTGGTAATGGTAATATCAAAAGGCCCTTGACACAGGAAAAAAGTTAAAGCCTAACATCACTGGTGGCAAAAACTATGCAAACCTAGATCCTTGTCTCATTTACAAGCTTAAGTGTGTGTATATCATTATATTCACTGTGCATACATATACTGTATGATGCATTCTGTGTTACATCACCAGCATGGCAGCACCCGTACAGTTCCTTTTCTTATTTTCACCTATGAGGGAGTTAGCCTTCACACCAGTAACTTGTTTATTTAAATAAGTTCTGGTGTGTAGAATCGCATTTTTGGTTTAAGTTTATATGCCGTGAGTCTGGTTGAGCAACTGTAAAATCATTCTGTAGTAATTGACAAAAAGACACATATCGTATTTGGCAAATTCATCATAAATTTGTACATTATACAATTATGTTTTAAAAGCTGAATGTTTTAACTTTTAAAGATCTTACAGAGTTGGAGTTTGAAATGAAATTATGATTGTTGTTGTTGTTTTTTTTTGTCTCAGACATTTATAGAGAAATTAACATGAATTATGAGTTAGTTAAAAGAAGGCTTTTGGTCTGAAGCATTGTGTCACTGCTGCACAGCTACTTTCTTTCAGAATAATGTGAAGGAATTTAAGATTTTTCAACACATTTTTTGGACAATTAAAATACTTCATTTCAGACGGCTTCATGCATGGATCCTTTGTCAAAACTAATAAAAAGAGAAGCATATGAACTATTAGGTATTACGCTTGACTTTTGAAGGATTGTAGTTTTGTACTACATATAAAAGAGGCAGTTTTAAAATGGTTGTTAATGTAATTTACATGTTTGAAAAGTATTGAAGGGCTTGCTGATCATCCAACAAACCAACCTGTTGCCTCAGCCAGTGGACCATGTCCCAGCTGGTCAGTTGGGAGGGGCAAAGTTTACATGTGCTCAGACTGTCATAGTACTGTGAATGAAATCACTCAGTTGTAGAGTTGGTTTGGGTAGGAAAAAATCTTAATTTTGGAGGCCCGTAGAGTGCCCACCTGTCATCCACCCATGAGTTCAGCAGCAGCCATCAGAGATACCGCGTTGATATTAATTTAGGTTGGTGGTGTGTTTTTTCCCAATGCATCTTTTTGTTTCCAAATTAATCTTTTTAGGTAGCGTGAAGTATTCTTGTTTAATCACTTTAAGTTAAGATGGCTACAGTTTATTTAAGCGCAAGTGACAGTTACTTGTTTGATAAATTGTATTTTTTGTATGTAGCAGACTGAGGCACCGTTGGTTTTTACAGTGCAAACCAGAAATCACTTTGTTTATTAGTAAGCTCCCTGTACCAGTATTCCTTTTTGTAACTTTTTTTACTGTGTGGATTGTTTGCTTTCATTTTTGGAATATTTTTACTTGAACTTTTTCTACTTAGAAAAATCAATCCTTTAACTGCTGTAATCCATAACGGAAACCCTCAGTCAGGGTTTTTGGATAAGAGTAAACCTTTTCACTCAAACTTTTTTAAGCCAAAGAGTTCTCCATGTACAGAACTTTACTATTTTCTCTTGCATTTTGTAGAGCGTTGAAGAATATTTTACAAGATACCAGTTTACTTGTCATAGCTTATTTATGTTGTGTGTCTCTGCATCGTGTAAAAACTAGAAAAAAAATTGCTACTCGGGAAGAAAAAATTTGTGAAAAAGGTAGGGGGTGGGGTGGATGTAAGCTTTTTACCTAGAGGAGACTTCAATGCTTTAATTACCACCTTACGTCTGCGAATTCGCATAGAAGTAAATGGGGAATTTATGGTGTTGCTTACACATAGACATCTGAGGTCTGGGGGCTGAGAAGCTGCCCCCATCCTATATGGAGACAAATTTGCCACTTTTTGGTCAAACGGATTTGCTATGATGTAGGAAAATTTCCAGTTTCATCGGGAGCTGGAGTGTAGTGTGAGCGCGTAAATGCAGAACTGCGAAATGGTCCCCCTCCACGGTTTACATGGTTTTTCTCTGAAGCAAGCATATTCTCATAAATCTCAATTTTTGAAAGTAAAGTCAATTTTTTAAAAAAAAAAGGCTCCTAAATAAACCGAAGTTTTTCACAGGCAATTTTTTAGTTTTCTGCATAAAAAACCAATATTCAGCCAGGTGAACTTCTTTCGCCTAAAATTCTCCCTTACCCATCCTTCAGGTGATCAGCCACCTTTATCCAGGCCCTCCCCTCATTGAGAGCTTGCATCCTTCAGACCATCCAGGTGCCACCTGTTTTAGAGGTATTAACTGGTGTATTCATCCTGAGTAGGCCAAAACTTGGGTCAGCTAAGAACACTTGACAAATTGTAGGGGTATTGGAGAAATAAAGGGAAAAGGATTTAAATACTTCTTCACCTCAAAGCAGTGCTGGCTGTGCTGAGTGGGAAATTTTCAAATGGCGCCATATATATATGTTAGGGGCAAGAATGTTTCAGACTATATCAGTTATATCAGTTTTGGTTTCGATGAAAAGAGAAACCTATGCATCCATGATGCGTGTGTGTATTTATATTGTGTATGTGCACTCGACCAACGTGGCCCTAGCAGGTACCGGGCTCTGCTCTCGCACGTCTTTCCTAGCACATGCGCGGCTCGAACTCCCGTAAGTTTGGCCACTGCGAAGAGAATTCACGCGCGGCTGCACAGGCATGCCTTGGAGCGAGCCCACCCTCAAGCACATACTCTCTCGCACTCGTTTGCAGGGCAGCTTCACTGCTGGGAATTCCCTTGCATTTCCCTAACAGGGTCCTTGCCCAGTACCCCTTAAGGCATCGAGTTGTGCGTATGTGTGTGTGTGGTGTATGTATGTATTGTGTGATGCATGTGTTTGTGACACTGCTTGTTAACACGGTATCTCAAGGCAGAAGCTCGTATAGATTCATACTTAGTATGTAGATGCCCCATGGTGAGAGAAAACCCTGTTGTTTTTAGTGGGAGTTCAAATGCCTCTGATCTTCCGGGTCAACTTCTGAAAACGTTGCTAACATGACATATAACGTAGGAAGCTTGGGTAGTTTTCATACTTTGTATCTGACGTCCACCTTGAGAGGCAGACGGTGTTGTTTTTTGGTGGAGGTCAACATCATTTGAGGTCACAAGTGGTGAAACTCTGAGAACATTTCTAACATTATATCTCTACGTAGGAATCTTGATAGATTTTCATAATTAATATGGATTCCCATGTTAAGAGAAAGAACCTGTCGTCCTTTGGTGGAGGTTAAAGTCATCTGGGTCACTGGGGTCAAAACTCTGAAAACCTAGTTTACACGATAGCTTAAGGTAGGAAGCCATGTAGCATTCATAGTTATATGTGGATGCCCCATGTTTAAGAAGCTGCCATAAATTTTGGTTAAGTCAAAGGTCATCTGGGTCACAGGGGTCAAACTCTGAAAACTCTTGTTCACACCTTTCTCTATGTAGGAAGCTTGGATGATTTTATACCTAGTACATGTCCTGTGGTGAGAGGAAGAATCCTTGTTGTTTTGTGGGAGACAAGTCGCTGGGTGAAACTGTTATTTCAAGGTAGGAAACGTGTAGGCATTTCGATATATGAATATGTGGATGCCCCGTGTTTGAGAGAAGAACCTATTGTTTTTTGGTGGAGGTCAAAGGTCACTGAAGTTCACAGGGGTTAACCCAAAACCTTGTTAGCTACATTAAAAAAAACATAAAAAGTGGTATAAAAGCATGAAGAGAAAAAGCGACAATAGTATAGCAGTAAACAGACAGACAACAATCTGGCTTAAAAAATGAGGTAACATAAAATAGCCGTAAACAAACTTTAACCAAAGTGAAATAATTAATTGAAAGGGGATTAAATGATGCTTTGATAAGTCGTTTAAAACGACTCAAACTTTAGCCTCCCTAAATTCGGAGTTAATAATTTCGTTCCAGTTCTTTTGCAGCCAAAACAGAAAATCTTCCTTGTATGGTATTCCCTGTGTTATCACCTTCAATGGAGGATACATTTGGGGTTGGAAGATCTAGTCCATACGATGTGCATGCCCTTGTAAGCTGGAAAAGCTTCTTCCGGAGCCGTGTATTCAGGCATTGTACAAAATTGTAACTCTCTTTTCTCGGGTACGACTGTCCATTTATTGCCAATTTAGTGTGTCAAGAAAGTGACTAGAAGCTTGTCGAGTGTGTAATCAACAAATATTGCCTTAGTTGCTGCTTATTTTTGTAGACAAATTACTTTTGCATATTTTTTGCAAAAAGTAAAAATTGGAAAAACTTTAAAAAGTTCTTGCATGGAATTCGAACCGTGTCTTGGAAACGATGCTTTCCCTTCACATCAACATACACTTACTGAAAATTGTTTTTTAATTAAACTATGTCACAGCATCCTCACACAAGTCACATCATTAGGTAATTAAGTTGAATTACTTTACGATTTACCCTAGTTATCATTAAAATTAATGTTGTTTCCTGGTAACCTTGCCCTTGGACTTGGTAAAAAAAAAAAAAAAAAAAAAAAAAAGAAGAAAAAACATCCGCCCTCCCTTTTCGTTGGCACGAACGACACAATTTAGAGTTACGTCCTCTGTCTATGCTTGAGACTCCGTGATAACGAGCAGTTTACATTGTTGCGTATTTCACGTCTTGTTACCTTAGATGACTTGGACCGCCGCTAAACTAACAGGGATCTTTCACCTTAAAGACAAACTCTATATACCAAGTCCGAAAGGTACCTATCATTCTTTCTCTTGAAATACCCTGTCAAAATTTTTCGGGTTTGTGGCCTCGTTGTGACCTCAAATGACCTCTGACCTCCATCAAAACATAGAACGCTCCGCGCAATATTACAAAATCTATGTACCCAGTATGAAGATTTTCCATCATTGCTATCTTGAAATACTGTGTTTTCAGCGGCTTACAATTTTTCGTAGTTTCACCTCTGGTGACCTCAGATCACCTTTGATCTCACCCAAAATATTACTGTTCCTTTCAAGTATAGAAAAATCTATATACACTTTATTAACGGGACGCCCCATCATCCTTCTTGATATCGTTTTACAAGGATTTAGTTTTTTTGACCTCCAAAGACCTCTGACCTTCCCTAAACCATAGGGTTCTTTCTCTTAATTTGACAAATCTTATTCTAAGCGTCGGGTCAGAGTCGGGCTCAGGGGCCCCTGTAGGCTACCTGGGGTCCGGGACACGTGCTCCGTAGTGTCTGGGGGAAAGCCCCCAGAGACTGGTATTTACAACTTTTAACCAATAGAATCTAAGTATTTGCTATCTCCAAGATGGCTTTGGATGCGCCGCTAACAGGCCAAAAAGAAGATTACAATCTGATCATTTTTGTTAGCTTACTCAGACTAACGATTTATGATTTCGGTGAAGGGGTCGAGTGGGGACGATTGCTTGGGCTTTAAAAATACATCGGTCATTCGCCAGAATTTAATGTTGAGATAACTACCTTCAGTATGCCACTGAAAGGAAGTCTTTCCCAATAGAGCATTGGAAGTTTCATCTATGGTTTTGGATCCGGGGCTAGCCGGAAAATTGGACAAAGAAGACTTTTATGTGGTTCACTCGGTTGGGGTACCTTCAAATTATAATTTATCGATATATTTCCTGATTTTCTTCAGCATAAATTGAAAAAGTGAGGCTAGCGCAAGCTGAGACCATCCTTGGTGACGCGTGAAGCCTGCAGAAAATTCTGGTACTGAGTATCTTGAATATCCTGCAGTTTTTATTACCAACCTCTGGAGGTATTCACACTTAATGATTCCTGGTGTGGTGCTTGGCTACCCTCAGCGAGATTCAGGAGGGAAAAGTTTTCCTTTGCAAATCTGAAGACACGGCTTAGTCTATGAGAGTGAAGCTTTTTTGTTTATTTATTTAACCTCATATACATTGATGCGCGTTGAGAAAGGCAACGAAAACAGCAATTTTCACAGCTTTCGAACATAAAATCTGACTAAAAGATAATGAATCTGGGAACTGTTCTAAGGGGGAGGACTTACGACCGCATAGTCCCATAACTGTTGAAAATAAATGCTGAAACCATAGGGCTGTGGATTAGTTCTCTCAAGATGGCGTCATTCACATGTACACAACAGGTGCGCGCAAAGCGCACTGCAAAACTAGAAGTTTTGAGAAACAATTGGTGCAACTTTAGCTGCATGAAGACTGATAAGTGGCAGTGGGTTCCTCAGTGTTCTTATCGACATAATAAACGGGTGTGTTTTGTGCTAAAATCTTTTCAAACTCAAAATCTCATTGGGGGGGGGGGCACATGGGGGTACAGCCAACGTTTGGTATTACGTTCCCTTGGCTTGCCACTGCGGTCGATTAGGGCCGGATGTGGACCGCGAGCCGCCATTTGAGAACCCAGTTACCATTTTGCAGGGCTGAAGTCGATTCCCACCTTTCCTTGTCCAAGTCCGAGTCCGAGTCCCGAGGAGTTCAACCTCCCGGGTGCGAGACGGAGCTACTGGCATTCGAGTCAAGGCCGAGTCGCGAGTCACAGGCTCCGAGTCCGAGTTCCCCGAAAAAAAATGTACACTAAGAAACAGATTTACGAAGGAACTATTTTTTACCTGCCTTTTATGCTTTTGTTTTGTGTTGGTTATGATATAGGCCCTGGGTCTGAAGGCCAGTGCATCTTGTTGGTTTCTTGTTTACGGTCTGTGTGGTTTACTGTTTGTTGCCGACATGGTAACTGCTTTTGGTGCCTTTCTTACTTCGTATTGGCGAAACTCTGAGACAGGAAATTGACGAATGGGTCCGTTTGGGAAATCGGTGTGAGCTGGAAACTGTGGCTTGGAGGTAGGGTGGTTGTCATTTTTCAATATTGGTCTTTTAGTATTTCTATTAAAAATTGTTTGCCAACTTCCAAAATTTTGCATTAAGTGCTCTCCAATGAAATCTGAATCGGAATATGTCGACCCCAGTTTTGTAAATGTTCCCGGACCCAACGGCCCTTCACTAGTAGATGTACTTTGGTATTTTTTTTAGGTGAGAGCGTCTTCCTTTCGATTGTGGCTTATTTCTGCAAACGTTTCGCTCCTAGGTGACTAGTACCCAGGGCGGCGCCACAGGGGGGGCAGCAGGCATTTTTCCCCCATATGTCTTTTGACCAAAAATAAAATCGTCTAAATAACGTTTTTAAGACACACAATGTTGTAGGGGTGGGGTGAGGTGTAAAATATCATGGAATACAGTATTGTGATACATTATCCTTCGCACATAGGACATTTTTCGGTGTAAATCCTCGAAATTTTTGCACGCTTCGCGCGCGTCGTCTTCTCTGTTTAACTCACTGTCCAGGGCCGTCTGCGTGACCGGGGGGTGTGGGGGGGGGTGCCTCACCCCCCCAAAGTTCGTCAGAGCCACGATAGTCGGAAATCTGAAATGCCAGTTTGGAATTTCTGATATCAAGTCTAGGACATTTTTCCGACTGAAGCCTTGTCAACTTTGTATATATTTTCCAATAGACCAAGTGAGAATAATACCAACGTTATTCCTCACGTAAAATCCATCAAAGCTGTCCTTTTTTCGCAATTCTTCTCAAACCTCAAAATTTTTTGCGCGCTCCGCGCGCTTCAAACCTGACCTCAGTGTTTTTCTTATATCAATATCTTCGATAGTCAAGCTTTCGGAGAGCACAACAGCAAAAGTTGAAAGCTCTTTACATATTACCATTTAAAAGACCTGGCCTTTTTTTGAGTGGCAATGTTGTTTATTGGCAATTGACGTATTTTGAATGGGATTGCGAATGCAGGTTTTATTATGAAATTCTTATTTAATGAAATTTGGGCGCGCTTTCGCGCGCATGCGTCACGATTTACAATCAATCTCATGAAACATTATTAAGGTAATTATACCATACACAGTCTATGGGGATCTAGGGCTCTTTACCCCCCCCCCCTCCCCAATTTTTTTTTATAGACTAAATGACTATATTGTGAAGACATAGATTATACTCATTAAATATTCACGTCTATTTATTAGTCCCTTAGCCAGTAAGTTCTGTAACGATTCGTTCTATAACTTCCAAAATTTTCACGCGCTACGCGCGCTTTTCATCTCTGTTTCTATCTATGCAAAGCCCCCGTTTCAACATATTGGTTTCACCGTTTCGACAAATGTTGTTCTTCCGTGTAGGCGTGAGATTCTAGAGAACACGGAAATGCAATCGTGTTCGAAAGTTCTTTCCTTTTTTCCTACTTTTGGAAGATTCTTTCTTCACCTCGCCATCGTGGTCACATATTTTGAAGAAAAGATCTTTCAGTTTCGGAGGAGATCCTCAGATAGGTTAAGATCAGAATGTAATCCCCCGACGACGACCTGCAGTCATCCCCACAATTTCTTGGGGGGGGGGTGTCCAGATTCTTCAATACAAGCCCACACTTTCACTTCCTTAATGAAAATTCACTATAACCCCAATTTTCATTTTTAGTTCGACCCACCCATTGCATCTGTCGGGACGTAGGATAGCAGGGCCCCAGTCAGGGCGCTTCCCCCATGTCGACAAATCAAAGCACACCCCTGGCTGAGCCTGCGTGCATTTTTGGCATGAAGTATACCCAAATTTCGGCGCGCTCGCGCGCAATCCTCACAATCACACGTTGTAATCACTTATGACATTATAACCACACGTACCGGTGACTTTTTATGCACAACCTATGTGTAACATTCGAAAACGCGCTTGTTTAGTCCTAAATCCCTTTTTGCTATACCTGTCTGAGAGGTCCTAGTATCATTTTTCTGCACCTATTACTCTCCCTCGCCCATTCCCCATTGTTCGTCTCGATTTCGTTCAAATTGGTAAAAATACGAAGATGTAAGTGCTGGCGTCATACTCTATATTTTTATTTAGATGCCAGTCCATTGCCACATTTTATATTATTGATCCAGAGCATTCGGAGGGCCTATACAGGTATATGCAGCGATAGGATGGCCAGAATAGAAGGCATAAGTAGTCAAAAGGTGTGTGTGTGTGTGGGGGGGGGTTCTTCAGGAGGTTTGTTGACAACGTATTCTTCTCTAGAGAACATACTTTCTCTTTTCACCAAATCTTAGTATTCACTAAATTATGGACATTTTTCCAGCCTATATCAGCTTCAAGTATCCCAATAAAGCACCATTTTTGCATCTAAGCAAAACCTTACCTTAACAAAAATTTCTCAAAGGGGATGGGGATCCCCCTCCCCTGGCCTAACCCAGGACGGCACTTTATAAGTGACAAAATACGGATCACCACTGCTGGTATCACACAAAAGTAACGCCCAGAAAACGAAAATGCAATTTACGGGCCGCCACTCATTTGGAAAAAGATCAAACCAGTCGGAAAAATAAAATTCATTTAATTATGGACATTTTCTAGCCATATATGATCACTCCAAAATATTCCCAAAGATAGCTCCATTTTGCATCTAGTAGCTTAAATTAACAAAAATTTCTCAAAGGGGAGGGGGTCAACCCCTCCCTTAGACCCCTCCCCCACGACGGCACCTTTATTGTAGTGACAAAGGAAGGATTCTCACTGCCGTATGTAAACGCGGGTGCATAAAAAATGTGCAATTTACGCGCCTACCCATTCAGTTGGAAAATATATCTATCCAGTCGGAATTTGGGACTTCACCCCCCCCAAAACATATGACCCAAGCTACGGCCCTGCTCACTGTACATCCGCCCGTTACTGCATCCACCGCAAGCGGACAACTTAGGCCCCTTCTACTCCCATAAGACCATGATGAATTTCTCTCTGAGTTTTTTTTTTTTTTTTTTTTTCGTTTAGGGTTAATACCTAGTAGCGTAACAATGGGCCAAAAATACAGCATATCCCTACGAGATTCTGGTGAAATTGCTGTCTATTTTGAAACAAGGCAAAACATCGTATCAACCTAACTGACTGATTTGAGTGATTAAAATTAATTCAAATCCGTATTTGACGACGTATTTATCAATATTCGTGTAAAGTCTCGGACTAGGCGCGAAATGTGGTATCGATTTTGAATTCCATGGCTCCTTCAGCGACCGTGGCTCACGGAGAAGTAGGCTCATAATATTTTAGTGTGGGTAAATCCAGTATGCATGACGCTAACCAGCTCTAGTTGTACACTTGCCTACACATGCAGGACATGTCGTAGTGCCAGTATCCAGTGGCGGATCCAGAAGTTGGCAAGGGGGGCCCAGTCATAGTGGTTTTTGTATCAAGTCCGATCTGGGGGAGGGTCTAAGGAGAGTGGGTGTCCCCCGGGGGCAGTGTCCAGAGGGTATTTGTTGATAGGGGACAAAGCATGTTGATGAGTTATCGCCGTCCTGGGGAGGGGTGTCCCCTCCCCTTAGAAATTTTCGTCTACGAAAATTTGTAAAATGAAAGTTTATTTTATTTCTTTTTTTTCGTAAAAATTTTTTTTTTAAAAATCTCGCTTCACTTTCTATCAAAAATTTTCAAAAATTTATCAAAAATTTTAAGGAAAAAATCGTTGGCAATCTTTTAAAAATTTTTTGGGGGGGCCCCCTCCCTCCCCTTCCCAACCTTACGTCATTTTCACTCATAAAACAATATTTTCCGGTTTTCAGAAAAAAGTTGAAATTTTAAAACGAATTAATAGGTAAACACTGGCTTATAGAAAGGGGCTGGGGTTTTTTTGGGGCAATTGAAATTGTCTAAATGTGGGGTCAAATGCGGGTTTTTGGGGGGGTAATGGAATTTTTATTCTTCATTTGTTTACACCCCATCCCATAAACCATTTTTAAAGGAATATCCAAAAACTGTTCTCATCACAAACTTTCCGAAAAACAGAAAACCCTCTCCAAACATCTGGGGGGACCTGGGCATCATATGGGATTTTTCAATCTAATATTAGCTGATGTAAAAGGGTTTGAAAGTCGTATCTGCTTTTTATACATTTTTCAAAGGATTTTCCCCAAGCTTGGGCCGGGTTTCGCGACGACCCAAATTATCGGGAATAGATGGTAAATTGTTACTAAAAACACTTATGGGGAAAAAACAGTACTCGGGTAACGCTCTTTTAGTTTTTTTCACCTTTTTTTGCTACACCTTTCAGGGAATTTTTTTATATAAACCCTCCCTGCCCCTATACTCTCCCTCCCTCTCAGTGGGGGCCCCCCAGGATTTGGTGATGGGGGGGGGGGCCCTAACAATAGGGCATAATCCCAACCTCTTTTTCCCCCCCCAAGCCCTGTTACTTTAAACCCTTTTTTTGTGCGCCCCTGCGATTGTACACAGCATGTGGAGTCCTTTTTGGGGCATTTCAAAAAGGTGCCGTCCTTGGGGGGGGGGTAAAAAGGGGGGAGGGAGTGCCCCCCTCCCCTTTGAAAAATTTTTTTTAATTTAAGGTTGCCTAGTTAAAAATAGTGCTATTTTTGGAGTTTTTTTGGGAAAGTGATCTTATATGTTGGGAAAATATCCTTATTTAATAATTCTAATTTTGGGTTTAAGAAAAAAAAGAGAAGGGTCCCGCCCCTTGCGATGGTATCACATTTTTTTAAATTTTTTTTTTTACTGCAAAAGGACCGTCCTGGGGGAGGGGTCTAAAGGAAGGGGGTGTCCCCCCCCCCTTTGGGAAAATTTTTTGGTAATTAAAGTTGCTTAGGATGCAAAATGGTGCTATTTTAGGATTTTTTGAACGGGATCAAAACAGGGGCTAAAAAATTACCAAAATTTAGTGAATTTTTAATTTTTGGTTAGGTAAAAAAGAGGAGAGGTGTTGTCCTTAGAGAAGGGTTTTTGTCAAAAAACCTCGCAACCCCCCTTTTTTGGCTAGGTTTTTAATGTTTTTCTATTTGGGGGAAAAGGGTTTTTTACGACAAAATCTTTGGGTGGAGTCTACGGGAAACATTTTTGGGGGACGTTAAAAAATTTTTTCCTTTGTCTCATTGTACATTAAAAAAGGGTTCTAATACTGACAGACCCTGTCTATGCCTCCGGGGAAGCTAGGGGTTTAAATTATAAAAAATGGGGACTGAAAATGATTTTAAACCCTGACATCCAAATGGTACAATAGAGTAAATCCCGAACACTTTTACAACAAGGGAAATTTTTATAAGTTTGAAAGAAAATCCAACGAACACTTCCATCGGGGGGGAATGAGAGAGAGAGAGCCAGGGCGGCCCCAAAGGGGGGCGGGGCGGGCTTTTGCCCCCTAGGGTTTTTTTTGACCCAAAAAATAAAATAAAAAAAAATTCCCCGGACAAACGCGCGAATGGGGTACCCTTTCCGAATTCCATGGTACCTTCACGACCGTGGCCACGGAAAAGTAAAACCTACACCCAAAATTTTAGGGGTGAAAATCCATTCGAAAGGGAACCCCCAGCTCTAGTTGTACACTTCCCCTACCCATGCAGTGACTTGTCTGTATCCCGTATCGTACCCAAACCGGGGAGGGGGGGGGGGGTAAAGTTTCCCCTTCCTTGTACATTGTTAAATTCATGTCCAAAAACAATCAAAAAAGGGTTAAATTGGTACGCGGGGAAAGGGTTATACCAAGGAAGATAACATTTTTCCGTGAAAGGGAAAATAATATAAGGCGTGTAACATATCTAATGCCCTTCATTGCAATTTAAAAGATCTGGGAAGGGCCTTTTCTTGCGATCTGAAGCTTTTTTGGAAAAATTTTTATCTGCGCAGTCCGCCCCCAGCCAATAGAAATCATGGAAAATTTTCAAGATGGCTTAGTGAAATTTGAAATGTCTGAAAGGGACCTTTTTAATTGTGATTAAACCCATTTTGGGCAACATTTTAACGGAAACGCTCCGTCCCAACCTTTTAGGGGGCCTCCGCTTCTATCCAAACGCAACCAAACCCTTTAAACACCTCATGCCGGGTCGTCTCCTTATCAAGTATCGTAGGGTTTTAAAAACTCCCCTCAAAGATCCCGAAAAAGTGGCCTTTCTGCAGTTTTGGGGGTCTGTGGGGCGAAAAATTCTCTGTACCTTCGACCAAACAAATGATGGCGCTCCGTTTTCGATGGCAACTTCCTTTTTTGGCAACAAAAAATCCCCCCTTTTTTAAAACCGTTGTTTATGTAATCGTCGACAAAATTGCAACAAAATTTGGGAAAACTGAGCCCGGCCAAAAAAAAAGAACGTTGGACTATTTACCTAAAACCTAAAATTTTTTCCGAAAAAAAATTTTGGGGCCCTTAAAAAGGATGCAAAAAAATTTCCCAGTTTGCGTCAAAATGTTTCCCCGGGTAGTCGAAAAATTTTCCCACACCCCCCCCCCCTTAAACCCCCTCTCTCAAAAAAAAAAACCGCTATCACTCTCTCATGCCTGGGGGGGGAAATGCGGGGGGAAAGGGGATGCAGTCGCCCCCAAAAAAATTCCCAAGGGAAAAACGGAAAACCCGTTTTTTTTAAGCTATAGTAGAGGAGGGACAGGATGCAAATCCACTGCATTTTCCCGCCCTATGTCCCCCCTTTTCCCTTTTTTTTTTTGCCTGTTTTTTTTGGGGGGGGGGTTTCTTCATTTTAAAACGAAACTTTTACTATCTTTTCATTGCCCATTTTCAAATTTCTTTACCTTCCGTTACTTATGCGTTATGTCCGTCTCAAGTCACCCTAAAAAACCAGTTTAAAAGTGTCCTTTTTTGGCACAAGGTGCAGAGGCTTTCGAAAAAAAAAAGAAAACAAAAAAGGGTAATTTGATAAAAAAGAATAAACACCAAAAATTTTGGCGCCATCAAACCTTTTAAAAATTTAAAAAACCCCAACTTTTTATATCTCAGCTCAGGAATTCCTGAAAAAGAGGGCATTTTAGATCTTTTGAATTCTTTTTTCAAGCTTTGAAACATATTTTTTTTTGAATTTTTACCCTTTAGGTACATTTAAAATTTAGCAAAAATTTTGGGGCAGCCCCTTTGGGTAAAACCCAAAAAAAGGGCCTTTTTCTATGCGCCTTCTTTCAAATAAAAATTTTGTTTTAAAACTGTTTTTTTAAAAGCAAAGTAAAATTTAAAAGAAAGCTGGAGTGTTTTCAAAAATTCTCACATTGATGGGCTTTCTCCCTTTTCGGGTGCCTTTAAATCGTTTTGCTTACAGCCCCCCTTAAAAGGCAAAAAAGGCAGTCCCCCCAAAAATTTTCTTTAAAAAATCCAAATTTTTAAACAAATCTCGTCTTTTTGTTTACGCACCTCTAAAAGAGGTTTTGAACGATTTTTATTACAAAAAATGGTAAAGAAAGGGAAAATTTCCCCTTTGAATTTTCAAAAAATTTACCAAAAAAAATATTGTCACATGATAAAAATGGGCCAATCATGAACTAGATTTAAAGGGTTTACAACTCATCTGTTGGGGTGACTGCATACTGTTTTAAGTGGCCCTAAATTCTAGAATTACAAGAATAATTTTTTAAAAGGTTGAAAAATAAATTTCCTTTCATCCAACTCCCATTTTCCCAAGCTTTTTTCCGTTGCTGAGTTTAAAAAATTTTTGAAATTTATTCATTTAAATTGAAAAAGTGGATTGCGCAAAAAATTTGTATGCCCTTCTTGTAAAACTCCATTACTTGCTTTTGTTTCCTTTGAAATTAATATGTTTATATGACCTTAAAACCATTTACTGTTAATTTGGGCATAGCATTTTTGGGAAGGGGTTTTCAACCCCGGGCCCCAAATAACATTAAAAAAAAGATCAAAATTTTGGCAAAAGGGTAAAGTGGCTTTCAAAAAAACCAAGAAAAAAAGACGGGAAATTTTTGAGTAGTAAAAGAATACTCACAATTATTGCGCAATCTACCTTTTTAAAATTTGAGTGAATAAGCTTAAAAATTTTATACCCTAAACTCAGGAAGGGTCCTGTAAAAGATGGGAGTCAGACCATCTGGTGCTTTTTTTAAAGCTTTTTAAACAATATTTTTTGAAATTTTAGACTTTAGGTACATTTTTAAGGGGTTAAATTTTGCAAAATTTCAATATCCCCTTTCATATTACTAATGATCCATAGGGATTATAAGGGACACTAAATCGGATTTAATTTAACGAGGTACAAAAATCAGTATTTTAAAGGGTGGGAAAAATAACTCCCCTTTTTTTGCGAAAAGTTTACTTTAGCTTAAAAATTTGGTTACATCATTGTTTTAAAAAAATCGAAAAACTGTAGGGAAAAATTAATGGTTTTCTCATAAGAGTTTAAATTTCCCCTCCCTTTTATAAAATTTTAATTTTTCGTATAAACCCCCCCCTCATTATTCGGGTTTTCCTTTTAAACAAAAAAAAAAATCCAGGAAAGAGGATTAATTTTTTCTCATTAAAAAAGAAATTTCAGACATGAGATTCATATTTCGGATGAATCATACAAGGGTTTGAACACTCAGGAATGCCGTTTTTTCCCTCTGGGGGTTTTTAAAGCCCAAAAATTTTTTTTGAACGCTCCGCGCCAAATAATGTGGGGCTCCCCTTTGAAATATGTATCCCAATTTTTCCCAGATTTATTTTTTCCTCCCTTAAAATTTAGAAATTGCCCGACATTGGGTCCATATTTCAAGGGTGGGTACATCCCGCTTGAAAACTTTGGGAAGTGCCATTTTTCCCGGCCCATCTGAAGGTTTGTGAGCCAAAAATTTTTTTGTGGGTCCCGCGCCCAAATAATTTTTGGCGCTCCGCTTTGATAGTCTTGCTGCACTCAGCCCCCCGCCCCGGGGGGGGGGGGGGGGTGGGGTGGGGCCGGGGGTAGGGGGGGGGGGGCTCGGAATCTTCCCCTGCCCCACCCCCAAACATGCTTGGGGCCGAAACCCCGCATTCTTTCCCCCCCCATCGAAAAACCCCATTCCGGGCCCCTGGAGAGAAAGGGGCCGGGAATGATATTGAAGGCCCCGTTTTAAATAATTTTTTTTTGGGCTTAAATGTATTACAATCACCACTATACAGGTAGATGCTGTAGAGTTTAAAACGCTGGGAAAAAAAAAATTTAAAAATGTAAAAACGGCAAAAACGCACTTTCAACCCTTTCCCCTTATGCTACCTTAACTTTTAAAAATCCCCTAAAGGGCCCCCACAGATTTGGGGATGTACTTCT
Source organism: Holothuria leucospilota (assembly GCA_029531755.1). Classification (NCBI taxonomy): domain Eukaryota; kingdom Metazoa; phylum Echinodermata; class Holothuroidea; order Aspidochirotida; family Holothuriidae; genus Holothuria; species Holothuria leucospilota. Next base: position 25,357,821 of record CM055977.1, on the reverse strand, counting down.
GTTTTTTTGGGAAAAAATTTTTTATCAGAAAAGTTTGCATGTGTTTCCAAACCCTTTAAAAATGGTCATATTTTGGGGTGAAAACCCCGTGTGATCGCGCGGAAACGCGCAGAAAGTTTTTATTAAAAAAGTTAAACCCTGAAAAAACCCGCATTTCCCTGCTCTGCATCGAGACACTTTAAAATTTCCCCAAAGCCTATTTTCCAAACCCAAAACCTCCGAGTTTACCCCCAAAAATTCTAAAAAGCTTTTGCTTCTGTTTTCTGTGCTTTGTGGGGAAATTGTTTCCCGGAAAATTTTTGAAATTAGAACAAAATTGGGTAAAGGGTTTTAAGCCGCGGGGAGCGCGAAATTTTGAAAATTTTTTCGAAAAGGGTTTGGGGATAATTCTGATAGTTTTTAGAACCCCTTTTGATGGGAAAAAGGTTACAATGATCCTCACTTGGTTTAAAACACCCTCCCCTACCCCTAAGAAATCTTTTTAGCTTAAAAGCCCCTTTTTGGGGTCATTTTTAAAATTTTCCCAAAAATTTTTTTTTGATTCCTTGCCGGGGGGGGAAAGGCCCGGGAAGGAAAACTATTTCATGGTTTGTCGGGGTGTGGGGTGTTGTTGTGTGTGTGTGTTTGTATGTGCGGCTTAGCTTTTTTACACGATTCTCAAAAAGGGAAAATTGGGCAGGTTTTTTCAAAACTTGGGGAAAAATAGTGGCCCATATTAAGGGGAAAGGAAAAACCCCATTTTTTTTGGTGGAAGGGGCAAAGGTCATCTGGGGTCACTGGGGGGCAAAATCTGAAAACCCTTTTTTACACCATATCTCAAGGTAAAAGCTTTGGGTAGTTTTATGCTTGGTAAAGTGAAAAGCCTTTTTGGTGAAAAGGGAAAACCCCATCAAATTTTTGGGGGAGGTCAAAAATCATCGGGGTTCCCCCCGGGGCCCAAAACTGAAAAACCCTTTTTTACCCGATATCTCAAATAGAAACTTGGATAATTTTTATGGGTTTTGTATGTAGATGCTTTTTGGTGAGAGGGAAAAGCAAACCCCTAAATCCGTTTTTGTTTGGAAACTTTTTTAAAAAGGTTTTCCCCTCTTTTTTGGGGCAAACGGCGGGGTTCAAAACCTAAAACCCCGTTTACAAAGATATCTCAATTAGAAAGCTTGAAAAGATTTCCCTGCTTGGGAAGTAGATTCGTTTGGGGAGAGAAAAAACCCCATGGTTTTTGTGGGGTTTAAAGTTCACTGGGGTCCCCGGGGGGCAAAAAAAAAAAAAAAAGAAAACCCCTTTGTTTACAATTGGTATTTTTCAAAAGGGGGTTAGAAAGCCCTTTTTTTGGGGGTTAAAAATTTTTTCAAATGCCTTTGGTTTAATGGTTTAAGATTAGCTTTTTTGTGGTGGGAGGAAAAACCCTATCGGGGTTTTTTTGGGAGGTTTAAAAATTTTATCTGGGTACCGGGGGGCAAAACCTGAAAACCTTTTAAAACGATATCTCAAGTTTTGAAAGCCTTTAAAAGATTTCATGCTTGGTAAAGTAGATGCGTTTTTGGTGGAAAAGAACCCCATGTTTTTGGTGGAGGTTAAAAGGGTTTATCTGGGGTCACCGGGGGGCAAAACTGAAAACCCTTTTTTTACCCGATATCTCAAGGTTAAAAGCTTGATAAAATTTCATGCTTGTATGTAGATGCTTGTGGTAAAAGGAAAAAACCCCTTTAAAACGTTTTTTTTGGGGAAGGGCCCAAAAGGGCTCGGGGGCCCGGGGGGGCAAAAATGAAAACCTTTTTACAAAAATTCTCAAGTTAGAAAGCTTGGATAGATTTCATGTTTTATGTAAATGGGGTTGTGGGAAAAAGGAAAAAACCCCATCGTTTTTTTTGGGGGGTTTTTAAAGGGCATCTGGGGTCAAACCGGGGGGCCCAAAAACCTTTAAAACCCTTTTTTACACATATCTCCCAATTTAGAAGCTTGGGTTTGATTTCCCTGCTTGGGGAAAGTAGAGGGGTTTGGGAAGAGTAAGAACCCCTTTTTTTTTTTGGGGGGGGGTCAAAAAGGGCATCTTGGGGGCCCGGGGTCAAAATTTGAAAAACCCTTTTTTACACGATATCTCAAATTTTGAAAGCCCTTGGGTAGATTTCATTGGTTGGGATTTAGTGCGTTTTGTGGGAGGAAGAACCCCAAACGTTTTTGGGGAAGGTCAAAGGTCATCTGGGGTCACCGGGGGGGCAAAAACCCAAAAACCCTTTTTTACATGATATCTCAAGTTGAAAGCTTGGGTTTGATTTCATGCTGGATATGTAGATGCTTTGGTAAAAAAGAAAAAACCCCCCTGGTTTTTTTGGGGGAGGGGCAATTCCAAACTGGGGGCACCGGGGGGCAAAAACCTTAAAAAACCTTGTTTTTAAAAACCCATTTCCCCAAGTTAAAAGCTTGGGGTAATTTCATGCTTTGTATGTAATGTTTTTGGTAAAAGAAAGAAAACCCCATTGTTTTTTTTGGGGGAGGGGCAAAGGTCCTCAGGGGTCCCCCGGCGGTCCCAAAAACCCGAAAAACCTTTTTTACAAAGATACTCAAGTTGAAAACTTTTTAAGATTTTTTGGTATTTAGAGCGTTTGGGTGGGGGAAAAAACCCTACGTTTTTTTGGGGAAGGTTTAAAGGGGATCTGGGGGCACCGGGGTCAAAATCTGAAAAATTTTTCACAAAGATATCTTTAAGTTGAAAAACTTGGATAAAATTTCATGCTTTGGTATGTAATCTTTTTGGTAAGAGAAGAACCCCCATCATTTTTGGTGGGGTCAAAGGTCTCTGGGGGCCCCCGGGGGGCCCAAAAATTTTAAACCCCTTTTTTACAAAGATATCCCAAGTTAGAAAGCTTGGATGATTTTTTATTTCTTTGGGGATGTAGATGTTTTTGGAAAAAAGGGGAAAACCCTAATTTTTTTTGGGGGGAGGTCAAAAGGTTCCCTCTGGGGGCCCCCCCCCCGGGGTCAAGGGGCTTAAAACCTTTTTTTACACGATATCTCAAGGGAAAAGCTTGGGGTTTGATTTTATGCTTGGGATGTAGATGGTTTGGGGGTGAGAGGAAAAAACCCTATCGTTTTTGGGGAAGGTCCAAAGGGCATCTGGGGTTTCCCCGGGGGGCAAAATTTTAAAACCTTTTTCATGATTTCAAGTTAAAAAAAAACTTGGGTAAATTTCATGCTAGTATGTAATCGGGTTTTGGGAAAAGAAAGAACCCAAAGGTTTTTGGGGGAGGTCAAAGGGCATCTGGGGGCACCCCCCGGGGGTCAAAACCCAAAACCTTTTTTAAAATGAATTTCAATTAGAAAGCTTTTGGGTAGATTTCATGCTGGATATGTAAGCATTGTGGTGAAGGAAGAACCCTATCGTTTTTGGTGGAGGTCAAAGGTCCCCTGGGGGCACCCGGGGGGGAAAAAACTGAAACCTTGTTTTCCCCATATCTCAAGTTAAAAACTTTGGGTAGATTTTTATGCTTGGTATGTAATTTTGTTATGGGAAAAAAAAACCCTATTTTTTTTTTGGGGGAGGTTTAAGGTCCTCTGGGGTCAACGGGGGGCAAAATCTGAAAACCTTGTTTACCCTGATTTTTTCAAAGGTTAAAGGGAAGGGTTTTGGTTTGGGTTTCATACCAAGTAGGGGATGTGGGATGGTGAGAGGAAGATTTTTTGTTATATTTTGGGGGGGTCAAAAGGGCGTCTGGGGTTTACCCGGGGGTCAAAGTCTGAAAAAAAACCCTTTTTTAACCCCAATACCAAGGGTTAAGGGAAACTTGGGATAGATTTCATATTAAAATATGTGGTGGTTATGTGTGAGGAAAAAAACCCCCTTGTTTTTTTGGGGGGGGTCACAAGCCATTTTAGGGCACCAGAGGGCAAAACTGAACTTTGTAAAAATTTCTTCAAGGAGGAAGCACAGATAAAATCCCTTTTCATCGTTTTTTAAATTTTTTTTTTCATTTTTTTTTTGGTTATTTCAAGTTTCGGCTTAAAGGTCATGTGAAAATGAGGGTGATGTGACAGGGTCAAAATTTTGACCACATCATAAAAAAGTGTAAAAAGAGAGTAAAATTTTAGGGTGAACCCCAGTGTAACAAACCCCCCTTTCGGCAAAGGAAAAAAAGCCTTTGGGGTTTTTGGGTTTTGAAATTGTTGGGGGGGCCCCCCCCCATCCCCCATCCCCCCCCCGTGCCGGCGGCCCCTGCTCCCTCTCATTTTCCCTTTTCTGGCACTGTTAGTCCCCATTTTTGTTTTAAAAGTTTGGGAAAAAATATGATAGTTTTTAAAGTGTGGGAAAAAGGGGAAAAAAAAAAAAAATTAATTTAAAAAACCCGGGGTAGTTTTTTGGGGAAAAAAAAAAAATTTGGGAAAAAAATTTTTTTGGGGGAACCCCCCCGGGGCCCGGGGGGGAAAAAAAAAAAGGGGGGGGGGGGCCCTTTTTTTTTCCCAAAAAAGGGGGAAAAAAGGGGGAAATTTCCCAAAATTTGGGGCCCCCCCCCCCCGGGGGGGCCCCCCATAAAGGGGGAAAAAAGGGGGAAAAATTTAAAAAAAACCCCGGGGTTTCAAAAAGGGGGGGGGGGGAAAAAAAAAAAAAAAAATTTTTTTTGGGGGGGGAAAAAACCCTTTTAAAAACCCCAAGGGGGAAAAATTTTTTAAAAAAAAAATAAACCCTTTTTTTTTAATTTTTTTTTTTTTGGTTTAAAAAATTTTTTTAAAAACCCCCGGGGGGGGGGGAAAGGGGAAAAAAAAAAAAATTTAAAAATTTTTTAAAAAAAAACCCCGGGGGAAACCCCCCAAAAAAAACCCTTTTTTTTCAAAAAAACCCCCCCCCCCCCCCCCCGGGGGCCCCCCAAAAAAATTTTTAAAATTTTTTAAAATTTTTTTTAAATTTAAAAATTTTTAAAAGGGGGGGGGGGGGGAAAAATTTTTTAATTTTTGGTTTCCTTTTAAAAAAAAACACCCCCCCCCCCCCAAAATTAAAAAAAATTCCGGGGGTTTTAAAAAAATTTCCCTACCCCCCAAAAAAAGGGGGGGGGGAAGGGGGAAAAAATTTTTTAAAAAAAGGGGGGGGTTTTTTTTCCCCCCCCCCAAAATTTTGGGTTTTTTTAAAAAAAAAAATTTTTTTCCGGGGGGGGGGGAAAAAAAACCTTTTTTTTCCCCCCCCCCCTTTTTTTTTTTTTCCTTTTTTTTTTTTGGAAAAAAAAAATTTTTTAAAAAAAAGGTAAAAAAAATTTTTTAAAAAAAATTTTAAAAAAAAAAAAAAAATTTTTTTTTAAAAAAAAAAAAACCCCCCCAAAACCCCCAAAAGAAAAAAAAAAATTTTAAAACCCCTTTTAAAAACCGCAAAAAAAGGGGAAAAGCCTTGGGGGGAAAAGGGGGGCGGCCCCCCCCCCCCCCCCAAAAAAAAAGGGCCCCCCCTTTAAAAGGGGGGTTTTAAAAGGAAACCCCCCCAAAAAAGGGGGCCCCAACCCAATTTTTCCCCTTTTTTAAAAACCCCCCCCTTTTTTTTTTAATTTTAAAAAAAACCCCTTTTTTTTTTTTTTTTTTTTTTTTTTTTGGGTTTTTCCAAAAAAAAAAATTTTCCCTTTAAAAGGGGGGGGGGGAAAACCGGGGTTTCCCCCCCTTCCCCCCCCCTTGGGCCCCCCAAAAGGGGGTTTTCCCCCCTTTTTTTTCCCTTTTTTTTCCCCCTTTTTTCCCCCCCCCCCCCAAACCCAAAAAAAAAAACCCCCCCCAAAAAAAAAAATTTTTTCCCCAAATTTAAAAAAAAATTTTTTTTTTGGGGGAAAAATTTTTAAAAAAAAAAAAAAATAAAATTTTAAAATTTTTTTTTTTTTAAAAAAAAAAAAAAAAAATTTTTCCCCCCATGGGGCCACCCCCAAAAAAAAATTTTTTGGGGGGGGTTAAATTTTAAAAAAAAAAAAAAGGGGGGGGGGGGGGGGCCCCGGGGGGGGCCCCAGGAAATTTTGGGGGCCCCAAACCTGCCTTTTTATAAAAAACCCCGGGGTTTTTCCCCGGGGGCCCCCCCTTTTAAAAAAAAAAAACCCCCCCCCCTTTTTTCCCCCCCCCAAAAAAAACCCAAAAAAATTTTTTTTCCCAAAAAAAAAAAAAAAAAACCCCCTTTTTTAAACCCTTTTTGGGGGCCCCCCCTTTAAAAACCCCCAAAAAGGGGGGGCCCCCCGGGGGGTTTTTTTTTAAAGGGGTTTAAATTTTCCGGGAAAAGGGGTTTCCCCAAAAAAACCTTCCCCCCCCCCGGGCCCGGGGGGGTTTTTTTTCCCCCCCCCCCAAAAAAAAAAAAAAAAGAAAAATTTTTTTTTTTTTCCTTCCCCCTTTTTTTTTTGGGGAAAAAGGGGGAAAAGGGGGTTGGGTTTCCCCCGTAAAACTGGGGGAAAAAAAAACCCCCAAAAAAAAAAAAACCCCCCCCCTTTTTTTTTCCCCCCCAAAAAAAAATTTTTTTAAAAAAAATTTTTTCCAAATTTTTAAAAATTTTTTTTTCCCTTTTTTTTTAAAAAAAAAACCCAAAAAAAGGGGGGTTTTCCCCAAAAGGGGCCCTTTTTTTTGGGAAACCCCAAATTTTTAAAAAAAATTTTTTTTTAAAAAAAAAAAAGGGGGAAAGAACCCCCCCCCCCCAAAAAATTGGGGGTTTTTTTTTTTTAAAAAAAAATTTCCATTTAAAAAAAAGGGTTTTTTTTTAAATTTTTCCCTTCCCCTTTTTTGGGGTTTTTGGGAAAATTTCCCCAAAAACCCCAAAAAAAAAAAAAAAAAGGGGAAAAAATTTTTTTGGGCCCAAAGGGGGGGGCCCCCCCCCCTTTTCCCAAAATTTTTCCCCCCCCCAAAATTTTTAAAAAAAAAAGCCCCTTTGGGCGGAACCCTTTAAAGGGGAAAAAGGGGGGGCCCCCCAAAAAAATAAATTTTGGGGGGGGGGGGAAAAATTTTTTTTTAAAAAATTTTTTTTTTTTTTTTTTTTTTTTTTTTTTTTTTTTTTAAATTTTTTTTTTTTTTTTTTTTTTTTTTTTTTTTTTTTTTTTAAATTTTTTTTTTTTTTTTTTTTTTTTTTTTATTTTTTTTTTTTTTTTTTTTTTTTTTTTAAAAAGGGTGGAAAAAGGGGGGGGAAAAAATTTTTTTTTAAAAAATTTGGGGAAAAAAAAATTTTTTGGGGGGGGCCCCGGGGGGGCCCCCGGGGGGCCCCCGGGGGGAAAAAAAAAAAGGGGTTTTTTAAAAGGGGGAAAAAAAGGGTTTGGGAAAAGGGGGGGGGGGGTTTTTTTTTTAAAAAGGGGGTTTTTTTTCCCCGGGAAAAAATTGTTTTTTTGGGAAGGAAATTTAAAAAAAAAAAAGGGGCCCCAAAAAAAAAAAAAGGGGGGGGGAAAAAAAAAAAAAGGGGAAAAAAAAAAGGGGAAATTTTAAAAAAAAAACCGGGAATTTTTTAAAAGGGGGGAAAAAAGGGGGGGGGGGGGGAAAAAAAAAGGGGGCCCAAAATTTTAAAAAAAGGGGGGCCCGGGGCCCCTTTTTTGGGGGAACCCCCCCCCGGGCCCAGGGGGGGGGGGGCCCCCCTTTTTTTTTTGGGCCCCCTTTTTCCCCCCCCCATCCCCCTTTTTTTGGGGGCCCCCCTTTTTTTTTTTTTTTTTAAAAAGGGGGGGGGAAAAAAAAAGGGGAAAAGGGGGAAAATTTCCCCCCCAAATTTTTTTTGGGGGGGGTTTTGGGGGGGGGGGGGTTTTTTTCCCCCCCCAAAAAAGGGGTTTTTAAAAATTTGGAAATTTGGGGGGGGGAAAAAACCCCCCCCAAACGGGGTTTTTTTTAAAAAAAATTTTTTTTTTCCTTTGGCCCCAAGGGTTTTTTTAAAAAAAAAAAATTTTTAAATTTTTTTAAAAGGGGGTAAATTTAGGGCCCTTTTCCCAAATTTTTTTAAAAAAGGGTTTTTTCAAAAAGGCCTTTTTTTTTTTTTTACAAAAATTTTCCCCCCTTTTTTTGGGGGGGGGGGGCCCGGGGGGGGAAAAATTTTAAAAAAGGGCCCCAAAAAATTTTTTTTTAGGTTTTTAAAAAAAATTTTTGGTTTTCCCCCCCAAAAAAACCCTTTTAAAAAAAATTTTAAATAAAATTTTTTTTTTCCCAAAAAAATTTTTTAAAAAAAAAAAAAAAGGGGGCCCCCCCCCCAAAATTTTTAAAAAGAAAAAAAAAAGGCCCCCCTTTTTTTTTAGGTTTTTTTTTTTAAAAACCCAAAAGGAAGGCCCGGGAAAAAAACCCCCCCCTTGGGGAAAGGGGGGGCCCCGGGGGGGTTTTTTCTACCCGGGCCCCCCAAAAACCCCCGTTTTTTCCCAAAAAAAAAAAAACCCAAAAAAAAATTTTGGGAAAAAAAATTTCCTTTCCCCAAAAAGGGGCCCCCAAAAAATTTTTTCCCCCCAAACCCCCCTTTTTAAGGGGGGGAAATTTTTTTCCCCCTTTTTTGGGTTCCCCTTTTAAAGGGGGTTTTCCCCCAAAAAAAATTAAAAAATTTTTTTTTTAAAAAAAATTTTTTTTTTTTTTTTGGCAAATTTTGTTTAAAAAATATTTTGGGTTTTTTGATTCCCCCCTTTTTTTTTTAAAGTTTTTTAAAAAATTTTTTTTAAAATTTTTAAAATTTTTAAAAAACCCCTTTTAAAAAATTTTTTTTAAAAACAATTTAAAATTTTTGGGTTTTTTTTTACCCGGGGGGTTTTTTTAAAAAAAACCCCGGGGGGTTTTTAAAAAATTTTTTCCTTTTTTAAGGAAAAAAAGGGGGGTTCCCCTTTTTTAAACCCCAAAACCAAAAGGGGGTTTCCCCTTCCTTTTTTAAAAAAAAGGGAAAAAATTCCCCTAAAAAAAAATTTTGGGGGGCTAAAAACCCTTTGGAAGGGGGAAAAAACCTTTTTTTTTTGGGGTTTTTTGGGGGGGGGGTTAAAAATTTTTTCCCAAAAATTTTTTTTTTTTGGGGGGTTTTTTTTTTTTTCCAAAAAAAAGGGGGGGGGGTTTTAACAAATTTTTTCCCTTTCCCCCGGGGCCCCAAAAATTTTTTTTTTGGGGGAAGGGGGTTCCTTTTTGGGGTTTTTTTGGGGGCAAAATTTTAAAAAAAGGGGCCCAAAAATTTTTTTAAAAACCCCTTTTTTTCAAAAAGGCCCCCCAAAAAAAAAAATTTTTTGCCCCCCGGGGAAAAACCCCCCCCCCCCAAAAAAAAGAAAATTTTTTTTTTTAAAAATTTTAATTTTTTTTAAAAAATTTTTTTTAAAAAGGGGGCCCCCCCAAAAAAGTTTAAAAATTTCCCCTTTTTTTAAAAAAAAAAAAAGGGGGGGAAAAAAAAAAAAACCAAAAAATTTTTGCCAAGGGGCCCCCCAAAAATTTTGTTTAAAAAAAAAAATTTTTCCCCCCGGGGGGGAAAAAAATTTTTAAATTTTTTTTTTGGGGGGCCCCAAAAAAAAAAAAAAAAAAAAAAATTTTTTTTTTTTTTTTGTTTTTCCAAAAAATCGGGGGGTTTGGGGAAAACCCCCGGGGGGAAAAAAATTTTTTTTTTTAAAAAAAAAGGGGGGGTTTTTGGGAAAAAATTTAAAATTTTTAAAAAAAAGGGGTTTTTTTTTTTTTCCCCCCCCCCGGGGGGGGAAAAAAAGGGGGTTTTAAAAAAAGGGGGAAAACAACCCCCGGGGGGGCCCCCGGGGGGGCTTTTTTTAAAAAAAGGGGGTTTTTTTTTTAATTTTTAAATTTTGGGAATTTTTAAAAAATTTTAAACCCCCTTTTTTTTTAAAAAAAAAAATTTTTTTTTTGGGGGGGCCCCTTTTTTTTTTGGGAAAAAATTTGGGGAAGGGGGGGAAAAAAAATTTTTTTTGGGGAAAAAAATTTAAAAAAAATTTTTTTTTTTTTTTTCTTTTGTTTGGGGGGAAAAAATTTTTTCCCCTTTTAAAATTTTTTTTATGGTTTTTTGGGGGGGGAAAGGGGGAATTTTTGTTTAAAAAAAAAAAAAAAAACCCCCCCGGGGTTTTTTTGGGGGGCCCAAAAAAACCCCCGCCCGGGGGGGCCCCCCAAAAAAAAAATTTTAAAAACCAAAAAAATTTTGGCAACTTTTTAAAAAAAATTTGGGGCCCCCCTTAAAAAGGCCTTTTTTTTTTTTTTTTTTCCCTTTTTTTTTTTCCCAAAAAAAAAGGGGGGGAAAAAAAAAAAAACAAAATTTTTTTTGGGGGGTTTTTTTTTGGGGGAAAAAATTTTTAAAAACCCCCAAAAAACCCCCTTTTTTTTTCCTTTTTTTTTTTTTTAAAAAGGGGGGGGGGGGAAAAAAAAAAAAAAGGAAAAAAAAAGGGGAAAAAAATCCTTTTTTTGTTTAAAAAAACCCCCTTTCCCCCGTTTTTAGGTTTTTTTGGGGGTTTTTTAAAAAAAAAAAAACCTTTTAAAAAATTTTTAAAAAAAAGGGTTTAAAATTTTTTTTTTGGGGGGGTTTCCAAAAAAACCCCCCATTGGGTTTTTTTAAAAAAATTTTTTAAAATTTTTTTTTGCCCAAAAAAAAAAAAACCCCCCAAAAATTTAAAGGGGGGCCCTGGGGGAAAAAAGGGGGGCCGGGGTTTGGGCCCAATTCCTTTAAAGGGGTTTTTTTTTAAAACCCAAAAAATTTTTGGCCAAAAAATTTTTTCTTCCCCCCCCCCCCCCCCCGGGGGGGGGGCGCCCCAAAAAAAAATTAAAATTTTTTTTGAAAATTTTAAAAATTTTTTTGGAAAAAAATTTTTTTTTTTTGGGTTTTTGGGGTGTTTTTTAAATTTGGGGGGGTTTTCCCCCTTTTTTTGGGGTTTCCTTTTTTGGGGGGGGGGGGGAAAGCCCCCTTTTTTTTCCCCAAAAACCTTTTTTTTTTAAAAATTTTTCCCCGGGGTTTTTTAAAAAATTTTTTCCCCCCTTTTTAAAAATTTTTAAAAAATTTTTTGGGGAAACCCCTTTAAAAAAAGGGGGAAAAAAAAACCCCCGGGGCCAACCTTGGGGTTTTCCCTTTTTTTTTTTTGGGGTTTGGAAAAAAATTCCCCTTTCCCCCAAAAAAAAAAAAAAAATTTTTCCCCCCGGGAAAAAGCAAAACCCCTTTTTACCCCCCCCCGGGGAAAATTTCCCTTTTTTTTTTTCCCCTTGGGTTTTTTTTAAAAATTTTTGGGGGGGAAAACCCCCTTTTTTAAAACCCCCCCTTTTTCCTTTTTTTAATTTTTCCCTCCCGGGTTTTGGGGGACCCCTTTTTTTTTGGGGGGACCAAAAACCCAAAAAATTTTCCTTTTTAACAAAAAATTTTTTTAAAAATTTTTAAAACCCAAAAAAAAAATTTTTTTAAAAGGGGGGAAAAAAAAAAAAATTTTTGGGCCCCCTTTTGGTTTTTCCCCCGGGCCTTTTTTTTAAAAAAATAAATTTTTTAAAAAATTTTTTTTTTTTTTTATTTTTTAAATTTTAAAAAGGGGGCCCAAAAAAAAAATCGGGGAAAAAAAAAAAAAAAAAAAGGGAAAAAAAAAACCTTTTTAAAAAAAAAAAAACCCTTTTAAAAAAAAGGGGGGGTTTTCCCTTTTTAAAAAAAAAAAAAAAAAAAAAGGAAAAAAAGGGGGGAAAAAAAAGGGGGGTTTAAAAAGGGGGGGGCCCCGGGGGGGGGAAAAAAAAAAGGAAATTTTTTTGGGGGGGGGGAAAAAAAAAAAAAAACCCCCCCCCCCCTTTTTTTTTTATAAAAAATTTTTTTTTTTTTTTTTTTTAAAAAAATTTTTTTTTTTTTTTTTTGGGGATTTTGGGCCCCCCCCCCAAAAAAAAAATTTTTTTTTTTTTCCCCCCTTTTTAAAAAAAAACCCCAAAAAAATTTTTAAATTTAAAAATTTTTAAAAAAAAAAAAAATTTTTTTTTTTTCCCCCCCCCCGGGGGAAAAAATTTTTTTAAAAAAAAATTTTTTTTTTTTGGAAAAGTTTTTTTTTACCAACCAAAAAAAAATTTTTTTTAAAAAAAAAAAAAAAAATTTTTTTTAAGGGTTTTTTTTGGGGGGGGGGCCCCCGGGTTTTTTTTAAAAAAAACCCCCCTTTTTTAAAAAATTCCCCCCTTTTAAAGGGGAAAACCCCTTTTTTTTAAATTTCCCGGGGGGGGAAAAAAAAAAAATTTTAAAAAAAGGGGAAAAGGGGAAAAAAAATTTTTTTTTGAAAAAAACCCCCTTTTTTAAAATTTTTTTCCCCCTTTTAAATTTTTAAAATTTTTTAAATTTTTCCGAAGGGGGGAAAAAAAATTTTTTTTCCCGGGCCCCTTTTGGGGGAAAAAAAATTTTTTTTTAAAAAAAAAGGGTCCCCGGGGGAAAAAAAAAAAAAAATTTTTTTAAAGGGGAAAAATTTTTTAAAAAACCCCTTTTTTAAAAAAAAATTTTTAAAAAACCTTAAATTTTTTGGGGGGAAAAAATTTTTCCCCAAAAAAAAAACCCCAAAAAAAAAAAGAATTCCCAAAAAAAAAAAAATTTTAAAATTTAAAAGGGGAAAAAAAAAACCCCTTTTTTTTTTTTAAAAAAAACCCCGGGGAAAAAAAAACCGTTTTCCCCCCAAAAAAAAAAAAGGGGGGTTAAAAAGGCAAAAAAAGAAATTTTTTTAAAAAAGGCAAATTTTTTGGGAAGGGGGAAAAAAGGAAAAATTTTTTTTTCCCCAAAAGGGGGAAAAAAAATTTTTTTTTTTTTGGTTCCCCCCTTTTGGGGTTTTTTTTTTAAATTTTTTCCCCCCTTTAAACCCCTTTTTAACAAAAATTTTTTTTTTTTTTTTTTTAAAATTTTGGGAAAGGAACAAGGGAAAAAAACCCCCTTTTTTAAAAAAATATTGGGGGGGGAAAAAAAAATTTTTTTTTTTTTACCCAAAAAATTTTTTTTAAAAAAGGAAATTTTTTTTTTGGGCCCAAAAATTTTTCCCCCCGGAAAAAAAATTTTAAAAATTTTTTTTTTCATTGGGTTTGAAAAATTTTGGGGGCCCCCCCCCCCTTTTTTTTTCCCCTTTTTTGGGTAAATTTAAAAAACCTTTCTACAAAAGGGGGGAAAAAAAAAAAAAATAAAAGGGTATATTGGGAAGGAAAAAAGGTTTTTTGGGGGAAAAAAATTTTGGGAAAAAAAACCCAAAAATTTAAAAAGGGGTTTTGGGTTTTTTTTTTTAAATTTTTTATTTTAAAAAACCCCTTTTTTTTTTTTCCCCCCTCCCCAAAAATTTTTTTTGGGGGGGAAAAAAATTTTTTTTTGGTTAAATTTTTAAAAAAAACCCTTTTTTTGGGGAAAAAAACCCCCTTTTGGGGGTAAAATTTAAAGGGGGTTTAAAATTTTTTTTTTAGGTTTTTTAAAAAAAAATTTTTTTTTTTTAAAAAAAAAAAAGGGGGTTTTTTTCTTTGGGTTCCCCCCCCCAAAAAAAAAACCCCCCCCTTTCCCCCAAAAAAAATTTTTTTTTAAATTTTTTTTTCCTTTTTTAAACCCCACCCAAAAAAATTTTTTTCCCCCTTTTTTTTTAAGGGGGGGGGGGGAAAAAAAAAAAAAGGGTTTTCCCCCCTTTTTTAAAAATTTAAAAAAGGAACCCTTTTTTTTTTTTTTTTCCCCCCCCCCCCCCTTTTTTTTTTTTTTTTTTTTTTTTTAATTTTTTTTTAAATTTTAAAAACCCCCCGGAATTTTTAAAATTTTTTTTTTCTTTTTAAATTTTTTTTTTTTTAAAAAAATTTTTTTTTAAAAAGGGGTTTTTTTTAAACCTTTTTTTTTTTTTCCTTTGGTTTTTTTTTAATTTTTTTTTTTCCCCCCCCTTTTTTTTTTGGGGGCCCCCAAAAAACCTTTGTTGGAAACCCCCCTTTTAAAAATTTTTTTTAAAAAAAAAATTTTTTTTTAAAAATTTTTTTAAAACCTTTAATAAAAAAAATAGGGCCCCCAAAACCCTTAATTTTTTTGGGGGGTTTTTTTTTTTTTTGTTTTAAAATTTTTTAAATTTTTGGGGGCCCCCCTTTTTTTAAAAAAAAAAAATTTTTTGGGCCCCCCAAAAAAAAAAACCCCCTTCCCCCTTTTTTTTTTTGGGAAAAAAACCCGGGGAATTTTCCCCAAAAAAAACCCCAAAAATTTTTTTTCCTTTAAACCCTTTTTTTTTTAAAAAAAAATTTTTTTGGGGCCCCGGGGGGAAAAAAAAAACCCCCCCTTTTTTTTTCCCCCCTTTTTAAAAAAAAGTTTAAAAATTTTTCCCCCCCCCCCCAGGTTTTTTTAAAAATTTTTTTTGGGGGGGGGGAATTTCCCCAAAATTTTTTTTAAAAAAAAAAAAAAACCCCCCCCAAAACCCCCTTTTCCCCCGGGGGGTTTTTTGGGGGGGGTTTTTTTTTTTCCCCCAAAAAAAAATTTTTCCTTCCTTTAAATTAAAACCCAAAAAAAAAATTTTTTTAAAAAACCCCAGGTTTTTAAAAAATTTTTTTAAAGGTTTTTGGGGCCCCCCCCCCCAAAGGGGGGGGGGTCCCAAAATTTTAAAACCCCCTTTTTTATTCCCCAAAAATTCCGGGGCCCCCCCCCCAAAAAAACCCCCAAAAAAAATTTTTTTTTTTTACAAAACCCAAAAAAAAAAACCCCCCTTTTTTTTTAAAAAAAAATTTTTAAAAAAAATTTTTTTCCACCCCCCCCCCCAAAAAAAAAATTTTTTTTAAAAAAAAGGGTTTAAAAAAAAAAATTCAAGGTTTTTGGGTAAATTCCCCTTTTTTCCCCCCCCCCCCAAAAAAAACCCCAAGGGGGTTTGGGGGGGTTTTTTAAAAAACCCCAAAAAATTTTACAAATTTTTTTAAAAAAAAAAAAGGCCCCCTTTTAAAATTTTTCCCCCCCCAAAACCCAAAAAAAAAAATTTTTTTTTTTTTCAAAATTTTTTTAAATTTTTTTTTTTGGTTTTCCCCCGGCCGGGTTTTTTTAAAAAAACCCCGGGGGGGGGGGGGAAAAACCCCTTTTTTTCCCCCCAACAAAAAAAAAAAATTAAACCCCCCAAAAAAAAATTTTTAAAAAATTTTTTTGGCCCCCCCCCTTTTTTAAAAAAAAACCAAGAAATTAAAAAACCACCCCCCCCCCCCCGGGGGGGGGGGGGGGGGGGCCGGAAATTTAAAAATTTTCCCCCCAAAAAACTTTTGGGGGTTTTTTTCCCCCAAGGCGGGGGAAAAAAAAAAACCCCATTTTAAAAAAAATTAAATTTTGGGAAAAAACCCCCCCCAAAAAAAAGGGGGGGCCCCCCCCCGGGGGGGGCCCCCTTTTTTAAAAAAAAAAAGGGGGGGGCCCCCCCCCCCAAACCCCCCAAAAAAAAAGGGGGAAATTTAAAAGGGAAAAAAAAACCCCCCCCTTTTTTTTTTCCCCCCCAAAAAAACCCCCCTTTTAAACCCAAAAAAGGGGGGGGTTTTGGGGAAAAAATTTTGGTTAAAAAGGCCCCCAAAAATTTTTGGGGAAAAAAAAAAGGGGAAAAAAAAAGGGGGCCCCTTTTAATTTTTGGGGGGGAAATTTTTTAAAAAAACTTTAAAAAAATTTTTCCAAAATTTTTTTTTCCCCCCCTTTTTTTTTTTTTAAAAAACCCCCCCCTTTCCGGGGGGTTTTTAAAAAATTTTTTTTTTTTTTGTAGGGGTTTTTTGGGGGAAAAATTTTTTTGGGGTTGGCCCCCGGGGGGGAAAAAAAAAAAGGGGGGCAAAAAAAAAAAAACCCCCCCCCGGGGGGGGGACCCAAGGTTTTTTTTAAAAAAAACCCTTCCCCCTTTTTTTTTTGGGTTTTTTAAAAGGAACCCCCAAAAAAAAAAAAAAGGGGGTTTTTTTTCCCCGGGGTTTTTTTTTTGGGGGGGGGCAAAAAAAAAACCCCCCCCCCTTTTTTTTTCTTTTAAAACCCTTTTTTTGGGGGGGTTAAAAATTTTAAAACCCCAAAAAAACTCCCCCCCTTTTTTGGGGGGGGGAAAAAAATTCCCCCAAAAAATTTTTTGGGGGGCCCTTTTAAAATTTAAAAAAAAATTTTTTTTTAAAAAAATTTTTTTTTTTAAAAAAAAAAAAAAAATTTTAAGGGGTGGGGGGGGGCCCCCCCCAAAAAAAAAAAAATTTTTTTGGGGCCCCCGGGGGAAAAAAAAAGGAAAAAAAAAAAATTTTTTTAAAACCCCCCCCCCGGGGGCCGGCCCTTTTTGGGGGGCCCCCCAAAAAAGGGGGGGGTTGGCCCGGGACCCCAAAACCCCTTTTTTTAAAAAAAAAGGGAAAAGGGGGGTTTTTTTAAAGGGGGTTTTTGGGGGGGTTTTTTTTTTAACCTTTTGTGAAAAATTTTTTTTGGGAAAAAAAAAAAAATTTAAATTTTAACCAAAAAAAAAAAAATTTTTTAAAAAAATTTTTCCGGGGAAACAAAAAAGGTTTTTTTAAAAAAAAAAAAAAAAATTTTTTTTTTTTGGTTAAAAAAAAAAAAGGGGGGGCCCTTTTTTTTCCCCAAAAAATTTTTTTAAAAAAACCAAAAACCCCCGGGGAAAAAAAATTTTTTTTTTTTTTAAAAAAAAAAAAAAAACCCCCCCCCGGGGAAAAAAAAATTGGGGGGAAAGGAAAAATCCAAAAGCCCTTTTTTTTTTTATAAAAAAAATTTTAATAAAAAAATTTTTTTTTTTTAAAAAAAAAAATTTGTGTTTTAAACCCCCAAAAGGCCCGGTTTTGGGGGGGTTTTTGGGGGTTTTTTTGGGGGAAAAATTTTCCCCTTGGTTTAAAAAAAAAGCCTGGAATGAAATTTTTCATATGAATGCAAAAAATAAACCAATATTTGACTCTAGCGAGCCGAATTCTTGGGATTTTTTTCCATGCTAAAAGGGACCAAAACTGGACATCGGTCGTGTCATATCCAGACGGTTATGTTTCAGCATTACACCATAAGCCAAGGGCAATGTACAGTATAAGTGGCAATTGCATGCATGGACGAATGAGTTCACACACAAGTCATGATGATGAGAAGTTTCTCAATGAGCTGAGCGAGAGTAGTCAGAAAGAAACATGTAAATTGAAAAAATAAACTTCTAAACAATTCCAAGAATTTTAAGATATCTTATACCTAAAAGTACCAACATAAAGAATATTCTTGTCATTTATTTAAAAACGATACATTTTAATTTTGGTTCTTAAAATAATAAGCAGAACCGAACAGATATTTTTTTATTTGTTCTCACTTAGGTGAGAACAGCCCCGAACAAGGGCAACAAGGCAAGCGATCGATTTCTCGTTTTGGCGGCTAAGAACGCTAATTCTTCGGGTTAAAGCCATTAAGTTGGTTGGTTTGGGGCTATTCGGGTTTGTCTGAGAACCAACAGTTTGGTGACGATGGATAAAGTGAAAATTTGTGTACAGAGACTTTTATGTGGCCTTTGGGTTTTAAATCTTGCCCGGTGAATCGACAATGCTACCACGGGTGGATTTTAAGTTCCAGCGGGGAGATGGAAGACACCAGACGGACTAAACTGTCCCTTTTCATTTCTGTCCCCACTCCCCCGATAGGCTAAAGGTTAGATTTCCCCCTGTAGGCCTTTACCCTCGAATTTGGATCCGTTTTGAGATTCACATCAAGCAGAAAACCTGCACACCCTATAGGAGGAATTGCTTTTACAAGTGTTTGTAAAGCTCCGTGTACACTATAAACATTTCGGGACACATGTTGCTGACACACCCGGGCACAGAAATTTTGTCCTTGTATACACTAGAACATTTCGCGGACACATGTTGCGTCACACTTGAGCAAATTTGTCAAAAAAGAGCGGGAAAAAAGCAGGATTTTGGAAGGAAGATGGAGGGACTCAGAAAAAAAATGTGTTTTGGGAGCAGCTGAAATAATATTGGCAATTGTTCACGGGTCCACGTTCCCGAGGGGGTCCAGCAGTTTCCGCCCCGACGTGCGCCTCACCTACCCCTCACCAACCAGAGTGGCACCGGGATTTCCCTCAACAGGGCAAAGCTCCCCGAGGGGGGGCAGTAACCCGAAGCCTCGAGGAGGGCGATAGAGTGCCAAAAACTATGTTTGAAGCGAAATTTGGGACGCTAGAAGCGCGTCGAAAATTTCGGGCCCTTTTTGGGAAAAAAAAAAATTGAAGGAAGTTGAGCTTTTACCCATAGGAAATTTGAAAAACATTCGAGTTATCAACCAAAAAATTTAGAAAAATTTGGTTTTGTATTAAAGAATTTACCCTAATTTAGACCAAAATTTAAGTCAATCGTCGGGTGACGGGCTGATGTCGGGAACTATTTTTAATCGTCGGATCCCCGACAAAACCAGAAATTTCCCCGACAGGCAGCTTCCCAAACGGGAGGCATCCCCCGCCCCCACTTGGCGCCACCACTGACATCACACGTACTTTTTTTACGTTTCGTTTTTCCCTCTCCCCTTTGTTCTTATTTTACTCTTGAATGTTTCCGTCACGAAGGGAGGGGGCTAGCCACCTGGGTCCTCAAAAAAGGAGGGGAGGGTTCTGACAGGGGGTTTCGGGGGGGGACTTTCAATGGAATTAAGGAGAGGGCATGGTGGGGGGGGAGGGGTAGTCGACATGGGCCCCACGAGATGACAGTTAACATTGGGGAAAATTCCATTTTCCCCGTCGGACCCTCCTCAATTTCTCGACGAGACGACAAACGAGGGGGCAGGCTTTTCCGACTGAGCATAGCCCCAAGGGGTCTCTGGCACCACCCCTGATTTTTTGATGGCTGGTTGTCCCGGCCCGTAGTCAAGGGGGCCAGGGGGGCGAAGCGAAAATTTTCCGCCCCCTAGAAGATCAAAAATTACTATTGCCGTAATGCATTTTAGTATGTTTCGCCCCTATGGAAAATTTTTCCCCCCTAGAAGCTTTTTCGCCCCCTTCAGCACCTTGTCTGGCTACGGCCTGTGGTTTTATAGAAAAAACCATTATCAAAAGGAGATTTTAGTTGGGTGGTACTTTCTTAGCAGGGGCAAAAAACTAATTTTGAAATTTCCAACTGGAGAACACTGATAAAATACTCTTGCCCAAAAGTGGAATATTTCCAAACCGGTATCAGGATCCCCTGGACAATTGCCCCCCTCCCTCGTCAATTCCCCTTAGGCAATTAACTCGGTCAAATTTCCCCTCCCCTTTAAAAAAAACCCCCATGACAATCACCCACTTGACTGACCTGCCCGGGGCTAATTTCTACGCGCTACGAGAAAGCTCACGAGAATGCCTGAAATGTCCCTTTAATTTTCTCTATTTTGCAGGATGAGTACTTCAATTCCTTCCTACCCGGGTACACATCACAACTGGAATATATCTTTTCAGCAAAATCATCTAAACTGCCTCCCCTCCCCCCCCCCCCCCCAAATTCTAGCGTGTTAAATTCGTAGGGTGACATCCTGAGCGGATATTCCCCCCTTTAATTAGTGGTGCGTACTACAGGTGGCTCAGCTGCTGATTCAAATACCATTTCTGATGGTCAGAGCTTGGACACATGTTGCCGGAAAATTGATTTTGAATTATTTGACAACATGTGTCGACACATGTTGGGACACATCTTTTCCCAAATTTTTTTCTCTGTACACACTTTCAACATTTTCGGTAACAAGGTGTTGTAGCAACTTGTGTCGACACAGTGTCCTGAAAAGTTGAAAGTGTACCCCAGGCCTAAGTCTGTATATTCATTTGAGCCATCAATGTTCACCTTAGCAAGTGTAGTGCATTTTTTTTGCAATGATAACCAGGTCCGTAGCCAGGAATTATGACACGGCGGGGGGGGCCATCGAGCGGTACCACAAAGGTTGGCGATGATGATCATGTTTGTCACGGTAGATAGTGGGCACCAGACATAGGGGTAGGAAGCTTTTCGAGATGAACCTGTTTCGGATCGCCGTCCTGGGGGAGGGGGTTACCCTCCCCTTTTGGGAAAATTTTGGGTATTTGAAGGTCCTCAGATGCAATTTGGTGCAACATTTTGGACAAACTTTTAGGAAAATTACTGCAAATTTTTGACGTTTCTTACAGAAGAGACAAATAAGGGGTTTTGCCCTTGGATTTTTTTTTTTGGGGGGGGGACGGAAGCATGCTTCAGCCCGCACATTTTTGACTGGAGGCTAAGCCCCCCAGCCCCCGCTTCCTACGCCTATTTCACAACATGAGGGCAGTTTGCGGGAACCAGGGGGGATGATATCTCAAGCCTTACACATCGGTCCTACGTGTGAACGTGCGCGCGAAGCGATAGAAAGTTCCGTTCCCTGGCAGCAATTTCTCCTCCTCTTGCGATGCAGAGACGTACAAGAAAATTTGTGGAAAGTCCTCACAAGTGAACGGAACAAGTCTATGATTCTCATGGCGCTTTTCAGCTCCGCAAGATAAGAGACCCACTATAGGGTCTCTACCGCAAGAGTAGATGAAGAGGGGATTTTCGGATAGACCTTTTTCCAAATAGCAGTCAAAAAGGATTGTGGGATAGTGTTTGTGTGTTTTTATTTTTTTCAATGGCATTTTTACTGTGGATAAGAATGAGCAGACCAAAATGCTATCCCACAATCCTTGAAATTTGCTATTTGGAAAGGGTCTATGGCGGGGGGACCATGTGCTACGGCCCTGGTGTGATTCAGCAAAATTTAAATTTTTGGTGGGACCCAGACCGAGGGAAAAATCCCTACATGTCTAAGACATTAATACGATAGGAACACTGGCATGAAGCTTTGACCTGCCCTCCGAATTACACAGAGAGTGACCAAACTCTACACAGTTCACAATGCAGTTCACAGTTATCGTATAGTTAGTTTGATTGACATATTGAACGACCAGCTTGCAACAGGATATGAAATGTTGGCCTACGTCATCATGACGGAAAAAGTATTTTTGAGTTAATTTGTTCTTCTAGTAAATTCAGACCATAAAGTCATTACTGGTATGTTACTAATGTTGCTCAAAGTATAAGATTGCTACATGAAAGGAAAAAAAAAACATTGATGCTGGCTTCTAACTTTGGGTGTAGCCTACACCTAATTTGTTCTAGAAAAGTTCATGGTACTTTTGTTCCAATAATGTTCGTGAGTGATAGGCCTACAACGTGGATTGTGAGGATTGCGAGCGAAGGGCGCCGAAATTTTGAGGTAAATTTCATTGCCCGTGGAAAAACTTGCATGAAAAACTTGGGGTGGTGCTAGGATTTGCCAAGGGCGGATCCAGGGGGGGGGGGCAACTAGGGACAACTGCCCCCCCTATGACCAGTCTAGCGCCCCTCAATACAAGAAAAATGCGCCCCCTGCGTCCTAAAAGTTAAGTAAAAACTGTCCGAAAAGTAAAAAAAAAAAAAAAAAAAAAAAAAAAAAAAAAAAAAGGTTTCCCCAGAATTTCGAACCGTATACCAATACATAACTATGGCAATGGGAGTTGGTCTCCGAAATGTAGTCGGTCAAATTCAAGAGTATGCGGCCCCTGCATGATGTTGGCGCCCCCCTTTTCAAACTGCCCCCCCTTCAGCTAAGGGCTGGATCCGCCCTTGGGATTTGCAGACAGGGGGACAAGCGCCCTGACTGGGGCCAGCTACCCTAAGCGCCGACAGAAGCAATGAGGATGACGAAGTCGAAATTTAAGGCGCGCCAATCGCGCCGAAAAGTTTGGGTTTGTAAAAAATATATTTTTTTTTTCATTTAGCAACGTTGCAGAAGGTGTTGTTATTGAAGAATCAGCCGACAGAAGAGCAACACCCAGCACTTTGGTGGGAGACTGCATGGTCATCTTTGGGTAGTACATTCTTTATCTGCCCCATTAAGGCGGCCCGACGAAACTGACGACTTTTTTTTTAAAAAATATATTTTCCACGATGGAGAAGATTAAAAAAGAACCTTTTCCAAAGCGGATGGTAAAAAGAGGATAGAACTTCGTATGGATGCATTTTCGTGTTTTTCTAGAACCACGCCTACACGGAAGAACAATAATTGTGGACCCCTTTTAAAAACGAATAAATCCATGGGCGTAAATCCGGGGATGGGGGGATATATCCCCCCAACATTTGACTAGGGGAGATGGCCCATATAATCATCCCCTCCCCCAATATTCAGTCTACAGATAAGTGTATGATGGAAAGTTTATTTTATTCTTTATTTTCGTAAGAATTTTTTTTTCAATTCGCTTCACTTTCTATCACAAATGTTTCTCAAATTATCAGAAGTTTAGCAAATCGTTGGCAATCTATCAAAATTTTCGCCCCGTTCCTCGCCCTTCCAACCTTACGTCAGTGTCACTCATATTACAATATCTTCCCATTTTCAGCAAAAAGTTGAAAGTTTACGAATTAATAGGTAAAACACTGGCTTATAGCAGTGGCTGTAGGTTTGTTGGGCAATTGAAAGTGTCTCCCAAAGTAGAGTCTGAATGCAGGTTTTTTAATGGAAGTATTAGTCGTCACTGTTTAAACTCCCTGCCATGACCATTATTAAGGAATAAAACACGAAACTGTTCTCATCACAAACTTCCGAAGAAAAGATAACATCTCCAAACATCTGTGGGGACCTCGCATCAGTATGGGATCTTCAATCTAATATGTAGCATGATGTAGAAGTTTGAAAGTACGTATCTGCGGTTATACATTTTCAAAGGATTTTACCAGAGCTTCGCCAGTTTCGCGACGAGCCATTATCGGTATAGATGGTGATTGTTACTATACACTTATGAGGAAAACAGTACTCTGTAACGCTCTTATTAGTCTTTCACCTCTTTTTCTACACCTTCAGGGAGGTTTTTTACACCCCCCGCACAAAAACCCCCCCTTTTGGGCCCCCGGGGGGTTTTTGGGGGGGGCCCCCCCCTTTTTTTGGGGGAAAAACCGGGGAAAATTTTTGGGAAAAAGGGGGGGGGGGGGTTTTTTTTTTTTTGGGGGGGCCCTTTTTTTCCCCCCCCCCCCCGGGGGAAATTTAAAAAAAAAAGGTTTTTTTTTTTAAAAAAAGGGGGGGTTTTTTTTTCCCCCCCTTTTTGTTTAAATTTAAAAAAAATTTTGGGGGAAAACAAATTTTTTGGTTTTTTTTTCCCCCAAAATTTCCCCCAAAAAATTTTTTTTTAAAAAAAAAATTTTAAAAAAATTTTTTTTTTGCAACCCCTTTTTTTGGGGGGGCCCCCAAAAAAAAATTTTTGGGGGGGGTTTTTTTTGGAAAAATTTTTTTTTTTTTTAAAAATTTTTTTTTTTGGAAAAAGGGGGGGGGGGGCCCCCCCCGGGGGAAAAAAAAAACCCAAAAAAGGGGGGGGCCCCCCCCCCGGGGGGGTTTTTTTTTTAAAAAAAAAAGGTTTTTTTAAAAAAATTTTTTTAAAAATTTTTTTTTTTTCCCCCCGGGGGGGAAAGTTTAAAAATTAAATTTTTTTTAAAAAAAACCCCCTTTGGGGTTTTTTTTTTTTTCCTTTTTTTTTCCTTAGGGGGGGGTTTTTTCCCGCAAACCCCCCCCCCCAGGGGGGGTTTTTTTGGGGGGGGGGGGGGGGGAAAAAAAAATTTTCCCCCCCCCCTTTTTAAAAAAAAATTTTTCCCCCCCCAAAAACAAAACCCTTTTTTAAAAAAAAGGGGGGGGGGGGAAAAAAGGGGGGGGGCCCCCCCCTTTTTTTTTTTGGGGGGGAAAAAATTTTTTTAAAAAAAAGGTTTTTTTTAAAAAATTTTTTTTTAAAAATTTTTTTAAAAAAAAAAATTTTCCTTTTTAAAATTTTTTTTGGGGTTTAAAAAATTTTTTTTTTCCCCCGGGGGGGGGAAAAAAACCCCCAAAAAAAAAAATTTTAAAGGGGGAAAAAAAATTTTTTTTTTTTTTCCCCAAAAAAAATTTTTTTTTTAATTTTTTTGGGTTTTTTAAAAAGGGGTTTTTTTAAAAGGGAAAAATTTTAAAAAAAACCCCCCCCCCCCAATTAAACTTTTAAAAAAAATTTTTTAAAATTTTGGGGGGCCCCAAAAAACCTTTTCCCCCAAAAAAAACCCCTTTTCTTCCCCCTTTTTTAAAAAAAAAAAAAAAGGGGAAACCCCTTTTAACCCCCGGGGAAAAAAAAAAAAAGGGGGGGGCCACCCCCCCCAAAATTTTTAAAAAAAAATTTTTTTTTAAAAAAAAAAAAATAAAAAACCCCCTTTTTTGGGGGAAAAAGGAAAAAGGGGGGGGGAAAAAAGGGGGGGGTTTCCCCTTTTTTTAAAAAAAAAAATTTTTTTTCCCCCCAAAAAAAAAAAAAACCATTTTTAAAATTTTTAGGAAAAGGGTTTTTTTTTTAAAACCCCCCCAAAATTTTCCCCCCCCCCGGGGGGTTTTTTTTCCCAAAAAATTTTTTTGGGGCCAAAAAGGGGGGGGGGGGGGGGTTTAAAATTTTTTTTAAATTTTTCCCCTTTAAAAAAAATTTTTTTTTAAAAAAAAAAGGGGCCCCCCAAAAAATTTTTTAAAAAAGGGGGAAAAAAAAAAATTTTTTTTGTTTGGTTTAAAACCCCCGGGGGGGGTTTTTTTTTTTAAAAAAAAAAATTTTTTTTATCCCAAAAAAATTTCCCCAAAAAATTTAAACCCTTTTTGGAAAAAAAAGGGGTTTTTTTTTAAAAAGGGGAAAAAACCTTTCCCCCAAAAGGGGGGGCCCCCCCCCCAAAAAAAAAACCCCCAAAACCCCTTTTTTCCAATTTAAAAAAAAAATTTTTTTTTTCCCCCGGGGGGGTTTTTTTGGGGGGGGAAAAAATTTGGGGTTTTTTTTTAAAAAAAAATGGGGCCCCCCCCCTTCCTTTTGGAACCAAAAAAAGGTTTTTTTTTCCCCCCCCCCGGGGAAAAAAAACCCCAAAAAAAACTTTGGGGGAAAAAAAAAAAACCAAAATAAAAATTAAAAATTTTTAAAAGGTAAAAAAATTTTTAAATTTTTTTCCCCGGGCCCCCAAAAAACCCCCCCCCCCCTTTTTTTTAACCCAAAATTTTAAAATCCCGGGGGAAAAAATTTTAATTGGGAAAAAAAAAAAAAAAAAAGGGTTTTAAAAAGGGGGCCCCAAAAAAAGTTTTTTTCCTCTTTCCCCCCGTTTTTTTTTTTTTTTTTAAAAGGAAATTTTAAAATTTTTTAAATTTTTCCCCCCCCCTTTTTTTTTTTCCCCCCAAAAAACCCCCCTTTTTAAAAAAAACAATTTAAAAAGGTTTTTAAAAAAAAAAAAAAATTTTTTTTAAAAAAAAAAAAAGGAACCCCCAATTTTAAAAAAAAAAATTTTTTTTAAAAAAAAAAAAAAAAAAATTTTTTTTTTTTTTAAACCTTAAAATTTTTTTTTTTTTTTTTTTGGGGGGAAAAAAACCCCCCCCAAAAAAAATTTTTTTCCCCCCCAAAAAAAAAAAATTTTTTTAAAACCCAAAAAATTAAAAAGGGGAAAAATTTTTTTGACCCCCCCCCCCTTTTTTTTTTCCCCCAAAAAAAGGGGGAAAAAAAACCCCCCCAAAAAAAAAACCAAAAAATTTTTTTTTTTAAAACTTAAAAAATTTTTTGGGGAAAAAAAATTTAAAAAAAAAAAAAAGGTTTTTTTTAATTAAAACCAAAAAAAAAAATTTTCAGGGCCAAAGGGTTGGGGAAAAAAGGTTTTTTTGAGGGGGGCCCCAAAAATTTAAAAACCAAAAAAAGGTTTTTTTTAAAAAAAAAAAAAAGGATTAAAATTTCCCCCCTTTCCAATTTTTTTTCCCTTTTAAAAAAATTTTTAAAAACCCCCCCCCTTAAAAAAACCCCCCCAAAAAAGGGTTTTCCCCCCCCAAAAAACCCCCCGGTTTTTTTAAAAATTTTTAAAAGGGAAAATTTTTTTGGTTTTTTTGGTTTTTTTGGGGCCCCCCCCAACCCCTTTTAAAAAAAAAATTTTTTTAAAAAAGGGGTTTCAAAAAAACCCGAAAAAAAAGGTTTTTAATTGAGGTTTTGGAAAAAAAATTTTGGCCCCCAAACCCCAAAAAATTTAAATTTAACCCAAAAATTTTTTCCCCCCCCAAAAATTTCCCGGGTTTTTTTAAAAAATTTTAAAATTTTTTTTAAAAAGGGCCCCCGGAAAAATTTAAAATTTTTAAAAAAAAGGGAAAAATTTTTAAAAAAAACCCTTTAAAAAAGGAAAAAAAAAAGTTTTAATTTAAAAAACCTTTTTTTTAAAAACCCCCCCCCCTTTGGCCCCCCAAAAAAAACCCCAAATTAAAAAAAAAAAAAATTTTTTTTTTTTTTTTAAAAAATTTTTTGGAACCCCCCCCCAAAAAAAACCCCCCCCAAACCCCCAAAAAAAAAAAGGGATTAAAATTTTTTTTTTTGGGGGAAAAAAAAAAATTTTTTGAAAATTTAAATTTCCCCCCGGAAATTTGGGGTTTTTTTTTTTTTTTAACCCGGGGTTTTTCCCCCCAAAAATGGCCCCCTTTCCCAAAAATTTTTAAAACCTTCCCCCGGGGGGGGCCCCCCCCCCCCCCAAAGGCCCCAAAAAAAAAACCCCCCCCCAAAAAAAACCCCCAAAAAAAGGGGGGGGTTTCCCCCCCTTTTGGGGTTTTTAAAACCCCGGGGGGGGGGGGTTGGGGGTAGGGGAAAGGGGGGGGGGGTTGGGGGGTTTTTTAAGGGGTTTTTTTCCCCGGGGGCCCCCCCCTTTTTTTTTCCCCCCCCATGTTTTTTTTTAAAAAAAAAGGCCCCCTGGGAAAATTTTGGGGAAAAAAATTTTCCCCTTTTTGGGTTTTTTTTTAAAATTTTTTTTTTTAAGGTTAAAGGGGAAGGGGGGTTTTTTTAAAAAATTTTTTTTTTTTTTTCCCCCCCCTTTTTTTTTGGGGGGGAAAAAAAATTAAGAAAAAAAAAAAGGGGGTTTTTTTTTTTCCCCCAAAACCCCTTTCCCCCCCGGGGGGGGGGTTTTTTTTTGGGGGGGGGGGGAAAAAGGGGGTGGGGGGGGAAAAATTTTTCCTCCCAAAAACCCCCCCCCCCCCCCCCCCCCCGGGGGGGAAAAACCCCAAAAAAAGGGGGGCCCCCCCCGGGGGGGGAAAAAAATTTTGGTTCCCCCCCTTTTTTTTTTAAAAAATTTTAAAGGAAAAAGGGTTAAATTTGGAACCCGGGGGCCCCCCCAAAAGGGGAAAATTTTTTTAAAAAAAAAAAAAAAAAAAAAAATTTTCCCTTTTTAAAATTTTTAAAAAACCCTCCCCAAAAAAAAATTTTTGGGTTTTTAAATTTTTTGTTTTAAAATTTTTTTTCCCGGGGAAAAATTTTTTTTTTGGAAAAAAAATTTTTTGGGGGGGTTTTTTTGGTTTTAAAAAAATTTTTTGGGGTTTAAAAAAAATTTTAAAAAAAATTTAAAATTTTAAAAAAAAAAACCCAAGTTTTTGGGGGTTTTTTCCCCGGGGAAAATTTTAAAAAAAAAAAAAAAGGGGGGCCTTTTTTAAATTTTAAATTTTTTTTTAAAAAAAAAAATTTTTTTTTGGGGGGGCCCCCGGGGGGGGGGAAAAAAAAAAATTTTTTTTCCCTTTTTAAGAAAAATAAAAAAAATTTTAAAAAAAAATTTTTTAAAAGGGCCCCCCCCCGGGGCCCCGGGGGGGGGGTGGGAAAAAACCCCTTTAAAATTTTTTTTAAAAAAGGGGGGGGTTTTTTAATTTTAAAAAATTTTTTTTTTTTGGGGCCCAAATTTTTAATTTAAAAATTTTTTTTTTAAAAAATTTTTAAAATTTTTCCCCCCCGGGAAAAAACAAAATTTTTTTTTTTTTAAAAAAAAACCAAAAAATAAATTTTGGGGGACCCCCTAAAATTTTTTTTTGGGAAAAAATTTAAATTTTTTAAAAAAGGGAAATTTTTGGGGGGTGGAAAAACCTTTTTTTTAAAAAAAAATTTTTTTTGGGGTTTTCCCAAAAAAAAATTTCAAAACCCCCAAAAAGGGGAGGGGTTTTTTTTTTTTTTCTTTTTAAAAAACAAATTTTTTTTGGGGGGAATTAAAAAATTTTTTCCCTTTTTTTTGAAAAAATTTTTAAAAATTTTTTGGGGTTTTTTAAAAAAGGGTTTTAAAAAGGGGTTTTTTAAAAAAATTTTGGGGGGGTTTTTTTTAAAAGGGGGGGGGGGGGAAAAAAAAAAAAAAACCCCTTAAAAGGGGGAAATTTTACCCTTTTTAAGTTTTTTGGAAAAACCTTTTTTTTTTTAAAAAAAAAAGGGGGGGGGGAAAAAATTTTTTGGGGCCCAAAATTTTTTTAAAAAAAAAGGGGAAACAAAAAATTTTTTTTTTTGGGTTAAAAAATTTTTTTGGGGGCCCCCCCTTTTCCGGGGTTAAAAATATTTTTTTTTTTTTTTTTTTTAATTAAAAAGGGGGGGCCTTTGGGGGTTTTTTGTTTTTTTTTTTGGGGGGGCCGGGGGGTTTTTTTAAAAAAAAATTTTAAAACCCAAGGAAAACGGGTAAAAAAACTTAAAAAATTTTTAAAAAAAAAACCCCAAAAAAAAAAAAAACCCGGGGAAAAAAAAAAAATTTTTTTTCCCCCCCTTTTTTAAAAAATTTTTTTTTTTGGGGGAAAAAGGGGGGGTTTTTTCCCCCCCCCCCCGGCGGGGGGGGCCCCCGGGGGGGGGGGGGTGGATTTTTTAAGGGAAGAAAAATTTTTTTGGGAAAAATTTTTTTCCCTTTTTTGGGGGAAATTTTTTTGGGGTCCCCAAAAAATTTCCCCCCTTTTTTTTGGGAAACCTTTTTTTTTTTGGTTTTTTAAAAAAAAAGGGGGGGGGGGTTTGGGGGGAAAAAAAAATTCCCCGGGGGGGGAAAATTGTTTTTGGGGGGAAAAATTTTTCAACCCCCCGGGGGGGGGGGGGGAACCCGGGTTTTTTAAGGGGAAAATTTTTTTCCCGGGGGAAAAACGGGAAAAATTTTTTTGGTTTAAAAAAAGGGGGGTTTTTTTGGGGGGCCCTTTTTTGGGGGGAAAAACCCCTTTTTTTTTCCCTTCCGGGTTTCCCAAAAAACTTGAAAAAAAAAGGGGGGGGGGGGGTAAAAATTTTAAAAAGGGGGAAACCCAAAGGTTTTGGGGGGTTTAAATTTTGGGCCCGGGAAAGGGGGCCCCTTTTTTAAAATTTTTTTTTTTGGAAAAATTTTTGGTTTTTTTTTTTAAAAAAAATTTTTTTTTTTTTTTAAAAAAAAAGGGGGGGGGAAAAACCCCCCCCCCCTTTTTTGGTTTGGGGGCTTTAAACATTCCCGGGGGGGTTTTTAAAAATTTTTTTTTTTGGGCAAAAATTTGGGGGGGGTTTTTTAAAAAAAAAAAAATTTTCCCCGGAAATTTTTTAAAAAAATTTTTTTTTTTTTTATTTTTTTTCCCAAAAAAGGGGGGCCCCCCTTTGGGGCCCCCCAAAAAAAAACCCCCCAAAAAAAGGGGGGCCAAAAAAAATTTAAAATTTTTTTTTTTTTTTTTTGGGTTTTTTTTTTAAATTTTTTTGGGGAAAATTTTTAATTTAAATATAAAAAAATAGGGAAAAAAAAAAAGGGTTCCCCAAAAAACCCCCCCTTTTAAAAAAAAAAAAAGGGGGGTTTTTTTAAAATTTTTTTCCCCCCCCCCCCCAAAACCCCCCCCCCCCTTTTTTTGGGGGGTTTGGGGGGGTTTTTTAAAAAAAAAGGGGAAAAAACCCCCCCCCCAAAAAAAATTTAAAAATTTTTTTCCCACCCTTTTCCCCCCCCCAAAAAAAAAAAGGGGGTTTTTTTTTTAAAAATTTTTTAAAAAGGGGGGGGCCCCCTTTTAAAAAAAGACAATTTTTTAAAAAAAAAGGGGGGGGGCCCCCCTTTTTTAAAAAAAAAATTTCCCTTTTTTTAAAAAAAAAAAAAGGGGGGGGGAAAAAAAAAATTTTTTAAAAACCCCCCCCTTTTTTTTAAAAAAAAAAAAATTTTTTTTTGGGGGGGGGTTTTTTTTCCCCCCCCCCCCCCCCCTTTTTTTCCAAAAAAACCCCAAAAAATTTTTAAAAAAAAAAAAAAAAAGGGGGGGGGGGGGGCCCCCCTTTTTTTAAAAAACCCCCCCCTTTTCCCCCCCCGGGGGAAAAATAAAGGGTTTTTGGGGGGGAAAAATTTTTAGGGCCCCAAAAAAACCCCCCCAAAAAAAAAACCCTTTTTTTAAAAAAAATTTTTTCCCCCCCAAAAAAAAAGGGGGGGAACCCAAAAACCCCTTTTTTAAAAAAGGTTTTTCCCCCAAAAAAAATTTTTTTAAAAAAAAAAACCCCGGGGGCCCCCCTTTTTTTTTCCCCAAAAAAAAAAAAAACCCTTTTTTTTTTGGGGGATTAAAAGGGGGGGGTTTCCCCCAAAAAACCCCGGGGGTTTGGGGGGCCCCCCCCCCCCCCCCCTTTAAAATTTTTTTCCATTTTCCCCCCCCCCCCCCCCAAAAAAAGAAATTAAAAAGGGGCCCAAAATTAAGGGGGGGCCCCCGGGGAAAATTTTAAAAAGGGGGAAAGGAAAAAAAAAATTTTAAAAAAAAAAATTTGGGAAAAAAGGGGGGGAAAAAAATTTTTAAAAAAAAACCCAAAAAAAACCCCCCCCAAAAATTTTTTTTTTAAAAAGGGGGGAAAAAGGGGGGGTTTTCCCCCAAAGGGGGGGAACCCCCCCCCGGGGTTTTTCCCCGGTTTTTTTTGGGGGGGAATTTTTTAAAAAAGGGGGGGGGAAAAACCCCCCCTTAAATTTTTTTTTTAACCCCCCCCGGGGGGTTTTTTTTTCCCCCTTGGGGGAAAAAAAAAAAAAAAACCCCCTTTTTTTTTTAAAAAAAAAAAAAAAAACCCTTTCTTTTATTTTTTTTTGGGGGGAAAAAAAAAAAAAATTTTTTTTTTAAAAAAAAAAAAATTTTTTTTAAAAAAAAACCCCCCCCCCTTTTTTTTTTTTTTGGGGGGGTTTCCCGGGGTTTTTCCCCTTTTGGGGCCCCCGGGGGGGGGGGGCCCCCCTTTTTCCCACCCCGGGGGAAAAAATTTTAAAAGGGAAGGAAATTTCCCAAAAAACGGGCCCCCCCAAAAAAAAAGGGGTTTTGGGGGAAAAAAATTTTTAAAAAAATTTTTTTGAAACCCCCCAAAAAAATTTTAAGGCCAAAAACCCTTTAAACCCCATTTTTTTTTTTTTTCCCCCCAAAAAAAATTTTTAAAAAAAAAAAAACCAGTTAAAAAGGGGGGTTTTTTAAGGGTTTTTTCCAAAAAACCTTTAAAAATGGGAAATTTTAAAAAATTTTTTTTTTCTTTTTTCCCCAAAAAAAAAAAATTTTAAAAAAATTTAATTTTCCCGGGTTTTTTCTGGGGGAAAAAAACAAAACCTTTTTTTAATTTTTTTTCCCCTTTTTTTTTCCCCCTTTTTCCCCAAAAAAAAATAAAATTTTTTTTTTTTTTAAAAAAAAACAAAAATTTTGGGAAACCCCCCCCTTTTTAAAAAATTTAAAAGGGGTTTTTTAAAAAAAAAATTTTTTTTTTTTCCCCCCCCCCCCCCAATTTGGAAGGGGGGGAAAAAAAAAACCCCCCAAATTTTTTTTAAAAGGCCCTTTTTTTTGGGGGGGGGGGGGGGCCCCCAAAAAAATTTTTTAAAAGGGGAATTCTTTCATATCCTTTTGCAAGCTGGTCGTGCAAAATATCAATCAAAATAAAAAAACGATAACTGTGAACTGAATATTGAACTGAGAAGAGTTTGGTCACTCTCGTGTCATTCGGAGGTCAGGTCAAAGCTTCATGCCAGTGTTCCTATCGTATTAATGTCTTAGACATTGTAGGGATTTTTCCCTCGGTCTGGATCCCACCAAAATTAATTATGCTGAATCACACCAGGGCCGTAGCACATGGTCCCCTCGCCATAGACCCTTTTCCAAATAGCAATTACAAAGGATTGTGGGATAGCATTTTGGTCTGCATCATTCTTATCCACAGTAAAATGCCATTGAAAAAAATA
Source organism: Holothuria leucospilota (assembly GCA_029531755.1). Taxonomy (NCBI): domain Eukaryota; kingdom Metazoa; phylum Echinodermata; class Holothuroidea; order Aspidochirotida; family Holothuriidae; genus Holothuria; species Holothuria leucospilota. The sequence continues at coordinate 25,326,072 of CM055977.1, read as the reverse complement.
AAAGCACACAAACACTATCCCACAATCCTTTGTGACTGCTATTTGGAAAAAGGTCTATCCGAAAATCCCCCTCTTCATCTACTCTTGCGGTAGAGACCCTATAGTGGGTCTCTATCTTGCGGAGCTGAAGAGCGCCATCAGAATCATAGACTTGTTCCGTTCACTTGTGAGACTTTCCACAAATTTTCTTGTACGTCTCTGCATCGCAAGAGGAGGAGAAATTGCTGCCAGGGAACGGAACTTTCTATCGCTTCGCGCGCGCGTTCACACGTAGGACCGATGTGTAAGGCTTGAGATATCATCCCCCGTGGTTCCTGCAAACTGCCATCATGTGGTGAAATAGGCGTAGGAAGCGGGGGCTGGGGGGCTTTAGCCCTCCAGTCAAAACTGTGGGGCGAATTATGCTTCCGCCCCCCCCCCCCAAAAAAAAAATCCAAGGGCAAAAACCCTTATTTTCATGTCTCTTCTGTAAGAAATGTCAAAAATTTGCAGTAATTTTCCTTAATTTTTTTCCAAAATGTTGCACCAAATTGCATCTGAGGACCTTCAAATACCCAAAAATTTTCCAAAGGGGAGGGGTAACCCCCTCCCCCAGGACGGCGATCCGAAACAAGGTTCAGTCTCGAAAAGCTTCCTACCCCTATGTCTGGGGTGACGACTAGCTACCGTGACATAAATTATCTTCATCGCAAAACTTTGTGGTTCCGATCGATGGCCCCCCCCCCCCCCCGTGTCATAATTCCTGGCTACGGACCTGGTTATCATATGCACAAAAAATGCACTACACTTGCTAAGGTGAACATTGATGGCTCAAATGAATATACAGACTTAGGGCCTGTGTACACTTTCAACTTTTCAGGACACATGTGTCGACACAAGTTGCTACAACACCTTGTTACCGTAAATGTTGAAAGTGTGTACAGAGCAAAAAAGTTGGCAAGATGTGTCCCAACATGTGTCGACACATGTTGTCAAATAATTCAAAATCAATTTTCCGGCAACATGTGTCCAAGCTCTGACCAATCAGAAATGGTATTTGAATCAGCAGCTGAGCCACCTGTAGGTAGCGCACCACTAATTCAAGGGGGAATATCCGCTCAGGATGTCGCCCTACGAATTTAACACGCTAGAATTTGGGGGGGGGGGGGGGGGGGGGGGGGGGGCCGTTTGGTTGTTGTTGCGGAAAAGATATATTCCAGTTGTGATGTGTATCCGGTAGGAAAGGAATTGAAGTACTCATCCTGCAAAAATAGAGAAAATTGAAGACATTTCAGGCATTCTCGTGAGCTTTCTCGTAGGCGTATGAAATTAGCCCCGGGCAGGTCAGTCAAGTGGGTGATTGTCATGGGGGCTATTTTAAGGGAGGGGGAAATTTGACCGAGTTAATTGCCTAAGGGGAATTGACGAGGGAGGTGGGCAATTGTCCAGGGGGATCCTGATACCGGTTTGGAAATATTCCACTTTTGGGCAAGAGTATGTATCAGTGTTCTCCAGTTGGCAATTTCAAAATTAGTCTTTTGCCCCTGCTAAGAAAAGTACCACCCAACTAAAATCTCCTTTTGAATAATGGTTTTTCTATACAACCAGCAGGCCCGTAGCCAGACAAGGTACTGAAGGGGGAGAAAAAAGCTTCTAGGGGGCGACAAATTTTCCATAGGGGGCGAAACATATTAAAATGCATTACGGCAATGTTAATTTTTGATCTTCTAGTTGGCGAAAAATTTTCCAAGGGGGGCTTCGACCCCCCTTGGCCCCCATTGACTACGGGCCTGACAACCAGCCATCTAAAAATCAGGGTGGTGCCAGAGGCCCTTGGGGCTATGCTCAGTCGGAGAAGCCTGCCCCCTCGTTTGTCGTCTCGTCGAGAAACTGAGGAGGGTCCGACGGGATATATGGAATTTTCCCCAATGTTAACTGTCATCTTGTGGCCCCCATGTCAACTACCCCTCCTCCTCCCCCACCATGCCCTCTCCATCAAATCCATTGAAAGTCCGCCCTCCAACCGCCTGTCAGAAACCTCCCCCTCCTTAGTTGCAGACCCAGGTGGCTAGCCCCCTCCCTTCGTGATGGAAACATTCAAAGAGTGAAAATAAGGACAAAGGGAGAGGGGGAAAAAACGAAAACGTAAGAAATTTATGTGGTGATGTCAGCGGTGGTGCCAAGTGGGGGCGGGGCATGCTCCCCCCATCCCCGTTTGGGAAGGCTGCCTGTCGGGGAAATTTTCTGGTTTTGTTGGGGATCTATTATGAATACAGTACGATAAAATATGGAGTTCCGACATCAGCCAGTCGCCCGACGATTGACTTAATTTCGGTCCAAATTAGGGCAAATTCTTCAATACAAACCCAATTTTTTCTTATTTTCTTGGTTGAAACCTCGAATGTTTTCAAATTTACTATGGGTAAAAGCTCAACTTTCTTCAAATTTTTTCCAAGAAGGACCCGAAATTTTCGGCGCGCTTCGAGCGTCCAAATTTCGCTTTAAACATCGTTTCGGCACTCTATCGCCCTCATCAAGGCTTCGGGTTACTGCCCCCCGTCGGGGAGCTTTGCCCCTGTCGAACAAATCTTCGTGCCACCCCTGGTTAGTGTAGAGGGTAGGTGAGGCGCACGTCGGGACGGGAAACTGCTGAACCCCCTCGAGGAACGTGGACCCCGTGTACAATTGCCAATATTATTTCAGCTGCTCCCAAAACACATCTTTTTCTTTCTGAATCCTCCATCTTCCTTCCAAAATCCTGCTTTCCCGCTCTTTTTTGACAACATGTTGCTCAAGTGTGTCGCAACATGTGTCCGCGACATGTGTCTAGTGTATACAAGGACAAAATTTTTCTGTGTCCAGGTGTGTCAGCAACATGTGTCCCGAAATGTTGATAGTGTACACGGAGCTTTACAAACACTTGTAAAAGCAATTCCATCACTATAGGGTGTGCAGGTTTTCTGCTTGATGTGAATCTCAAAACGGATCCAAATTCGAGTGGTAGGCCTACAGGGGAAATCTAAACCTTTAGCCTATCGGGAGAGTGGGGACAGAAATGAAAAGGGACAGTTAGTCCGTCTGGTGTCTTCCATCTCCCTGCTGGAACTTAAAATCCACCCGTGGTAGCATTGTCGATTCACCGGGCAAGATTTAAAACCCAAAGGCCACATAAATGTCTCTGTACACAAATTTTCACTTTATCCATCGTCACCAAAACTGTTGGTTCTCAGACAAACCCGAATAGCCCCAAACCATACCAACTTAATGGCTTTACCTGAAGAATTAGCGTTCTTAGCCGCCATACGAGAAATCGATCGCTTGCCTTGTTGCCATTGTTACGGGACTGTTCTCACCTAAGTGAGAACAAATAATAAAATATGCTGTTCGGTTCTGCTTAATTATTTCAAGAACCAAATTAAAATGTATCGTTTGAAATAATATCACAAGAATATTCTTTATGTTGGTACTTTTAGGTATAAGATATCTTAAAATTCTTGGAATTGTTTAGAAGTTTATTTTTTCAATTTACATGTTTTCTTTCTGACTACTCGCGCTCAGCTCATTGAGAAACTTCTCATCATGCATGACTTGTGTGTGAACGTCATTCGTACCATGCATGCGATATGCCACTTATACTGTACATTGCCATTGGCTTATGGTGTAATGCCGAAACATACACAGTCTGTGAATATGACACACAGTCTGTCCGCAACTACCGAGTTAATGAAGTCACGTGACAAGAGGGAGGAAAGGGGAAGAAATTTCGGAACTTCCAAATTTCCCCTTTTGGGGGATTGCTTGTGGAAACTTCCTGACTTTGAGCTGAGGAATTTGGAGGAATTCTAGAAGCATGCTTTCAGGAAAATTGTGAAGGCAATTCTGAAATTAAAGGAAATTTGAGATAATTGTGCGAATACGCACGAGAAATCCAAGGAAACTGAAGAAAACTGGAATTTCTTAAAAAGCAGAAATTAAGTTTAAAATCTGATTTCAAAGGAAATTTTAAGGTTCATTGAAGGAATTTTTGCTTCAATTCAGGAATTGGATTTAAAAATATGGAAGTACTACCTTAATGCATCTTCTCTATTGCAATACATATAACACTCTTACTACTGCAGTACCACGGACTTCAATACAAGAAGTCCGTGTGCCGTACGCGTATTGTTGCATTTGTGCTAGCATGCTACTATTGAGTTCGCCGTATTGTACTGTATTGTATACTGTCTGATGGCACACGAGAATTCCCGAACGTTCTGGTACATACTAGACTGTGCATTCACTGCATGTATTCAGTATTTGACCGAGTATGTTAATAGACTTACACAATGATGGGAAAGTTCTAGATGTGACTGGAAAGATTCAGTGTCTCAAGACTGGTAGATATAAAAACCATGGATTTACACGGATTGTCCAAACATTCTAAACCAAAAGTCAGAGAAGTTACTGCAGACGATCCTTTACCTCACGGATGGGAAATGATAATTCATCCTGAAAACGGGTGGCCAATCTTCGTCAACCACGATAAGAAAACTACAAGTTTCACAGACCCGCGACCAGCGCAACCAGTCACCAGACCAACAGAGGTAAATATCCTTTGCTATTTCAGATTCAGAATGATAGAATATCACCAGAATTCATTACCAGCGTTTTGTATCTTTATAATAATAGGGTGACCGTCGAATGCGCACTAAAGAAATCTATCAATCCAAGATTGTGAGCCCCCAGTGGCAGTGGACGGGCGCCCCAGTATACAGTATGTACTGTACACTAAACATAGGCCCTAGCCTATATGTGACAGAAAAAGATGAAAAGCATTTAAGAAAATGAATGAAACTTTGCAGTCATATTTTCTAATGTATCTTCCTCATTTAGTGTTGCTTGGATGGAACAATCCGTGGAAAATGAATTTTGAATTGTAGGTGGCAGTTCACAACAGAATGCTTATGAAGGAATCATGAGTCAATCACTTCAGAAAAAGGGCAGACAAAATACTATAAATTACCATATTTAAGAACAATAATGTTAATAAACAAAGAGATTGTTGTCATTTCTGTCACCATTTTTACTGAAAGCTTCATAGAAGACATTTCGGTTGTCATTTTTAGTAGCATTTGCAAATTTTTAGTTCATTCTAATGCAGAAACTTGAAAATTTGACTGTGAGTAAAATTTGGCTTTGAACATGAAAAATAATGGGGCAAATGCCAGTTTTTGGTATTGTTTGAAGAAAGTGCATTGTAGGTCATGCTTATATTGGAATCACATCACGCTAGTACAGCAGTGATCGACTCATGTCACTGATCGACTCATGATTACTTACTATATAGACATAGGCTATGTAACTTCATAATGCCTAGGCCTACGGGGTTGGTCGGTCAGTCTTCTTACAGTATGACCATATGGGAACACTTTACGGACTGCAGTTCGCGCAATAAATTGTTTTCACTCCAACACGTCGTGAGGAAGTGACGTGTGACCCATATTGGAAAGTTCGTTTTTTCGCCGCCAAAGATTTACGCCAAAGGAAAGGGAAGATAAAAATTACACCAATATCTGCTGTAGGCATAGGCTAGGTGTGCCAAATAGAAATCGGGCTGACAAAATACCCCAGAAATTTGGCGTGACCGCTTGAGTGCCACACCGAAGATTTTCGGCGTAACCTAGGTAGGCCTACATGTTTTCCAGACTGGCGTGTCACCAACCGACCCCATACATTGGTGCCCATCATCTGTGGGGGCCCATGGAGTGTGCGTCTAGCCAAACATTCCATGTCACAGTCTTGGAATGATAGGCTAGATTTCTTACGTGAGTGCACATGGACGGTCACCTCATATGTACAGTAACTGCTCCGAACGCCTGTGGTTCTACCGGTCTATGCCATACTGCACACAGTAACCCACACCCCACAGTACACACACAGGTACTGTAGGCCCAGGCCCACTAGCAAGGTACTGTACCAGTCAAAACAGCCCTTCACCAAAACGTCCCTGCTTCATTGCAGTGTTCCCCATTTTACCAAAACATAACTGTGAAAGTGTGATATTGATAGAAAAATGTCCCCGCATATGATGACGTGAACATAAAATAGGCTAGGCCTAAGTGAAAAATTGCAACTTAAGAAACGTGAGGGGAATTAGAACTGGACTTACAGTAAGTATAACCTCTTTATGTGTTAGAAAAGTTCAGTTGTAACCGATTTGTAGGAGACAAAAAAAAACAGTGATCATGGTTGTTAAGAGGCTGCTAAGTTGATTGTTATTGGTTGGTTATGAAAGTTTCCTTCAGGACAGTTACAGATAGCAACATGAAGATTAGTACTATGCGCTGCCAACCATAGCTAACCTGTACAGTACTTCCTTACTGCGCTAGTACCAGTGTACACCACACACATTTAAAGTATACTGTGAGCTTGCAATTGTACTTCTTTTTCCTTCACGTAACAGAAAAGTGACTACTAATAAAATAAAAAACATTACAGTGAATACCATTTAGGCATAGATCTACAAAACTACTGTAGATCATAAAATTACCAACGATTCAACCCCGGGCTGTTTTGGCCAATAGCAACGACATTTTGGTATGGGGACCTTTTGGAAAAGGGACGTTTTGAACTTTTGACTGGTACAGTATTAAGCGGTAGCAAAATAATATGTAGCCTACAGTACTGTACTTTGTACTTGCAGGCCTAGCCAGAAGAGAGCATCTACAGAAAACCCTGCTACTGTAGGTACATGTGACACCCCTGAAATTAACTTGCTACTGTATGGTACTTACAGTAGACTTTGAATTCCTTGCTGATTAATTGTGAGAACATCTCATACTTTAGATGATGAATGTACAGTAATGTAGAAGAAATGTGATAGTGAGCACTAAGTTATGAGGTCTTGAAAACTGACTGAGGGTTCTGTTTGTCAAGGGTTCAGGTTAGTGTAACATGACACACCAGATCCCAATAACTATTTTCACTTTTGCTGTGTACCCACCAGATGATTTCATTCATGTATACTTCAAAGGAACACATGTACTGTAGTAGCACGCCCTTTACCTTTATGGCAATAGACTCCAAGTTGTTCAGCTCAGTGCAAACTTTGAGGTAGTGGCCCTACAGTAAAATATGGACAGACAAACTACTTTACAGTATGTGCAGTATAAACCATATAGGTTGCCGTGATTCTTTCCACTCAGATTTGTTACAACATTGTACAGCTTGGCTTTGCGTAGAAAATAAATTGTAACTGATTTACAGGTATACATACTAAAAATCCCTTCAGGAAGTTCAGGTGCTGTGATTGACATACTGTACAAGAACCCTCTTCAGTACAGTTAAAATTTGTAATGGAGGAAATTCAAATCTTGTATAGTAGTACTTAGCATTTGTAATTGAGGTTCTGGTCACAGTTGACTTTATTTGGCAGCAGGAACATGCTAATTAATGGCCTACAGTACCTTTTACTACAGTATACATACTAGTACAGTAATTTCAGACTATCCCAGTGTATTCTTTGCATTTAATGTACTTTGCAGTACAGTAGTGCACCCATCAAAGAGAACCTTCGACCCCCCCCCCATCTCAAGTATTCACTTTTTAATGAAAATTATAAGGCAAAGATTGACCCAGATTCACAACACTGAAGAAAAGTTAAGGCAAAGATTCACTCAGTTTTCACTTTTCATGAAATTTTGTACTTTGAAGATTCACCGATTTAGCCATGTACTGCACAAGCTGATTATTTTGGGACATGGATTCGATGTTGATTCACTCTTTAGCCATTGAAACGGTAGATCGACCTGTTAGGCGAAATCGGTATACCGCTAATACAACCGGCGAAGAAGACAATTAAATTCATAAGATTATATTTCCCCTTTTGGTTCTGAGATGCACGTTATTTCAATGGCCCGTAAGTCCTTAGTGTTAACGGATACATGCACATAAGTTGGTGTGCAGTTAAGTAATTGCATAAATATTATGTGGCAAATCGGACTTGAATACAGAGTTATGCATTCCTACTACATATAAAACAGTGTGTAAAACGTTAAGGTGAAACGATTTTTTCACCTTAGGGTCGAGTTCTCCCAACAGTCGCGTTTTTTCATATGGTTTTTTGCCTTAATCCCAAATTATAGAAATATATATAAACAGCACTGTACAGTATATGTTAAATGGTTCTGAGTCTAAATCGCATAAGTAATGAATACAGTATGTTACTGCTACTGTATGTATTTTGATTTAACTGCTTATGCCATACTGTATTACTTGAGGTACATTACAGTAATTGTAAAACTGTAGTTTTGACTCTATGCCAGGGGATTGAACTAGTACTTTTCTGTATAAAACAATAGGGTTTCACTCCCAACCGTACTATACTGTACCAGGCCTCGAATTTAATGGGGGCCATGGAGGCCTTTGCCGCCGTACATTCCCTGTTTGCCTCAATGCCCTGATAAAAGTTGGGGCCAAAGTTGCCCTTGTTGCCTTCAGTGTATGACTGCCGTGCCTTACTCTCAGTTTTAAGTATACCACACATAGTTTACACTCGAGCGCATGCATTTCTTTCTACTACGTTCCAGTACTACTACAAAGCCAATTTGCTTTGGTACACAACTTTTTTCTAAACAAAAACTTGTGGGACACGCGGTGCAACAGTACGTAAATGGCCTTGGTGCCCTTGTTCAGAAATTATGAGAATGGCCCTTATGCCCAGACTGATTGCCTTGATGCCCTATAAATTCAAACTGAACCAGGCCAAATGGCCTAACCCCTTGAAAGCTGAAGCGTGAGGCCTGCTGTACATTTTTATGATACAGTACCTGTACTGTACACAGGCCTGTGACCAATGAAAGTTACTAGACTCTCTCACATGGTCATCACATTTGGTGTTTGTCAAAATTGAAGTCCCCCCTTCAGTTAAAAAGTCCCATATACACATGGATGGTACAGTAGGTAGAGACAGATACTGTAAGTATGAATGAGCACAGTGCTGCAACTCCTAATGTACAGTACTGGGTATGTGCCCTAATGTGCTACAGTACCAAGTTCCTACGGTGTGACCACAAATTAAATTAAGGTAAGGTAAGATGAGGTTTAACGTCCCAGTTTCCAACCAATTGGTTCAAGTTGAGACGACCACAGCCTTTTTTCCAGTTGTGGCTCACTGGCTTGTTTTCCCTACTCCATTGTTTATGCTGAGCACCAAGCACAAAGGCAGTAGGTTCCATTTTTAAAGTCTTTGGTATGACCCGGCCAGGATTTGAACCCTAGACCTTCCGGCTGCAAGTCGGTTCCCTTACCACTTGACCACTGCAGTCGGTACAAATTAAGATACCATTAAGTGTAAGTGTAGCAAGAGTATACTGAAGTAAAGTCAACACAGTATTTATAACTGTACTATACCATGGGTGGAAAAAGTTGTGAAGCCCTTGCTGGGAACTGAATATCAGTGTGTTTGGAGGGAAATTCTGATAATTGGAGGGAAATTTATCTTATTTGCACCATGGAAGTACCACCAAGGTTGAACTTCCATGTTTGCACTTGAGAACACTGTACGTAGTTGTGGAAAATTTGACTCCCTTCTCGCAAAATAAACATTTTTCTAGCCCAGCCGTACACTTACATAACATGCTGTGCATACCCACGGCACTGTAGCATGATAACACTGCAGTACCTTTACTTATTTTTAAAATCAGGGGGCTTATTACCATAGCGACATTAATTAAAAAACATCCTGTGACCTTTTCTTTGTGAAGGAATTTATGTCCATGCCCACAGAATGTCTGTGGTGTACAGTAAGACACTTTACAGTGTACTGCTGTGCTTTTAGCTTCATAAATTATTTGCCATAAAACCCCGACTGCAGTTTAGGGGATGCAGTGACATATACAAGCAGTGTACAGTATTGAAAAGCTTATTGGTTCAGTGAGCGAAGACAAATAAACTTGGCTGCATCATAGTTTCCAATGAAAAGACTCAATTATTGAAGGTTACATTTGTTGTCAGAAGTCTTCACAAAAGCTTTGGACAGACCTTCATTAGTCACACTTTCTGGTATTTCTGACAAATTCCATAGAGACCAGAAAACACGTATAGTAGGCTACAGTGGTTCGTATTTTGATGTTATTGTGCAAGTGTGTAAATTATTTGTGACTTAAATAGTTGTGCAACGTGTCATTCACTGTTCAAATTCACAGATAGTACAGAATTTTGTTTCTCAATTTTGAACCTTTGGGATGCAAAGAAGAGAAACAGTTAAAACTTTTCCTTTCAAGTTAGTAAGGCAATTGTTGTACGTTGAACAGATACCATATTTTTTTCATTTGCACACTGTCTTTTAAGTGTCTTTGTCTAATTATCTGCAGAATTATCTTCCTGTGCCTAAAGGCCTTATATCTTTAAAAGTTTGTGTTTCTTTTTTTTTTTTTCTTTGCAGATTTTTCGAGAGCAAATGTTTCACACCCCACCAGTTGATCAGCAGAGAATGAGGCCAGGAATGGATTTCTTCGGAACACCACATTCTTTGTTCAGTCAAAACCAAACCCTGAACCGACAGCGTTTTCCTACTATCAACCGCAGGCCAGAGAGCCCGCTACAAGGGGAGTGGTTCAGGCGAGGTGCTGGGAGCCTAAGTCCAAGCCAGATCAGAAGGCTTAATCAACAAACCCCCAGTCATCATGACCAGAGAGGGTTTGGTTCCCAAAGAACACCAGGGAGCCCTGGTCAGTCCAGAAGAATACCAATTATGGTGGCTGATGGACATGGTGGCTACAGGACTCTTGAAAAAGATCGTGACCTTATGGAAGAAAGAGGCTTTTCTCCAAATCAGCGAGATAGCCACCATATTCAAAGGCAGTCCTCCTATGATGGTCAGCATCCTGTGGAGCAGCATCATCAGAATCTTGACAGACAGAATTCACAGGAAAGAGGGAGTCCTACACCAAAATTCAACCACCAGCACCAGCCGCAGCAGCAGAGGACTACTGGAGGTCGTGTGTCAAATGGACATCACAAGGGGCAGGTTCCCTCATCAGAAAATAAGCCAAGGACCTTTAACATCCCCATTCAAATTGAAGGTCATGGAAGGGAATGCTTTGTAAAAGATGAAACCCCATCTGAAGATGAGGGTTACAGCCAGGAAGAGTACAGTTCTCAGGTTGAGGATGAAAACAGAAATATTAGGGAACCTGTGACATCTGCTGAAAGCCCAAGAGACAAATTCAGAAATGTTAAAAATACTCCAAGGTATGTCAGTGAAGCACACTTTCCAAAATTGAAGAGGGAAGGCGGAGACCTGAGTGATCCTCAGTCAGAGCTTAAAAATATGATTATCAATGATGATGCAAAGAAGGAAACAAGTGACAGGAATGGACCTGGAGGCAAGCAAACTTACCCTGCTCCAGATTATCCTCCATTCCCAGAGGTTTGTACTCCAGGAGAGAGCATGGAGCATGAAATGGCTGACCTCTCTTCTTCTGAGGAACCTTCATCAAATTTGTCAAACTCTTCAACTGTTCCAGCCCCAAAAAATTCTAAAAATGATGAGGTGAAGTTTAATATGGATATTAAGAATGAAAGTATACCTTTGCCACCACCACCAGCACCAGTAGAGAAGGAAGATAGTGGACCATCAGGTTCTGAGAGATCTCACGAGGAAGGAAGTACAAAAAGTAGTGACTCTGAAATGGACATTAGCCAGTCCTCTCCTCAACCCACTCCTTTGGAAAAAATTGCCAAGATTGCTGAGAAAATAACAGAATTAGGACAGGATGTCCAGAAATTTTCTGGCACAGATAAGACTAAAGAATATAGGCGGATAGAGGAATACTTAATGAGAGCCTTGCTAGGGTTAGATAAAATAGATACCCAGGGAGACACTACCATTCGTACAGAGAGGAAGAAAGCTGTACAGAAAGCCCAGTCATTTCTCAATGATTTGGAGAATAAAGTGAAGTAATGGATAATTTTACGTGAAGGTGATTCAAGGAGATTTCAGAAAAGTTGAACTGGGAAAAGAGGTTAACATTGCTTTCGAGTAAAGACCGTTGCCCAGATGATGCATTCTAGGGAGGAGGAAGGTCTGTAGATGGCAGACATGGCAGTGTGTTTTCTAATGGAGTTTCTAATGGAGATCTGTATTTAATGCAATTTCATTTTGGAGTCAGGCATATTGTTGTTTGTGCTGCAAGTTAAGTAACAATTTGTTTGAAGGATAATTGCCATCGACAATGGTTGAGTACGGTAGACAGGTGTAATACATTCTGTTTAATTCTTAAAACTTCCTGGGTGAATGAGCTACCTGGCCAACATTTAGCTGTTGAAATATTTCTTGTATGACTCAACCATCTATTGTGGCTCAGAACGGTGGTACTTACATTAGTACTGCTTTTCAGTACAGTACCTCTTGAGAAATATGTATTATGTGCTGGACAGAAATGTTGTTGTAGGCCTCATTTCATGTCCAGTCTGGTACAGGAGGCAGACTTCAATACTTAGTGCACTGTAAGTAGGCAGGCTTACCATACTGGTAGTGCCTTAAATTCACCAAATATATACCAAAAATGTGCTAATTTGCTGTGTTCCTGCACTGTAAAAAGCCATTTAAGAATTGTTTTCTTAAGCTGGCTTTCATTGAAATGCACAGCAATATGTAACTTCAACATAAGAAACTTTTCATGGCTGAAGTTTCTAGTGTACAGTATGTATACTGTACAAACTGTAGGCATAGAATTGTGTGATTTTAGCCAGTAGCCTAAAATGTTCATTCTTGAAAATCTACTGGTCACTTAAGGTAAACTCAATTTCCATTTACACTTTATTACTTTATTTGAACAGAGAGCCTGTGGTGTGTTAATTTTCTCACAAGTGGAAAAACTGGGTAAAGAAAGAACCTAGAGATACTCGTTTTATTAATAATGAACAAACTCTACTCAAGCTGCAGTATACAATTTTAATTTTGAGGGAGGCCTGGTAACCCTGGTTTCATGTAACAACTTTAGTATCGCCAATACTGTATACTGTATTTCCAAAGTACAGTACAACACTATCAAGGTGTGGAATACTATTTTGTGGCTGAAAGTCACAGTATTAATGGAATTGTCACATGTATTTTATTTTACTGTTTAGTACAACTACAGTAGTAAAGCATGTGAAGTATGTTGTCATGACCAGGATGGAAGGAAGAGGGTACTGCAAGACTGAAAAATGAAAAACAGAAACAGAGACAAGGGGCCACAGTATCCTGTTTAGCCACAATTATTGCACTGAAATGTTGTGTAAATCAGGATACTTTTAAGAAGAAAGTGGGTCCCGATTTCTCTAGCCTTAGTTTCTTATGTGGTCAGTATCAACCAGTCTGCTACATACCATAAGCTCATAAATTTTACAGAATTGTTAATAGTAGTAATGAAAATTCAGCAACTCCTTGTTGTACCCAGTGACTTCAAACTGTTTCAGTATATCCAAAATGGTTACATGTAAACCAGGGTGATCAGGGGACACTTGTGGCAAAAAGGGTCTCCATGTCCTTGAATTGATTTTTGACTTTCGTGTATTGAACATTGTAACATAAAGTACAGTACAAATTTAAGTTTACACTGCATGGGCTTTGATGTGAAGTGTACTTTCAATAGTACAGTATGAAAGGTTATAAATTCTTTAGGATTAACAGGGGATGGGGACTTTATCAAGGCCCCCCTGGACTTACTGAAATTTAGAGGGGAGATGGTTGTTTCTTGTTTCTTAAAGCTTTGTACTTGGTGGCAATAAACTCAGCCTTTTGCACTTTATCAGTGCCACCCCCTCCTTCAGTCCCCACCCCTTCCTCTCCCTTCTGCCAAATGTTGGAGATTGCTGTTGGACAGAATTAGCAGCCCTTATGTAATGATGGAGACCACACTCTACAATTGAATATTAATGCAGCAATGCATACAGTATATGTATCTACAGTTCAGTGTACCATGCATGGAAGTTCATGTACTGTACAGTATCTTATGTATGTACATCTTGTCAGTGTGCAGGGCTGTTTACCAGAAGATTGTTCAGGCACATTGTTTAGTGTAACCAGATCAAAATTGCTGACATACTTGGTAGGGGCTGCAGTGCAGGGAGTCAGCAGCACCATGGGAGAAATCAAAAAATAAAAACAGATAAACTGTAATGAGGTTCATTTTTGTAAGTACCATACAGACAACAGATTGGTATCATTCCATGCCACTGTAAAAGAAAAAAAAAGAATTCAGCAGGAGAGGACTGCTTGTCCTCTCAACAACATGTTAAAATGTCAGTCACTACTAGAGTGGAAGTGGCAGGGTGGATATAATACACAGCATCACAGATTGATCGTTAGTTGTGTCGTTATAAATCCAAAGGAATTTCTTGTTCTGTTGCAGTATTTGAAAAGAATGTTTGCAATTTCTCATGGATAGAGAGTTTCAGTGTGCAGGAAGCAAACATGAATGAATCTTTTAATAGTGGAGTACATCTTGATGTTATTTATTCCAATTATTTTGACTGTACAGTATTTAAAATGACAATAATATTTTCCAGTAGATTATGACAGCCAGTAGATGGCATAATATTGTTTACAGCTGGAGACAATAAAATTATGCATACAATGACAACAATTCAGTGTGAGAAGGATTACTCATTTAATGTTGTGAGAGTTTACAATTTTAAATAAAAGAGAAAAAAAGGTTATACTTGGCTTTTTATATTCTGTGGTCATGATGGTTCATTCAAGGGAAGGAGTTTCATGAAAAGCAAAATACACTTTAGCCTACACAACTGCTTCACCTTTATGATACAGACTCAGAATGACATACACTTGCCAGGAAACTGCTCAGCAGGCATGCAGGCTTTGCAACAGGCCTTACTGTTGTACTGTAGCTCAATAGGTGGTGTCAATAGAGATGTATACACAGTACTATGGGTAGGGACACTCTTTGCATGCTGGGTTCCCACAGTCAACTGTTTACATGCAGTGGGGAATGGCAGTTGTTCTCTCACACACGCACTTTCAACACCGCACATCTAGAAGTTCATGCAACAGCGCATCTTGCAAGGTTACGGAATGTAAAGTATTTGTGAGTTGTAGGATTGTTTAACCTTGAGTTTCTTAATTTAGCTCATTAGAATCTTCCAGGGTACTTAATGAGTGTGTTACTTCGCACAGTGACTGTACACTTTAGTATCTTCCTTGGTGGAAGACTCAAGCAATTCATTTCTCTGTTCCAGTTTTGATGTAAAACAGACACTTAAAAGCTATTGTAGATACAAGAAAATCATTTTGAAAATTCATAACTCAGTCTTGGTGAACTCATTTGTGACTTCTGTATTCAGTTTGTGACCTTTTCGTGTGCAATAGCCTTTTAAAAATAATTAGAGATGTATTGTTTTTTGGAAGAAATACTTTAGTACAGTATGTATTTGAATTTGTACAATGTGTGCAATTTATTGGCAATGTATACTTAAAATAGAATCCAGTTGCCAATACTTTACCAATTGCTGAGATTAATGCATGAGATTTAGTAAGGACTGAAATAGGGAGAAACGGGGGTGGGGGTGGGGGTGGACGGGCTGTGGAGGACATTTGCAAGAAACATTTGCTGTAATTTTTTTGTGTGGAGTTTGAAATTAAAAGCTGTATGAAGGATTGGTTGTTGGGATTGACTTTAATTTTGTACTGAAATGTGTAGCGTCATGTAGGAAATAAAGGAAAATGTATGGCAAAGCACCTTTAAAAACAATTATATGTTATTATTTTTAAGCCATGCTGAAGACTTCAAGACAAGTGCAGGTATTGGTATTTGCCTTTGTTGGAAGTGATTTCATGCATAGAATATGCAGGTGTTGAGGGGCTTGAGTTATTAGAAGTTTTAGGGTGTGTTAAATATTCAATACTGAGCTATTTTTGAAAGATAATAATGGCTACTTAGATCAGATTTAAAGTGTTTGTAAGCTATGCAGTTTGCATTAGGAAAAATTGTGTCAATTTTGTGGAAAATACTTTAAAGCAAGGCCCATATTGCAACAGAGCATCTAAAACACTTGGAGTGGAGCCCACTCCAAGTGAGAATACTGAGAAATTTACGCCATGCAATGAAGCCCATATTTCTTGCAGAAAATTTTAACACCCCCCCCCCCCCCCCCCCCCCCAAGTTCCTAGAAAGGCTCGATTTTTTTTTTTTTTTTTTTTTTTGAGGTCTGGTCCATACATTTATAAGTGGGTATTCAGTAGAAGCTTCTAAATGAGTACTCTTAAGCAATTCAGAATTATTGTTATTAAGCTTAACTAAATGAAATAGAGCTGTTATATTGTTATTATTCTAATTATTAAATGACATGTAATTTGGATATTTTGAATTCCAGCTTACCTTTTATTGAGCTTCCAAAAAATAAAAAGTTAAACATTTTGTACATTCAGTGTTTGAGTCATTTGTAACATCATGAGTTCCGTGATCTACAAATTTTCCCAATGGCAGCCAGAGAATTGTCTTTTTCAAAGTGCCCCCCCCCCCCTCCGAAATGTAGCCCACACTTCTCAACTGCATAGGCCTGAGTCCCTCTAGTCTACATTGTGTAGACTTGGAAAATTGTTTTCAAGTCACTGTTTCTCTTATTTATTGCTGAAGGATGAAACGTCAAAACTTCATTTTCTCTATTGTCAGACTCTTAGAACTTGGGAGTTGTGAGATCGCATATAGAGGCTAATATTCAAAACTATCCCATTGGAGCTGTAATAACCCCCCCCCCTCCTCTATAGTGTAAAACACTCAGTTTTCGTTATGTGGGGCTTCAATCTCACAGGAAAGCTCTAATCCAATTCCTTGAGGCTGGGCAACAAATAAGAAGTCACGATTTAAGCGCGAAGACCTCAAAGCACCGACTGTCAGCTTACGTGTAAAATACCACTGTGCCACTTTTAAGCCGGGGTCACACTGCAACGAATTCGGATCGGATTCCGATCCGATTTTTGTGATTTTTTGGTTCCTTGCGTTAGCAAAAGGAACCTATGTAGTCAGCTTGGCGTGTGTGTGTGTGTGCGTGCGTGTGTGTGTGTGTGACACTTGCTTCGGTACGCTGTAACTCAACAAGGGAAAGTTGGACTAAACTAAAACTTGGTATATGGATCTGTCATAGTGAGAAGGTGTGCCCTATTGTTTTTGGTGGAGGTCAAAGGTCATGTGGGGTCACCAGGGGTCAAAGACCGAAAACCTTGTTTGCACGATATTTCAAGGTAGGAAGCTTGGATAAATTTCATACTTGGTATGTAGATGCATTATGGAGAGAAGATGAATGCTGTAGCTTTTGGTGGAGGTCAAAGGTCATCTGGGGTCACCAGCAGTCAAACACTGAAAACTTGTTGTTAAAACAATATCTCAAGGTAGGAAGCTTGGAGAGATTTCATACTTGGTATGTGGATGACTTATGGTGAGAAGATGAATCCTGTCATTTTTGGTGGAGGTCAAAGGTCATTTGGGGTCACTGAGAGTCAAATACTGAAAACCTTGTTAACGCAATATCTCAAGGAAAAAATCTTGGATAGATTTCATACTTGGTATATAGATCCACCATAGTGAGAAGCTGTGCCATACAGTTTTGGGTGGAGGTCAAAGGTCATCTGGGGTCACCAAGGGTCAAAAACTGATAACCTTGTTGTTAGCACAATATCTCAAGGTAGGAAGCTTGGATAAATTTCATACTTAGTGGATGCCTTATGGTGGGGAAAAAATTTTGGTGGAGACCAAAGGTCATCTGGGGTCACTGGAGGTCAAACTCTGCAAACCTTTTCAACTCTATATCTCAGTGTAGGAGGCTTGAATAGATTTTTGCTTTGAGGTGTTGCATTAAATCTAGCAGAAAACCCATATGAGATTTGTTGGATGTCAGAGTTGAAATCACCAGATGCCAAAAAGCAAATTCCCAAGAATTCCTAAAGTCAAAAAATATAAGCACAAAACTGTATCATTGACTGAAAGATGTGGGACATCTTTCAGAGATGCCAAGTATCTCAATTTTAATTGAAATTATAGTATTATGATTTTAATCCATAATCTTGCCATTATGAAAACGTGCATAAAGTACTACTTTTTAATATTGCAGAAGATTCTCTGCCCACAAAGCAGAGGACTGTTGTGAAAGTTCACTAGACAGACAACATTTGTCCTTAG
Organism: Holothuria leucospilota; assembly: GCA_029531755.1. Lineage (NCBI taxonomy): Eukaryota > Metazoa > Echinodermata > Holothuroidea > Aspidochirotida > Holothuriidae > Holothuria > Holothuria leucospilota. Next base: position 25,307,935 of record CM055977.1, on the reverse strand, counting down.
ATTAGGACATGTGAGCTTGCAGGAATTGCAAATTAGAATTGATTAATTAAATGCTACTATGGGTTGTTAGTTTTATAAAGAGAACCAAGTTACTGATCATTTGGATCAGATACCATTGAGCGTGCATGAATTGTGATTGCTTAATTGAATAAAACAAATTGTAACTGTATACTGTCTGTGTTGATATCCCCTGAAGTGCCTGTAGGCTGTATTTCTTCAGAACAATTTATTTATGCTTGAATGTGTTAACACAAGATGTGCATTGTCTACAGAGCAGATTTTGTGAATCAACAGAAATACTGGTTCATTCAGTAGTTGGCTCAGTTTCATTACATTCAGCAAGGAACCACAGTGCCCATTGGGCTCTTGTTATTAAAATCTTCTCCATCTCTACTCAGAAAGAGCCCAAAATTTGCACACCAGTGTAAATATATGATTTGCATCAGAGGTCTATGAAAATAAAATGTTAACTGAATTTTTCGTGACGTCACACCGACAAACAGCTTTTATCGGACACGCGTAGTCCGATAAAAGCTGTCTGTCGATGTGACGTCACGAAATAATTCGTATAAATTTAATTTTCGTAGTCCTGCGATAAAAATCATATAATTACACAGGGTGGCAAATTTTGGGTTCTTTTCGGCCCGAAATGGAAAAGATTTTAATGAAAACTCACAAAAATCGGATCGGAATCCGATCCGAATTCGTTGTAGTGTGACCGCGGCTTTAGAGTCCTTACTGAAGGCAAAAGGAATCCAGGCAGTCACAATAGTGTGTTTATTTTTGCGCATGTGTATGTTTGCGATGCTTAGCTGATGAATATGAAATGTCAAGTACTGAAAAATGGTAATTGTTCTCATACATGGTGTTTCGATTTGTCAGAAAGAGAACTCTTGTTGTTTTTGTTAAGAGTAGGAAGTCATTTGAGGTCACCCGCCCGAGGTAAAAAAAAATGAAAATATTGTTAATACCGTAACTCAAGTTCGAAGGCATGTATACATTTTATACGTGACATATAGGTATATTGGCAGTGGTCAAAGGGTATCTGAATTTACCAGAGGTGAAATATTGGAAGAAGCGTGAGGGTCTCATACGTAACATGTGGAACCCAACGATGAGTGCAAGAACTATACTGTTTCTGGTGGCGGTCAAAGATAAATTGAGATATAATAGAAGTCAAATGATGAAACCTAGTAATTATGTTATCTTAAAGAGAAAATGCAGTCGTCCCAATTTGAATTAGTCTAGTAGTCTATCCTATTTCATGAATGGCTCTTGAGAATCATGTGACAATATTTTTCTCACTGAATTCTAAAATTTATGGGGAGTAACTGATTGGTTTACCATGGATATGCAATAGTAAAGTCCTTAATTATCATGAAGGGTACTTGAAAGAGTAATAAGAAGAAATTAGTGAAAATTAGCTGTTGTTTCAAAATAAGTTTGGGGAGACTGCTCTTGCCCTTTAAGAAGGGTAACTTTGAGGGATCTTACACACTTGGCATACATGTATGAGTTCAAGAAACCCACTGTTTTTGTTAGAGGTCAAGGTTATTTGAGTCAATTGCGTGTCGGCAAGAAATCATGGAAGGGAAGTTCTGGTTTTAGTTACCCTTTTTGACACTTTTGTTGTTAAACTAGCTTACCACGGTTTCCGTGCTACACCCGACGAGTTAAGATTTGTCATCAATTTAGTTTCCTGAATCTGAGTGCATTAAATTTATTTTCGCAAATCTCAAGCCACTGGGAAGGATTGAAGCTACTCCATAGATGCACAACGGTCACATCTGAAGGAAGGGTCGTAATTACTTTATCCTATGAACATCTTTAACTTCCTGATAATTGTGAGTTGTTACTTCAGAGGGATCACCTCAAGACTGCCACCGCAGTCAACAAGTGCTATACTGCAACTTTGAAAGGTTCACACTTTGCCAATCGTCATGACTCAAGCACTTCTTAATTACCGACGATGACTGATACCCATCTCCGCATACTCCCTTGCCTACGTAGCAGGCCGTATGCCAAAATTCCTTGTTCAGTCATATTTCAAACTGAATTATTATACCAGGACGGTTATGGTAATTCATGCATGGCTCTTTTAAATCATGTTACAACAATTTTATTACTGAATTTTTCAATTTATTCAAAACACACCCCTTTTGTACCTTGAGAATGCATGTTTTTAGACCGTCATTTAGACTCAGTTCCTATCCGCCGGCCAATTTTTCGCCACTTTTCCATAGTCGATGTTGACAGGGATATGGGTGATGGCCCTTATTGTTCTCTATCTGGCACTGTGATGTGCAAGTTTCATATAACTATAGCAAGAACAAAAACAAGGGGTAAGATCTCACAGTCGTTTAGAGGGCGGGAGTTAGGTTGGGACTGCTCGGTCCGCCTTGGAGGGGTGGACCGAGCAGTCAAAATGAGCCATAAATGAGAGAATTCTCTTTTAACCGTGAGAATGTGATAATGGTGGTGGATGGTTGTGCGGTGGTGATTAATAACGATTTATGAGTGTGACCATTTTTTTGTAACTAGAAAATGCCCTTACATGTCATGGAACTGTAAAATTGTGCGGGACTGATGAATGTAAAGGGTTAATATCAAATTTACTCTAGGTGGAGATTAGCCAAGTTTTCCAACGCCGCGCAGTACATCCATTCGATAAGGGGCAACTTTCTCTTATAAGTAGTCTAACAGTTCGAGTAGTCATGTGGTTCACTTGCACTGCTATAACGAAGCTTTTTTCTTATTCTCTCCCCCACTTGACCTGTTATGGCCCTATTATTCACTCAAGATAACAAAAATTGAGCACCTGATATATGTTGTTGTCCCCACTTATATTTTTCTTTCCTCCTACCCCACCTTCAGACCCGTGGGTGGTATCACCCGATGTCTCCTGTTGGTATCGATGGAGATCCTTATCTGTGTTCTATCATCGTATCATCGTATATGTTATATTACAGGATATACACGTGCTGGGGGCTCCTGGAGTATCATATACGATCCCATATAGAAATTGATTTATATCTTGTCACGAATCGATTGTTTTGGTATACTACGGGGATCCTCCTAATAACATGTCACATGTGAGCCCATGGCACCTTATTCAATACTGCAGAACACATCATCAAGAGCCGGGAAGTCGTAAATATAATCAAATATGATGAATCTTGGAGCTGCAGGTTGATGGTATGATAGGAATGTAATCTAAATCGCTGCTTCACCAACTAACACAATCTGCCTCCGACGATTCCTCCCGTCGTAGATATTACGAATTCGTGCTACGAGGTTCTTGACGGAAGCACGAGGATGCTTGAGACATCGATAGCCGCTAGCTACTCCCACGCAGTGTTATCGCAACATGCTGAGGTTGGAAATTTAAATGAAATGACATTTTAATTAAACCAGGGAGGTGTAACTGACGGTTCAAAAGGACAGGATGCAAATAAGACAATCATATATGTAACGAGCCAACGACATCGACAGACTGTGTAAAAGTTCAGACCCGTGGTGTGCATGACACACAGGCTGTCAATAATTAGTAGCCCCATCAGAACTGGGTTTAATGGGGAAAGGGTGAGTGAGTAATTGCCCCATTATTTATAAAGACAATAGGAACTTGGTTTTTTGTGTTAAAACAAAAATTTGAACCATTTTTAAGCTCCTAATTCAGCCCTGAAAAGTCAACTGTGAGTTTTGCTGTCATACTAGATTTATTTGTGTCAACGATATGCATGCCACAGCAAAGATATTATAAGCATAGATTCCAGACTTAAAATTGCGCGTTTCCTCCTCATGGAGCCCAAAATATCGGGGCGGAAAAGCTGATCACTATTCAGTCGTTTTGAAAACATGCAAGCAAATAAATGGCTTACAAAAGTAATTCTAATTATTTTGAAACATTGTAAATATTAAGAAGAACCACTCCTCAATAAATTCCACTAAAATAAGGAGTTATATCTTCATCGCGGCATTCCACATAAGTACACTTGAATATGAACACACAATGACTAGTTTGCAAGTTCATTGACTTATTCATTTGTCAGTTTCTATGTGTATGGTATCTTCAAGGGACGCACTTTTATATGCGCTTTCTTTTCAAGACTGCAGTCTTCAGTATTCAGTATAAAACTCCAAAAAGGCAAGAATGCCATCACAGAGTACACAGTCAACAGTTGAAAAGCCAGCAAGGTAGACATAACCACCACAAAAAGTGCAAGTGCTAAATATACAAGACCACAAAAGTAGGAAACCACTAAGTAACGAGTGCAAGTAAAAGCAAACGACAAGGGCGCTAATGAGCTGACTGGGTGAGGACCCATGTGTTTGTAGCAGTGTCTCTGATCCAACTAAAACTAAAAGTTACGCGCTGGCAATGGGGAAACAACTAGCGCGTTCTTTTTCCCATCCCGCAGAAATATGCATCAACTATCATTCCGGATAATGTACAGAGAAATGTATTCTACTCGTATAGAACGCGTTGTAAAAGAGCACGCACGCTAGCCTCTTTTTTCAATGAAATTTTCTATAACGCGAGGTTGTTTTTGTACGTAGATCGCCGAATAGAACGACGCCTAAGCGTATGTCAAATTCACACTTCCGCCCCGAAATTTGCGTCTCCATCTGTCCATGAGGAGTCATTCTCTGTAACAGCGTAGGTATAAGAGTTTGGAATCTATTCTTATAAAATCTTTGTGCCACAAGAGCAGTGGCGCCGCCAGAATTTGGTGATGAGGGGCCACCACAGGTGTAGTCGTAATGCCACCTCAGCCTCCCCCAAAGTCTGTTTAAATTGTGCCCTTTTTATGCACCCTTGCGATTGTATGCAGCAGTGGGGGATACTTCCTCTGTTACTACATAAAGGAACCGTCCTGGTGAGGGGTCTAAGGGGAGGGGTCCTCACCTCCCCCTTTGAGAAATTTTTGTTAATTTAATGTTACTTAGATGAAAAATGGTGCTATCTTTGGGATATTTTTGGAACTGATCATGTGGCTGGAAAATGCCAATAATTTAGTGAATTTTAATTTTTGGTTAGGTGAAAAAGGAAAGTATGTTATCTAAGAGAAGGGTATGCTGTCAACAAACCTCCTGGAGACCCTTTTGGCTACTTTACTGCCTTCTTTACGGGGAAAGTTTTTAGGCAAAAATACGTGCGTGGAGTCCCCAGAACATCCTTGTACTACTACGAATTTTTCCTTTGCTTCATTGTGCATTATAAAAGGGTTTCTAGGGCTGGCAGACACCGGTGTAGGGCCTCCTGGAAGTTCTGGATTAACTATATATATATATATATATATATATATATATATATATATATATATATATATATATATATATATATATATATATATATATATATAATATATATATATATATATATATATATAACTTAACTAACATCCATGATGATACTATAGAGTATGACGCTGAGCACTTTACAAACTTTCGTATTTTTACTAAGTTTGGACGAAAATCCAGACGAACAGCTTACAGCAAAAATGTATAACGGCACATACGTACTTTCAACCTTCCACATAATGCTACAGATTAAATTAAAGATAACATATGGATGCGAGACCGTTACAGAGGTTGGACATGTACCTCTGTTTTTTGAAAAAGTGTTATGATCAGAATAGTTCCATGTATTATTACCTTAATAATGGTCACGAGATGCCGGAGTGCAAACCGTGACGAATACGCGCCAAGCGTGCCGAAATTTTTCATTAAATAAGATTTCCATGACAAAGCCTGCCTTCAGGATCTGCATCGAAAAACTTTCAATTCCAATTCCCCAACAAACCTAGTATGCCAATCAAAAAGAAGCCAGTCTTTTATCTGGGCATTCGTAAACAGCTTTCAACTTTTGCTGCTGTGCATGCTTCTCCGGGAGTTATCGGAAGATATTGATTAAAAGAACAATATTGAGATAAGGTTTGACGCGTGAGAAGCAAAGCGAATGATTTGTGAAAATTCTGATAGTTTGAGAACCATTTGCAGGCGCGGATCCAAGGGGGGCTTTCTTGGCCTCGATCAGCCCCCCCCTCCCTTTCGCCACATTTACAATTACAAATACGCGAAAATTAGCATAATGTTAATCTAGGAGAATATTCAAGGGGCCCCCATTTTCGAAATGTCTGGATCCGCGCCTGATTTGTGAAAATGATTACAATTAGATCCATCACTCGGTCGAAAAAACACACCTCACCCTAACCCTTACATAAATCTATAGCTTAAACGCTTTTGGGATCATTTTGAACTTTTCAGATTTTTTCGGAAATCCATTGGGGGGTACGGGCCCCCATGCCCCCGTGCCGGCGCCACTGCACAAGAATAAGCTTACTTAGAGCAAAATTAGATCGACTTTTCTGAAGGCTGAGTGGCTGACCCTTATCAGGAGTAACTGCATGTAAACCTATGCCCATGCATGTCTGCACGACGAAGCGATCGCATGGAGTTCCCCTTTGAGTTGCTTAGATTGCGACAAATTACAAAATACAAAGGAACATCTAAGCGATTAGTTAGTTAGTTAGTTAGTTAGTTAGTTAGTTAGTTAGTTAGTTAGTTAGTTAGTTAGTTAGTTAGTTAGTTAGTTAGTTAGTTAGTTAGTTAGTTAGTTAGTTAGTTAGTTAGTTAGTTAGTTAGTTAGTTAGTTAGTTAGTTAGTTAGTTAGTTAGTTAGTTAGTTAGTTAGATGAAATTTAACGACACACCAACACAAATGTGTTATATAGTGTCAAGCAGTTTAAATACGGTGCAAGTCCTTCCCTTTAGTCGCCTCTTACGACAGGCGGGAAATACCGTGGGCATATTCTACAACCCCCAGTCCACAGGGGGCGATTATGTATGGAATTCCCTTGCTCAGAAAGATGTGAAGGGAGCTACCTCTGGGTTACTTGCAGGCCCGTAGCCAGATAAGATACTGAAGGGGGGGGGCGAAGTAGCTTGGGGTGGAGAAATATTTTATTAGTGGACGAGACATACTAAAATGCATTAAGGCAATGGTAATTTTTAATTCCGGGGGGGGGGGGCGAAAAAACTTCTAGGTGGCAAAACAATCTAGAGGCACTTCCCCTGGTCCCATTGGATATTGGCTTGGTTACTTAGTAAGAGAGGGGAAACACCGTTAACACTCTGCAGCAGGTGGGGCCCGCCGATAAATTTGGGTTCCTCTTCGGTGAAGAATCTGCTTTCCTTGTAGTGGCAGCACCAGGACTTTAAAGTAGGGACCTGGAGGGGGCAAGCTCAAAAATGGGGGGGGGGGAGCAAAATGCTGTGTGTGAGCATTGCTATTGTAAACTGTATACCTTTGTAAGTGGTGCCAGCAGGATTTGGTGATGGGGGCACCTCAGGGATGAATCATTTGATCTTTTGTCACCTTGTGCAGGTGCCGTCCCCGGGCGGTCTAAGAGAGGGGAATCGCCCTTGTTCCTTTAAGGTGGCTAAGATGCAAAATGGCGCTATCGTTGGTAAATTTTCGAACATGATTATGTTGAAAAATTCTCGTTATTTAGTGAATTCTTATTTTTGGTTGGGTTCAATAGAATAATATGTCGTCGGAGGGGTGACAACTCCTCCACTAAAGAACTTTTGTTAATGTAAGGTGGCTAAGATGCAAAGTGGTGCTACCTTTGGCAAATCTTTGAACTAAGTACGTGTTTAGAAATCATGGGGGGACAGGGGGACAGGTCCCCCCAGAGTTTGAGAAATTGCCCACTGAATTTTATTTTTCACCAGAAAAATTTTTTGGAAAACGGGCCCATGTCCCCCCCCCCAAATATTGAGAACAAATCGCCGCCGTTGTTAGAAATTTTTATTTATTTAGTGATATTTTGGCTGTAGCATGGTACCCCATCCAAGACTGGCACAGACCGGCATATGGCCTCCTGAAAGTTGTGTGGTAATAACAAAATGACATGATACTAACACGACTACACGAGTAATGAGAGAGGGTAGTAGGAATAACCAGGGAGTCGTAACAACTCCCTGGAATAACTAAATTAGAGGTGGTGGACTGAAAATAGAACGTTTAAAAATGTTTTTTCTTAGCAAGTATATTAACATTTACCATCTAACGATAATGGACCCACAAAGCGATCCGTTAAATGTGTCACAAAATGTAAAGAACAAAACATACTTCCAGTCTTTTAAATCATGCTACAAAATGATGCCGTATTGGCTACTCATGATATTGCTCTATCCCTTTATATGCGCGGTCCCGACAGAGGTTGGGGATATACTTCCATTTTTCGGAATAATTTCTTGCGTTATTGCTCTGTGTTTAAGAGATATGGCATGCGAACAGTGACAAATGCGCTCGAAGTGAGCCGAAATTTTATTTACATTTAAAATCATTTCCATGACAAAAGTTATCCACACTCTACACCGAGACAATTTCGATTCCCTGTCAAATGTATCTGCCGGTCAAAATTAGGAGAGTCCTCTGACTGATAATTCGCGAAAGCTTTCAGTTTCACACCTAATATGTCTTACCCTGGTTTTCCCTGCTTCGCATTCTTGCAATGTTGTTCTCCTTCATAATTACTGATATATGCACACCAGCACTCAGTCTTATTGTAAGACCCTAACCGATGAATAATTCGAATACGCGTGAGACGGTATTACATGATAATAATTAGCACAGCAATAGACTCATTTCCAAATAGCAATTACAAAGGATTATGGGATAGAGTTTTGTTTCGTTTTTGGCCTCAATAAAATGTTATTGACAAGCGCACCAAAATCCTATTCCACGCCGATCTTTTGTAGCCTAAGTGCTATTTGGGAAAGGGTCCATGAGGTCACGTTGGCGGGAGGAGCGCCCGAAAATTTTGATAGTTTGCGGAGGATTTGAGAAACATTTGATAGCTTCAGAACAATTTGTAAATAGACTATGATAAAAATAAACCACAACTCACCACTACCGCCAGTGACCTTTGTAGGTTAGCGGACTGGATGCGGAGGCAAAGACCACGATGGGTGGGCATGCCCCCCATTTGGTGGTAATACTGTCTTGTTGAGAGAAAGGATGTTATCGCTAATCGCTGCCAGCAAGTACGTTATTTTTCAGGGGTGCACCCATCAGTCCGACACGTCTTCAGTCCGACAAGTTTTCAGTCCGACACGTTTTCATTCCGAAAATGAAATACACGTTTTCATTCCGAAAAATAAAATACACGCTTCCATTCCGAAAAAACGAGTTTTCATTCCGAAAATAAAATACACGTTTTCATTCCGAAAAAACGAGTTTTCATTCCGACACGTTTTCATTCCGACAATAAAATACACGTTTTCATTACGAAAAAACAAGTTTTCAATCCGACACGTTTTCATTCCGAAAAGTAAAATACACGTTTTCATTCCGAAAATAAAATACACGCTTTCATTCCGAAAAAACGAGTTTTCATTCCGAAAATAAAATACACGTTTTCATTCCGAAAAAAAACGAGTTTTCATTCCGAAAATGGAATACAGCATAACCATAGGCGTAGGAAGCGGGAGGCTTGGGGGCTTTAGCCCCCCAGTCAAAAATTTGGAAGTATGATGTGAAGTATGCTTTCGTTCCCCTCAATCCAAGGATGAAAACCCCTTATTTGTTGCCTGTGTAAAAATGTCAAACTTTGCAGTAATTTTTCTTAAAATTCACCCAATTTGTTGCATCAAATTGCATATAAAGACCCCCAAATAAACAAAAAATTTCCTAAGGGTAGGGGGCCCCTCCTAAAAGGACGGCTCTCCGAAACAAAGTCCAGCCTCCCCCCTCAATCTCGAACAGCTTCCTACGCCTATAAGCATAACAACGTACCATTGAAGTATTGGTTTCTAAAAGTCTTTTGGTTTCGATGAAAGAGAATCCTATGTTATGATGGCGTGTGTCATGTGTGTGTAGCCTATGTGTGTATGTGCGTGGGGATGCATGTGTGAGTTTGTGACACTTTGCTCTTTAACACGATATCTCAAGAAGGGCAGCTTTGACAGTTCTCAAATTTGGAACACAGGTGCCCCATATAGAGAGGAGGAACCTATTGTTTTTGATGAGGGTAAAAGGTCATCTAGGGTCACCAGGAGTCAAACTCTGAAAACGTTGTTAACACGATTTTGGAGAAAGGAAGCTTGGATTTAAAATACTTTGTTCCAACACTTTAAGATAGCATTTTACCTATGGTGACTATAATAAATGGTACATCATGTTATAATTTCCAATGAAACATTTCATCGAAACCTCAATGCATTTTTTGCATTCTGGTTAAATTAATAAATTTAATTTTACAGGGGTACCCAATGAATACAAAATTTAAAAAATCTCACCGAACCCTTCAGAATTACCATGCAATAACACCATATTATAGTGATTCGACCCCGCGGATCACAAGGCCGTAATCCTAATCTCCATCGGACTTTCTGTTGTTGAGATATAAGATAAAACCAACGTCCCTTTTGCCAACTTTTTAAATTATTCTCATAAAATGATTACATGTTCCTAACTTCAAACGACAACTTTAGGCGATTTTTTATTCATTCATAGTAATCTTTACTATACAAGAAACCACATATTTGTATCATGCATCCTCTTTAAGAAAAACATTTTCAAAGTGACCCTTGCATGATATTTTCCATTAAATTGCTTTTTGAAAATTTATACAACTTTTTGGAAATGTTTGATCGCCTTTGAACTCTAAAATCTCGAGATATTTGGCTAAGCTATAGGATTGCGCTTTCGAGATCTGTAACATATGCAAAGAAAGGGTGATGTCCGATGACTTACCTAGAAGATATGAAGGCGTACTTCAGGTAACTCAATTTCGACTTTATTTTTACCATCACAATGTCCGATCTAGCTGAAACCTGCACCATTGAACTCACGTCTATCTGTAAGTTAACGGACGGGGTAACCCCACCCGCATTGCATTTTGCAGCTTCATTAGTAAAGATATCGAAACGAAATACCGAAGTATGGCCAACTATTAGATTGGGCTAAACAAGTTATCTTTAATGTATTGTTGGATAGTATTGAAAACATACAACGCATTTTAATTAAGTAGGTCAATTTAACCGCTTTGCCTTCCTTGCTCTTTTCACCGAGTAGCCTTTCCGGCTTCTTTCCTGTTACATGTCATGTGTTATATCGGTGTACGTGTCCTTGACATCGCAGCTTCCACGGATTAGTTCTGAGACCCCCACAACCCCCACAACCCCCACAACCCATAACCTGTGTTGACATCATATTACTTTCGATTGTGGCTTGTGTCGGTTTTAGTAATCCTATGGTTATTACTAAAACCGACACAAGCCAGAGCAATTGAGGGATAAACTCATTCCATGTCTTATTCAAGGTCCATGGGTCGTCGGGGTTTTAATTATCCTATATATCGAGTGTTTGGGATTCAAACACGTTAAGCTTTTGATTTTGAGAACTGAGCACACTAATAGGAAAATCGGGTGCCTTTATTGTTCTAAGGACCAATACCTCATCATCAGGGTGAAAAGTTGAAAACTACATTAAAAACGTGTGAAGGATGCAACTTTTGCTGTCTTATTTGATGAAAAACGCGATCATTCACTTAGCACCTGTGTGCACCAAACTGCCTGTCATTCATTGTGCATATCTTCACACAGTGAAAGACCCTATAACAATGTACTGCACCACTCTCAATTACCAGAAAGTACAATTATCATAGCCAGAATGTCCCGATCAAATAATTTATATAGCATTAAATCGACATCAGAAAATAATGGTAGTGACTACACGCAATAACACAAATTTTTGCTTAAAAACTATGCTACTGATGAGCAATTTGCCCTCTCTCATATTTAATCCAAAAAATAAAATAACGAGAAAAATTCTGTGTTATAACACATTAATGGCCCATTGTGGGGGATCACAAATACCCCCACACTATAATTTAACACTTTTGTGTTACTGTATACGGGAAAAACCTACTTTTAGAAAAGAGGAATCAAAATTATATTAAGAAATCAACTTTTCTAAAAGGAAGAAAATTACAAACGAGACGTCTCTGTGCAGATAAACTTCTGTTCTATTTTAGGAATTAAAAAAACCATGAAGGAGGCATTTTTACAAGAGGAATAATTAATTCAATAGCGATATTTTTTTTTCGAGTATTTTTTTTTCCGAGAGGTTTAAATTAAAAAAGTCGGACCTTTGGTTCGTTTTTCATGAGAAAATATTCTACTAACAATGATCAAACGACACGAACTTTTAGACATCGTTACAAAGTTTTCGCATGCGCACATGTTGGGAGGGAAGGCGCCCTCACAAAAGTACTAAAATACCCCAACACCGACTTTTCTCCTACAATTACGATGTGGTCTAATTCCTTGATTATCAAATTACTTGGGTCTCAAACAACGATGAACTTTGATACCCAAAGGAAACGGTTTCGCCTTCAAATTTATGCAGCGTTGTTAAATTGCCTTAGCCTATAATCGCCGTCCAGAACCATCGCAAATGGGTCGACGTAATAACGCAAAGAGTCAACAACAGGGAACTGGTCTGCGAGCGTTCAAGCAAAAATAAACAGGATCGAAGCAATTTCATTGGTCCCCAATTTCCTTGCGACGACATAGCAGCATAATAACAATGAATAGTAAGTAGTAGCAACGTGGAATCATAATCAGACTGCATATATTAACACTTTGTCCAAAGGCTTTGATTGCCGACGCGAGAGCAGCAGTCAGTGTTACAAGGGCCTAGCTTCAATGGTTGGAGCGCGTAGGCTACTTTCAAATCGAAGTAGGCCTAAATAAAGTGAGGGATAACAAACGGCAGAAAAGCCTTGACAAAGGCTAGATTATACAGGGTCATACACTAGCCTACTTTGCCGACATGAAAGCCTCCTAAAGCCCTCGAAGTAGAGAAAAATTAACTTACCACTCGGAGTGAGAGCAGAACTTTTTCTCTTCATTTGGCAAATTACATCGGCTTAATAAAAAGGCATTATGTTTGTGCTGAAATGGCATGAGCCATAGAAAGACAGAAACACAGAAAGAAAGATAAGGTAAACAACAGGAAATGGTCTAGCCATAATCCTTATGTGTTATCAAACACCTTTGCAATTCCTAAGAGTTGAAAGTAAATGCTATTTTATTCCCAGCTTAAGGCTAAAGACACAAAAACTAAATGAAAATATAAATTCAAAAAATACATAAAGACAAATAAATTTGAAAAAAAGATACTATTTAAGCGAATACTAGCTGCCAGGACAGGAGCCAGCCTTTTTTTTCGGAGGAATTTTGTGAGGAACAGACCCCTTCCTGAATCGCGGGATTTTCCTTAATCTGTCGTACTTGAAAAAACAGCCCACAGTTGTCAAAAAAAAAAAAAAAAAAAAAAAGGGGCCCGTTTTGCAATATGAGTCGCCATATTACAGACGGGTCAATCTAGCCAACCACCGACAAAGAAAAGGCTTTCATTTACGTAGGTAATAATACGGTATTTATCTGTATGATTTATGCATGAAAAAACGGTTGCATCCGATTTGAAAACTTTTATTTTACAATTGAGAGCACATGGGCATGTTCTCCTATTGTGTACCCGATTTTATTGCAAGAAGGTTATCGACCAGGAAACATTTTCATAGGTTTAAAGTTCCCAATGAACTTCAGTATTTATTTTTCAGCTAGGTCTAGCAAAAACCTTACTAGACTTCCCAAAGAATATATGTATAGCGGCCTAATAAGCAGCAACAGGGCGTGACCTCTGTTCCATTTTTTAAAATATACGATAATATAAAAGTCTCAAACCATTTTTCATTTTCTTGAACAGGACTTTAGTAAAGGGGGACTTATTACACTGTTAGTATGCGAGTGAGTTCAAAAGGCATATAGGCAGTCGCCCCAAATTTTCTTTGAAAAATCGCAAGCAACTCTTGAAGTCCCCTACTATTGCATATAAAAGTACTTGTGGAAGGACGTTTACTTCGAACCTAACTATTACAAAAATAGGTAAAGCAAGCGAAATTTCTCTGAAATCCAAAATCACTAACAAAAATATTGTCACATGATCAAAATAGGCCAATCATGAACTAGAGTGACAGGATACACTCACTCTGTTTGGGGTGACTGCCTACTGCCTTTAATACCACTGCTTCAAACAAGTTGTTGAAATACTGCATTTTTTACGGTACAGTAGAATTCTATTTTTCATAGAAATATTACACGTCAAATATTCTTTCAGATTCCTTTTGTCTGTTTGTGCCATTGAATCCCCGGGGATCATACTGTAAAATGAGTGGTAACGTAGAAAATGATGTATATACATGGATACCAGGATTGTAGCTTTGTCTTCAAAACTTCAAAACTAGTTGAACCACCGACGACCAGCCCCTGCTATATTCCTTACCTTAAACAATTTCCCAAGAAAGGCCGATTTCGGTCCGAGGCAAATCCATTACCGGAAGTTGTACAGTATTTGGTTATGCTTTCAAATGCTTGCAGACTTGTGGCCACATTATGTTGATCTGAATTTAAAAAGATGCTCGACATTCGAAACTGAGCTCCCGAAGTAAAGATTCGCACATTCATATGTCGGTTCTATGACTGGAGGAAGGACTTTCACCACACTGATTGCAAATCTTTGGTCTCCTTCGTCATTTGCCACGTACTATACCGAATTCCATATTATTATTTAATTAATCGTCTGCATGAGAAAGTATCAGTTTGAGCCTACTTCAGGAGATTTTTAATTCCGTTTAATTCTCCAGCAATTATCTTTGGTCCATGTCGTTATGGAAATACTCTTTGGGGAGTTAAAAGTATAGGTCCTATAAATAAAAAAATTGTATTGTCAATAAAATGGAGTCACGGCAACCGCCACTTTCTCCTAAGCTTAATTTCATTTTTCCCCTAACAGACAAGCTTGGGACCCACAAAAACTATCACTGGGAGAGCTACAGTATGTTGCTAGTCTTATGGCTGCTCGTATATGTGTAATCCAACAATTATCACCTGAATAATAAATGTATTCCGGTGATCACTTTATGGCTGAGGTGGGCCTAAAAGTTGCAAACAGAAACACTTCTGAAAGCTAAAAGTCTGCACTTTTAATGACCAGTTCTTTCTAAATTAAGTTGCACCTTCAACATCAAATTCCATTTGAGTTTTGAGATTTTTATGCTTTACGGTGAAAACTTAATTGCCTCTTAACTCAGTGCAAATGGCAATTTGGCCACTCTCCAGGCCTTCATGGTCCCTTTGAGATACTTAAGAATTAGTTTCAGTTTTGTTCTCACAAGTGCAACTTGGAACTTACTTAAAGTGTTCCTTAAGTGTGAAATTTCAAACGTACATGTTACTGAACTTCAAGAAAAATGCATCCAAATGTCCAACTCCTGCCCATCTTCACAGGAAATTCCTGAGCTTAGATATGGTAAAGCTTATTCACTCAATATTAAGTGGTAGAATGCGCAATAATTTGTGATGTCATTTTTCTGCAGAAACGAAAGGAAACGTTTTTAAGGTTGGCCCTAATGGTCTTCCGTAAGTTCGACACAGGAAGGATTGGGGAAGTCAGAACTGATGAGATCTTAAAGTATATATGGCATTCCGGCAATCGGAAAAAAAAAGAAAAACAGGCATTCTGGGTTTTCGAATTTTCCAAAAATTTTATTACGATGGTTCTGGACGGCGATTATAGGCTAAGGCAATTTAACAACGCTGCATAAATTTGAAGGCGAAACTGTTTCCTTTGGGTATCAAAGTTCATCGTTGTTTGAGACCCAAGTAATTTGATAATCAAGGAATTAGACCACATCGTAATTGTAGGAGAAAAGTCGGTGTTGGGGTATTTTAGTACTTTTGTGAGGGCGCCTTCCCTCCCAGCATGTGCGCATGCGAAAACTTTGTAACGATGTCTAAAAGTTCGTGTCGTTTGATCATTGTTAGTAGAATATGTTCTCATGAAAAACGACCAAAAGTCGACTTTTATTATCCTCTCGAAATACTCGAAAATATCGCTATTGAATTAATTATTCCTCTTGTAAAATGCCTCCTTCATGGTTTTTTAATTCCTAAAATAGAACAGAAGTTTATCTGCACAGAGACTTCTCGTTTGTAATTTTCTTCCTTTTAGAAAAGTTGATTTCTTAATATAATTTTGATTCCTCTTTTCTAAAAGTAGGTTTTTCCCGTATACAGTAACACAAAAGTGTTAAATTATAGTGTGGGGGTATTTGTGATCCCCCACAATCGGCCATTAATGTGTTATAACCAGAATTTTTCTCCTTATTTTATTTTTGGGATTAAATATGAGAGAGGGCAAATTGCTCATCAATAGCATAGTTTTTAACCAAAAATTTGTGTTATTGCGTGTAGTCACTACCATTAATTTCTGATGTCGATTTAATGCAATATAAATTACTTGATCGGGACATTCTGGCTGTGATAATTGTACTTTCTGGTGATTGAGAGTGGTGCAGTACATTGTTATAGGGTCTTTTACTGTGTGAAGATATGCACAATGAATGACAGGCAGTTTGGTGCACACAGGTGTTAAGTGAATGATCGCGTTTTTGCATCAAATAAGATAGCAAAAGTTACATCTTTCACACGTTTTAATGTACTTTTCAACTTTTCACCCTGATGATGAGGTATTGGTCCTTAGAACAATAAAGTCACCCGATTTTCCCCACTAGTGTGCTCAATTCTCAAAATCAAAAGCTTAACGTGTTTGAATCCCAAACACTCGATATATAGGATAATTAAAACCCCGACGACCCATGGACCTTGAATAAGACATGGAATGAGTTTATCCCTCGATTGCTCTGGCTTGTGTCGGTTTTAGTAATAACCATAGGTTAGCCACAATCGAAAGTAATATGATGTCAACACAGGTTATGGGTTGTAGGGGTTGTGGGGGTCTCAGAACTAATCCGTGGAAGCTGTGATGTCAAGGACACGTACACCGATATAACACATGACAGGTAACAGGAAAGAAGCCGGAAAGGCTACTAGGTGAAAAGAGCAAGGAAGGCAAACAAGTCTGCGTGGCACGCTGGCGGTTAAATTGACCTACTTTATTAAAATGTGTTGTATGTTTTCAGTACTATCCAACAACACATTAAAGATCACTTGTTTAGCCCAATCTAATAGTTGGCCATACTTCGGTATTTCGTTTCGATATCTTTACTAATTAAGCTGCAAAATGCAATGCGGGTGGGGTCACCCCGTCCGTTAACTTACAGATAGACGTGAGTTCAATGGTGCAGGTTTCAGCTAGATCGGACATTGTGATGGTAAAAATAAAGTCGAAATTGAGTTACCTGAAGTACGCCTTCATATCTTCTAGGTTAGTCATCGGACATTACCCCTTTCTTTGCATATGTTACAGATCTCGAAAGTGCAATCCTATAGCTTAGCCAAATATCTCGAGATTTTAGAGTTCAAAGGCGATCGAACATTTCCAAAAAGTTATATAAATTTTCAAAAAGCAATGTAATGGAAAATATCATGCAAGGGTCACTTTAAAAATGTTTTTCTTAAAGAGGATGCATGATACAAATATGTGGTTTGTTATATAGTAAAGATTACTATGAATGAATAAAAAATCGCCTAAAGTTGCCGTTTGAAGTTAAGAACATGTAAACATTTTATGAGAATAATTTAAAAAGTTGGCAAAAGGGACGTTGGTTTTATCTTATATCTCAACAACAGAAAGTCCGATGGAGATAAGGATTACGGCCTTGTGATCCTCGGGGTCGAATCACTATAATATGGTGTTACTGCATGGTAATTCTGAAGGGTTCGGCGAGGTTTTTTAAATTTTGTATTCATTGGGTACCCCTGTAAAATTAAATTTATTAATTTAACCAGAATGCAAAAAATGCATTGAGGTTTCGATGAAATGTTTCATTGGATATTATAACATGATGTACCATTTATTATAGTCACCATAGGTAAAATGCTAACACAAAGTGTTGGAAAAAAGTATTTTAAATCCAAGCTTCCTATCTCCAAAATCGTGTTAACAAGGTTTTCAGAGTTTGACTCCTGGTGACCCTAGATGACCTTTTACCCTCATCAAAACAATAGGTTCCTCCTCTCTATATGGGGCACCTGTGTTCCAAGTTTGAGAACTGTCAAAGCTTCCCTTCTTGAGATATCGTGTTAAAGAGCAAAGTGTCACAAACTCACACATACATCCCCACACACATACACACATAGGCCACACACACACATACACACACACACGCCATCATGGCATAGGATTCTCTTTCATCGAAACCAAAAGACTTTTAGAAACCAATACTTCAATGGTACGTTGTTATGCTTATAGGCGTAGGAAGCTGTTCGAGATTGAGGGGGGAGGCTGGACTTTGTTTCGGAGAGCCGTCCTTTTAGGAGGGGACCCCTACCCTTAGGAAATTTTTTGGGTATTTGGGGGTCTTTATATGCAATTTGATGCAACAAATTGGGTGAATTTTAAAGAAAAATTACTGTAAAGTTTGACATTTTTACACAGGCAACAAATAAGGGGTTTTCATCCTTGGATTGAGGGGGAGCGAAAGCATACTTCACATCATACTTCCAAATTTTTGACTGGGGGGCTAAAGCCCCCAAGCCTCCCGCTTCCTACGCCTATGGTTATGCTGCATTCCATTTTCAGAATGAAAACTCGTTTTTTCGGAATGAAAACGTGTATTTTATTTTCGGAATGAAAACTCGTTTTTTTCAGAATGAAAGCGTGTATTTTATTTTCGGAAAGAAAACGTGTATTTTACTTTTCGGAATGAAAACGTGTCGGATTGAAAACTTGTTTTTTCGTAATGAAAACGTGTATTTTATTTTCGGAATGAAAACGTGTCGGAATGAAAACTCGTTTTTTGGAATGAAAACGTGTATTTTATTTTCGGAATGAAAACTCGTTTTGCGGAATGAAAACGTGTATTTTATTTTTCGGAATGAAAACGTGTATTTCATTTTCGAAATGAAAACGTGTCGGACTGATGGGTGCACCCCGAAATATCAGCGTGTTTGATATTCGGCGTATAGTCCCAATAGTGGAGTCGGGAAAGCGAGTGGGAGTCGCGTCGCAGTTGAGTAAAGTCGTTGTAGTGTGCAGCTGTCATTAACCGAACTGCTACCCATTTTTTATGAATTGCTCAACAAAGACGGGTTTGCAAAATCAGACGACGGTTGTAGAAAGACAATGTGCTGGCCCTCATATGTGATTGACGAACAGTAGATAGACTGAAATCAATGCCGACAGTGTGTTAAGTGTGTAACCTACAATTAATCCGAGTGCGACCCGACGCAACTCAAAACGAACACCTACAAGTGACACCCCCGACGAACAGCCTGGTTGATTTGCATCACATTCCAAGACATTTATTTCAACAGTGTCGGACATGGTGTCTATTTAATGGCAGACAATTATGCATTACAGGCACTATACCGTTTCCCCGACAGCCTGGATTTATAAAATTTCCCGGAATTTCTGTTGCTCCAAATAAAAGATTTTTCTGATAAATTAAATTAATTGCAAAAGAAAGTGGCTATTTTTCCCTACGGACCACACCCCTCGGTATAGTGACGTCCCTGTTCGCAGAGAGTCATATGAACTAGATCTCTTAATTTCTTAACTTCTCGAGCAATAGCAAATTTAGGACTCTTTATGGACACCTTCAGTGATCGCCGATTCTGTATATCTGTATCTATAATTGATTTTGAATAACTTTTCAATGCCGCTTTCAATGTAGGCGTATACGGTACCTTAATGAGGGGTTCGTAACTGGCTGTGCTCCCAAATCGTTACATGCCAATGTTAATAAAAGCATTTAAATATAAAGTGGTTCAGAATAAAAACCATTTATTTTGTGAAATGTGCATGATTTGTCTCTTCAAGCAATCATTGAATACACACTTGAAAACATATCTCCTTGCGCGAAGTGTATCCCTTTCTTCTATAGACCAAGGCATGGTTCACTTGATGTTTAATAATTTAGTGAAACCACTCAAATGGGAGAAATCGTTCAAAGAGAAGGACACAAAAATTAAAGAAAGGAAAAAATTAAACAAAAGTAAAGTGGAGCTTCCAAACCTTTCTTGACCTTTGAAATCATTCCTATGCCCAATTGTTAATATGACAGCCCCTTGAAAGTTCCTATAATGGCGTTTATAGGTTTGGGTTCAGAACCTTAACCCCTTCTATGATTGGGGAAGCACTAGGGATAATGTGAAAAAAACATGCCATTTCCCGGGTTCATTGGGAGGAACTTAAGTCATGATTAGAACTAAAATTTTCAGCATTTTCACTAGCAATCATTGCAAACAACAGCAATCTGCGAAAAACAAAGGAAAGGGTTCTCCAACCCCAACCTGGATCCGCACCTTACCCTGGTAATGCGATTGATTTTGGTTTTGTGTATGAATTGCGCAAGTTGTCAGTCGGGTCACTGAAGGTGTTCTTAAAGTGTCGTCATCATGTAGTTGATGTGAAACCCTTATTTTTGAGTTGACGACTTCCGGGCACGAATTTTAAAATCCCAATTACTCCACAGTGGTTTGAGCTATGTCGGTGTTGAAAATAGTTTTGAACATTGGTTTTCTTATTAAAAAAGGATACTCTTGATTCGTTTAACATTTCGTGGCATAGTCTCTTTTACTGGATTTGTGATGCAAATAATTTGAAGATGTCTATCGGCCGTTCGAATTGACTCCCCATGCCACACCAGCCCAAAGTCTTGTCGGGAGATCCCAGACTCCGCATAGGCTACTTTGATTTCCCAACTGTTCGATAAATTCCAATCTGCTTCGAAATAATAATTGTGGCCTCGAAGGGCAGATGTTTTACGACGCTAAGCGACCACAAATGTGGGAGAAGCCTATATGGCTTATGAATTACAACTTCACGTCGGGTGGCTAACCAACTCAACAATTTAGGTCAAATTTGGTTTCTTTTGAAAAGCCAGTTCAGATGGGAAAACCGTAGATTGCTCTTGGATGAAAAACCCACCTTACTTTGACCCGGCAGGGGATTGAACCCCGAACCTCCCGGTTGCCAAGGTTCATCGCTTGAAATGCCACCACCTTTATCCACTGGGCCACAGCTCCGGAAATGAAGAGTAAAACAAATGGCAGTGCAATTCCAGATATCTGGTACGTCATCCCAAAGAATACTTCGTAGGAAATGGCAAACAAATATCGCATAGCCTAACTGCCAGCAGCGACGATGTCAGGATTTCGAAGTGGGAGTGCGGGGGGGGGGGGGGTTGGGGGACGCTTCGCCAGAGGGGGCATACCAACATGAAGGACTGAGTAGCGCTAAAGGCATCCTGGTGATGGGAGGCGGTCCCCTTGTTGGGGTCTAGGGGCCCACCGTAGGGCTTCTCCCCTGTGGAATTTGGGGGAGAGGGCAAGCCGGTTTTCGGGTATTAACAAAATTGTGACCCACAGAATTAAAGCATTTAACTATCTCCAGGTATAACAAAGATGGGAAACCCCACATTACAGCATCGAATCAAAGGTGCATCTATGGCGGCCAATCCTGGCCCTCGTCACGTAAATTTGGAAAAATAAAAGGAACCGTTGTATGTGATATATATATATATATATATATATATATATATATATATATATATATATATATATATATATATATATATATATATATATATATAGGGTCGTGGGTGCCTTTAAAATTGTAATTTCACTGACCCACTCAAAGAATCTCATTTTGCTGAGGCTATAGTAAAATACCAGAGTAGCCTATAGAGAAGTGAGGGAGTTGAAAATTCCGACTGACCCACTGATTTTTTAGCAAGATCCGTCTTCCATCTTACTAAGAATGGGAGTGAAAAGGAAATAATTTATCTAGTATCGCAGCTAATTGAGCGGCTGTTCAAAAAGCTGGTCAAATTGGTATTCAAATGAGAAAGTATGTAGTAATGTTTTGAACAAATAACGTTAGAATGTTCAACAAATGAACGGGACTATTTCTATTTGAGGGCTGCAGCACTTTTACCAAAAATTTAGTTCGACTTTATCAAAAATTAACATACAGGCCTATTTTGCTCGAAAATAACAACATTTCTGCCCAAATAGGGAGGAGATCCCTGCAGGCCCCAGCCTCTCTTCGCACGCCCATGAATTTAATCGGAATCAGTGAAATCATCCCATTACACCCATGCAATTACTGGACACTAAATTAATCCTTATGAGACTCCCAGTTCCCTCATATCGACATTGTTGCGCATTCCCTTCGCACTCCAAACTTAACTTCCCCCACGCTTATGCTTGGCCCTCACAATAGAAAGTGTACTGATGCACTGACGGATGACACTATACCGTTCGTGCGGTAATCATTTTTTGACGTACCGTCGTTGCCGGACAAGTGTGCACGTAGCTTAACACCGCTATCCATGAGGCTACCGGATTTTCCCCAGCAGAGTTAATATACGGCAGAGTGTTGAAAACTCTAGTTGATGTAATTGTGCCCCCTATCACACAAGAAACAGTATAGGATTAACCTGCGTACGTCGCACAACTAGAGGAGAAGATCCGGAAGACGCATGCACAGGCACGTGAACATCTTAAAGTAGCAGTAGCAGCCGACAGACAGTTGTCTCGAGTTAATCACAAAGCTTCAGAAGAGACCTATGAGAGAAGAAACCTGGTTTTGGTGCATTCCCCAGCAGTAAAAAAAGGGCTCAGCTGCAAAACTTCGCCGACCATGGCAAGGCCCAGGTTTAGTACTGAAAACGATCAAAGACGTGTTCTTTCGAGTAATTATGGGACACCAGAAGAAGCCGAAGCTAATCCACTACAACTGACTGCGTCCCTACGTAGGAGAAAACCCACCTTGGGTGAAACCCTTCTTGGAAATAACGCTACTTATGGACAGGACAATTCCGGACAGGTCGAAGAGCAGAGTCAAGTGGAACCACCTCTAGCTGAGCAGGATAAGAAAAGTGTTGAAAGCACTTCAGACTCTCCGAAGAAACTGGGAGAAACTGGGAATACGAAGGAAGGCAAAGGGCAGCGATCACCACAACCGTCTGACCTAAAAGACGACGAAAGGAACCACAGAGATATGGTTTCACTAGCTCTAGTGGTTACCCGTGTAGATATATAAATAGAGTGGCGAACGGAATTATTCAATTGAAGTAAGAATTTGGAATTTGTTGTAAATAAATTACAAGTTTTCTTTAATTTTCTTTGCGTCGGACGTAATGCTGGACGCGTAAGCTAAGGAGGGGGTAGTGTAACGCAGGTATAGCCATTATTCATCACTGTTTACACTCCATGTTATGACCTTTTTTAAGGTAATAATACACGAAACTGTTCTGATCACGGCACTTTCCGAAGAACAGAGATGCATCCCCAAACATCTGTGGGGACCTCGCATCAATATGGGATCTGTCAATCTAATATGTAGCATGATGTAGAAGGTTGAAAGTACGTATCTGCCGTTAAACATTTTCCCAAAAATTTTTACCAGAGCTTCGCCAGTTCGCGCTGAGCCATTATCGGTATAGATGGTGATTGTTAATACACTTATGACGAAAACAGCACTCTGTAACGCTCTTATTAGTCCTTCACCCCTTTTGCTACACCTATCAGGGAGGTCTAATATCACCTCCCTGCACCTATACTCTCCCTCCCTCTCATTTTCAATTGCTGGCAGCTGTTCGCCCGGATTTTAGTTCAAAAGTAGTAAAAATACGATAGTTGTAAAGTGTTCGGCGGCGTACTCTATTATCATTTGGATGTCAGGTAGTATACGCATTATGTCATTGCCCCCCGTCCCCGCCCCAATTCAGTATTATGATTAATGCAGAGCTTCCAGGAGGTCCTATTCAGGTATCTGCTAGCCTTATGTGCCCTTTCATAATGCACAATGAAGGAAAGGACATATTTCGTTATAACTCAAGAATGTTTTTGTGGACTCCACGCACACATTTTTGTGTAAAAACTTTCCCGAAATAGAAAGCAGTAAAATAGACATAAGGGAGGGGCTTCAGGAGATTTGTTGACAACGTATCTGTCTCTTAATAGACAACATATTCTCTTTTACCTAACCAAAAATTGGCATTCACTAAATTATGGACATTTTCCGGCCATATATGATCAGTTCCAAAACATCCCAAAGATAGCACCATTTTGCATCTAAAAGTCCTTAAATTAATAAAAAAAAATCTTAAAGGGGAGGGGGAACCTCTTCCCCAGGACGACACCTTTTTGTAGTGACAACGAAAGATCAAAACTGCTGCATGCAAATGCAGGAACGCATAAAAAAGAAAGGTGTAATTTACGCAGACTTGGGGGAACTGAGCTATTATTACGACATCATCTATGGTGCTCCCAATCACAAAAAAACCTGGCGACGCCACTGATCTCAAGCCAACTTGCAGGTCTTGTAATGATCTCCGAATTCAAAAGAGAGTTGTCTGGGATGACCCTATATGTTGATCCCTGCCTTTTTGAGCTTAGCAGGACATTGTTGCTCTTGTACAATTCCAATCCGATGCAGCTTATCGACGAGTGCTCAAAATAGCAGTTCCTAAATGTATGAATATAGCAATAGCCTACCAAAGAACATTACCACTGAAATTAACCCCTTAAAACAGTCTTCCTGGCACTTCTGAGACATTAAAACCAAGGATCTTCCGGGGGCTTAGCGCCCCCTGGACCCCCACCGGGGCTTTGCCCCTGGACCCCACCAGGGGTCCTAAGGCGGGCCCCTGGACCCCACCCGTCGTGGGCTCGCGCTTCGCGCTCGCCGCGCACGCTTCGCGTGCACATGTTCCACAGTTGCGATGGTTCACCCCATCCCCCCCAAAGTTGAAAACAAATCTACGCCCCTGTCGCGAAGTCAGGAAGCAGCTTAGAAAAAAGCTTGCCGAGATCCGTCAAAAATCTGACCTCAAATATGCATACGTTCCTTGGTCGGTTCCACCATGTATCAAGGTTGTCAAGAACGATGGGTGTATGGAGAAAATTACTTCATAACTTTGTACATTGATTTACAAGCAGAGATCTGTTTCACTTTATCTGTCCGCCTAACAAGCCTACCATGGTCTTTTCATCTGAAGGGTTCGCTTTCAATCAGGCTCTGAGCAAACATATTTGTTTATTATGAGATTGGAGAAAGACCCATCCATATGATAACAGAGTCTGTTTTTTCACATTTAATACATGAAAGTGACGATTAAACCCTTTCGGTGTTGATTCGACAGGTTCTTGCAACAAGAAAGCCGAGGCCAGTTTTTCAGTCTCTTGGAAGTTCTACTCTGGCATTTTCTTTCTTGAATCGGGAAGATAGTGTATCATATTTATTGGTTTTAAAAGTATATGAGGTTGAAAAAGGGCCATCGTTTCCCTTGGAAGCCTCAAGCCAAGCTTCGCTAAAACTGTCTAGCAGAACTTTTTACTTTTGCAATCTGAAAAGAATGTAAAAGCTGACATAGTCTGAAACTCGAGAGAAACGATTCAACGGGATTATGT
The DNA here is from genome assembly GCA_029531755.1 of Holothuria leucospilota. NCBI lineage: Eukaryota > Metazoa > Echinodermata > Holothuroidea > Aspidochirotida > Holothuriidae > Holothuria > Holothuria leucospilota. Next base: position 25,282,472 of record CM055977.1, on the reverse strand, counting down.
ATCTTAATGAGCATGTGCACCATCACTCTTATTCTGCTATAACTTGCTGAACCACAAGATGCTTCGAGTTTCCGAGAACGAGTTTAAAAGGGGTCATCAATCTTTTGGAAAAGCCTTTCTTTTTTGTACCGGAAAGATATTCCATCATTTTCACTTGTTTATAATCTCATCAGTTTTGGTAAAAGGCCCACCGGTGTCTTGCAGGCCCCCTATATATTTTACATTGCTGTTTAAGAAGGACTTGTCTTCTTTTCCGACTGACGTCGTCTGGAACTCGTGTGTAACGGTACACAGGGACCACCGAGCTCTATAGGCATATACCATGGCTCTGTTTCTGGTGTTCCCCTTTAGTCATAGGTGGTCGTTTTTGCAGAGCAGACATCACTTGCAGTTCTCTGATGGCAGTGAATTGTTATGCTTTTCTAAGGGGATTCGAGTTTGTAAATTTTGTAAAAAGTTTATTGACGCTCATAAAATGTGATTGTTCCTTTCTATTTAAAACAGGATAATAAACTTTGACGAGATATTAATTTTTATTAAGGGCGTAGGGCGGTAGCTATTATTTTTCTATTTTTTTGTATAGTTTTAATGGAATTCACTTTTGTTTTTCATTTCTTTTTGTGTAATATATGTCTTTTCTTTCCTTTTTCCTTTGATGACTGTACAAACGTTCTCTCTGCATTTATGTTTAGTGTTCTGTATTATTAAGCATGAATATGCGAAGTACGAAAGAGGTTTGATTTTGCTCTGAAATGACAAGTGATTTAAAATTTTCGTCCCTAAATTGTAGGGGACTACGAAATAAAATGAAAAGAGGTGATGTGTTTAATTTTTTGAAAAGCCAACGAAGTCATATTTACTGCTTACAAGATGTAAATTGGGATGTTGGCCTAGAAGATACCATTTCTTCCGAGTGGGGCTCTAAATGTTACATTGCACCCGGTAGCAACTTCGAGAGGTGTTGCAATTCTTTTCAATCCTAGTTATAACTTCTCTGTAATGAAAGAGCACTTTGATCCTGACGGTAATTTAGTTGCAGTAATCATTGATACAGGTCAATCAGAGATGGTGACAAGTCAATTTTTGCAAGTCCAAGTCAAGTCACAAGTCAATGTTGGCAAGTCCAAGTATGTCACAAGTCATTACTTCAGCTCCAAGTCAAGTCACAAGTCAAGGAGTTGCAAGTCAAGTCATTTGGACTTGGCCACAAGTCAAGTCACAAGTCACCATAAATAATAGAAGAAAATGGCCGACTCTCCAGAAACTCAGTACTGACGTGTTTGCATGAAAAGTTTCAATGTATGTGTAAAATGGTGAAAATGGTAGAGTTAGGTACCAAATATGGGTGGGATATTTAAAAATAGGGGTATGCTATCAGGAAGCCTAAAAATGTCTTGGTTAAATATTTGAAATGTGACCTTGCGTGGTAACAAGCAATATCATGGTATGCCATTGCTTTTATATATGAGTAACCTATCGACACATACCCTGTCGGACCCGGAAATATTATTACTGGGTAAAGGATCAGGATTTATACCAACACCATCTGCCCCTAAAAGGTACTCTTTGCTTCAAGCTATTTGACAGCTAACCTGCACCATCAGAGTAAAATATTTTATTGCATGATATATGGGTGGGATATTTAAAAATAGGGGTATGCTATCAGGAAGCCTAAAAATGTCTTGGTTAAATATTTGAAATGTGACCTTGCGTGGTAACAAGCAATATCATGGTATGCCATTGCTTTTATATATGAGTAACCTATCGACACATACCCTGTCGGACCCGGAAATATTATTACTGGGTAAAGGATCAGGATTTATACCAACACCATCTGCCCCTAAAAGGTACTCTTTGCTTCAAGCTATTTGACAGCTAACCTGCACCATCAGAGTAAAATATTTTATTGCATGATATATCTTCCCGACCTTACCATAAGTTCCTTCTACCCTCAACCTGGAAGCCGAGGGCAGTGGCCTATCCAGACTTTTTACACTGGGGGTGTACAGTAAATTTTTAGGGTTGGCGCCGAAGAGTGAAAAGCGAATTTTATGCATGGCACCTCACCTTACACCCTATATCAACTCCCCAATTTTTGACGGTTTACATTTTTCATTTAAGCCATCTTTCCCCGTTTCCTATTTTCTAATTGTTTTTCTATTTTTCTTCGGGGAGGGGGCGTACCCCCTTCCGTTTGGGTCCAGGAACGGAGCCTCGATCCGTGGAGTTCAGAGGGAGAAGCTCCTGGCGTTCTCACCGTTAACGGTATCAAAGTCATAATTTTGAAGCATATATCCATCACCAGATAGGTAACGTTGTATGGGCGAACTCCGTATGTTTTTTCATTAGGAGGAACAGTGCAGCGATCATCGGAACGTTAGCAGTGTCCAGCAGTGTTGACATGGCGGAGTTCATAAGCGGAACCCACATGGGCAGAGTTGTGTGTTATGGTATTCCTGCTTGTAGCTTCTTATAACACGGGAAAAAAAGAAAGAAAACCTGACACCCGAAGACGCGCTCAAAAGGACCAGGCTTTGTCGGTAACTCTGCTCTTTCCCATCAAATTCGCAAAAGGATAACCGAAAGCAATGTGATATGTTGCCCGCCAGGCCACCAGGCTGTGAGCGGGGGACACTGGGCCATGCCATTGTCGGCCCTATTCTGAACCAGCCCCAACAATGACGCCCTACCTTGGCCCATAGATTCTGGAAGCTGGTGGGGTTTTCGGTATTAAGGACCATGCGTTGACATCATCACAAATGTAGTCGTAGATTCAAGTGAACATTCCAATTAGCAGGAAAATACATTGACCACCATGTGACCTCTTTAAGCGCCATAAGCCTAGAAACGTCCAGAGGCGATCTCCTAATCACATCCAATTGCAAAACTCTGAGTGTTTGGGGTCTGTCACCATGGTTAAGCTACCTGTAAATTTGCTATACAATTGGAACCAATTCGAATTACAAAGTAAGGAGTAAACAAAGTTGAGATGAGGATTTAAGTGATCAAGGAATCTGTTAATAATCATCGCATTAAACCTGTTAACGCCGGGTACTGGGCGGGGAGGGGGGTTTAAATGATAGACCTAATCCGTCAGTCATATTTAGACATTTAACACATAGCCTTGAAACTTTTAGGGGGGTTGTGAGGAAAGTTTGGGGGTCTAAGCCCCCTCAGGCTTCCTGCATGGCTACATGTGTTGCTTTAGAGGACTACCTCTACAATACAAAAAAGGCATTTTTATGTTAAATTCCGATTCACTTTGCGGAATTCAACATATCCACGCTCTAAAGCTCTGCTAAACATTCACTACGTAATGAAAAAAAAACAATTGTCATTAAGAAATTTGATAAAGGCAGAGGTATCGCAATTATTAATGAGTGGCTGTAAAACAGAAGCGCTTAGGCAATTATCGTACGGTAGTACGATCAACTTTATGCATCAATTATCACCATGAAAACCATTTCCCTGGTCAAATCTCTCGTCCATGACCTCTTTCAAATGAAAGATATTACCAAAGACATATTTGACTACTTCAATTTCAGTAACACACTATCCGTACACCACTTCTCTACCTTCTACCCAAAGTCCACAAAAAGCCACCCGACGGTACTATGTTCAGACTTTTTTTGGTGGACCCATAATCTCTGGCTGAGGAGGACCTGTATATCCAGCAAATATCAGAATTTTTAGATTATTTTTCACCTTCCACTGTTTCAACAACAACCTACAGTACATATGTGAAGGATACTAATCACATCCTTGATCTAAGTCAAAATCTAAATTTCCCGATCGTGTTTTATTGGTTACACTTGATGTAGTCGGTATGTACACCAACATCCCGCAGTATGAAGCGATTAACGCATTCACCGATGCATTCGCGAAATCCGACAATGACATTTACTCTATAAAAGAATTTTAGAGCTCATTGAAGCCCAATTGCTTCAAACTTTAACACTATACCTATTTCCTCAGTACAAACAGTAGGCGTGGCAATGAAGGGGCTCGGAATCTTCACCTGAAATCACCGATATCACGTTGAAATCATCAAACAAAATAGTACCCCTTTCTAAGCATATCATCCCTTGGTTGAGATACAGGAATGATATCCTTCTCTTTTTTGACGGTTCTGAATGTGAACTAAAAACCTTTGTGAAACTATATTAACACCATACATCCTACCTTGAAAGTCATACTCAGAAATTAATTATTTTGACATTACTGTCTTCAATCGTTTAGCAGAATCAAATTTAGGCTCGTAACTAGACTTGGAAAGCAGGCGACAAACCAAGCGGGAAGGGGGGGGGGCGGGCTTTGAAAGTATGCTATTGCGCAGGGGCCTGGCTATGCCCGCAGAGCAAGGGGTCAAGCCAAGGAGCTGGGGCCTGGATCCCAAATGCCCCCATCGGTTACTGGACTGATCAATTACGTTGAAACCTGTACCTTACTCGAAATCAAGCGAAACTTTACAATATTTATCCTCTAACTCTTGCCACCCCGAAAGTTGTTTCAAGAGCTCTATTAAAGATGAGACTTTACGACATTTGCGTCTCTTTAGAAATCTCCATGACTAGTCAACTCTTTTAGAGGAACCTAATTCGGAGCAATTACTCAGAGAATTACGTATTTAAAAATCGTTTCCGAAATTAATTTCGAGGACTGATGTTAACACCTCTCACTAAGGAATCCACACCATCATTGGTTTTTAGGTTCCATTTTCACCTCATTCAAAACCAAGGGCTTACAAAAGTGCCTTCGTGACACTGGCACTTATTTACCGAACACCCGACACTTTAAATTTTGTTTCCGAAACCAACACTTATCGTCCCATACGTTACTACTTGCATGCAGGAAAAATATTAGCACTGGTAGCAATGATGTATAACCGGCTAGTGCTTGTTTGCGTACGTTATGGTACAATGTGAGTACTGTGTAGTGGTTTGTCTAGGTAAAGGTCGCGTACACTTTTGAGGTGTGGGCATGCCGCGGCAGCGCGAGAAGGGGATCAGGAGCGAGTTAGTTAAACCAAACTTGGCCATCTAAATAATGATTCTGACTTGCGTTGGCGACAAGTCATTTTTTGCAAGTCCAAGTCAAGTCACAAGTAAATCAATGCAAGTCATAGGCATACGGGAAGACATTTCACGGGGGGGGGGGGGGTGTTTGCCCTGAAAATTGTGCAAATTGCCCTGATTTTCCCCTTTTACCACGATAGCGCTCAGGACGGGTATGGATGAGTCCCCCCAAACTATAAAAAAAAAAGATTATTTCGAAGGATACTATTTCGTTGTACAACTAATAAGCATTTTACCCTGTTGGCAAACGCCGCTGCCCGCCGCACTGCCCACTGCACTGCCCCCTTGCCCTGAAAATACAAGTGTCAGTGCCCTGAAATAAGCATTTTCCCTGCTCAGGGAGGGCTGCAACCGCCCAGAACCCCAGCCTCGTACGCCTTTGATGCAAGTCCAAGTCAAGTCACAAGTAAATACGAAAATCGCAAGTCAAGTCACAAGTCAGGAAAATAGTGACTGGAGTCAGACTCGAGTCCAAGTCAACAACCCTGAGGTCAATTCTCTATAACCCTGGTTGTAATTTACGGTCCAAATACCGATTCGCCTGATTTCTTTCACAAGGTGCAATGAGTTGTAGAGGACTTCAACACATCTCATTGTGTAATTGTTGGCGACTGGAACCTAGTTCTCGACCCTGTTCTAGATAGTAGAAATTATTTGCATACTAACAACCCTAGAGCTCGTCAGACTGTTCTGGATATGAGAATCACCTAGACCTATTTGATGTTTGGCGTGTACTTCATCCTGATGATGAAAGGTTTACTTGGCGTCGAAAAAGTCCCTGTAAGCAAAGTCGCCTAGATTTCTTTTTAGTCTCCCCTGGCCTATTGATTTTTGTATCTAACAGTTCAATCGCTTATGGTTACAGGACAGACCATTCTATGGTTAGTCTGTCTATAAAGATATGTAATACTATCAGGGGCAGAGGTTTATGGAAATTTAATAATTCACTGTTGAAGGACGAGTGTTATCCTTGTATTGTTAAGGATGTTATTAATGATACTATTACTAGTTATATTTGTACTCCTTTTTGTCCCGACATCGCCTTAACTCTTCCGAGAAATGATATTCAATTTGTTGATGATCAACTCTTCTTTGAAACATTCCTCATGAATATAAGGGGTGAAACTATTTCTTCTGCGTCATATAAAAAGAAAGCAAGAGATAAAAGAGAGTCATTTCTGCTACATGAATTACAGCGTTTAGAATGATATAGTAATGATAACATTGAACTACGAAGGTACATTGATGAATTGCAGAATGAAGTAGAGACTATTCGGGAAAACAAACTTCAGGGCACAATGATAAGGTCTCATTTGCAGTGGGTAGGAGAGGGAGGGGGGGGGGGGAGCAGACGAAATTTTTTCTTAGTCTCGAAAAATGGAACCAAGCTAGTAAGATTATTGGTCTTGAATTAACTAATGATAAGAAGGAAGAAATCTGGGACCATTCTGGTATTCAGCAGGAAGTATATAAGTTTTATAGTAAATTGTATAGTTCAAATGATTTTCAAAATGAGGATGAAGACTTCTTTAAGACGTTTTCTGATTAAATACCAAAGTTACCTGAAAATGTCTTGGCAAGTTTAGAAGGCCCTCTAAAGTATAGTGAAGTTTATGATTGTTTAAAGAAAATGAAAAATAATTAGTCTCCTGGATCTGATGGGTTTACCGTAGAGTTCTTTAAGTTTTTTTTGGAAAGACATAGGTCATTTTCTCGTGCGTTCATTAAATTATGGGTATGATAACTCTTTGTCTATTACACAGCGGTATGGTGTCATTACTCTCATTGCCAAAGGGGACAAACCTAGGAATTACCTCAACAATTTGAGGCCAATTTCTCTTCTCAATGTGACCTACAAGTTAGCGTCTTCGTGTATTGCAAATAGTATAAAAATGTACTCTCCTCTTTAATTTCGGTAAATCAGTCTGGTTTTCTTAAAGGACGTTACATTGGAGACAGTATACGTAAGACATATGATATTAAGTTTAGTTTGCAGGAGGATGATAAACATGGCGTTCTGTTGGCAATCGACTTCGAAAAAGCTTCAGTTCTAAGGTGGTTTGACACTTTTTATTACCATGCTTACTTGTCTGTTTTGGTTAATGGTTTCCTCTCACAAAGCTTCCCCAATGAAAGAGGGTGTAGACAGGGGACCCTCTATCACCTTATCTTTTTATCCTTTGCACGGAACTGCTTAGTGTACTTATTTGTACCGATACCTCCATTTATGGCATAACGATAGGTAGGTGTGACACAAAATTGGTTCAGAACGCCGACGATACAACTTTTTTTATCCAGGCAGAGGAAGCTTCACTCTGTAACCTTTTCAAGCAATTAAACTACTTTCGGGTATTGTCTGGCTTAAAGATGAATTTAGGAAAGTCCTTTTTAGTCGGGTTGGGATCTTTAGGAGGGTCGTCTATGAGCCTTAACAGTGATATCGAAATACGATGGAACTGTGGTGATGATTTTAAGCTATTAGGTATAATATTTAACGTGGACATGTACAGTATGGTGAAAAAGAACTACGATAACCATTTAGAAAAAAATGAACAACATGATAAAGATTTGGTTAAAGCGCAATGTAACCCGGCGTACTTGGTCGTATTACAGTTGCGTTAATAATTCCCTTGTTTACTTATTATGTCCAGACATTACCCTTGCCTGGGGATGATATAATGTTAGAGGTTAATTCATTACTTTTTAGATTTGTTTGGCGCAATAAACCCGATCGTGTCACTCGTAATCAGCTAGCACAAGATTATTCACGGTGGTCTCAAAATGTACAAAGATTCGGTCTCATGGATAATAAGCATTGATCTGGCTAATAAGTAATTTGACACACAAAGCAAATTTTAAACTTAGTTTAATCAACAATCAAGCGACCCTGTAAGTCTGCAGCATGTGCATCTAATAACCTATCAACTTCTGATTCTAATCGTGTATAAAATTTGATGTTGGTGAGGGCGACGTCGATAATAGAGATGAATGATAAATACATCGAAAATAATTTTACTACCAAAGTGTCATCGATTTGAAAATGTTTACACAAAATGTAACTCGTTACAGTAACGGCGTTACTGGTATCTCGTTACTTCCCAACCCTGATTTTATCACTGGTCGTAAACATTTTAACTTCAAAAGGAAACAAAACTAAACAGCCGTAATGTGAGTTGTACGTACACTGTTGAGAAGGACATTACAAATTATTACAATATTTCAACATTTTATATCGTAGGAAGGGAGTAAGCTATGGAAATGGGAGTTAGATGAATGAGGTTGATTTTCTCACCCCTAAAATAGGTATTCTTGTAATTCCAATTTAAAATTTTAATTGTATACAAATTAATCATCAAATATTATGCAAAGAGTCTAAAGGTGAAGCCTTTCCTCAAATGCAAAGGAACTGACTGTCATGAAAGCATGATCCTCGATCTGATCTCGGCAGTACGGAAGCTTAAAAGTGCCATCAAGATCACACGATCTTTTCCCATACAAGTTGACATTTTTCAAAAAAATGTTCAGATCACAAGATAATATCTTTACAAAAAACAGAAAAATGGTGAATTGCATACTTCAAAAGACCTTGTGATTTCAACAATTTTCGTCAAAATGATGAATTGACTACTTCCAATATCTCGTGATTTCAACAATTTTCTGCAAAATGTTAACTTATTCAATTCTTCCCAAGTAAGCAATTCAACATTTTTCTGCAAAACGTTAATTTATTCATTTCTTTTCAAATGAGGAATTCAACAATTTTATGCAAAATGTTAACTTATTCACTTCTTCTCAAGTGAGCAATTCGACAATTTTCTGCAAAATGTTAACTTATTCACTTCTTCTCAAGTGAGCAATTCAATAATTTTCCGTAAAATGTCAACTTTTTCATTTCTTCTCAAGTGAACAATTCAACAATTTTCTGCAAAATGTTAACTTATCCATTTCTTCTCAAGTCAACAATTCAACAATTTTCTGCAAAATGTTAACTTTTTCATTTCTTCTCAAGTCAACAATTCAACAATTTTCTGCACAATGTTAACTTATTCACTTCTTCTCAAGTAAGTTATTCAACAATTTCCTGCAAAATGTTAACTTATAACTTCTTCTCAAGTGAGCAATTCAACAATTTTCTGCAAAATGTTAACTTCTTCATTTCTTCTCAAGTGAGCAATTCAACAATTTTTGCAAAATGTTAACTTATTCATTTTTTCTTGGTATCACAAGCAAATTGAGGGGCAAAGCAGTCGTGTTAAGCGCAGTAACGGATTTATAACACCTACTCTATAACCATAGTTCCTATATCCTGCTCTATGTCTATAACATATATATACTTAAACCATTCCTATGCCATCGGCAAGATACAAGCAAGGCATCGCACATTGTAATCAGGGTAACCCTGCCGAGGTAATGCGCTCACATTTGGTCTTTTCACTTGGGCTACGCCTCGGCGCCAGGAAGCAACTTTAGAAGAATCATCTCACTCCCAACCAAAAACCGTGGAGAACCAATCAGGGATAACAACACTCATCTTTTTTATGAATATCCACAACGTTGCGAATTTAAAGCCAATTAAAAACGTGAATGGAAAGCAAGCTACTTTTGTGGTAAAAGTAAAACAACCTATCTTTTTCGTGGAATCCAATTCTTAACGAAAAGTCAAGCACATGAAAGGAAGATGAAATTAGCTTCACACATTACAGAAAGCTTAACGGCTACATCAAGGTGGATAAGCATTAAAAATGTTCCGGGCTAATTTGTTACTGCCGAATCTTGACGTCACTGTTCTTTGCTGTAAGTACCTTGTTCGATATCAATGTAGCGATTAGCCTAGTTTGAATCCTTCAGTTGACCAAAAGCGATAGCGCTCCTAATGAAAATGTATGTAAAGAGTTGAAGCTCCACCCTGACGCTGGGGGTGTCACTACCACCCGACCCGAGCTGAAAATAGTTGTTTGTAAATTGTGTGATGTTTGTAAATTCTGTAAATAGTTTTTGTCCTTGTGTTTAACGTCAGTTCCGAAATTTGTTTGGGACTTAATTATTCCCATCGTGTACGTTTCCAAGCACGTAAAAACACCCCCCCCCCCCGACTTGAAGCTCCACCTTCACTGGTACTGAAAATCAGTGCAAAACGCTCCCACCATGGAGGTAAAAGTGGAAGACCAAAGATATTATAGACCTTATGCACTGACATCACACCGACGTCATTTTGGGAGAAAACAATGAAGCACACGTGCACGAACGGTGTGGATTTCGCCGCACGTGTAGTAGACTTACGCGCGTATAGAGCTTATGCATATGACGTCACGCTTGCCTCCAATGGAGGCATGCGTGTATCTCTGCAACTTGCCCCTGCAAATGCAGACAGCTGATTCGTGTATCGGTCGGATACGCGCGTAGTATTCTACTGTCGCGTGCGAAGTCTACGTCGTGCGTGCACTGTGCTTCACTGTTTTGGCGCCAAAATGACGTCGCATGACGTCAATGCATAAGCTCTATACCATTGGTTGACAAATCAGCTGTCTGCATTTATAGACCTTATGCATATGATGTCAAAAAGGAGAAAGTGCTCCCTCGTTTGGAGGAAAATGGAGGGAAAGCGCGTATTGTTGCATGTTACTCCAATAAATGCAGACAGCTGATTTGTCAACCAATCGTATACGCGCGAGAGTCTACTACACGTGCGGAAAAATCTGCGCCGTGAGTGCACGTGTGCTTCATTGTTTTCACCCAAAATGACGTCAGTGTGATGTCGATACATAAGGTCTATTGGTGTACCTTGCAATGATACGCGCTTTTCCGCCATTTTCCTCCAAAAGAGGGAGCACTTTTTCCATTGTGACATCATATGCATAAGGTCTATTAGCATCAGAGAAATCCTAAGCTTTAGCTGGAAGGAGCGTGTCAATGCAAAGACGCGCGCTAAACCGTGCGCTGCTGGAGGGTTACGTGCCGCGGGAATGTAGTTGTATGGGAGCTGTAATATTTTTATTCACCCAGATTCTGCGTATGCCTACGGAGCGTTGTTTTTCCATAGCGTACGTGGGAACGCTGTGGATGCTATGGGGCTGCCCGGCGTTTTCGTCTTACCGACAGAGGGCGCTCTCATATGGTTCCTACTAGAGTCCCTTTATACGATATACAATATAGGAACCCTAGTTCCTACAAAGGTATTACAAACATAGATCACCCAATCCGGACAGTATAACATGTAAAAAAAGTTATATTATGCATGACATGCAAGTCTCGAGACGCGAATGTGATACAAAACGGAACAAAACGTAAGGGTTTGGTGCATAGATACCATTAAACTCCTATACCTACGCTGTAAGACGCGCTGACTCTGCTGACTCGGGGCGTAAGTGTGGATTTGATGTGTGCGTCGTTCTGTTCGGTGATCTGCGTACAAAATTAAGGACGCGTTACAGAAAATTCCATTGTTAAAAGAGTTGACGTGTGTGCTCATTAACAAATAACGCGTTCTATACGCGCGTAATACTTTTCTTGGGGATTTTCCGGAATAATTGACTACAATACTGCGCTCTTGAAAAACGAACGCTTTGGTTGCTTTTCCGTTGTTAGCGCGTAAGAATTCAAATGCATGTATTATGAAGTGCGCTAGTGAAGATACCATAGAAACAGACCAATCAGTAGATGAACTTCAAACCAGTCACTGTGCGTTCATATTCAAAAGTACTGGAAGAAGAGAAAAGTGTTCCATGTAACTTGAAGTGGAATTTATTGACTCGAGGAATGAGGCTTCTTAGTACAACTACCGGGCTATAGCCGAGCGACCTATCTTTGACTCTTGCTGCAGTGAGTTGGCTACTAGGCCGCTACTGATACTAGGTCCATATTAGGGATGCAGTCTTCTTTTCTTCTGGTTATGTTAACCCTGATTATCCCTTGTTTACCTTTGGGTACTGTCCAACAATGCTTTGCGGCGTACTAAAAACTCTTTAACATTCAGCTTCAACAGCAACTTATGAGAGAGTACGTAGGCCTAGACGTAATAAGCGATGTTTTGTTTACAAACTTCGGCGTCGCGATTACGTTTCGCGCAATTGGTAGGAACCATATGAGAGCGCCCTCTCCCAATTTTTACTCGGCCGGGCAGCCCCATTGCAAATGAATGCTGGTCAAACCTGACGGCAGAGCTAGAGCCCAGTAGTTTGGGATTTTACAAAAGCGTTCTCTCTGCTAACTTCCGACTTTACTTACCTGAAGCATATGAAGAAGTACGTGGCCCAAACAGTTTGTTCACAAAACTGCACAGACGATACAGCAAAAATTGTTTTTGTTACTGTGCATTAAAATGGTGAGGATGAAGCCAGGTTTATCAATCACTATGACCTACTAACGAGGTTGCTTACGGTACATCCGCATGAGGTAGGCCGGGTCCCTTTCCCGAGCACAAAATGGTCTGTGACTGGGCGAAAATTTCCTTCATTGGGACGAACTTAAGTAGGCCTATAAAGAACTTTTGTAACGGTCTATGGGACTCAGCTTTACAATATTGTGTTACGGTTTGAGGGTATGTTCTGCATCTTGTAATAAAGATGAAACCTGTTTGCCTATTCAAAGCAGTGGTGTATAGCTCCGGGGGGGGGGGGGGACTGGGGCGCTCCTATGAAACTTGATGGAAAATTATTTTCCAAAATAAACTAAAGTAACTGGTTAGTAGGTGTTGAAAGGTTTCTGAATTTACAAGAAGGATATGTTTCGGTTTGAGGAAGTTTCTCGAGTGCCCCCGCCTTGAATAGCCTATTTTCCTTGGAAAAGTGAAAAACATTCTTTGCCAGTTTTTATATTAGCTTTGATAATGCAAATGTCTGACTGAATGACCATTTCCTCTAATTATGCAAATGCTCAACCCCATGACTTTGTTAACATTCTGAAGCCGAAACTATTGGCCATGTTCAGTTGTAACGCTAATGACTTTAAGTAATTTGTTTGACATTTTTTTATGACCGAGTTTATACACCATCACCCCGGTAAAAATCTGCATAGGCTAATACCTACCCCTAACTACACCAATATACCGACAGCCTTTGTATTGCTTAACAAAATTTTTCTTATTACAGTTCAGGACCGAATCAAGGGTGCATTATGACTTGAAACGGCCAAAAACTAACTCTCGAAGTATCATAATACAAGCATCGCGAGACAATTCGCCGCTGAAAGTTGACTTTGTTATCGCCCTGGCAGTACGCGGTCTCCCCGCTGAGCGTGGGTTAGTTTCCCTGAACGCTCACTTGAAAACAACGCGTTACTCATTCAGGAGAATATACATAGTCGGTCACGCAAGCACCTCTTTGGGTGTATAAGACTACTTGAACCATAAAATTACATTCCCGCGGCACGTGACCCTCCAGTGCGCTGCATTTTGTTACTGTGGGACGCTCCTTCCAGCTAAAGCTTAGGATTTCTCTGATTAGCATAGATTCCAAACTCCTTTACCTACACTGTTACGCCTAGTGACTCCTCATGGAGACGCAAATATCGGTGGCGGAAGTGTGAATTTGACATGCACGCCGTTGTATTCGACGATCTGCGTACAAAAACGCGTAGCCCAACAGAAAGTTCACTGCTAAAAGAGGTTGGTGTGCGTGCACTTTTACAACGCGTTCTATACGCGCAGAATGATTTCTCTGTCACAGCTCCCAAGTTCCGAGAAGCTAGATGCGGGTTCACCTCTGACCTGTCCGTTGGTGGACCACCGGCTGGGGGAGGGGTAAAAGGGAAGGGGTAAAAGGGAAGGGGATGCCCCTCCACTTTCGGAAAATTTTTGAATTTTATAGGTGTCTACACGCAAAATGGTAGAACTTTTTTTGGCAAATCAGTCCAGTGGCGCTGCTAGGCTTTGGTGATTGGGGGGCACAACAGATGATGTCGTAATGGAACTTCAGTTAACCTCCCCAGTCTGCGCAAAATGCGTTTTGTTTTTCGTGTGCTTCCTGTGTTTGTATACACAGTGGGGGGATCCTTCCTTTTGTCAGGTGTCACTACACTAAGGGGCCGTCCTGGGGGAGGGGTCTGAGAGGAGGGGGTTTCAGAGATGGTGACAAGTCAATTTTTGCAAGTCCAAGTCAAGTCACAAGTCAATGTTGGCAAGTCCAAGTAAGTCACAAGTCATTTGCCTCAACTCCGAGTCAAGTCAAGTCACAAGTCAAGGAGTAGCAAGTCAAGTCATTTGGACTAATTGGCCACAAGTCAAGTCACAAGTTACCATAACTAATAGAAGAAAATGGCCGACTCTCCAAAAACTCAGCGCTGACGTGTTTGCATGAAAAGTTTTAATGTATGGGTAAAATGGTGAAAATTGTAGAGTTGGGTACCAAATATGGGTGGGATATTTCAAAATAGGGGTATGCTATCAGGAAACCTAAAAATGTCTTGGTTAAATATTTGAAATGTGACCTTGCGTGGTAACAAGCAATATCATGGTATGCTATTGCTTTTATATATGAGGAACCTATCGACACATACCCTGTCGGACCCGGAAATATTATTACTGGGTAAAGGCTCAGGATTTATACCAACACCATCTGCCCCTAAAAGGTACTCTTTGCTCGAAGCTATTTGACAGCTAACCTGCACCATCAGAGTAAAATATTTTATACATGATATATCTTCCCTACCTTACCATAAGTTCCTTCTGCCCTCAACCTGGAAGCCGAGGGCCAGGGTTGCCACTCTGCTTTTTCAGATTTCACTACGCGGGTGGTGGAAATTTCACTTTTTGACGTCGGATTTCACTACACGAAGTTATACAGAGTACCTCAACCTACCCTCCATCAGCATTACCTCATTTTTGTTCTATTTTATTTCCAATTTTTCCCCCTGGAAGGTTTTTTTTTCCTTTAATTTTTCTTTTTTCCCCAAAAATAGGCCTAACATTTTTCACGAGAGAGAAGCCTCGGGAAACATACGTACTCACGAACAAGAAAAAGAATATGGTACAGTCTAACAATGTGGGTTATATTTTGTTGTTTTAATTGCAAACGCCACTCGCGCTGGCGGAGGGGTTACCTTTTTATAGTCACCCACCACCCCCAAAAATATCCACCCCTAAACCAAGTGGACCGGCGAAAGAAGAAGAGGAATGTATACCGTAGCCTTTAAACGCAATTGTGATAAAATTGAAATCAACTCGTTTGTTATCATTGTGTGATTTTATTCTTCCAGAATTTGTGTACATTCTTGAGTTTTCGGTGCCACATGAAAATTTACACCCATTTGATTAGCTGTGAAAAGGAGAAAAATTTAGAAAAGAAAGTAAGCAAGTACTGTTTTTGTGGAGTCACTTTATTTGTTAAAAGCTACCGTATGAAGTTGACAGTTCTTTTGTCAGGGTTGTCAGGTCATGATTTGGTTTCACGGCCAAATTTGGCCGGAAGATTATCACACACACGACTCAACAGACAGCTAGTAGAGCACTGACTGTGAACTTTCTGGAAAACAGGCTCGACTTAACATTCACGTTTGACATAAAAAACAAGGAGAATATTCCCCCATTTAAATTTGGTAAAATTTCACTACACTTCGAAAATTACAGATTTCCTTCACTAAATCACTATGAAAGTCCAAATTTCACTACATGCAGTGAAATTTCACTACGGGTGGCAAAGCTGCCGAGGGCAGTGGCATATCCAGACTTTTCTACACTGGGGGTGTACAGTAAATTTTTAGGGTTGGCGCCGAAGAGTGAAAAGCCAATTTTATGCATGGCACCTCACCTTAAACCCTATATCAACTCCCCAATTTTTGACGGTTTACATTTTTCATTTAGGCCCTCTTTCCCCGTTTCCTATTTTCTAATTGTTTTTCTATTTTTTTTTTCGGGGAGGGGGCGTACCCCTTACCGTTTGGGTCCAAGAACGGAGCCTCGATCCGTGGGGGTCAGAACAAGAAGCTCCTGGCGTTCTCACCGTTAACGGTATCAAAGTCATAATTTTGAAGCATATATCCATCACCAGATAGGTAACGTTGTGTGGGCGAACTCCGTATGTTTTTCCATTAGGAGGAACAGTGCAGCGATCATGGGAACGTTAGCAGTATCCAATAGTGTTGACATGGCGGAGTTCATAAGCGGAACCCACATGGGCACAGTTGTGTGTTATGGTATTCCTGTTTGTAGCTTCTTATAACACGGGAAAACCAGAAAGCCAAAAGGCTTCGTGATTCCTTGCCGAAAGGGGGGTGCTTTGTTACACTGAGGTTCATCCATCAAATTTATACTTCTTTCCTTCATCATTTTTTATGATGTGGTCACAATTTCACCCCTGCTCACATCAGCTCATGCCACCTGCCCTTTGAACCAAAACTTGAATAACCAAAAAAATGAAAAAAAAAGGTTTTTGGACTTCGACCTCTGGTAAATGACCTTTGACCTCTGCCAAAACAATAGGGTTCTCCCCCTTGACATGACAAATCTACATACCAACTATGTAAAGTGTCGGTCATTCCTACTTCAAAATATCACGATTACAAGGTTTTTGGACTTTGACCTCAGGTGACCTCGAATGACCTTTGACCTCTGCCAAAAACAACAGGGTTCTTTCTCTTGACATGACAAATCCACACACCCAACTATGAAAACTGTCTGTCATTCCTACCTCAAGATATCACGATTACAAGGTTTTTGGACTTCGACCTCTGGTGACCTTGAATGACCTTTGACCTCTGCCAAAAACAATAGGGTTCTTCCTCTCAACATGACAAATCGACATCAATTATGAAAAGTGTCGGCCATTCCTATCTCGAGATATCACGATTACAAGGTTTTTGGACTTTGACCTCTGTTGACCTTGAATGACCTTTGACCTCTGCCAAAAACAATAGGGTTCTTCCTCTCAACATGACAAATCTACATATCAACTATAAAAAGTATCGGTCATTCCTATCTCAAGATATCACGATTACAAGGTTTTTGGACTTTGACCTCTGGTGACCTCGAATGACCTTTGACCTCTACCAAAAACAACAGGGTTCTTCCTCTCGACATGACAAATCTACATATCAATATGAAAAGTATCGGTCATTCCTATCTTGAGATATCGCGATTACAAGGTTTTTGGGCTTTGACCTCTGGTGAACTCGAATGACCTTTGACCTCTGCCAAAAACAATAGGGTTCTTCCTCTCAACATGACAAATCTACATACCAACTATGAAAAGTATTGGTCATTCCTACCTCGAGATATCGCGATTACAAGGTTTTTGGACTTTGACCTCTGGTGACCTCGAATGACCTTTGACCTCTGCCAAAAACAATAGGGTTCTTCCTCTCAACATGACAAACCCACATACCAACTATGAAAAGTATCGGTCATTCCTAATTTGAGATATCCAGGGATGAGCCTGACATACAAAAAAAATCACTGAACTTTTGAATGTGGTACGTAGTATACTGACGCTGGCGTCAGTCTGAGCGCAAAGCCTTAGGGCCCCTGGTGGGGTCCAGGGGCAATGCCCTGGCAGTGGTCCAGGGGGCAGCGCCCCCAGAAGCTCCTGGATTTTTAAGATTTCACATAGCCTAAATGGGCTAATTGTTTATCATTTTTTGATGAAACAAATAACAAAAGCACCCTACACTTAACATACTGTACAGCCTATGTGTTAAGGTTCACTAAGTTGGGTCAGCATTAATACCTTGTCTTTCCCAAAACCTAGTTCATACCAACTGGCTTTTTTATTTCTTTGATCCAATGTCCAAGATTATTTTACGGCTCACTATTAAGTTTTAACACCATTCAACTTGCAGCACATTTTAGAGGATTTTTGCCTAGGCCTAGGCTTTAAAGTATAGGGCCTACCTACTAGTAAATAGTAGCCCTTTTTGTACATCAGAACATATGGCTGAGGAAAGTGCCTTGGCTGTGCTCTGTAATGTAAAGCACATTTAACTTTTAAGAGCCATGCCTTGCCAAGTTGCCTAGGCTAGGCCAAAACTTCAAAGGCCAAACATTAGGCCTTGTTAGGTAAGGCCTAATTTAAGGCACCAATTCCTAGCTCTTTTTGTGAAAATTGGTACCAGTTTGTTATGAACTTCAAGCCAAATCCCAGAATGGCTGCCTTCTTCAGACCCAGAGACCTGTCAGCCTGTGAGAGTATGGGCTAGGCTCAATAGCAGTGCACATACATAACCTATGTTAGGATAGTGTAAGAAGGTAGGCTAGGCCTAATGGCAATGCCACTAAGTTAGTGACAGATATATATGAACAGAATATGCAACCAGCCTTAAACCTTATAAAGATGTAGGAAAGGGCGCAGTTGAGTATTTTGTACATGCCCTGTGAATATACAAGCTTTGATTACCTTTGCAGACAATCGTTCTGTTCAGTGCCTAACAAGCTATGTTGTAGTATAAATTTAGTACCAAGCACTGAGCATGTATATATCGACTATGCAGTGTGCACATCTACACACCTGCATGTACAGACACAGCCAGTGCCAATGGACGTACGTACATGTATACAAAACTTGCACTAAATCAGTGCATTATAATACTGTATGTACTAGGTATATGGAGTGGACATGACTGTTTGCTTCCACTTTTACTTTCCACTTTCAAGCAGCACACTACAGTATGACATAGGAGCTATGATATGACAAGGAAAAAGGGTATCATAATTAAACATGTCTACTATGCATTTCTAGCTGCAGTGACATGTAAACAAAATATGTGGAAATACACATTTTACTGAAGACACTATGCTGTTTCACTAACATCTTATGATTAAATCATGTGCCGTTCCCATTTTCAACTTCACATTTTTTCGCGGAAATGAAAATGCAAAATAGCGGAAGTTGGAAAAAAATCACGGAAATCCGCGAATTCGCGGAAAAAGCTCATGCCTGGATATCGCGATTACAAGGAGTGTCACAAACACACATACACACACACCCACCCACACACACACATACACCCTCACACACACATACACACGACATCACCATTGCATAGATTCCTTGCCTGCCTACGGCAAGGAATCAAAAGGAAAGAAAGACCAGAAAGCCCAAAGGCTTAGTGATTCCTTGCCGAATGGGGATGCTTTGTTGCACTGAGGTTTATCCCTCAAATTTATCTTTCTTGACAACATCATTTTAAGTTTTAACAACCTGACCTCTGCTGACCTCACATGACCTTTGAACCCCACCAAATATAACAAAAAAGAAAATCTGAAGTGTCTTGAAAAGGATTCAACTCCAATGGATCTTGGATCTTGAGAATTCTTGGAAAATTTTGCTTTTTGACCTCTGGTGACCCTACAGTAGATGACGATCTTAGGAATACTTGGGATGTTTTGCTGTTTGACCTCTGGTGACTCCTGATGACCATCTTGGGAATTCTTGGGATATTTCACTTTTTGACTTCTGGTGACCCCATATCATGATCTTAGAAATTCTTGGGATATTTTGCTTTTTGACCTCTAGTGACCCCATATAACAATCTTGGGAATTCTTGGGAAATTTTGCTTTTGCTTTTTGGCCTCTGGTAACTCCAGATGATGATCTTGGGAATTCTTGGGAAATGTTGATTTTTGACCTTTGGTAACCCAAGATGACCTTTGACCTCCACCAAAAACAATAGGGTTCTTCCTTACATCATGACAAATCTATATACCAAATATGAAAAGTTTCGGTCATTCCTATCTTGAGATATCGTGATTACAAACTTTTCAGCTTTTTACCTCCAGTGACCTCAAATGACCTTTGACCTTCACCAAAAACAAAAGGCTTCTTCCTGTCAACATGACAAATCTATGTACCAAATAAGAAAAGTGTCGGTCATTGCTATCTGGAGATATTGTGTTTACAAGCTGTTTACGAGGTTTTCGCAGTTTAACCTCTGGTGACCTCAGATGACCTTTGACCTCTACCAAAAACAATAGGATTCTTCCTCTCAACATGACAAATCTGTATACCAAATATGAAAAGTGTCTGTCATTCCTATCTTGCGACATCGTGATTAACGAGCTTTTCGGCTTTTTAACTCCGGTGACCCCAAGTGACCTTTGACCTTCACCAAAAACAATAGGCCTCTTATTCTCAACATGACAAATCTACATACCAAATATGAAGTGTCGGTCATCCCTATCTCGAGATATCGCGATTACAAGGTTTTTTGGTTTTTGACCTCTGGTGACCTCAGATGACCTTTGACCTCTACCAAAAACAATACGGTTCTACCTCTCAACACAACAAATCCATACAGGCCACTCCTATCTTGAGATATGATTTCAAGGTTTTCAGTCTTTGACCTCTAGTGACCTCAAATGACCTTTGACCTCAACCAAAAACAATAGCATTTCTTTTCTCAACATGACAAGTCTATATACCAAATATGAAAAGTGTCTGTCATTCCTATCTTGAGATATCGTGATTAACGAGCTTTTCGGCTTTTTACCTCCGGTGACCCCAAGTGACCTTTGACCTTCACCAAAAACAATAGGCCTCTTCCTCTCAACATGACAAATCTACATACCAAATATGAAAAGTGTCGGTCATCCCTATCTCGAGATATCGCGATTACAAGGTTTTTTGGTTTTTGACCTCTGGTGACCTCAGATGACCTTTGACCTCTACCAAAAACAATACGATTCTTCCTCTCAACACAACAAATCAATACAGGCCACTCCTATCTTGAGATATCATGATTTCAAGGTTTTCGGTCTTTGACCTCTGGTGACCTCAAATGACCTTTGACCTCCACCAAAAACAATAGGATACTTTCTCTCAAGATGACAAACCTATATATCAAATATGAAAAGTGTCTGTCATTCCTATCTTGAGATATCGCGATTACGAGCTTTTCGGCTTTTTACCTCCGGTGACCTCAAATGACCTTTGAACTTCACCAAAAACAATAGGGTTCTTCCTCTCAACATGACAAATCTATATACCAAATATGAAAAGTGTCGGTCATCACTATCTCGAGATAGCACGATTACAAGCCATTTACGAGATTTTCGCAGTTTAACCTATGGTGACCTCAGATGACCTTTGACCTCTACCAAAAACAATAGGGTTCTTCCTCTTGACATGACAAATCTATATACCAAATATGAAAAGTGTCGGTCATCCCTATCTCGAGATAACGCGATTACAAGGTTTTCGGTTTTTGACCTCTGGTGACCTCCGATGACCTTTGACCTCCTCCAAAAACAATAGGGTTCTTCCTCTCAACATGACAAATCTATATACTAAATATGAAAAGTGTCGGTCAATCCTATCTTGAGATATCGCGATTACAAGCAGCGTCACAAACACACATACACACACACACATACACACACACACACGACATCACCATCGCATAGATTCCTTGCCTGCCTACGGCAAGGAATCAAAAACCTGACACCCGAAGACGCGCTCAAAAGGACCAGGCTTTGTCGGTAACTCTGCTCTTTTCCATCAAATTCGCAAAGGGATAACCGAAAGCAATGCGATATGTTGCCTGCCAGGCCCCCAGGCTGTGAACGGGGGACACTGAGCCATGCCATTGTCGGCCCTATTCTGAACCAGCCCCAACAATGACGCATTACCTTTGGGCCATAGATTCTGGAAGCTGGTGGGTTTTTCGGTATAGACCCTATTCCAAATAGCAAATTACAAAGGATTGTGGGATAGCATTTTGGTCTGCATCATTCTTATCCACAGTAAAATGCCATTGACAGAAAATAAAAGCACACAAAAACCATCCCACAATCCTTTGTGACTGCTATTTGGAAAAAGGTCTATTAAGGACCATGCGTTAACATCATCACAAATGTAGTCATAGATTCAAGGGAACATTCCAATTAGCAGGAAAATACATTGACCACCATGTGACCTCTTTAAGCGCCATAAGCCTAGAAACGTCCAGAGGTGATACCCACCTAATCCGTCAGTCATATTTAGACAATTAACACATAACCTTGAAACTTTTAGGGGGGTTTGTGAGGAAAGTTTGGGGGTCTAAGCCCCCTCAGGCCTCCTGCACGGATACATGTGTTGCTTTAGAGGACTACCTCTACAATACAAAAAAGGCATTCTTATGTTAAATTCCGATTCCCTTTGCGGAATTCAACATATCTACGCTCTAAAGCTCTGCTATACATTCACTACGTAATGAAAACACAATCGTCATTAAAAATTTGATAAAGGCAGAGGTATCGCAATTATTAATGAGTGGCTATATAACAGAAGCGCTTAGGCAATTATCGTACGGTAGTACGATCAACTTTATGCATCAATTATCACCATGAAAACTATTTCCCTGGTCAAATCTCTCGTATATGACCTCTTTCAAATGAAAGAAATTACCAAAGACATATTTGACTACTTCAATTTCAGTAACACACTATCCGTGCACCACTTCTCTACCTTCTACCCAAAGTCCACAAAAAGCCACCCGACGGTACTACGTTCAGACGTTTTTTTTTTTCTTTTTTTTTTCCTTTTTTTTTCTTTTTTTTTTTTTGTACCCCCATAATATCTGGCTGAGGAGGACCTGTATATCCAGCAAATATCAGAATTTTTAGATTATTTTTCACCTTCCACTGTTTCAACAACAACCTACAGTACATATATGAAGGATACTAATCACATCCTTGATCTAAGTCAAAATCTAAAATTACCCGATCATGTTTTATTGGTTACACTTGATGTAGTCGGTCTGTACACCAACATCCCGCAGTATGAAGCGATTAACGCATTCACCGATGCATTCGCGAAATCCGACAATGACATTTACTCTATACCAGAATTTTAGAGCTCATTGAAGCCCAATTGCTTCAAACTTTTACACTATACCTACTTCCTACAAACAGTAGGCGTGGCAATGAATGGGCTCGAAATCTTCACCCGAAATCACCGATATCACGTTGAAATCATCAAACAAAATAGTACCCCTTTCTAAGCATATCATCCCTTGGTTGAGATACAGGGATGATATCCTTCTCTTTTTTGACGGTTCTGAATGTGAACTAAAAACCTTTGTGAACCATATTAACACCATACATCCTACCTTGAAAGTCATACTCAGAAATTAATTATTTTGACATTACTATCTTCAATCGTTTCGCAGAATCAAATTTAGGCTCGTAACTAGACTTGGAAAGCAGGCGACAAACCAAGCGGGGGGGGGGGGGGGGCTTTGAAAGTATGCTATTGCACAGGGGCCTGGCTATGCCCGCAGAGCAAGGGGTCAAGCCAAGGAGCAAGGGCCTGGATCCCAAATGCCCCCTTCGGTTACTGGACTGATCAATTACGTTGAAACCTGTACCTTACTCGAAATCAAGCGAAACTTTACAATATTTATCACGTAACTCTTGCCACCCCCAAAAGTTGTTTCAAGAGCTCTATTAAAGGTGAGACTTTACGACATTTGCATCTCTTTAAAAATCTCCATGACTAGTCAACTCTTTTAGAGGAACCTAATTCGGCGCAATTACTCAGAGAATTACGTATTTAAAAATCGTCTCTGAATTAATTTCGAGGACTGATGTTAACACCTCTCACCTAAACCTCACTAAGGAATCCACACCATCATTGGTTTTTAGGTTCCATTTTCACCTCACTCAAAACCAAGTGACTACAAAAGTGCCTTCGTGACATTGACACTTATTTACCGAACACCTGACACTTTTAAATTTTGTTTCCGAAACCAACACTTATCGTCCCATACGTTACTACTTGCATGCATGAAAAATATTAGCAATGGTAGCAATGATGCATAACCAGCTAGTGCTTGTTTGCGTACGTTATGGTACAATGTGAGTACTGTGTAGTGGTTTGTCTAGGTAAAGGTCGCGTACACTTTTGCGGTCTGGGCATGCCGCGGCAGCGCGAGAAGGGGATCAGGAGCGAGTTAGTTAAACCAAACTTGGCCATCTAAATAATGATTCTGACTTGCGTTGGCGACAAGTCATTTGTTGCAAGTCCAAGTCAAGTCACAAGTAAATCAATGCAAGTCCAAGTCAAGTCACAAGTAAATATGGAAATCGCAAGTCAAGTCAGGAAAATAGTGACTCGAGTCCAAGTCAACAACTCTGGGGGTTCCCCCTCCCCTTTGAGAAAGTTTTATAAATTTAAGGTTGCTTTGATGCACTGTATGGCTAAAAAATGTCCATAATTTAGTGAATTATAATTTTTCCGACTGGCTGGACTTTTTTCCAACTGAGTGGCGACGCTTAAATAGTCCCATTTTTATGCGCCATGTGTTTGTATGCAGCAGGGGGATCTTTCCTTTGTCATTACATAAAGGTGCCGTCCTGGGGAGGGGTCTAAGGGGAGAGGTTTCCCCTCCCCTTTTAGAAATTTTGGCTAATTTAAGGTTTCTTAGATGCAAAATGGTGCTATCTTTGGAATTTTTTTGGAGCTGATCATATATAGCTGGAAAATGTCCATAATTAGTGAATTCTAATTTTTGGTTAGGTGAAAGAGAAGAGTTTGTTGTCTAAGAGAATACGTTGTCAACAAAAATCCTGAAGACTCCCTTTTGGCTACTTTACCACCTTCTATTTGGGCAAAGTTTTACCCAAAAATATATGTGTGGAGTCCACAGAAAGTTAGAAACATTGTTGGACTGTAACGAATTTTTTCCTCCCCTTCATTGAGCATTATAAAGACATCTAAGGTTAGCAGATACCTGCATAGGGCCTCCTGGAAGCTCTGGATCAAGTACATAAAATAGAGCAATGACATAGGCCTAAAGCTTATAACATGACAACCAAATGATAACATAGAGTATGATGCAGAGCACTCTACAACTATCGTATCTTTACTAATTTTGAACGAAAAACCATATGAACAGCTTCCAGCAATGCTGAACGGGCGGGAGGGAGAGTATAGGTGCAAGAAGGTGATATTAGACCTCCCTGATAGGTATAGCAAAAGAGGTGAAGGGACTAAGAAGCGCATTACAGAATGCTTTTTTGTTGCAGGTGTATTAAAAATCACCATCTATCAGAGGCGTAGCCAGGAATTTGTCAAGGGGAGGGGGGCGAAGCCCATTGACTCTCAGCAAATTGTGCCACCATGGGATGGCACAAAGCGCAAGTAAATTTTGGCCCAAAATGCCTCCCAGATTGCTAGAAATGGCACTTCCCACTCCTATTTACCGCATATAAATAGGGGAAACACTAGCAATAAACATTAAAAATTACCAAACATATGCTCCGGGGGGGGGGTGGCTGTCCCCTTCTCCCCCCCTGGCTACACGGCTGCCATCTATATCAAATGGCTGTGCGCAAAGCGCCCAGTAATTTTTGGAAAATATATAATGGAAACCAGAAAGCCAAAAGGCTTTGTGATTCCTTGCCGAAAGGGGGGTGCTTTGCTACACTGAGGTTCATCCATCAGATTTATACTTCTCTACTACATCCTTTTTTATAATGTGGTCACAATTTGACCCCTTCTCATGTCAGCTCATGTCACATGACCTTTGAACAAAAACTTGAATAACCCAAAAAATGAAAAAAAAATATTAGAGGGGATTTGTCTGTGCTTCCTCCCTTGTAATCACATGTTAACAAAGTTTGTTTTGACCTCTGATTACCTCAAATGGCTTGTGACCTCCATGAAATACAATAGGGTTTTTCCTCGCACCATAACACATGAACATACTTAGTATGAAATCTATCCAAGCTTCCTACCTTGAGATATCGTGTAAACAAGTTTTTCAGACTTTGACCCCCGGTGACCCAAGATGACCTTTGACCTCCACCAAAAATGATAGGGTTCTTCCTCTCACCATAACACATCCACAAAGTAAGTATGAAATCTATCCAAGCTTCCTACCTTGAGATATCGTGTAAACAAGTTTTTCAGACTTTGACCCCCAGTGACCCAAGATGACATGTGACCTCCATCAAAAATGAAAGGGTTCTTCCTCTCACCATAAAACATCCACAAACTAAGTATGAAATCTATCCAAGCTTCCCATCTTGAGACATCGTGTAAACAAAGTTTTCAGACTTTGATGCCCGGTGACCCCAGATGACCTTTGACCTCCACCCAAAACAATAGGCTTCTTCCTCTTGGTATAACACATCCACATACTTAGTATGAAATCTATCCAAGCTTCCTACCTTGAGATATCGTGTAAACAAGTTTTTCAGACTTTGAACCCCGGTGACCCAAGATGACCTTTGACCTCCACCAAAAACAATAGGCATCTTCCTCTCACCATAACACATCCACATCCTAAATATGAAATGTATCCAAGCTTCCTACCTTGAAATATCGTGTAAACAAGGTTTTCAGACTTTGACGGCCGGTGACCCAAGATGACCTTTGACCTCCACCAAAAACAATAGGGTTCTTCCTCTCACCACAACGCATCTACCAAGCATGAAATCTATCCAAGCTTTCTAACTTGAGATATCATGTTAACGTTTTCAGATTCTGACCCCCGGTGACCCCAGATGACCTTTGACCTCCACCAAAAACAATAGGGTTTTTCCTCTCACCACAATGCATCTACATACCAAGCATGAAATCTATCCAAGCTTTCTAACTTGAGATATCGTGTAAACAAGGTTTTCAGATTTTGACCCCCAGTGACCCCAGATGACCTTTGACCTCTACTTAAAACAATAGGGTTCTTCCTCTCACCACAACGCATCTACATACCAAGCATGAAATCTATCCAAGCTTTCTACCTTGAGATATCGTGTAAACAAGGTTTTCAGATTTTGATCCCGGTGACCCCAGATGACCTTTGACCTCCACCAAAAACAACAGGGTTTTCCTCTTACCACAATGCATCTACATACCAAGCATGTAATCTATCCAAGCTTTCTAACTTGAGATATCGTGTAAACAAGGTTTTCAGATTTTGACACTATATCTACATACCAAGCATGTAATCTATCCAAGCTTTCTAACTTGAGATATCGTGTAAACAAGGTTTTCAGATTTTGACCCCCGGTGACCCCAGATGACCTTTGACCTCCACCAAAAACTATAGGGTCCTTCCTCTCAATATGGGCCATCTATGTACCAAGTTTGAGAACTGTCCAACTTTTCCTTCTTGAGATATCGTGTAAACAAGCAAAGCCGTCACATACACTCACACACACACACACGACATCACCATCGCATAGATTCCTTGCCTGCCTTCAGCAAGGAATCAAAAACGCAATTTCACCTTTCCAAATCATGCTACCACAAATTAGATTGAAACAGGGGCGGACTGAGCAGTCGAGCAACCGGACACTGCCTGAGGGCCCACTCAGATAAAGGGGCCCACACTGTCATTCGGAAATTTTAATGAAAATCTGAAAATTTGGAAATCCAGGGTGAGGTGAGGGAAAGTTGATTCAGGTTGGGAAGGAGGAGGGCCCCATACCCATTTTCCCCGGGGGCCCAGTTCATTGTCAGTCCGCCCCTGGATTGAAAGATCCCATATTGATGCTAGGCCCCTACAGATGTTGTAATTATAGTTCCATGTATTATGACCTTAATAATGGTCATGAGATGGAGTGCAAACCGTACAGCATGTGCGTAAAGCACGCAAAATTTTTCATTAAATAAGATTTCCATGACAAAACCTGTATTCAGGATATGCATCGCCGAGACAAATTTCAATTGCCCAACAAACCTACATGCCACTCAAAAAGTCAGTCTTTTACCTGGTTATTCGTGAACACCTTTCAACTTTTGCTGCTGTGCTTCTCCTGGAGTTGCTATCAGAAGATACTGATAATAAGAACATTGTGATGAGGTTTGAAGCCCGCAGAGCGTGCGAAAATTTTGGTAGTTTGTGAAGGATTTGGGAAAATTCTGATAGTTTAAGAAACATTTATGATAGAAAATGATTAAATAGACCTATCACTTGGTTAAAAAACCTCTCCCTACCCCTGACAGAAATCTACAGCTTAATTGTCTTTTGGAATCATTTCAAAATTTTCAAAAAAATTTCACTGGGGGGCACACGCCCCCCATGCCAGCACCACTGAATCAATCAATGTAATTTCATTAATTTGCCGCCAAAAATATCGGCACTGATACAAGCTCGCAAAATTTAAACCTTTCCAAACGACAGCGATCACTGGTTGTTTGCTGTTACCCTTAATTTCTGATGCAGCACAGTTCAGGAATCAGGTAGCACGTAGCACATTCGAGGTAAACGACACTATGCTGCTGCTAAGTAATATACCAAGGGAAGCTGGCCCGTGTTAAATTCACACATGCTACCAGGGTTTTCAGGGTCTTATGCCCCCTGACCCCAGATGACCTTTGACCTCCACCAAAAACAATAGCATTCTTTGCCTTACCATAACTCATCTACACACTATGTACAAAATTTATCCATGCTTCCTACATCAAGATGTCATGTTAACAAGGTCTTCAGAGTTTGACCTGTGGTGACCCCAAATGACCTTTGACCTCCAAAAAAGACAATAGGGTTCTTTCTCTTCCCATAGCACATCTACATTAAAGTATGAAAGTCATCCAAGCTTTTTACCTTGAGATATCATGTTAACAAGGTTTTCAGAGTTTGACCTCTGGTGACCCCAAATGATTGTTGACCTCCACCAAAAACCAAAGGGTCCTTCCTCTTACCATAATGCATCTAAATACTACGTATGAAATTCATCCAAGCTTTCTAACTTGAGATATTGTGTTAACAAGGTTTTCAGGGTTTGACCCTCGGTGACCCCAGATGACCTTTGACCTTCACCAAAAGTGGTAGCCTTCTTCCTCTTCCCATAATGCACCTACATACTAAGAATGAAATTCATCCAAGCTTTCTACCTTGAGATATCATGTTAACAAGGTTTTCAGAGTTTGACCCCTGTGACCTCAAATGACCTTTCACCTCTACAAAAAACTACAGGGTTCTTCCTCTCAATATGGGGCATCTATTTACCAAGTTTGAGAACTGTCTAAGTTTCTCTTCATGAGATATCGTGTTAACGAGCAAGTGTCACAAACACACATACATACACCAGCACAGCTGCATAGGTTTCTCTCATCATCGAAACCAAAAAGGGGGTGGGCCTCCTCACATATGTGCCTGTTATCTATATCTTGTGTAGTAAAAAGCATCGCCGCTACCACAGACATGGCATATGTAAGGCTCGTGTGATACATTTCAATCATAAATCATATTCAGTTCTGGTGATAACTTCATTATAAATTCAGGTATATTCAGACAGCTTCACTATCACCACCTATTAACAAGTCAAAGTCATGTTGCAATTTTTTACAGCACTGGTCATTTGTTGTTCTTGAGATCTTATCTGATATATTGTTCTTTATCTGATGTGGTTACCGATAAAAGCTGACCTAGCTCAGCATTTTAGTCACATTTTAATTGCCCTGGCCACACCCACAACAGCATGCTTGCAGGGCATACCGTTTCATATACAGGGAAGCACTTGAAACACTTTGATGTACATGGCAATCGGCTACCCTTGCACACTAGTCAGGGTAACCCTGACAAAAGGAACTGGCAGGTCTTCTGTTTAATCCTTTGAGTTTGATAAGTGACAAGACAAAAAGAAAGTGTGATGCCTCTCACAATGAATACCCCACGTGCAGATGGCTGGCTTCTGACTTTGCCTTAGGCCCAGCTAGGGGGTATTGTGGCCTGACATAAACAACTGTTGCATGCAGTCTTTGGGTCAGCATAAACAAACCTTAGGAGTTTACCCCTGATCTTGCGAATCTGACAGTTGGCTTGGAAAATTGGCTCTCTGTCTTAACTTGGACACTTGGAGTCCAGAATAACATCAAGATGTCTCAATTCTTACAGTCACTGGAGATAGGGTCTTAATGTGCTGAGAAATTACAGTATGATTTTCATATTTGACCATGAGAATTCCTTGTTAATTTTGGTGTGTGATCTGCATTGAGTGCAGATGACCTTTGACCACCGGAACCAAAACATGCAGCATTCTTTCACTTAGTATAATACATCATCAAGCGAGGTATGAAAAGTACCAATTATTCCTAAGTTGTGATACTGTGTTAGCAAGGTTTCAGAGTTTGTACCTGTGAACCAGGATGACGTTTGACCTCCACCAATATACAAGGGTTCCTTTGCTCAATATAATTCATAAGAATAAAAAGTTTCGACATTTCCTACCTTGAGGTGTCATGTCAGAGAAGTTTGACACCCAGTAACCCCAGGTGACATGAACCTCCACCAAAAACACATTCTTCTCAATATAATGCATATATAAGGTAAATATGAAGTGCATGTATTCTTTCTACCTTGAGATATCACTTCAACAAGGTTTTCTGAATTTGATCTCTTGTGACTCCAAATGATCACTGATCCACAAAAACAATACCATTTTTCTACCCAATATAACCCATTTGCATAGTACATATACAATGTATGCAAGCCTCCTACCCTGAGATGTCTTGTAAACAAAGTTTCAGAGTTTGACCATCCATGACCCCAGGTGACCTTTGATCCCTACAACAGATTGCATGGTGCTTTCTCTTATCTTAGTCATCCACATGCCAAGAATGAATTGCATCCCACCTTCCTACCCTGTGACCCCTAGTGACCTAAGATTGTCACTGACCTTCACCAAAAACAACAGAGTTCTCTTTCTGGTTGTATACCTAGGTTTAGATGGAATCCTAGTTGTGAAACAGCAGACAGGAGTTTGCAACTGGACTGGAATTTTTCTTGTTCTAATATTTTTGTAACAGTTAGTGCAAACATAACAATATCCATCAAAACTGAGAGGAGGTGTCCATTAAAAGCAGAGTAACCTAACAATTGTGCAACACAGTTCAACCACTTATCTTTCACGGAACTTGGTAATGATTTATTATTTAAAACAGGTATGTAGGCCAGCTTCAGGCTTAGAGGGTGGGGTTTAAGTTTGGAGGAATGAAGTCTAAGCTTCAAGGAAAACAGGTAATGATACATCAAGAAGATCTAAAGTTGATACAGTTTTAAAATTTCAGATTTTGGGGAGGCATCATCAAAATTTTTGGTCATTTCTCTTCAAACCCCCCCCCCCTTTTTTTTTACTCTCTATGGGCTAGCACTGAAGTAATTGTTCCTGCATTTTGCAGAAATTTTGGTAAGTGAAGATGAAAATAGGGGTAATCAACTTCTAACATTCAGCTATTCAGCCATAAAAATTCTGTACTTGATCTTAGTAATTAGACAATAAAGTAGCTGCAATGAAAGAATAAAGTAAAATGATTTTTATTTTACAAATTTTATTGATGTATCCAACTTTTTCATTTAGAACAATAAGGCCATTTTTGTTTGACAAGATGACCATCACATCCCTCTTTCACAAAATTTATCTTTGACAGGGATGCCACATATTTCCTCTTAACTTTACATGCAAAGATAACTTTCTGAGCTGCCAATGAAATAGGCAGCAGACTACAGGAATGGACTGACAACCATATTCTCACTTTACACAACAACTAACATCTGTACCCATAATATAATGCAGCCAGAAGACTTAACCCTTCTGTTTGTAACAAGGCAATTCTCAATTCATTGGTTGAATCCACTGTTGCAAAATGCTCTGTTCTACCATTCAGCTAGGCACGTACAAATCCTGCTGAATGGAACAGGGTTTCTCTAGCTGCCTCCTTCTCAACACAGCCTAATCAAAATTGGTTGCCCTGCTTCTCCTCAGATTCAAATGTATAGGGTCAAGCAACTTAATTTGCAACATTGAATTTAAGTATGCAACCTTCCTAGCAATGCAGGAGTGTTGCTACTTTAAATAGTATTTGTTGTAACCTGACTGCAGGAAGAGCCTGGATGGCATGTCCACAAATAAATAAATTCAAATCCTGGTGGAGGGTGATAAATGGTTTCTCTTGCTATTCTCCCAACTGGTATGATTTGACTAAAAAACCTGATTGTTGGACTGGCAATGTAAGTTAGGCATGAGACTGATATGCCTAAAGGTGGGTAGTTACCATGACAACACTGAATTATGAGTAGACTGCCACTGCTGGAAATGTAGTAAAGTTGATGTTTAGTAGCTGCAGACTAGGCATATAAATACTGCTTCAAGGAATCTAAATCACATAGGTGCCAGTGTGTGACTTTTTCCTATGCTTGTACCTGTCCCAACACTTCCTTGTTTAGATTAATTAAAGTATTACTTGCTTCTGCCAACTCTGTTATGGATACACGACCTCGCTGTCTAATGAACTTAGCTACTTCTTCCAACTCTTGTGGTGAAATGTAGATAAACTTCCCCCTGTCGTCAATGACCCCTGTCAATCTTCCCTGTTCTTGAAGCTCTTGTACTCTGTTAATAGCCTCCTGCACACAAAAAACATCAGAGGGAGATAAATATATATAAATAATGTAAGCCAAAGGTAACAGACAAGCAGAAAATGCAAGGGTGCCGGCATTTTTTGATGTTCCAGTCCAGACGGGAGGACACATTGACTATGCCTTTCTGGATGCTAATTAGGGATAGTATGTCATCAAAGTAAAGTGCAGATATAAGATAGTCATGACACCTGTTTATCAACAGCAACTGATACATAGTTTTTATTTACTTTTAATGGGAAATGATGATTACATGGTATGAATAAGTGTGGTTATACAGTAGTTGTTACAACCGATAATGTAGTAAATTAACTGATAATGAGCAAAACCCGATAATGTAGTAAAAATTTACCAACAATGTAAAAACAACCAATAATGTCATAAAAAAGTAACCGATAATGTAACAACAACCGATAATGTAGTAACTGCACCTTACCGATAGCGCAGTAAAAATTTCCCAATAATGTAGCAGTTTTTGTGAACCAATAAATGTAGTAAAACATTAACCAATAATGTAAACACATTTTGTTAACACACACAACATGTTCTTACCTTCAAATTTAACATACATTTGTACAAACTTTATACGTATGGGTGCACATGTAAATGTATGTGCATATTTATGTAGTACGTATGCATGTATATCAGTGTGTATACATGCACGCACATACGTATGTCTGTATATAAGTATATAGATGGCATGGTGGGTGAGCTTATATGGAAACAAGCTAACTCAGCCTCAGGAAACATGGCCTCAAGGCAATTCAGACCTATATTTTCTTGACCTGAATTGAAAATATGACGATCCATCGAAACACTTTTAATATTGGAGCTCCAGAGAATATTCTACAACCAAACATTTCAACCTGCATTACTTCCAGTAACCACATTTCTTGGAATATGAATTACGGAAGGAAGATGGGTGTTTATGTATGTGTGTGTAAATGTGTATGTATGCAGTCACACATGGTAGGTATGTAAGTGAGCATCCACATGTATATTACAAGGACCTGTCAGTCATTCCTTGCAATGTGACCCCTGAACAAACATACTCTCCCCTTACCACAGTTGCACATTGCAAAGACAGTCTCTAAAAATCACCTCTAAAATCAACAAAGTTGCTACCTGGGTAGTATCACTTAAACATTGGGGAGAAATGGGAGATCTGTGAATTTTTTACCTTCAAGGAAAAAGGTTTCACTCTGCAAGTTGCATGCATGCAGGTCTGTACAATTGTTGCATGTCTACAGTAGCACTAGTTTTAAGAGGTGTGATTTTAGTAGCACAGTGTTGAGCATTTGGTGAATGGCTGCATAGCCAGTTAAATTGTCAGCCCATGGCCGCTGCAAAAGGCTAAGTGTACTACTTTCAGTTATACGTATGGTAGTAAGAACACATTCAATAATATTTTTTATTTCTTCTAGTAATCTAGTACCATTCTGTTTTTAATACAAAAGCATAGGCATATTTTCCCACCAGGAACTAAGGTACATCAGGCTACTAGCTGTAGCAGTGCAGTGTGAGCATGAATTACTAGCGTAGCACACAAAGCACGGCGGCTTTGAGTTTATTACTTCACTACAACTAGTTCGCTCATCTAATGTTTCTGGGCTCTAAACAGGAGATATCTTGTGGAACCATTTTTGAAGAGTTTGAGGCAATCTGACACTCAACTTGAGGGGTGACTTTGTTGGGCTCAGGCCTCAGGGCGACTTGGTAAGAGGCAACTTTGCTAGGGACGACTTGACTAGCAACCTAAAGGCTGAACAAATAAGTAGGTATTAATACGTAGGACTACGTATGCACACTCAAAGACATGCACAATGTAGCATGGAGGGTTGGCCTGACTTCCAACACAATTTTCTCATAGGGCCTGTTTCAAGAAATGTCTTCCTGAAAGGAGGCCTTCTGCAGCCTGAAATCTTTATTTGTGGAATATTTACTGGACATCACATTTTATAATAAACATATTGATGTATCTTAATATTTTCAAATTGGCAAGGAAGGAATTGGCCTGCTTCCACACATGCTCACACACATACTCTCTCAAATACCCACACTCACAAATGTGAATATTTGTGTACATATACATGTACTCAAGGTGCATAGTCACTAAGGTATGAATGTAAATAGGGGTCAACCGATAATCGGATCGGATATCGGATCGGGCCGATGTTAGGACTATCGGTAAAACATCGGATCGGCGAAATATAGCATATTGCACTTGCCGATGTTTGCCGATGTTCAGTGCGTCGAAAATTTCATTTACGTACATCGGGGACGTATAGTGATAGTGATTTCTTACAACAAAGAAATGAACAGATAAATAGGATTAATCATTTTATTACGACCGACAATAGCCCTTGTGATGAACTAGGGCTGTCAATTTCAGTTTAATCTCCTAAATTTCAATATGCACAAGCTTTTAAAATCTGTCGGTAGAGTCTAGCGATCATGTCCACCCACTTTTAGTTTATAATTCACCGAAATTTATCAATGAACGAAACGAAGTGTGGAATTCGCAGTCATTAATTGTATGTTTGATATAGGGCCGAAATGTACGCAAACACGGATACCTTAGGCATGTGCGTGTTCTGTACAGAGAAGTTCAAGTGAAATGCACCATGAAAGCACAGTGAAGCCAGTGCATGTGTAGGTCCGTAATTGTATGCAAACACCCATACATTAGGCTACGCACCTGTTCTGTAATGACGTTGACGCACATAGCAAGAACATGGGGCATGGTCCGGGAAATAACAGTGTTTTTCGATCGCTGCTTGTACGACTAAATTTCCAGTTGTTACATCATAGTTTGCAGTAGTTACGGCGGATGCTTTTTATGTAAGACATGCATGTTCATTTGTGTGAAATTAAGAGTGCCATGTGCTTTTATGGCTTTCGTAATAAACGATGTCTGCAACATCACCCCGATACCCAAACTCCTAGCTGCATAACTTTGCACACAGCAAGCTTTCTAGCTAGCCTGGAACAAATATTTACATATGGCTATATAGTGCATGCATGCATGCATTACGTACTGCTATATGAAATACTCAAAACAAATTTACACGTGTAAGCCTACACAATCTGTTTATGTGTAGGTAAAGCATGGTAGGATGGCACGAAATGGCCAAGTACATGCACTGAAATCGCGGGCTTACTTATTTCTGTTTTAACGTTCATTAGTGCCAGCGACTTGGGCTACGAACAGAGAACGAAAGGTATTGCATTTTGTTAGGGGAATTAGTAGGCTTACTGTGAGTAGGTGAAAGTCAGTTCAATCACGGAATTATGTGCTACGAATGAAGAGGCACCAATAATCCGCCGATTGCTTATTTTCGAAGCTTTATTTGGTCATAGAATTGTCATATAAGCATCGTTTTGTGAATGAAAGGTATAAGCAAAACATGGAGGGGAATTTTTTATTAAAGGAAATTCGTTTAAGCCGATGTGCATGCATAGGCATGGCTCATGAGGAATAAGGAATGTTTGATCGCGCTGTGAAACGATGTAAAAGCATTGATAGCGAAAATATCGGATCGGATCGGATATCGGCCGATGTTGTGATAAAAACATCGGACATCGGATCGGCAGCAAAAAAACCACATCGGTTCAGCCCTAAATGTAAATGCATATATGCATGTGTACCATGTATATACGCACATACGTACTCATATATACACATAAAGGACCAACATACATACATATGTGATACGTCAATGTAAACGTGCATCAACATAACGTACATTACTACATTACTGGTATCTTTTACTAGGTAATTGGTTAACAAAAATTGTTACATTATTGGTAAATTTTTACTACATTATCAGTAAATTTTCTGCTACATTATTCCGTTGTTGCTACATTATCGGCTAACTTTTTACTACACTATCGGTCACTGTTACATTATCAGTAAATTTCTACTACACTATTAGTTGTTGTTACATTATTACATTATCGGTTGTAACAGTAGTTACAACTGCTTGCCATCCACTCTCACATATGTACAGCCCTACCATTGACCCCCTTGAATATAGCAATAAATGCATAGTCTACATTTATGTTTGTTTCTGTCTATAAGGAACAAAATTTCTGTTCTGGGTGACTCTTCTGACCAAACACGCACACATACAAAAACACAAACAGATCCATGCAAATTCTAGCTTCCAAAGATGAATCCCTCCTGGTTCTCCTTCCCTAGTACTGCTGTCAGTACTGCTATGACCAATGAAAATACCTGTATATAACAGTGCAGTAAATGCAACAATTAAACTCTTGGATCATAAAGACAAGAAGGTAGAGACCTCTTACAACATATTACCAGTGTTAACAGTGCAGTGTCTACTGCCTACCTGTGTTCTGATGTCAAATTGGGACCCAAGCTCTTCCAGATAGACCACCTTTTCTCTTTTAATGTAATTAATAAATTC
Organism: Holothuria leucospilota; assembly: GCA_029531755.1. Taxonomy (NCBI): domain Eukaryota; kingdom Metazoa; phylum Echinodermata; class Holothuroidea; order Aspidochirotida; family Holothuriidae; genus Holothuria; species Holothuria leucospilota. The sequence goes on along the minus strand of CM055977.1, from coordinate 25,245,694 downwards.
TTGCAGCAGTGACTGTGACTACAGATAAAGACAAAAATTTAAAGCATAACAGACAAGAATGTAAAAATGCATTGAGTTTTCAATGATATATGTTCTATTCCAAATAGTGCCATGATGTCCTATTTCTTTCAGTCACTGGTCAAATGCTATCTTAAAATGTCGGAAAAATAGTTTTGTGTTTATATTTGATCTTGGGAGTTCTTGGACAATTTCACTTTTTGATATCTAGTGACCCCAGATGACCTTTGTCCTCCACGAAAGATAATATAATTCTTCTCCCCATAAGGCATCCACATACTGTACTAAGTATAAAATCTATCCAAGTTCTTTGCTTGAGAAAGTGTTAAGAAGGTAATTCGACCCCGGGTAACCCCAGATTATTCTCTTCATAAGGCATCCATATACCAAGTATGAAATCCATCAAAGCTTCCTACCTAGAGATATTGTGTTAACAAAACTTTCAGTTTGACCCCTGGTGATCCCTGATGACAATCACCTCCACCAAAAACAATAGGATTCTGCTTCTCACAATAAGGCATCCACATACCATGAAATCTATAGAAGCTTCCTGCCTTGAGATATTGTGTTAACAAGGTTTTCAGTTTCACCCCGGTGACCTCAGATGACCTTTAACCTCCACCAAAAACAATAGGGTTCTTCCTCTTAATATGGGACATCTATGTACCAAGTTTGAGAACTTTTTGGAGTTTCTCTTCTTGAGATAATATTGTGTTAAAAAGCTAAGCATCACAAATACACACACTCACATAGACATGCACATAAACATGCCATCTTGAATGCATAGGTTTCTCTCATCACTGAAACCAATAAAAGCAACCTTGGGCAATGACATTTGCATATTACAGAGGTGTTCCCTCAACATAAGTTTACTTTTATACAATTTCAAGTGTGAAGAAACAGCTACAAAATAACACCAACTTCAATGTAATTGCTCAGTAAAGTGCCTCGTCCTCATTCTACAATGGCAAGCCTTCCAACAATGTAAATCTCTCACCCTTCACACCTCCTAGCATGGCACAACCTAAATACACATGAGTTTTGATGCTGGCATATACTTCCCTGCAAGGCACTGCCTTAAGTTTTGGGAGTCTTGGTACTGGGATACAATATAACACAACTACATAAATCTGGTGTCCATGTTTCATATCACAGCAGAGTATGGTCAAAACAAACTACCAACATAGAGGTTAGTTTGAACAATATCATGTGAGGATCAAGATACCAAGTATTTAAGCTAGACTCTTCTATCAGCATTTACTGATCGAGATATACCCTTTGTTACCCCACAAAACAAAGACTCTTTGTTTACTCATCCCTGACTCACAAATTAATACTGATTTAGTGAGTCACTGTGTAGCCAGGTATACAGACTACCCTCTTCCTTGCATCCAATAAATAATCCACCAGAACTAACCTGTTCCTCGGTGAGTATTTCTTCTTGACCCTCTTCTTCTACCGTAAAAGTTTCTTTCATTTTTAAATATTCTTCATATTCTCTCTTCTCTTCTTCTTCTTTCCGCTTCCTCTCCTCTTCTTCCTGTGCGAAGAAATAAAACCAATACTGAATCTTGCTTTTGGTTTCACAGAGATATGTTTACCTCAAACTTGGACAATTCTTTTCAATTGCACTTGGCTCCATTACAATACCATTTATACTAAAATGCCTACCTGCAATATTCAAAAAAAGTCCCCTTCCTAGAAGGAAAAGGCTTTAGCATAAGTCCCTACAATTTTCTCTGTATCTGGAAATATCAATCAACCACATCCTCTTTTAGAGCTGCAACTGAGTGGATAAAAGCCATGATATTTGATTGTGATGTTGAAAGTTTGAGTCCTGGCTGGGTAAAAGTAAGGTGAGGTTTTTCATCCATAACAACATCTTATTTTTACATCAAATGTGAAATTAGAAGCCAACCAACAAGCCATTGGAATTCATAAGTTGCAAAACATTTCTTTACACATTCACTGTCACTAAGCATTGTAAAACAACTTCAAGGGCAGACTAACTAATCTTATGTTAAATTATATCACTGTCTGCAACAGACTGAAAAGTGGAATGAGTTCCACCACAATACAAGATGTGCTTTCCCATCTTACGCAAGTTTACTTCATACTGTACTACAACTGAATGATCAAACATGACTACTTACTACCAGAAAGCCAAAAGGCTCCATAATTCATTGCTGAAAGGGGGGTGCTTTGTTACACTGAGGTTCATCCATCAAATTTATACTTCTTTTTCATCATTTTTTATGATGTGGTCACAATTTCACCCCTGCTCACATCAGCTCATGCCACATGACCTTTGAACCAAAACTTGAATAACCAAAAAAATGAAAGAAAAAGGGATTTTGGACTTCGACCTCTGGTGACCTTGAATGACCTTTGACCTCTGCCAAAAACAATAGGGTTCTCCCCCTTGACATGGCAAATCTACATACCAACTATGAAAAATATTGGTCATTCCTACTTCAAAATATCACGATTACAAGGTTTCTGGACTTTGACCTCAGATGACCTCGAATGACCTTTGACCTCTGCCAAAAACAATAGGGTTCTTCCTCTCAACATGACAAATCCACACACCCAACTATGAACACTGTCTGTCATTCCCATCTCAAGATATCACGATTACAAGGTTTTTGGACTTTGACCTCAGGTGACCTCGAATGACCTCGAATGACCTTTGACCTCTGCCAAAAACAATAGGGTTCTTCCTCTCAACATGACAAATCCACACACCCAACTATGAAAACTGTCTGTCATTCCTATCCCAAGATATCACGATAACAAGGTTTTTGGACTTCAACCTCTGGTGACCTTGAATGACCTTTGACCTCTGCCAAAAACAATAGGGTTCTTCCTCTCCACATGACAAATCTACATACCAACTATGAAAAGTGTCTGTCATTCCTATCTTGAGATATCGCTATTACAAGTTTTTTGGACTTTGACCTCTGGTGACCTCGAATGACCTTTGACCTCTGCCATACACAATAGGGTCCTTCCTCTCAACATGACAAACCAACATACCAACTATGAAAAGTATCGGTCACTACTATCTTGAGATATCGCGATTACAAGGTTTTTGGACTTTGACCTCTGGTGACCTCGAATGACCTTTGACCTCTGGGAAAACTATAGGGTTCTTCCCCTCAACATGACAAACCTACATACCAACTATGAAAAGTATCTGCCATTCGTATCTTGAGATATCGCGATTACAAGGTTTTTGGACTTTTACCTCTGGTGACCTCGAATAAACTTTGACCTCTGCCAGAAACAAAAGGGTTCTCCCTCTTAACATGACAAACCTACATACCAACCATAAAAAGTTTCGGTCATTCCTATCTTGAGATATCGCAATTACAATGAGTGTCACAAACACACATACACACACACACACACACACCCATACGCACCTTTATAGCCTTACGGGGTACCCCGATAGGGAATGCAAGGGAATTTCCCAGCAGCGAAGCTGCCCGCGAAGTAACCGAGTGTCCGTCCATGCTTGAGGGCAGCTTCGCTCCATAGCAGACACGTGCAGCTGCGCGTGACTTCTGTTTGCAGCACTTGGCCGAATTCTCCAGCAGCTACGCCAGTTCGAGCTCCGCGTGAGCTAGGAAAGACGTGCCAGAGCGGAGGTCTCGCCGGCAGCCCTGGTACCCATTAAGGCCATGTTGGTGAGTGCACCCATACAGGTATCACACGTAGAAAAGACTTCACACAGCACGGGCGCACCCATACTCACCCTCGCTTCCTTAGCGGTACGCGGGAAATGTGCCGGTAAGGAATTCGCAGGATTTCCCCATTAGCCTGGCTGACCTCCAACTAACCCAGCAGACGTACGTGTCTGGAGGGCGGGCTGCTTGCCAAGGCAGGCACGTGCAGGCACGTGCAGCCACGGGAGACTTCTCATTGCAGCGACGGAATTTTCGGGCAGCTACGCCAGTTTCGAGCTCCGCGTGAGCTAGGAAAGACGTGCGAGAGCGGAGCTCTCGCTGGCTGTACCGTGTCCTGTTAAGGACATGTTGCTGAGTGCACCCATAACCACAGGATCGCTCACACACCGCAGGTGCACCCATACTCACCCTCGCTTCCTTAGCGGTACGCAGGAAATGTGCCGGTAAGGAATTCACGGGATTTCCCCATTAGCCTAGCTGACCTCCAACTAACCCAGCAGACGTACGTGTCTGGAGGGCGGGCTGCTTGCCAAGGCAGGCAAGTGCAGCCGCGCGAGACTTCTCATTGCAGCGACGGAATTTTCGGGCAGCTACGCCAGTTTCGAGCTCCGCGTGAGCTAGGAAAGACGTGCGAGAGCCGAGCTCTCGCCGGCTGTACCGTGTCCTGTTAAGGACATGTTGCTGAGTGCACACACACACACACACAACATCACCATCGCATAGATTCCTTGCCTGCCTTCGGCAAGGAATCAATAAAAGCAAGGGATAAAATAGATTGGGTAAATTGATTAGCAGTAACTGCTTATCAAAATCTGAATTGCCTAGCGATTAATTCATCTTGGTTAGCAGTATAAATAACGATGAGCAATATAAAGCAACATTTTGTAATTGGACACATACTCCATGACACTTGCCCGATATTTACACCTGTATCAGAGTGGTAATGGCCACAAGTTCAAGAAGACTAAAAATCATCATAACAAAATCGCGTCGTTTCAAATAGAAAATTAACAATGAAAGAAACGTGATAAAAACAGCCAGTTAAGAAAATCACTATTTCTTAAGGCCTATATCCTCATACTGTACTGAATTTGGGGGCATTTTTCGAACCAAAAAGCAAGCTTTTAGATTATACCAATTTAAAAAATTTCAACCAATCAGAGCCTTCAGAAGTACTGTAAGTATTATCTTGCATGTCCAATTTTACAGCAAGTAAACAATGACATCACTTTTGTGATGTTTCCTACTACTAGTGTACGCACTATCACGAACAGCTTCCTACGTTCGTACGTAGCTATCCATCTGTTGACATCCGGGCTCCTTACCTAATTAGCTTGTTTTTACGAATGTCATTATTTTGGTGCAAGCCATTGTTAGATCCAATAGCATGGTTAACTTCGAAATCTACGTAGATACTAATACACACGGTGGCAAGGTGTTGCTTTGCACATCATTAGTGATGCATTTAACCATTAATCGAGGTTTTTTCCTTTTTGGCAAACACGAGGGGGAATTCCGTATTGAACTGAAGGCACAACATATTGCGAAGTACATAGCTAGCCTATGTACCGTACATGCACGGCTCAGTTTTAGTAGCATGTCGAACGTAATGGCACCTTGCAATGGGGAGGCATGGTCAGCTAGCTTTGGGTTCAGGGTTTTGTCTTCTACATAAAATGGACCATGCAGTGTCAGGCCCGGTGTTGCAGCATTCGCCGTAACGGATAGCACACCAACATATAGGTGCGATGTACACTTAATCCCAGCCGTGTGTATTATGTAGCCAAACATGACATGTGCACGGCTCAGTATTTAATTGTTTGTAACTTTTCTAGCTATGGGAGCTGCCGTGTGTGTGTGTTGTTGTTGTCAGGCGGAAAAGAGCAGAAGCTGATCTTCTGGCTTCGGCTTCAAACAATACGACAATTGTTATACACCGCGTCAATGGGGATAGTCGAAAATCGAACATGGCTTGACAAAATGATTCGCATCTTCCATGAGGCCAAATTGAAAAAGATTCGCAAGTAAGCAACTAAGTCATTCTTGGGTAGCAAATTGCGATGTGAACCCGGTTATTTTGTCCCTTGAAAAGCGCAAAATATGTGACAGCATGAGAAGAAGAAGAAACTAAGACTGTGAGTGAACGTAACAAGCATTGCTACAGGTTAATAGCATAAAATATCCAAATTATTTTTAATGTGCTATTTTTCTAGAACCGGGTAGAGGACACGAAACCCGGGTAGTAATATGACGGGCAGGTACCCGGGTTTTCGGGTAACCCGTGCAAACACTTGTTAGAACTGCATGTGTTTACAACTAGGATAAAATGAATGTTTATAATTTAAGTTGTAGGTTCTTACATCTCCCAAAGTCACTCAATACAGTAAGGTATCGTACAACAGTATTAGGCCTTGTGCTGAACAGCATTTGGCCTAGTGCTTGCTAGTTAGTATTACCTCGACTAGTAACAGTTAGGGTAGGATATAGACACAGAGCAGCATATATATCCTGTTCTAGCCTGTGTAGCCTGTGTGGCTTACAAGCCTAGGCCTAGTGTATGGATGGTTATGTGCACTGTCTATAGGCCTAGTATGTGCTAGGTTGTACACTCGCCTGTAAGTTGGGCACAGCGTTTGTGCATCCACACGCATTTTTCTGTCATATTTTTACCAGCAAAATCAAATCCCTTGGCAATATTTTCCAAAGCTAACCAGTGGACGCTTAGTTAACTGTTGTTATCCTTTGAGTCCGTTTTCCAGAGACACTCTAAGGACGTATACTTTTTCTATAAATGCGAAGTAATTGGCTGTATTTGCTGCCATATTTACAAACTTTGTGTTCGCTTGATCGGTCAAGTTTCGCCGAATACACACTGTGGCACATGCGCAGTTGAAAAAGTTGATTGTAAAGTTGCAGCAAAAAGGAACATGTTCCATTTCTTTCAACTACTATTTCAACTTGTCCGAGTTGAATCGATTGTCGAGTTGATTCCAGTCCCACTATGCAACTGGTGTGTCAACTCAGTTGAAAGTTGAAGGGCAAGTTGAATCGCATATATGGGACCCGGGCTTAAGTCATCAGATTATACGCAAGCAATAGGCCTCTAGGCCCTAGCATTTTTAGTTTGCAAATACAACATAGCCTAACGTTAAGAGTAACTTTAGACTACTTTGGTGTACCTAGTGTTGTAACAATGGGCTGACCAAACGCTACCAGTGCTACTTCCTATGGTTCGAGACAAATACTACATTGCATAATTCTGTGAAAAACTTCCTTGCAGCAAGTTCAAAAAAGATGTTGCATTTGTCAATCACAGCTATGTCCTAGGCCCACATTATGTAGGCGTCAACAGGGTTCTAGCCAGGCTATTTAAGCAGGGTGCTGCACCCGGTTTGAATTTCACATTTTCACTTTAAACCTGGTTTGAAAGTTGAGCCCCCAGTTTGGATTTCTAACCCATAATGATAAAAGGCAACCAGAAACAAAACCATCAACCCTTTGTAACAGTTTCCTATGGTGATCGCGGTATTGCTGAAGGCCAAACGTGTTAGTTGCCCTGTTCTAAATATATTCCTAACTATAACCCTGTGTCACATATACCATGGTTTTTAGGAGAAAGATTTCCTGCTTTTCTGTGGCTATGGTACTTCTTTAAAATTAAGGACAGCAGTTGCACTAGCTGATAAATGAAGTGAAGGTCTGCACAGGAATTTGCCAAAAGAGTGCAAGACTAAATGCACAATCAGTTCCTAGTAGTTTGTTTTATTTGTCCACTGAGAAAAGTATGGTGACAGGCAACAAATCCTGCCAAGTCCAGGTTATCGAAATGCTATGATATGTACAGGTGCTGTGTTTCTGTCAAATCTCTTAAGTAGGATGTTTTCTTCAAGTCTGAATTGAGATAATTTTCTTGAATGCCATGATAAAATGTAATGTTACTTTTTTTTTTGTTTCTATTTTTTGCAGACTCTGAGTGGTTGGACACACAGCAGAAAATAGTATAGTTGGATCACCCTTCTTTGGCAGAAATGGCAGGCACCACAACAGATTGACATTTTACACCAAAGTGGCAGAATGGGTTGGGTGTAGAATGTTTGTTTTGAAAACCTTATCATGATTCCAATTTTGCATGGATTTACGTACAGTAGCAGTACTTCAAGGAATTTACGAGCTTGAAAAATGTTTTATTGCATAATGCATATCCTGAAGAGACTACTTCAGCCAAACCATCTTTAAACATTAGCACTATACAAGAATTTGGTGTATTTAATGATGTTTATAGTGAAACAGACAGTGATTTCAACTGTGAACTATGGTGATACACAATGTCTCTCAGCAAAGTAATGTTACAAATGGAGCACAGTCACTTATAGTAATAATGAGTTTGAATTTTGTAATGATAGTGGTGGTTTGGTGTAATATCTTTCATGATTCAGACAACTGTGGAAAGTCATACTATACAATTCACTGAAGACTGAAATTAGATGTTTTCATTTCAATTTCATTGTGCTTGTTGAGCTCTGCTTTTTTTTAATGCAATTATTGTGGTATAACTACCCCTCAAATGATAAGAAAATCCCAGACATTCTAAGTTATCTTCACACGGTGAAGAATAATTGAAGCAAGATTTTGAAGAGAGGAAACTGCAAAAAGAAGGGCAATCACTGAACAACAGTGACAAGTGAGAAGACATTTGTACATGTCATATGTAATTGAACACTGTTCGCATCAAAGGCAGAGAGATCACATTGGCAATGATCATCACAGGTAGATCATGGGAACAATTTGTAACTTAGGCATAGCACACACAGCCTGGTTGCAAATCATTTCAGGTAAGTACTAGCTGCATGACTTAAGAAATTATTTAACGATAAAAAATTCAAGAAACATTAGCAAGAAAAAAATGAGAAAAAAGAATGGACCTTCCATTTGGCTTGATATATTTTTACATTGAACTCTGAAGAGTGTAGAGCCTCTTCTTTAATTTGAATGCATAGAGTAACACACAGTTTACCTCAAAATGTTGGGACTTGGAAACATTAACTTCAAGTTATATTGGCCAACAGCAGGGCTCGAAATTTCGGTATATTTATCACTAGCCCGTCGGGCGTTTGACAGTCACGATCCACTAGCCCGAATGATATTCGCGCTAGCCCCAGTTCATTTTATCATACTAACATTAGGCTATAGCCTGCATGTGTACTTTATGTACGCACGTAACCTGCAATGAACGTTTCAACTTTGGGCCATTGCAACACTGCAGTCTTTATGCTACATCGTAACACAGTCAACAGAGGGCCGCCCTCTATTGACTATGATCGTAAGCATCCTTACATGAGTGTACACATAACATTACGTGCGTGTGCCGCACTGTGTAACGACGTCCAGGGTAGGCCATAGCCTACTGTGCATGCAGCTATATCTACCCGGCTTTTATCTCACATTAGGTATACATGACATTAGGGTACCTGTGGTGTCGGAGATTGAAACAATCATAAGAGAATGAGCAGAAGGTATTTACTTAATTAAGTATCGTAAAGATGATTATGCTCACAAACTCTTCATGGGAAACTGAGATTTGTGCAGAACCGATTGAGAGGATCATATTGTTGGAGTTTTGTACATCGACTTAATGGGAAAATTGTACTAGCCCTTCGGACTTTTAATTGTAAACTGGCACTAGCCTGAGGGGGTTTTGAACTAGCCCCGGGCTAGCGGGCTTATGTATTTGTCGAGCCCTGGCCAACAGTACCGTAGGTCCACATTCTGCAGTCTCTTGAGTCAGTGGCATCAGGTTTGTGGCAGGCCAGACAGAGATGTTTGTTATATACATATATACATACATTGAAGATATTTATATAGCGCTTTCCCCACGAAGGCTCAAAGCGCTTTACAAAAAACAATCTTAAATTAAAGTGACCTAAATAAGTAAGTTTTTAGTCTAGACTTAAAGCAATTAACCGTTGGCAAATTACGAATCTCAAGTGGGAGGTTATTATATGATTTACAGGCAAAGACAGCAAAAGACCGATCACCATAACTAGTAAAGGTTCGAGGTACTAATAGAAACTGTTTGCTTGCTGACCTTAGACCAGGTCTGGTCTGGTACGGTTGAACCAGTTCTTTGATGTAGGGAGCATTACCATTTAATGATTTATACAATATCAAAATTACTTTAAACCGAATATATAGACTGAGGGTGGGGGTTTAAATAATACATTGTAAACCTGAGGCAGGGTATTCCATTGCACCTTGATTCTTGGAAGGTATTGTAGCTTACCCACAGATGCTAGGCAATCAGTATTTGGGGTCAAGCAATTTGTGAACTGAAAAGCTACAGTATGTAGTAGGCCTACACTTCTCTCTCTGTGAGATTGCATTCAGTAAGCTAGTCTGATCACGGTCACATTTTGATTATGGGTGGGTGGGTAGGGGCTGGCGTTACAGGAGGAGGAATACAAATTCCAAGGTTCAGTTTGGATATAAAAAGTATATGGAGCTGCAGTGCCATCTTTTACTAGTGCTGGAATTCCTATATCTACACTGAATATGCTGTATGTCTGTAACCAATTATTGCCCAAGGCTAGGTCATTTCAATTTCTTCAGGTGGGGTAGGGCCCGTGGGGGGCGTGAAAGTTATATAGAATGGTCATTTGATCACCATTCGATGTCCCTGTGTTAATAAACTATTCGTAAAACTGGTATTTCAAGTATAACACAAGTGTTATACAGTAATAGGTTAGCTGCTGTTTGGAGACTGCAGGCATGTCACCAAGGTCTAACATTAATCTCACAGCCATCTATATTATCCTTCAATTATTCCTCTATCAGTGAAAAAACAGTGCATTTAGCCCTTATCCATCTAAAACATGTCCTATTTCTGTAGGCAATGCAACACTGTCATGATGGTAGCCATTCAGATCGTTCCGTTTCCCCAGTTCCATTATCGTTTGTAAGGCTACAGTACTGTACAATATACTCTAAGTAAAATTTCATGTAAGCAGTATGTGTTCTAGGTCAATTGTTGGCTGTTCAAGTTGTTTCTCAATAAGCGTTAATTAATGGTTCAGTTCTCCTTAACATGCAACAACTGAATTTCGGGATCGCTCGAATTCTTTCACTGCTTTAATAACTAATTCTACATCATGTGAAATTTTCAGGCCCCCCCCCCCCCCCGTGAGGTGGGTATCTTTTTGACTGCATGCCCCGTGGTCTATATCTTGTGATATCCTGACTACAAGCCAAGCATCACAAACATATATACACACATACCCACACTCACTGCCTTACAGGGTACTAGGAAAGGACCTGGTAGGGGAATGCAAGGGAATTTCCCAGCAGTGAAGCTGCCCGCGAATGAGGCAAGTAGATGTATGTGCTCGAGTGCAGGCTGCGCTTCAAGGCAGGCACGTACAGCCGCGCATGACTTCTCATTGCAGTGGCCGAATTTTCGCCAGCTATGCCAGTTTTGAGCCACGCATGAGCTATGAATTATGTGCGAGAGTGGAGCTCTCGCCGGCTTGCTATGTACCCGCTATGGATACCTTGGTGAGTTCACCCATACACAAATCATGACCGCACACAGCGAGGGCTCACCCATACCCACACTCATTGCCTTACAGGGTACTAGAAAAGGACCCAGTAGGGAATGCAAGGGGATTTCCCAGCAGCCAAGCTGCACCCGAACGAAGGGAAAAGATGTCTGTGCTTGCGCTCCAAGGGTGCACTGCGCTCCAAGGCAGGCACATGCAGCCACGTGTGACTTCTCATCACAGTGGCCGAATTTTCAGGCAGCTATGCCAGTTTCGAGCCGCGTGTGAGCTAGGAAAGACGCGCCAGCAAGGAGCTCTTGCCAGCTTGCTAGGTACCTGCTAAGGATATGTTGGTGAGTTCCCTCACATGTGCACACACACACATACACACCCAATCATGAATGCATCATGAATGCACAGGTTCTTTTCCACTGAAACCAAAAACAGGACCTTCACCACTCTTTTCTGCCCCCAACCTTGAGTAGCGGTCATAAAGCCCTAAATTTCCCTACCATGCATTTCCATGGTTAAAATTGCTATGGCGACTGGCAAAGGTGAAGTGTGCACTTAGCAATGGTAATGTAAGCACAATACTGTATCTCATCCCCCCAATACTATGTATCTGGAAAATTCAATTTAACTGCTAACAAACCAGTTTCCTTTCCTTCTCCTCTTCCTCTAGTTCCTTCTGTTTTCTCATTGCATCAAGTTCTACCTGACGTAGTTTTCTGTCTTCTCTCTCCCGTTCCTCTTCCTGTCAATGAAGAAGAGATCTATCAAATTAACATCAAGGCACTTGGAAAAGCAATGGAGACTGAGTGGTGCTGCATTACACAATCTATTGGTGGGCTTTTGCTAGATTTGAGCATGTACCCAATTCCAGACTTTCAAAGTTGCTATTCTTTGTCAAGAATCAAGTAAGAGATACCATTACAGGGATGGAATCAAGGACTTCACACCCAGGGATTTTTTGTTTGTTTGTGAGGAACTTATTGCTACTTACAGTCTGAGTATCTGTAATTACCACTAAAACCAGGAAAATGGGGTTTCACCATCACCACCACCACCACCATCATCACCATCACCACCAGCACCACCACCACCACCACCACCACCACCATCATCATCATTTAATAACACTTTACTAAACACTAATCACCCACTGAAAAACACAAATTTCTGATAACATTTCAATCTGGAAACTTTTCCTGGCAAAACATATTTCAATACAAAGGAAAAAGTCTTTCAAGTTACAGATCTATATTTTACAGTATAAATTTCTTGGTGTATAAAGATAGTATCAGACACAAGTAAAACCCTCCAGTATGGTGGGGGGGGGGGAGAGAGAGGGGTAACAAATCCAAATGTAATTAAGGTTTATCCTTATTATGAAGTCACAAAGTGGAAAATGAGATCAAGAAGTAACTTTAATTATAAGCAAGATGGCAAGACTGGAGTAAGGTGTGTACAGTAATCAAAGCTCCTGAAGATTCATGTTTGAGACATTGTTCAACTTGAATTTTCAAGTCTACGCACTTGTAGTCTGTTAACGTCAAAGAAGCTTCCTGAGTTTGAAATTTTGATTTTGGAGCACTTTGGTTACTTCTACTTGTTGCTAAAAGAAAGGTCTGACTACAACCTGAGGGAACGATCAATACGTACGTGTGGTAACGATTAGCCTACACATATAACCACAAGCCTACATCATGTTAGTGAGAGTGTAGGCTTACAGGGCAGAAACCTAACCATGGATGCCAAACTCGACTTGATAATGGAACAATTAAGAACACTAAAGTCTCTTCCAGCCCAATTATCTGAGATAAACTAAAGAATGACTAAAATGGAATCTGAAATTTCATCGATGAGAGGGGCATTCTCTGATATGGCAGAGTTGGTGGATTGTTTGGATAATGAAGTTGCAAGGATTAAAGAAAACGTGAAAAGCAAAGTGGACAAGAAGGAGACGGATGACATACTTGTAAAATTGAAAACTTTAGAAAAGTCTTCAGAAGATAAGTTGGAAGACCTTGAAAACAGATCTCGACGTAACAACCTGGTTTTTCATGGGATCCCAGAGGGGAGTGAGAGTGAGCATACATGTGAGTATGTCATCAAGAACGATATTCTGAAATCATTGATGGGGTTGGATGTAGACCATAGTCTAATTGAAAGAGCACACAGAAGTCCAGGAGGTCCACCAGTACAAAATAGAACAAAACCAAGGCCCATACATGTTCGTTTTCTTCATTTTGGTGACAGAGATAAGATCTTATGGTCAGCTTATAAACTGAAGGGGAAAACTTTAAAGGGTAACAAATTTTCATTACAGACGATGTTACCCACACCGTTCGTGAATCCTGAAAAGCTCTACGTAGACAGCTCCCTGAAGTTAGGAAGAGAGAAGGGGAAGTATGCCTCCGTACCCTGGTCAGTTCCGGCCACCCTTATAATTGTGAACTTGGATGGCACCAGTCAAAGATTCAGTGACTATTAAGTTAAATATTTCAAAAAGTGACGGTGCCAGTGAAGTAACACAGTTAATGCTGCGAGCTACACAGAAGCCCAGTTTTCATTTTGAAGGGAGATCGGTGGTTACTTTTCTTTTTTTTTCGTCATCGCATGGCTATGTTACTCAGGGATTGTGTTTGTGTTTGTGTTTCAGTGTTTTCTGTGTTGAAAATATTCTCTTGGCTTTCTTGCATCAACAACATGGAGATACTCTTATGTCAAGGTAATCTGTTTCTACTACTTCCAACTATGACAGATGATATTAAAATATCGTCGTTTAATTGTCGGGGTCTTGGAGACAAGCAAATTTAGTTGCAATTAAGTTAGACATATGTCAGTACACTATTACTTTAATTGCCCTACAGTATATGGTCTGAACTCGGACACCCCTTCATTCTTTCATGATTCTGTGAAAGGTATTATTGAAAAGTTCAACATCATGGATTGTATTATAGTTGGGGATTGGAATGTGGTGCTTAACCCAGTGCTAGATACATGTAATTACTTCCACGATAATAATCCGAAAGCACGTCGTGTTCTTCTGAACCTCATGAATGACTATAATTTACTTGATGCCTGGTGTGTTTACCATCCCACCGAAAAGGGTTTTATTTGGCGCCAAAAGACACCTGTTAAACAGAGTCATTTGGGCTTTTTTCTAGTGTCTTCCTGCCTGTTTAATACTGTTGTTAATTCCTCAATAATGCATGGGAATGATCGGTCTGATCATTCTTTGATTAGGACCACGTTCAAGTTAAACGGTATCACAACAGGGAAATGCTTCTGGAAGTTTAACAATTCGCTTTCAAAGGACGCATGTTACATAACCACTATTAAAAGTGTCATTGCTGAAACTATGTCTGACTATGGTGTACCAACCATGATGATATCTCACAATTGAAAAGTAAAGATATCCAGTTTTAACGTAAATGATCAACTATTTTTTGAACATTACTATTAAAAATCGGTGGAAAATCTATTTCCTATTCAGCTCATAAGAAGCCTGTCAGCATGAAAGAGAGGTGTTTCTTTTAAGTGAAATTCAACGCTACGAAAATTGACTTTGCAGAGAGTGCAGCAATACGTGAACATATTGAAACATTGAAAAGTGAGCTTGAAATTATAAGGGCAGAAAAACTAAGGGGAAATTTAATTAGATCACGTGCTCAATTAATTGATTTGATTTGATTTGATTTATTTATATGTTCAATTGATTTAAGTTACACGAACAATTTCCAAATGACAATGAACAAGCCAAAAATCCACATTAAATTAACAAAGAACATAAAACAACGACATTTGAAATATTAGCTAGCATAACTATTTAGCAAAAGAAGATAAAGGACCAGAAAAAGTAATCTTTTCAAGTCTGGCCCTTGCCCTTAAGTAAGGAAACAACACAGAAAACAAACAAGAAAAAAATAAAACGACAAGCGGGGACAAAAGAGGGTTAAGTATATAAACTTGCCTATGACAATAGATGAATTACGGCAGCATACCAATCAAATAATTTTTAAGTTTCCTTTTGAATGATGCTAAGGACAAGGAGTTGCATATATTTAAAGGTAGGGAATTCCATAATTTAACACCTGCACAACGAACATGGGATTGCTTAACATGGGTTCTAGACAAAGGGGGATGCAACTGATCTCTTGCCCGAGTATAATAGGAATTAAAGTTGAAATAAGTTACAAAAACATTTGGAAGGAGACCGTGATAGTAGCAATACATAAATATACCTAATTGGTAAGTATAAAGGTCATAAATTGAGAGAATATGTAGCTCCTTAAAAACTGCTGTTGTGTGGGCCCGATACGACAAGTTACATATACCGTATTCCTGGCTGCTCGCTTTTGAAGCTTGAGCAAGTTGCTGAGCGAAGTAATATGAGTATTTCCCCAGGTAACAAGGTTATAAGTTAGGTGAGGAAGAATGAGGGAATTATAAAGGATGAGAAGTGCATTTCTAGGTAAGAAGTGTTTTAGTCGATTAAGGACTCCGCTCGCTCTTGCTACTTTGTTACTTACAAAGGAAATATGATTTTTCCAATCTAATTTGTAGTCAATGTGAATTCCTAAAAAATTAGCATGGAGTGATGGTGTGATAGGGGTATCATTTAGATGAATGCTGTAAATAGTTGGGTCAGAAATTCTATTATCAAATAGTAACAACTTAGTTTTTGCTATGTTTAAAGTCAACCTATTAGCTGTTAACCAATTGAAAATATGAGAAAATTCCTGAGTAAGAACTAGAAGTACATCATCAACAGAAGGACCTAGGAAAGAAATAGTAGTATCATCTGCAAATAATATAAAGTCTAACACAGATGAGGACATATTTATGTCATTTATATATAAAAGAAACAGTAAAGGTTCTAATATTGAACCTTGTGGAACACCCATATTACAGTGAAGTGTAGAAGAGTTAACACCGTTAAAGAAAACAAAATGTGAACGATTCTTAAGGTAACTTTTAAACCATGATAGAGCAGTCCCTCTTATTCCATACAAAGAAAGTTTACTGAGTAAAATGGTGTGGTCAATCGTATCAAAAGCTTTTGATAGGTCAAGAAATAAGGAAGTAGTTGTGTTATTAGCATCGAGACCTTGAGCAATTTTGTCAGTGAGATTAAGGGCAGCCATGTACGAAGCATGATTAGTCCGGAAACCGTATTGATTTTTATAAAGTATGTCATGTTTGGAAATAAAGTTATACAGTCTATTATAAACAAGCCGTTCAACAATCTTAGAAATTGAAGGTAATATAGAAATAGGCCTATAATTTGATAAGGTTTGTGCATCACCTGATTTAAAAAGAGGGACGATCTTCACAATTTTAAATTCGGAAGGAAAGATGCCAGAAGCAAAAGAAAGGTTGATGATATAAATCAAAGGTGTAACAATGACATGAAAGATTTGCTTAAGCAAGTAACAATTAATTTTATCAAAGCCACAGCTCTTTCCGTTTTTCATCTTACTAACAATGGCTGACAATTCCTCAACACAAGTAGGAAACATGAAGAATGATGCTTGGGCATTATTGGGGATAAAACTCAATGGACTGACGTTTACTGATGGAAGATTGTTAGCTAATGAATGAGCAACAGAGGCAAAATAATTGTTAAAATTATTTGCAATATGAGAGCGATCGTTACTAAGACCATCCTCACACATAAACAATTTATTAGAGCGTACATTACCTTTTTTGTTAAGAATGTCATTTAGAATTTTCCATAGTTGGGTACTATTGTTCTTATTGGATTCAATGATGTCATAATAATACATTTTCTTCCCCATTCGAATGATGTCAGTAAGCACATTTCGATACAAAGAGTAAGCATTTTTGTTACTAGGCGTAGGATTAATTTTAAATTTTTTGAAAAGCTTGTTTTTCCTTTGTATGGACTTCAAGATTCCTTTTGATAACCACGGGGACTTCGTACGATTGCGCTTGTTTTTTACTGGATAATATGGACAACAGCGATCAAAACAGTGACGAATGATGTCTAAAAAAGAACTGTAAGCTGAATCAGCAGAATTATCAGACATGACGATTTCCCGGTCAACCGAAGCTAGCTCACTTATTAAACGGGAAACATTTTCAGAACTAGTCCTACGTTTCATAGTTGCCAGGGGGGAGGGTGGTGTATGGGGGGAATCACAAAATAAAAATATAGGATAATGGTCTGACACATCCGCTAGAATTACACCAGCTTTCTTTACCGTTACATCAAATACATTTGAGAAAATATTATCCAGTAAAGAACAAGATGAAGAAACCCTTGTAGGCTTATCAGCACAATGATTAAACAAATGAAGGGTCATTAAATTCAAAAAATATTCATAATCATTGCCAGCCAGGGCTCGAAATAACAGGGGCCCGTGGGCCCGATGCTCCTAGAAATTGGTTCGGGCCCATAACTTTTACAGGGAAAGGGGCCCGATTGGCTCCTAAATATTTCAAGCCAACTTGTACAGTCTGCACGTGAACCTCTCCATCCACAACTCAACGATCTTATATCTCGCACAGCCTGTGTATTCCTATGCTAACAGGCACTAAAAACCTGAGAAACACATTATTTCTGAAATCAGTTCACATCGCTCATAAAGAGTCTGCTTTGTCACAACACGAAAGATCACTCACGCAGACATACACCGATGTCAGTCACGAGTAATGTAGGCGGAGCCTCACAAGATCACCTGACGAAGACAGTCTGCAGGAATTGAACAGTGCCCTTCTTTACTGGGTAATAACTTCCGGAGTTATGAGAATATTTTGAAAATGAATACTAGCCTGCATGCAACATGGTCAAAGAGGGTGTGGACAGATTGGTTTCAGGCTAGTTTCAGCCTCAGCTTGCTTTAATTATACTCATACTACACGTTTTCAAGCACGTAAAAAGCAACGATACACTTTATCAGTCCTTTTTTATTTGTAAGTTTTGGGCCCCTTGATTTCTCATTTGGCCCCTAGATTTCATGGTCTAGGGGCCCGGCAGGCCCACAAAGGTTGAAGGCTTATTTCGACCCCCGCCAGCTGACACTTTTAAAAGGTCTATGCTGAAGTCACCCATCAGAAAACATCTTTTGTTTTCATCATTTACTGTTTCTAAAAGGACAGATAAACAATTATTAAAATCAGAAATTGACTGGCCAGGAGGTCGATAAATTACACCAACAATAATATTTTTATGCTTTAAACTATGCACTTCAACGAAGAGATTCAGCATCATTTACCAAAACATTACTCAGATCACCCCTTACTTTGAAATCAAAATCGTCTTTAAGATACAATGCAACACCCCCACCTCCACCTGATTCCCTGTTTTTAGGACGAAAAGTGTAACCGTCAATATTGAATAAATTCAGAGGAGAAGTGTCAGTAAACCACGCTGACATTACGTGATATCGCCCTTACTCAAATCGCCTTTCAATGAACAGCGGAATACCTGACCATCTGGGAGAAAAGTCGGGATTTTACATGATGTTTGCATCAACTGATTAATAGCCTAAAAATTGAAAAATCAATAACAATATGATAAAACCTGATAAACGTCCCAAAGGCTATAAACTGTAGGTGCGAACATCAAGTAAAATCCCGGCTTTCCCCCCAGAAGGTCGGGTTTTGCACTGTTCAGTGAAAGGCGATTTGAGTAAGGGCGATATCACGTAATGGACAAATTGACAAAGGGGAGAAAGCATCTCATTTTTTCCTTAATATGGAAAAATGCAACTATGTGAATAAGTTAATTACTCATATAGTAAATGATGAAAATGTTCGATATTTGTGAAAATAATGATATTCAGCGAGAGGCGTACGAATTCTACAAAACAATGTACAGTCTAAAGGATACGCTCCTTCCCGAGGTTATTCTCAACGACCTTTTCTCTCACATTATAAAGCCTTTATCCTCCCAGCAGTCCTTGACTCTAGAGGGACCCCTCATTTATGACGAAGTTTACCAAAGCTTAAAAAGTATGAATAATAACGAGTCTCCTGGGCCGGATGGGTTTACGGTAGAATTCTTCAAATTTTTCTGGGACGAAATTCGTCATTTCCAAGTGCGTTCCCTGAATTACGGCTATGAAACTTCCTTATTGACGTTACACAGCGACATGGTATAATTTCGCTAATACCAAAGGGTAACAAACCTCGTAAGTTTTTGAAAAATTGGAGACCCATATCACTCATCAATGTTTCCTATAAACTTGCGTCATCTTGCGTGGCCAACCAATTAAAAACTGTATTACCAGATTTAATTTCTTATGATAAATGCGGGTTTTTAAAAGGGCAGTACACTGGTGATTGTATCAGTGCTGCCTATGATGTTATGTGTACTCTTTATCATGAACACAATCCTGGTTTATTGTTTGCTGTTGACTTTAAAAATGCTTTTGATTCTTTGTCTCTTTCTTTTATTGAGAAGGTATTAAGTCTTTTGAAGTTTGGGCCGTCTATTATACAATGGTTTAGAACATTTTATAATTGTTCTTCCTCTTCTGTCCTTTAAATGGTTTTCCTTAACCTTCATTCCCTATTCAGAGAGGTTGTTGCCAGAGTGACCCTTTATCCTCTTACCTTTTTATTTTATGTACTCAGCTTTTGAATTTACTGGTGTATAATGATGACTCCATTTGTGGTATTAATATTGGTGGAAAGGGGAATGAAATGACCCAGTATGCTGACTACACCTATTTCTTCATCCAAGCGATCCAACAGTCTTTTTGTAATTTACTTAATCAACTTAACTTTTTCAGTGGAATTTCTGGTTTAAATATAAACTTTAGCAAGTCGTTTTTAGCAGGATACGGACACTGTCAGGCTCTTAACTGATTTTTAATAAATGTAAGAACGATATTCATTGGGTTGTTGGGGAGGACTTTACAATTTCAGGTATTACCTTTGACACTGACATTTCTTCTATGACTCTAAAAACTATGAAAATGCTCAGCTTAAATTAGAGAGTATAACAAGCTTTTGGTTAAAACGTAATATAAGTGTTTTAGGAAAAATTACAATTCTCAAGTGGTAAATTCTTCCACATTTTAATTATTATTTGCTCACCCTTCATAACCCTTCCAGCGAATTTATTGCTCATGTAAGTAATTTGTTCTTTAAATTGGTTTGGAAACAGAAACCAGACCATATTAGTAGAAACCAGATTGTTCAAGATTATTCTGAAGGTGGTATTAAAATGGTTGACATTGGTACACACTGCACTGCACTCAAAGTTACTTGTTTTGCTCGTTTGTTAAAAAGTGGTAATCAGGGACATGGATCTTACTATTTACGAAACTATGGTACTGACTTTAATGATTTCTTAAAGTATGGAAATGATGTAATCAGACTTGGAAATGTACGTGTAAAGAATGAATTTTGGAAAGATGTGTTTTCATCAACGTGTTATGCCTTAAGTATGAAAGAATGTTCACTTGTTGAGCATGAAAGTGTTTATTTGAAGCCAGCCGTTGTGGAAGAACAGTTTTATTATGCTTGGAAACCAGCCTGTTACTTATGCTTGCTGGTTAAGAAAGGGTATTCTCTTTGTAAACGATTTAATTGATAGCAATGGTCACTTCTACAGCCAAGACTACATAGTTAGAACTTACGGTATTAGAACTCATTATCTTGAATACTATGGGCTAGTTAATTCTGTTAAAGAGACTTGGAGTAAATTTTTTGATACTTTAGACCATAATATTCCCAACCCTATTAACAGTATATTAGCAGTATATTAAAGCAATATTATGTTAAACCGTAATTTATTAATGTGCAAATCTGTCTACAGTAAACTCTCAAAGATGATTAAATTTAAACAAACTTCTTATTTAAAATGGCGTGGACACCTAAGTATTTCCCAAGTTTTGTGGAGGTTATACAGCTCTATCCCTTTTTGTTGCTCTACCAATGTTTGAATTAGATGGTTCCGATATAGTTTACTTCATAGAATTATCCCTACAAATAACTACCTTTTCGTTATAAAAGCAATTAACTCTGCAAGTTGTAGTTTTGTCATAATGAAATCGAGACAATCCAACACATCTTTTTTCACTGCAATTTTACATCGGGGCTTTGGAATTATTTGCACCATATTTTCGCTAGAGCAGACATCAAAATAAACCTTAGAGATATACAAATAGTCTTATCTGGGGGAGATTTTGCTCGAGTAACTAACCTTTTGATAATCTTGGTTAAGTTACTTATCTTTCAGTGTAAAAAGTCCTGAGCCATTCCATCTGTGTATAGTTTAAAGAATTATTTTAAAGATTATTTTGGTATCCAAGAATATATAATATATTTATAAAGACAACTTGAAAGTTAACATTTGGGAAAGATACTGGTTGCCTTGGTATGGCTTATTGCAATTAGAAGATTAATTTGTTAATGTCTGTATTCTTTGTTTTTGTAAAATAATTGAAGACTGTATTGATATTAAATTGTATGACTTTGTCTGACATATGAGCTTGATTGCCAAGAGAAAATAAAGCTTAAATGAGAAAAAAACCCTTTAATTATAATGGTAATTCTGACTGCCTGTGAATTTTGAATCCAAATATTTTATATCGAACCAAGAAAGCCTGGTTCACTTAGACACACCTGTCTTTTCCCTTGAAATTATGCACAATTAACCAAATAAAAAAAAAAATTGAAGAGGTTTGTATCTTTGGCACCCATGAATTTAAGCAACACAATTTTACTACAGTCCTAAAAAATATACTGCTACTTATGGAATCTACACACCCATATTACAAACACTTTTCATGAATCTTTCAGTTTACAATGATAACTCATTGGTTTTAATTGATTTGTTGAACACCATGCAAGATACTTTCAAAGCATATGTTCAAATGATGATTCAAACTAAAGTTTGGAGTAACTGCTTTACATGCTCTTTAAAATGGAAAGAATAAACATACCCAAGAGCTATGGTGCTCAGACTTTTTGCTCCATGAAGCCCATTCCTAGCTTCAAAATGGCAACCCCTCCAGTGGGAGCTAAAATTTGACATAACATATTAAAGCATATTGCCCTACCAAGCTTTGGTGTATGGCATACCATGAAAATGTTGGCTTAACCAGAAAGCCAAAAGGCTTAGTGATTCCTTGCAGTATGGATATATTGTAACAAACATGAATCACCCACATGACAAGCATGAGATCCCTCACAGTTATCCTACTTGAGATATCACGTTCATAAGGTTTTGACCCTTTTGAAATCTTGTGGCCCAAACGGACCTTTCACCTCCACTTAAAACAATTGGGATCACCTACCCTATGTGACCATCTACATGCTAAATATGAACAATATACGAACAATCTACAGGCTGACAGGGATTCTGCCAGAAACTCAAAAAAGGGGGGATTTATTACTGCTAAACCCTGAGTCCAACTTGCTGATGACCTAGGCCAAATTTACAAGTGGGTTCAGGGGGAGAAAAGCTTGCTTCAAGGCCCCTATTTGGTGTAATTTGAAGGGTTTTAAAGGCCAGTTATTTATGTAAGTTCAAACATTGTTGCAAAAGTGCCTTTTTCTTGAGTAAGAAACCAAGATATTGACAATTTTTATGTTTTTTATGGAAATGAAAGGGGGGGATTTTACCTACCTTCTTCTGGGCAGGTGGGGACAAATCCCCCCTTCCCCCCCCCCCTTGATGGAAACCCTGGCTGAGTATGAGATCCCTCACAGTTATCCTCCTTAAAATATCATGTTCACAAGGTTTTGACCTTTTGTAACCCCAAATGACCTTTGGTATGACCTCCACAAAAATGATAGGAATCATGTACTCAAAATTAGCAATCCATATGTTGTGACCTCAAATGACATTTGACCTCCACCACAACCAATAGGAAGTATCTCCTCAACTCGAACAATCCACATGTCACGTGTGAGATCCCTCACAGTGATTCTTTTTAAGATACAGTGTTTACAAGGGTTTGACCTTTTGGCTTCTGGTGGACCCCAAATGACCTTTGACTTCCACCAAAAACAGTACAGCTCATCTACTCAATATGGGCAATCTAAATGCTAACTATGAAATCCCTCACAGTTACCTTTATTGAGATATAGTGTTTACAAGGTTTTACTCTTTTGACCTATGGTGACCCCAAATAAACTTTAACCTCAACCACAAACAATAAGAATTATCTACTCAATATGGGCAATCCACATGCTAAGTATAAGTTCCCTCACAGTTACTCTTCTTGAGATACAGTGTTTACAAGGTTGTGACCTTTCGGCCTCTGGTGACCCCAAATGACCTTTGACCTCCACCAAAAATAATACGGATCGTGACCTCAATATGGGCAATCCACATGCAAAGTATGAGATCCCTCACAGTTACCCTTCTTGAGATATACTGTTTACAAAGTTACGACCTTTTGACCTATGGTGACCCCAAACGACCTTTGACCTACACCCACAAATGATAGGAATTATCTACTCAATATGGGCAATCCACATGCTAAGTATGAGATCTCTCACACTTACTCTTCTTGAGATATAGTGTTTACAAGGTTGTGACCTTTTAGCCTCTGGTGACCCCAAATGACCTTTGACCTCCACCAAAAATAATACAGATCATGACCTCAATATGGGCAATCCACATGCAAAGTATGAGATCCCTTACAGTTACCCTTCTTGAGATATACTGTTTACAAAGTTATGACCTTTTGACCTATGGTGACCCCAAATGACCTTTGACCTACACCCACAAATGATAGGAATTATCTACTCAATATGGGCAATCCACATGCTTAGTAAGAGATCTCTCACACTTACCCTTCTTGAGATATAGTGTTTACAAAGTTTTGACCTTTTGACCTCTGGTGACCCCAAATGACCTTTGACCTCAACCAAAAATAATAGGGATCATGTACTCAATATGGGCAATCCACATGCTAAGTATGAGATCCCTTACAGTTACCCTTCTTGAGATACAGTGTTTACAAAGTTATGACCTTTTGTCCTCTGGTGACCCCAAATGACCTTTGACCTCCACCACAAACAATAGGAATCACCTATTCAATATGGACAATCCACACACTAAGTATGAGATCCCTTACAGTTATCCTTCTTGAAACAGTATCTACAAGCAATTTCCAAGGTATATTTACCATTTGACCTCTGGTGACCCCAAAGACCTTTGACCTTCATCAAAAACAATAGGGATCATCTACTCAATATGGGGTATCTACATGCCAAGTATGAGATCCCTACAGGTTACCCTTCTTGAAACATTGTTTACAAGCAAAACATCACATATACACACATACACACATACATACATACATACATACATACATACATACATACATACATACATACATACATACATACATACATACATACATACATACATACATACATACATACATACATACATACATACATACATACACACACACAGCATCACCATTGCATGGATTCCTTTGACTACGTCAAGGAATCAAAAAGCCTCCCAGATTGCAAGAACTGGCACTTCCCAGGCTAGGCTTTTGGGGCTATCAAAGCATTTTTTTTTCTTTTGTTTGCGACACCTCTGAATAATTTTGGTCCCCCTTCCTCTACCCCTTGTTACAAACACAAGGATCATGATACCCTCACAGATAATGATGACTATTACACTTACTTTCCAACCAGATCAAATATCAAGAGCAAATAATCAACCTTACTTCTCGCATGGCCTTTCTCATTGCCTTCTCTTCTAATTTCCTTTGCTTCTTAGCTCCCATTTTTTCTGGTTTATTAGAATCCTGAAAGTCATCCTCTTGAAACTCCTGCTCTGGTTCTGATACACAAAGTTACAGGTGGAAATAATTAATAAAAGCACAGTGCTGGTGAAGGTATAGCTTATGTTAAAGGCTGATTTAATAAAAAAAATCTACAAAAATCTATGTATCAAATGCAGACCATATCTCATGTCAATGAAATGAACTGAGTTCTCCTGTAAACCAGCTACTCTAAAACTGTCCTGCTACAGTTCATTTCCAATCTCCAGTTGGGTCATTCTCTGCAAACTCAATTGATGTGCTTACTCAGATTCTGCTTGAACTTTTTCCAGCACACCTCTACTTATGGAAAGAACACACAACCAGAATGCAAAAATGCATTGAGGTTTCCATGATATATGTTCCATTCCAAATAATGCCATGATGTCCCGTAGCTTTCAGTCACTGGTCAAGTGCTATCTTAACATGTTGGAAAAATAATTTTAGGTTCATATTTGATCTTGGGAATTCTTGTGAAAATTTGCTTTTTGACTTTTGGTGAACCCATGAGACGATCTTGGGAATTCTTACAATTTTGTTTTTTGACCCCTGTGACCCCAGATGACCTTTGACCTCCACCAAAAATCAAAGCATTCATTCTTTCACCACAATGCATCCACATACCAAGTATGAAATCTATACAAGCCTCCTACCTGGACATATCGTACTAACATAGTTTTCAGTGTTTGACCCCGAGTGACCCCATATGACCTTTGACCTCCACCAAACAAGATAGCATTCATCTTCGCACCATACCGCATCAACATACTATGTAGGGTTCATTTTCTCACCATAAAGCATCTGCATACTACATATGAAATCAATCCAAGCTTTCTAGCTTGAGATATCATTTTAACAAATGTTTTCACGGTTTGATCCCAATGACCCCAAATGACCTTTGACCTCCATCAAAAACAACAGGGTTCTATCCCTCACCATAACGCATCTACATAGGAAGTATGAAATCTATCCAAGCTTCCTATCTAGAGATATTATGTTAACAAAGTTTTCAGGGTTTGACCCCAGTGACCCCAGATGACCTTTGACCTCCACCAAAACAATGGGGTTTTTTCTCTTATCAAAACGCATCTACATACAAAGTATGAAATTTATCCAAGCTTCCTTTCTTGAGATATCATGTTAATAAGATTTTTAGGGTTTGACCCCCGTGACCCCAGATGACCTTTGACCTCCACCAAAAACAATAAGGTTCTTCCTCTTACCATAACGCATCTACATACTGAGTATGAAATTTATCCAAGCTTCCTAACTTGAGATATCGTGTTAACAAGGTTTTCAGCATGTGACCTCCGGTGACCCCAGATGACCGTTGACCTCCATCAAAAATGATAGGGTCCTTCCTCTTACCATAATGCATCTACAAACTAAGTATGAAATTTATCCAAGCTTCCTACCTCGAGATATCATGTTAACAAGGTTTTCAGAGTTTGATCTCCAGTGACCCCAGATGACCTTTGACCTCCACCAAAAACAATAGGGTTTTTCCTCTTAATATGGGGCATCTATGTACCAAGATTGAGAACCGTCACAGTTTCCCTCTTGAGATATATCGTGTTAACGAGCAAAGTGTCACAAACACACATACACACATATGCCATCATGAATGCATAGGTTTCTCTTATCATCGAAACCAAAAAATAATAGATCAAAATTCCAGGCTATTGGGTTAAGTTTAAAGTAACCTTGCCCCATTTTCAGCAAGCCAGACCTGCAAAAGTGTAATTTTCATCATTTCTAAAGGCCAATATCTTCACAGACGAAGTAGGTACAATACTTCAAATATCTACTGAGCCTAGGATATTTTTTCTGGCCAAATTAGGAAGAATCCAGCATCAAAATCACTGTATGTAGCCTTCTTTTGGGAGCTCTAAGCTTTGCATTTCATTTGCAACATCCATTTCATATTCAATATTTGAAAACGTGATGCAAATTCCTTTACCAATTATCATCCTATCTTGGTCTTGCCGTTCTTCACAAAGCTATTGAAATGCCTTACAAATGTATTGTAAAATTTCTTAAAAACGTTCTTTTAAAATATCACTATGGTTATTGCTCGGGAGCTCCCACAGAAATTGTTCTTTCTGATGCAGAAGAAAAACTAAGAAATTCCATGAGTAAAAAATCAACGACAGCTAACATTTTCCTAGACTTTTTTCATTTCACACTAGCCATCACAACATCCCTTGCCAATACTGTAGCTTAATTATTGCTGTATTTGTGGAACTTTCTGCCCTGGTTTAAAAGTTATTTGTCTACAAGACAGCACTTTGTGTTCCTTAACAGATATTTCTCTGAAATACATATAATCAGCTTTGTTGTCCTACAAGGTTCCATCCTAAGGCCACTCCTTTTTGATTCCTAGCCAAAGGCAAAAGGAATCTATGCATTCTGGCAAGTGTACGTGTGTTTGTGACCCTTGTAAATATGGTATCCTAAGATAGCAATGATGGAATTTACTAGGAGTACTGGGGTACTAGGAAAGGACCCGGTAAGGAATTCACGGGATTTCCCCATTAGCCTGGCTGACCTCCAACTAACCCAGCAGATGTACGTGTCTGGAGGGCGGGCTGCTTGCCAAGGCAGGCACGTACAGCCTCGCGAGACTTCTCATTGCAGTGGCCGAATTTTCGGGCAGCTACGCCAGTTACAAGCCACGCATGAGCTAGGAAAGATGTGCGAGAGCGGAGGTCTCGCCGGCTGCCCATGTACCCGCTAAGGAGGTGTCTGTGAGTGCACCCATGCCCATATCATGGCTTACACAGCTTTGGCTCACCCATATGCACATTCATTGCCTTAGGGGGTACTAGGAAAAGACCCGGTAAGGAATTCACGGGGTTTCCCCATTGGCCTGGCTGACCTCCAACTAACCCAGCAGACGTACGTGTCTGGAGGGCGGGCTGCTTGCCAAGGCAGGCACGTGCAGCCGCGTAAGACTTCTCATTGCAGTGGCCGAATTTTCGGGCAGCTACGCCAGTTACGAGCCGCGCGTGAGCTAGGAAAGACGTGCGAGAGCGGAGGTCTCGCCAGCTGCCCATGCACCCGAGGTGTCTGTGAGTGCACCCACACACACACTCACACATACACAAGACATCACCATCGCATAGATTCCTTGCCTGCCTTCAGCAAGGAATCAAAAATTACAATTTGACCATATTTTGTTAGTCTATTCTGGACTTATGATCTAATGATTGGACAGTAGATAGGGAAGAGGAGTCATTCTAGAGGTAAAATAAGGCTTGAGAAGGATTAACTCACTGAAGGTGCCCAACAGTAATTACTGTTGCGACAATGGTAACTACTAGGTATGCCTGGCACTGATGGAAGCCCTCACATATACAGGCATGTATCCAGGGGGACAATGAGGGTGCATGCCCTTGAGTGACAACAGATAAATTTGCTACAATCTCTCACAGATTACTGGACTCGTTGTTTGTCAAAATTAAGTTCATGCCTCTCCCTCTCGACTCACTCCCGACTCCCTCCCGATAAAAACCCTGCATATGCAGATAATATACGAGAGCATCGAAAAGTGCATCCGGGGATCTGGGGCTTTGCCATCCTGCACTGAGTGAAGCAACGCACCATAACGTTAGGTGCTCTCGTATGTCATTAGTGTATAAAGATTTTTTTATTGCGTTACTGAGTCGGGGGAGGCATGACATCAATTTTGTCTTTTTCAACCTGGTCCTCCCCAACTGCTCAACGTCCCCTCGGATGCATGTCTGTATATGTGAGGGCTTTCCCTTCAGTGCCGAGCACACCTGCAGTCAGTTGTCCCCACAGAAATTTGTGTCTGGTACCTAGAGTGGGTTTAACATTCTTAGGCCTTATTTTACCTCTCTATTGGCTCATCATTCCCATCTACACCCCTCCCCATTATAAAATCTTAGTCCAACTGACAAATATGGTCAAATTGTGATTTGTGGTTTTGTGGTCTACAGTGTGTATCCTATACCATTTGGGGATAGTGAATTGCTTAAATCTAATGGTCACAATTTGGTACATTCCAGAAGCTTTAGCAAGCTTCGTCTCCTGGTTCTTACTGAGGTTCGCTCCTGGACCCAACCAGGAACTGTAGGGCTGGCTCCAAAACCCCATCTCTACAGGGGCACGTTTAGGGCTCCAATGGTGGGGCTCAATACTTCATGTCCATGCGTCCTTCTGGGAAATAGTTGTGCCTGTCCCCCTCTTTTCAAAATTGAGCAAGGTCACTTTTACCCCTTGAAGCTCCTACAGTTCCTTTAACATCCCTGCTCCCACGCAAAAAACAAAAGATCAAATAGGAAATTTCCTTAAAAAGTGTAAGCTCTGCTTTTACTAGTCCAATTTCTGTTCATCTGATTATGTTCATCTCATCATTTTAACTACGCTCATTACTAACCTTCCTATTAATTCTCCTACGATCAGTATTTCACTCTTCTAATTAGTTCTACTATCTTCATTGCTGTTAGTCCAATTAGTTCTACTACGATCAATATTGGTCGTCCGATTAGTTCTACTACGCGCATTGTTGTTTGTCCTATTAGTTCTATTATGCTAACTGCTGTTCGTCCGATTAGTTCTACTACGCTCTTTGCTGTTTGTACGATTAGTTCTGTTACGATCAATGTTGGTCGTCCGATTGGTTCTACTCTGATACTTGCTGGTTGTCCACTTATTCATACTGCTATAACTCGTGCTACAATTCTTATACAGGTTGGTTGTCTGATTACCACTTCTAGGATGTAATTCTCTGTGTCGTTGTTTTTAATCCTGCTGTATAACTACTGGTTGTCCGCTTTATAATACACGTGCTATTGGTCGTAGTACAACATACACTATTAGTCCTACTACGCATCATTTTTGGTGTAACCGCACACCAGCTTTGGTCTTCCTCCTACTCATGCTGTTGCTCCAAAAGGTACTACAGTTTTTGCCGAAATGACGCTCCATATTTCATACACACATTTGTTGAGGTACAGTTATCTTTAACCCTAAAGGGTAACAGGCCTATAAATACTTTCCTGACTGAATGGTTGGGGAGGGGAGAGGGGCAAACATGGCCCAGAAGGGAAGGTACCCATTTTTTTACACATTTTGGGGTTGACCTAGTTCACCTCCCATGAACTTGAAAATGTGCAGATTTATAGCTTTATACCTTATCTATTTTTTTTTTTAATTTCAAGGATTATTCAAACAGAAATAGTAAAGTTTTGAATTTGGTTAGGGTGTGTAACATTTCACATATAGGCTGGACAGTAGATACTGCATGTATTCAACAGTGCACTTTGCAACAATGACATCCTGAGATCATCCTCAGAAGTATCATAGTCTGAGTACAATCCAAACTAACGAAAATTTTCACTCCAGTGATATTGTATTGTACACTTCAAAAAGACAAGTAACTTGTAAGATCTTACACTGGTATTTCTCACATGTAAATTTTTGTACAGCTAGTGTTAAATAGTACAAACAGTACAGTACTGTTTATGTATGTAATATAAACACACAACAACTACCTTGAGGTATGGTGTTCACAAGCCAAGCATCACAAACACACACACATACACACACACTCGCTTGCAGGGTTTCCCCTGTGTTTTAAGGAGTGTGAGGTGGTACTAGTCCATGGGAGTAATATGATGCCAGCTTTGGCGCCATCAGTGAGAACTATCAATACTTCAATATAGCTAGTACAGTACAGGTGACAAGTATAGCAAATTTTGGATCATGGCCACTATTGGACTATCCGTCCAGTTGGGCTATTCCATTATAAAATAGGGGATTTGAAATTTTTTATGTAAATGATGTGTCGTTCTCAAAATAATTCTTCCAAGACAATTTTAAAAACTAGGTTGTATGAGTTATAAAAAAAACTTTGAGGTGGCTGCCTCACAAAAAGAATGCCAGGGGAAACCCTGCTCGCATGATTGCATAGATTCCTTTCGCCGGCAGCAAGGAATCAAAAATCAATTAAATCAAAAATCAAAAATCAATTAAATCAATTAAATAATTTCCAAGTAATGCACACTCTGGTATATTTGGCATGTGGTTTGTGACATGAACAATCCATTGCTTCCACTGAGTCGACTTCAAATGACCCTTGCATGACCTTTGACCTCAAACTCTCCAGGCACAACCAATGGCCCCCTATTCAACAATAGCTCCAACCAAGCTGCAAAAAACTTTACCAATATTTGTGGCAAAAGCAGCTTTGCAAGTCTTTTGTGTCATTGTGCTCCACAAACACACCTAAATGACCTTTGACCTTAAACTCTTGCAGACCACATGAATGCCATTGGTAAGGGATTAACTTCCCTTAACTTCAAAAACATCCATTACTCTGATAGGGAGAAGAGGCATTTAACATATTTGCAAACAATGGCCCCAAATGACCCCTGAATGACTTTTGAACTCACTTTTCTAGACAAGCCTACATAGCCCACAACCAAAAATCATTGAGTGCATATTTTGTTAAGACCCAATGAATGATGTGTGAGAAATTGCACTTTTTGAACAAATTTTAACAGGCACACTGAAAATGCCCTGGCTGCTTCATGATTACTACAGCTCATACCAGCTTACAGCTCAGAATGAGCTAACCAAATGCAAAAGTGCATTGTGGTTTCGATGAACAGCACATACATGTGTAATCCCGAATAATGCCAAGATGTCCCGTTTCTTTCAGTCATTGGTTGAATGTGATTTTAATGTGCTGGAAAATTACAGTTTTGTGTTCATATTTGACCATGGGAATTCATGGGATTTTTTGCTTTTCCGCCTCTGGTGATTTCAGCTGACCTCTGACAAAACTCATGGAGGTTTTCTGATGGATTAAGTGCAACATCATGTAAAGTATCCAAGCTTCCTAAGTTAACATATCTTGTAAACAAGGTTTTCAGAGTTTGACCCAAGTGACTCCTGATGACCTTTGACCGCCACCATAAACAATAAGGTACTTCCTCTCACTATAAGTCATCCACATCATGTCATCCACATACTATGCATCAAATATATCAAAGCTTCCAACCTTGTGATATCATGTTAACAAGTTTTTCAGACTTCGACCCCCAGTGAACCCAGATAACATATATGTGTAACCAAAATGGTATGGTTCCACCTCTAACCATAAGGCATATGCATACTACCTATGAAATCTATCCAAGCTTCCTACCTCGAGATATCGTGTAAACAAGGTTTTTAGAGTTTGACCCCTGGTGACCCCAAATGACCTTTGACCGCCATTAAAAACAATAAAGTTCTCCTCCTCACCATAAGGCAGCCACATACTAAGTATAAAATCTATCCAAGCTTCCTACCTTGAGATATCATGTAAACAAGGTTTTCATAGTTTGACCCTTCGTGACCCCAAATGACCTTTGACCTCCACCAAAAACAATAGCATTTTTCATCTCACCATAATGCATATACACACTACATACGAAATCTATCCAAGCTTCCTACCCTGAGATATCATGTAAACAAGGTTTTCAGAGTTTGACCCCCCAAATGACCTTTGACCTCCACTAAAAACAATAGGGTTCTTCCTTTCAATATGGGACATCTACCTTCCAAGTTCGAGGACTGTCAGAGTTTCCCTTCTTGAGATATCCTGTTTACAAACAAGAAGTGTCACAAATACACACACATACACACACACCCTCACATACATGTTTTTGGCGTCAATCGGGGACACACATACATACACACACGCCATCGTGACTGCATAGGTTTCTCTTTTCATCGAAACCAAAAATGAGGGGAGTTATACCTGCTTCACTCTGGCATGCTAGAAAGGAGCCAGGGCCACTACTGAATGAGCTGTAACTACCAAACAGCTTGGAATTTTGAGTTCTAAACTTTTTTATGTGTTCTCCTTACTACTTGAACTATGTCAGGCATTTTTTATCTTAGCAAAATCTGAGTCGGTGCCTGACTATGATTTTCTGAAAATTTGTTGAGTTGACGACATAGAATATACACTAATTCCACTATCTGCAACATGGTGTTAATTCATACAGTAGTTACTTTTCTCTGCTTTGGCTTATAACAATATTCAAGTACATTCTGATATTTTATCCGCCATAACTAAAAACAACTTTGCCACATTCACATTCAACTCTCTCCCCTACCTGCCACCCTTGTTCCCCCCCCCCCCCCTCCTGCAGTGATGTATTCAGGACAGATTTTAAAGATGATTGTATGGTCAAGAAAACCTAACACCTGAAGGTCTACATCTCACTAATTCAATACCTCCCTTTATATCTCTGCCATAAAACTGATACATCATCCATCATGTCATGCCAGAAATGACCCCAGTACATAAATAAATTAAACATGTTGAAACCTGCCACTAGTTACTGCAATGTTAACAGACCAGAACAGGTACAGTTAGTCATTTCTCTTATCATGACAGATACATGTACAGATGATGGACAGGGCTGACAGGACAGATGGACAGATCAGTGAACAGACATACAGACTAACAGGCAGAGTGACCTTGCCTCAATGCAATAGCTCAGAATCTTTTGAGCTACAAATTGGATGACCCCATATGTAAGTACCTTCATCACTTTGGTTCCTCTGCCTCTGCATTCGTGCTCTGGGTGCTCGCCGTCTTGCACCTCCGACCATTGCTCCACCTTCCCTAGCTCGAGGCTGAACTCTTTGCCTTACACCAGCTACACTGTCTGCCCCTACTGGAGATGGAGTAAGTGAAACATGAACATAGGAAAAAATTAATACTCTGGAAGTTCCATTTGGAACTCATTCCTCAATTTAGCAACAAGATGACAAAGGACTCATTTCAGAGAGAAATTTGTAAACCTGGAGCATGTTCTCCCTATGCCTTCTTAAAGTACTCCAATCATTAGCAACTGAATGGAATGTTGGACTGACAGGAAGATAGGCCCACTAAATATCTTACAGACTGACTATGGTTATTGTAAGTCTGCTTCTCAATAAGGTTGTTTGTCAATGGCATTTAGGTGTTGGCCTAGAGTTATTTAACGGAAAAACAGTCTCCCAATTTGAACTAGCTTGTACTCTGTCACTGTAATTCAGGAATGGCTCGATCCTATTAATCATGTGGCAAGATTTTTGTTATTTAGCTGTTCAATTCATGAAGAGTAGCTCTTTGGTTTACTTTAGATTCAATTTTTAATATTTTGATACAAACACATTAGCTTATGAAAGATAGTTGTGTGCGGAATTGTAGTGGAAGTCTGTAAGATTTAGTATGGATTTTGAAAATCAACTTGGGGCCACTACATTGTCCCTTTAAAACACAGGCATAACTCACATGTACTGGTAGTCATGTTTTATCCAACAACCATCCTCCCTCTACCCCTTGAGTCAGAATCACACATGGACTTTACCTGTACTGTTCCAGCCTGGGGCAGCCCATGTTAAAGTGCAACCAATCGTACCGGTAAAAGATAAAAAAGATAAGATAAGATAAGATAAGATAAAGATAAGATAAAGTTAAGATAAGATAAAGATAAAGATAAAGATAAAGATAAAGATAAAGATAAAGATAAAGATAAAGATAAGATAAGATAAGATAAGATCAACTTTATTAAATCCCACAAGGGTAACTGAATGCTTGCATAAAACAGTACAAAAACACTACAATTACAAAATTTATACATGCAGACAACATTAAGAAAATAAAAGAAGGAAATACGAGAAAGTAAAAATATAAAGCAATAGGAACTAACCTGGCAAGTAATAGCGTTGAAAGTAAGATAAGGAGATTAAGACAAATTACAAAATACATACATGTAAACAACAGAACGAAAATAAAAGAAGATAAAAGAAGGAACTAAGAGAAAGTAAAAATATAAGCAATAGGAACCAACCAGGCAATAACTAGCGTTTGAAAGTAAGATTATGAAATTTAATACATTGAGGTATGAAAGAGGAGAGGTGTCAATTAGTACTGGAGTAGGGTAATCTCATTCTACCACTTCTAGGAATAACCGCATTATGTAAAATCACACTAAGTGGATGGCCATTGTCTTGGATAATCTTTTGTAATTTCATCCCTAATCGCCGTTGATAGGACGTGGCCAGTGATGGTTGGACTTCCCCTATTAAGCGACTAGCTTGTCTAATAATAGCATCTATTGCATTTTTGTCTTCAGTGCGTGTATTCCCACCCCACGATAAAAGATTATATTGCCACACCCCACAGATAACTGAATTATAAAACATGGCAAGAATATTTTTATTTACATTAAATTTGTTCATAATACGCATACAATACATTCTAGGGCTTAGTTTTTTCAATAAAGCTTCAACGTGTTCATGCCAGGAAAGTCGATTGTCTATAACCACTCCAAGATACTTATATCTATCCACCCTTTCAACTATACTTCCATTTATAGTGACTACGCTTGGTACTTTCTTTGACTTCCAATAATCAATAACCATTTCCTTTGTCTTAGTTACATTTAATTCCAAGAAACTGTCACTACAATAGTTTACAAAATCATTTATTTGCTCCACATATGCCGTATCATCATCTTTTGTTATCAGACCTAATAAAGCAGTATCATCTGCAAACTTGACCAGAGAACAATTATCAAATTTTGATCTAGCGTCTGAAGTGTACAGAGTGAATAAAAATGGTGCTAGAACAGTACCTTGAGGTGCACCAGTGTTTGACATAATTACATCAGACGTGTTCTGGCCTTCAGGTGTTTTGATAATAACATGTTGGGACCTATTAGTTAAATAATTAAAAATCCAAGCAATAAAATCATAGCGGACATTCATTTTTAATAACTTATTGGCTAAAATGTGGGGCTGAATGGTGTTAAAAGCAGATGAGAAGTCAAAAAACATAATTCTAGTAGAATGACCCAAATTTGTGTGTTCAAGATGGGAGTACACATTTTCAAGACTGTATAGGATGGCATCATCAGTACTTCGCTTTGGCCTGTAGGCAAACTGCAATGGATCTAAGTATTTATCAACATTGCTTTTTAAAAGTTTCAGTGCTAGGCGCTCGCATGTTTTCATTGCTACCGAGGTCAATGCCACAGGTCTGAGATCATTCATGCATGAAATATTAGACTTCTTTGGTACTGGTATTATACATGACCGTTTCCATAAAGCTGGAACCGTCTGAGATCTGAATGAAAGGTTAAAAATAAAAGCAAATACACTGGCAAGTTGATTGGAACAGTATTTCAGTACACGAGGTTGCAACCCATCCGGTCCAGCAGCTTTTGAAGGATTAAGTCTGGAGAACTCGTGACTTACCTCATCTGCAGTTACAACTAAAAATGGTTTAAAATACATACGATTTGATAAAATTTCATGTAGCTCTTTGTTTTCACCAGAAAAATCATGGCAATCAAACCTATTATAAAATACATTTAGTTCATTTGCATAAATAGTAGATGTAGAAGGTAAACGAGAATTTTTACTTGTATCATTGGAATAACCACTCATCATTCGAATTCCAGCCCACACATGCTTCATATTATTCTCCGTGAAGTGTTTCTCTATTTTCCGTCTGTACAGGTCCTTTTCTCTCCTTAAAATCTTGTCGAGTTCTTTTTGAACGGATTTAAGATTCTCCATGTCACCTTGACCAAAAATCTGCTTCTTTTTATTTATGATTGATTTAACTTCCTTAGTAATCCAGGGTTTGTTATTTGGATAGACTTTTATTCGCTTTGTGGGCACTACACAGTCAACGCAAAAATTTATATAATCGGCTACCGTTTGAGTAAGTTCATCGATGCTTTGAGTGGACTCAATGAATACTTCCCAATCCGTAAGGTCTAAAGAGGCTTGAAGCTCATCGATGGCTTCTGAACTCCAATGTTTAACTGTAAGTAGCTTAGGTTTTTGCCTCTGTATAATGGGTCGGTATTTTGGCTGCAACAAGATCATATTGTGGTCAGACTTTCCCAGCTTGGTGATTGGTTTAGCGCTGCAGGCTTCCTTTACATTTGAGTAGCATAAATCCAGGGTTGCTTGTCCACGGGTGCAGCACTGTACATGTTGATAATAGTTACCAATACTGTTCTTCAGTGTGCAGTGATTAAAGTCACCATCAACAACGATAAAAGAATTAGGATGAGTAATCTCCAGATCTTGAAGAGTTGAACATAATTCCACTGCAGCATCTTTTGCAACATTACGGTTGGGAACATACACTGTTAGGTGGATTACATGCGAAAATTCACGGGGGAGGTAGTAGGGTCTCAAACCAACCGCTAGAATTTCCACATTTGTCGTACAAGAATAATGTTTCACGGTAACATTATTTGGGTGGCACCATTGTTCGTTCACATATAAGCAAACACCTCCCCCTTTCTGTATTTCTGCAAGATTCAGGTCTCTATCTCCTCGTACTAGTTTAAATCCATCGATACTAACACAATTATCTGCCACGGAACCATCCAGCCAGGTCTCTGTAAAGGACATTAGGCTGATTTGCCTGAATTCCTGTAAATATCGTACACAACTGTGCAATTCGTCCATTTTGTTTTTCAGAGATTGTACTCTACGTTGCCCATAACTATTGATGGCAGATATGGTTTGTACTTACGGGCTTTCAGCTGTTTCCTCACTCCCCCCGCTTTACCTCTCTTCCTTCTCTTCATTTCCTTAGGTATATCCAAGTTCAGTAGATCGTTGGCAAGATGGCCGGGTCTAGGCTGTAAAACATGTAACTCGGCTGTAGTATAACGAATGGGCTGAATAAGTTACCCGGAAAGTCCACATTTTTACAGAGTCCAAGAGATGGAATGAGTACTAAAACGCATAAAACGATGATAAAAACGGATGTATCCATAATGCAATAACAGTAAAACACTAAAACACAACATGAACACTGGAAAAAGGGAGAAATAGAGGATCAAATGCGAGCCGTGTCACCTAGAGACCCTATAGTGGGAGAGATTGGCCAACTTATTTCATGGGCGCCATTTTGGAGCCAAATGTTAACTATGGCCAGGTATCATATACACTGTGTGCGTACAGTTTTCCGAACAAAATGTAAAACAAAGTGAGTTACAGCGTTCTGTTCTCTTGTGACAATCATTCGTATTGGTTGACTCTGGCTGGCACTGTCTGAAGGATCCTTTAGTTTGTCACCCGGTGCAAGAAAAGCCGTCCTGGGAGGGGTCTAGAGGGAGCTCGGGATAACACCCTCCATTTTAAGTAACTTTTGCTAATAGAAAGTGACGAAAATGCAGAATGGTGTATGCTATTTTGACAGTTTTAAAAGTGATTTTATTTAAAAAAAATCTCATTTTAGGCTGTCTTATTTTTGTGCAGGTAAGAGAGGGGAGGGGGTGGGTCTATTCTGGGTTGGGTCTATACCCCCTTCTTTCTAAGAAGCTACTAGTACGTTAATGCAGGATGGCGTACATGCAAAATGGTGCTTTTTATGGAAAGTTGTGAGCAAGTTGAACTAATCATTTAAGATTTTTCATTATTTAGTAAAAGTTTCAGGAGAGGTCTGGGGGAAGGGGTAAATATAGGGGAGCACTTCCTAGTGAGACTTTTTTATTTTATGGAAAGGTCTAGGCATGGGCGTCAATCTTTACTCGGGTGTGTGTATGGGGGGGGGGAACATGGCCATTTCTGTCAAAAATCTTACGTCAATTGGTGTATTTCCAAAATGTGGGGGATGTGTCCCCTGTGTCCCCAGGATTGACGCCCATGGGCCTAGGCCTAGGTTTTATAAAATTATGACTGACCAGGGTGTATTCCATGTAAAACCCTGCATCAAAGTCAAAGGTACGCAAATGTTTCAGTTTTCTCTTGTTACTAATAGATCCAGGAGCACTGTTTGACCTGTTACTGTGTCCCCCTCCCCTATTTGAAAAATTGGGTGTCCTTACATGCAATTTTTTGCCACATAGGCTACATTTGAAGTAAAATTTGTGTTAAAAAATTGACGTATTTTTAGGAACTAAAACAAAAACATCGGCATCAGTGAGGGGGAACCATGGCCCAATGGGGTGCCCCCTCCCCTTTGATATTTTTGAAAAATTAGGTGTCCTTACATGCAATCTGGTGCCACATATGCTACCATTTGCAGTAAAATTTGTGTTAAAAAATTTACGTATCTTTAGGAAGTAAAAAAATCGGCATCAGTGAGGGGGTGGGGGCATGGCTCAATGCGCCCCCCAAGTACGCCACTGCTCCTACACTTAGATATGACTGGGGACTGCAGCTCTGGTATTTCAACGTCTCTATGGGGATGTTCCGAGTATTAGGATTAGGGTTAGCCGGTTAGGCCAAAGGGTTAGCAGTTGTATTTGGGTTTATGTGTTGGAATATCAAGCAGTCGGAGTATAGAGATGGAACCGCCGTATACGGTATAGGCTAGGCCTTGTGCAGAACGTTGTAACCTAACTATAAGGTTAAGCCTACTCTAACGTTAGGCCTGCGTGTATTACTACGCTAAGTTGTTTACTGTAAAGTTAAATCGCATAAGCGATCGCGATTTGATGGATTCCAATTGAACCTTCTAATTTTACAGCCCACCGAAGCCTTCTTTTGTACAGGATGGGAATCTTTACAACTTGTAACCCTGTTCTGTTCGTGCATGCAAATACAGCACAACCCGGCAGCAATTTTGGAAACAAAACATGCGTATCTAGACGTACTATCTTACACAGGAGGCGTACGTCCGGCCGTACGTACAGCCTGCACAACTCGAATGTACACAGGCACACATGATCTTGCAAGCTCGTACTTTGGCTCCAAAATGGTGCCCATGAATTTCTTCCAATCAGAACGCGTATCTGAGAACAATGGTTGGCCAATCTCTCCCACTATAGGGTCTCTAGTGTCACCACCTGTGCAGCGCCACCAATTCCTCGTGTACGTGTATAGATATTTACATCCTAGTTAGGTCCTACATATACATAATGCACCATGGTTTAGAAAATAATTGTGTCGTGTTATAATGGAAGTGCGCATACATGTAGGCTACCCAGTGCAAAATATATAAATGGAAGTAGGCCTCGAACAGAGCTGTGTGTTCAACGTTATATGCATAGACCTTATGCCAAATAGCAGACTGTGAAGCACCATGGGAAGGATAATTCCAAAATGGCGTGCTTGAGCATTGTGACGATCAACCTTCATGGTAACGATCAAAGACACTATAGCGCCGTTAGGCGCAAGACCGGTTACTCTGCCTCTAAAACCGTAGTACGTCATGGGGCGAAGTGCCCGCCATTTTAGTAAGCAAACGCCGGGACGCTGATATGTACGTAACGTACCGAGACAGTGTGTACGAGTAAGTCATAGACGACTAATTGGTTAAGTTGTTCAAAATTGCAAAAAATGGAAGTAAAATTAGTCACCCAAATATAATGAAAAACATAAGCTATTGTTGACGACAGTTTAACCGTGATGTCATAGAGTTGATGCTAAACATTATTTGGTACGTTGATAAATAATCAAAGGGAGACAACTCCAAAACTACCAGACGGATTCATATGCGGTTTTCAGCTACTGGTAGTGGAAATTTGCTCCATAATAGGAGCAGGCCATGGGCCAGAGGCACCTCACAGCCACCCTCCCCACACAAATCTTTCTACAATCCTCAATCATAATGATGTAAATTAATATTTTAAAATTAAACTTGAACTTTAAAATCTTTGACACAAAAGTAATTGCCAACCAATATGGCGGAAATGCACCGAAGAAGTAAAAAACAATACAGTAAAAATAACCCACAAAAAATAAGAAAATTAAAAAAGTGCAACAAAATCTCAGAAAATAATCATTAAAAATATATTTCCATTAAAAACCCCAACTATCTTTATAGCAGATTGTACATAAAATTCAAAGCATGATTTGTGATACTTTATGCAGGACCCCGTATTAACCAAGATGGTGGAAACAACAAAATGGCCTCCAATAGAACAATCGAAATGTATAAAAGTAATATGAGAAATAATCATTGAAAATACTTTTGACACAGTTGCCCTTAATATCTGGCTAGATTTTACGACAAATAATTCTAAAATTATTTTTCAAAATATATTTTGGGGAATCCAGGTCAACCAAGATGGCGGAAAAGCAAAATGGCGGCCACAAATAATTATGCCAATGTAACATAATAATAGTAAAAATATTCATTAAAAATACTTTTGAACACAGGAAAAGTTAACCTGTGTCCATTTCCTGTTGTAAATATGCAAAAAGTTTTTCTGGACATTTATTTTGGATCTGAGTCAACCAAGATGGCGGATATAGCAAAATGACCTCTAACGTTAAAATTTCTATATATCACAATAATAGGGGAAATCATCCTTAAAATTATATTTGTGACAGTTGCTCTTCATATTTGGCCATATTTTGTGCCAAATAATTTGAACGTAGTTTTCAAAACATTTTCTTTACATTTATGCTACATTGTTACTGTACCATAAGCGGCCATTTTGCTTTTTCCGCCATCTTGGTTGACCTGAATTCCAACAAAAATGTTCTAAAAAATATTTAATTATTTGGCATGAGCCATGACCATATTTTAAGAGTCGGTGTGTCCAACATATTTTTCATATTATTTCAATATATTATAATAATTACATGGACAACCATTTCAGAATTTCCGCCATCTTGGTTAGCCTGCATCTCACCTAAACAGTCTCAAAAATTAATTTTGGAATTTTTGTCATAAAATATGACCAAATTTTAACAGTCGATTCCTCAAAAATATTTTTAGGAATATTTAGTTTTAATATATTTTAATACAAAATATTCATAAGTTTTGCCACCATTTTGTTTTTGGCAGTAATTTTGAATAAAAGGGACCCAAAATATGTTAAAACTTGATTCGGCATTCAGGGGCCCCAAAGGTTTCCAAAAAAATATTAGGTCGAAGAGTTGCGGGTTGGGGTGCCTTGAGGTGCCTCTGGCCCATGGCCTATAATATATGTAGTTTTCATTTAGTGTTGGACAATTCTTTGAACTAGTATTTAAAAGAAAAGTTTAACACTAAATGAAAGTACCAAACCCAACAGTGAAACTCCCATTGACGTTGCATCGTTGGTTATCGAGATACTGATTTTATGAACGTCAGGTCAACGCATTTACAACACGCACCCATTTTTCGCGTTCCATACGATGCATCAAAGCTGCTTACTAAAATGGCGGACGCTCTGCTCCATTGCATACTACAAAAATTTGTGTGCACTTTCGTGTGAGTAACGGGTCTTGCGCCTTACGGCGCTATACTGTCTTTGGTAACGATCTACTTCTGTAGTCTGTTCATGGAATATTCATTCCCAGAATGCAGTTTTGAAGGGCCCTCTTTCTAAGTACCTATTTCTATTTGGCATAAGGTCTATTGCACCTGTTACATAACACCCAGATAGCCTAGGGCTGCTTGAGTTAGGCTAGGCCTTTTCAGTATATTTAAAATGTTTTATAGGCCTTAACGTTTACTCACAAGAAACTTGTGAAATGCAATGAAATTTAAGAGTTTCACCTTCGAACTGTTAAAAAAAAACCCAATTTCTACCTTTCTGAAAAAAATAAACCCAGAAACCTAGATTGAACCTAAAAAAAACACAGATCTAACCTTAGTGGAAAAAATAGGAGTGGCAACACTGGTCCTAACGTGTGACCTGGGCATAACAGAAAAAAGTCGCCTCCCGCTATGCTGTATGTAACCTGTTGTTGTTACTACAGTACCGATTCGTCGAGGTTAGCCTCATTGTCGAGTTGCATAACGTCGAAGATAGTAAATGACAGTCGAAGATCGTAAAAGCCTTAAACCCTCCCAAGGTGCAATACAAGATCGTCCATTTCGACGATAGCTCAAATCATCGCCGAAAATTGTTGAGACTATAAACAGCACCACAATAGTTTGCGGTTGAAAACAAAGTTACTGTGCGGTTTGTAATTTGCTAGACATGTATTGAACTCCCAACAAAAGGAACAAAACAAATTTGAGGGTAATCACAATGCTCGCAATCTTCGGAGCGAATTAGCTCCACGAATGAATAGACTCAATAGACCTGGTAGGCCTATGTGCGTTAGCAGTAAATTACGCCGAGGGTTCGATGAAGCCGGCTTGCGAGCAAATGACTACACTCATCTATCGCACCACTATAATAAGTTCATGTTAATAATTCTTTAAACTTAGTATAGATGCTTGTTTCATGAGATAAAAAATAATTGTTTGAAAAAAATGTGAATATTGAATGATATCCTTTGTTCCAAGTCTGTGAATGTCTGAAACACATGGTCTACAATCGTGGTTCCCAATCTCGCTCCAAGTGCGAACAACCTTCCGTTAATTCAACTTGCCTTCTGAGGTTTTGCAAATTTTCAGTGCTGCTTTGTATTTTCTTCTTGCTGTGACTCCTTTTTTTAAAGATCTTACTATGTGTATAACATCAATAAAAGTTTACAGAAGTTAAAATATGCCTGCATAAACCGGGAAATACTGTGCCACAAACTGGAAACTGAGCTAACTACTGTAGTTTCGGCACCCCGTTTCGGAAGACATCGTATAAAAGAAAAGAAAAAGAAACTTGTGTCTGTGCGTCTTCTTTTTAGAGTTATTTAAAGGAGGCAAAGGCGAAGTAATTAAGACTTAAATATTTACAATTAATTTCAGAAAGTCATGTAACGGAAACGGTGGAGTCACCATGCTGTACCCCTGTAGTTTACCGTACATGCCGGCTAGACGGCC
The DNA here is from genome assembly GCA_029531755.1 of Holothuria leucospilota. NCBI lineage: Eukaryota > Metazoa > Echinodermata > Holothuroidea > Aspidochirotida > Holothuriidae > Holothuria > Holothuria leucospilota. Next base: position 25,201,992 of record CM055977.1, on the reverse strand, counting down.
GGGAAAATGCTCACTTTGCTACCGTGACTTTTTTAAAGATCCTTTAAGGACGCACCGAAATTTTGATAAGAAGGGTGGGAAACATGCTCGAACTGGCCAAATATAGATTAGGCCTAGAAAACAATCATCATCAAGGGCGGGTATGTGCATATTTTTCGGGGGAGGAGACTGAACTGCTTCTGCTTGAAAAAAGCCTACTTTACCTAATGTGCGACCCGAATTTTCTATCAATCCTGCCAAGAAATAGGCTTGGTCTCTCCAACTGGAAGGGGGCTGGATTCCCTACCCCACCCATTCTCGGCAGATGAGGCCCGTTTGATACAGTTGCCCTCAAAATTTGCAATCCTGTCATGGTTCCCCTAATTTCTAGTTTGCAGAAAATTCTCTTACCTTGGAAAGCATGAAAGGTAATCAGTCGTCCCGAATCACCATTCTTTGAATATATATATATATCCTTTTTCCTAGTTTGTGAAATGAGCAGTGCCTTCGTCTGTGTATTAATTCATCATCACAGCATATGCCTTATAAAAAGGCGTGATGCCGCTGTCGTTTTAACGGCCATGGATGGGTGTGTCCATACCCTTCCGCTCAGAGACGGAACCGCGAATTACGGAATACAAATTACAGCCATAATACGATGCCGAATGACCCTTAGACAATCAGCAGGCCTGCATAAATGAAACTACAACCCACTGCATTGTCTTATTTTTCAGCCCATCATTGTACTGCCTAACATCTTATAGTCCCAGACAGCACACATTATTCGCTTCGGACAGCACATAATTACTCGCTTACACTTTCTAGCTAGCTCGTTGCTACATACCAAATGTATACTGTGGCAACATACACGTACGTAACGTCATCAATTCCTTGAGAAAACTTCGATTCGAGAATTTTCCAGGCACCTGCAATGTCCCAACTTATTTGCATGCAACGTTCTGTACATTGCGAGCATTGCGTATTTTCACGACACATAATCAGTAATTAACCACTTAAAAACACCTTTACTTGTGATGTCATTGGACTCCCCTTTTTTTTCATAGCGTGCAAAATTTCCATTGGCTGTTCCCAATCCTTGTGAGGGTTTACCGCTAACGACCAACTTTAAAGTCCCGCCCCTACTAGGCACACCCACCTTCAAGCACGGTCTGACTTACGTACTGTTGATGCACTGTCGTACTGTCGATTCCGCATGTAGTATGGTATGTGGTAGTGATAGTGTGGTATGGTAACCTAACAAAGTAAATTTCATATCCTGAGTAACGTGCCGCTCTACGTGCGTTACGAACTAGCTGCCATGGGCGAAAATTCAGTAAGAAGATTATCAGCAAAATCAAGCATTACGAGTTAAATTTTGTGCCGTATCTTATTCATGGGTGTTAAATAAGTCTACTCTTGAGAAAAGTATTCGGTAAGAGTTTGGTATCGGACGAAATATCTCTTATATGTGTAAAACCCAGGATGGCGCTGGCTGTCGAATATTGCAAAAAAATTCGAGGCAATGTGTGTGACGTCACGTAACGTACAAGGACTAAACAGGCATACGACTTCCAAAAACGGTTACGCACAAATGGGCGCTGGTCATTTATAATGAATGAGTATTAAACCCATAGCTGTGATTGGATATTTTCACGTACAGAAACTGCATTTCTCAGGCATTTGCAGTGGCCCTTATCATGATACAGTAGCGTGCGATTGCAACATCTGGTGTGTGCACATTAATGTAGTACAATATTCGGCCCATGTATGAAAATGAACCGTATTTTGGGCTACAAGCTACGGCGTATATAGCTTGTGACAGTACTAAGTGACAATGCAGATACCGTTTCCCAGGGGCCGTCTTAAAATTCGGATCATGTTAGCACATCACGCCGAGGGGGAATTTAAGGGACACCTGGCAAAGACAGGGTAGGGGTATATATACTGCACTGCATCCCGCTGTAGGGCTCTGAGTCGGAGATTCAGGAGCCAAGTCTCGAAAACTGATTGCTGAAAGTGTCATCATCTTCATTCTCTCTCTCCCTAAATGGACTATAACTGGACTAATATTTTTTCCTAAGGACTCAGACTTCAAAGGTTCTTTAAAATAGGTAAGATTCAAAATTTAAGCAATTGCGTCATATAGACGGAGGTGGTTCCAAAGGTCATGGGCATGGCCGTACGGGCCGGGGGTGCCCCCCCCAAATGTCAGAAACCTGACTAAATGGGGCAGATATTTTGTATCAGTCGGGCGGAAAAGTGGGCAGTTAAATTAGGTCCGGAGTCGGGCAAAAATCACCGCCCTCCCTAAGAAAAAAAGTCCCGTATGGCCATGGTCACGGGTAGGGTTAAAATGGGATCCATATCCATCGCAACATCAGTGTGAAATGAAAATGCAGCAGTCTTTGAATTGTACCGGAACATAACATTAAGGTTGAAGGGCAAATGAGGGCTAAGGCTCCATAAGATGCCCTGAGCGGGCATGAGGGTGTCGGAACTAAGATGTGTTGCCATTGCAATGGCATTCTCTCAGACTAATTTTTGGTAGAAAGCAGAATGGTTGAATTTTATGGACCTAAACAGTTTTAACATTTATTCCGCAGAATATGGGGTTCCATGCAAAGTCAAGACTGTTTAACCATGCATAACATGATACGGATACTCGCGACAGAGCATGATACCTACATATTTGTGGAAGTTTAGTCTGTTGCTGTTGTGTAGGAATTCAAAACATCGAGATCGTTAGTTCGTTATCAAACTTGAACATTAATCGACATTTTCTGACTATAAAATAAGCTTTAGTGCCATGAACCCTGCCACCCTATCCAAAGCATTTGTAGCACTACAGAGTAGCGATAATTTTGGCGTAGCTTTTTCAGTTTTCAGCGGCACCATATCGTGCAATGGTTTCTGGACATATTCTAGAAGCCCTTGCAAATTCCAGATTTTATCATACAGTACTGCACTTCTCGTGAAAGTCAAAATCCATTTATAGATTAGAAAAACAAAGAAGTGGCTTTCACTTTTTCCGCCCCTTGTTTTCTAAAATGTTGGGTACCTGTCAGTGGTGCATGCTGTAACATTTTCGCCAGCTGGCGTTGTCCTTTCCTTTCATTAGCACCGAACGCCCTTCAACCCTGTGCTCTTCGTTTACATATTGATTTCATGTGTAGCCCCCACGCTTTACCATTTTCTGACAGCGAAATTTTACGGCACGGGAAAGTTTATTTGAAGCACACCAAACTACATATACGGGACGATTGTACACCATTGTTTCTATCAAACTCTGGCCTACATTATTTATTTCACATCGGAGTAGGCAAGATATGATCACAGAAATGAGAGCTGAACATGAAAATTATATGTAGGGCCTAGTAAGTTCTCCGGGAGTTGAAAGGCCCATTCAATTTCACAGAAAATTTGAAACAACTGTACAACACTGTGCTTGAAGTTAGTATTTTATGCAAGATACCATTAGTAAACGTACCGTGCATTAACGTTCTACGGTTCTGCCAGGAACTTACCCTTGTCTGTTTTGTGTATGTAGCTACGTAGCAATGAGAAGTACTATACATAGTACAAAGGGATTTCTTCGATTTATTTCTATCCATTTCTGAGACTGCTTTCATATAAACTTGGCCTTTTCCATCACTGGTCATTAATGTAAGAAGTGCAGTTTTCACACTTTCCACAAAGTATGTACTGAGCAGCTAATGCTTGCTTAGGCTGTAAGCCTACACATCACTTGCTAATTGTATGCATGGGTGATTAACACGCTACTACAAAAGATCGCCGAATCATCGAGATTATCGACAATCTTTTCATTGTTCCGGAAAGTTGCAGTCGATATAACCCTCTCATCAACAGATGCTCTCTAGATTAGGATTACTAGGCTAGCCTAGAGTTGATTTTACGATCTTCGACGCTCAGAAATTTTGACGAAAATTTCTGATCGTCGAGTATAGTCGAAGATAGTAGGTTATCGTAGCGACCGTCAACGTCGGTTAACCTCGACGAATCGGTACTGTACTAGCTTAGCCTACATTACTGTTATTGTTAGGGGGGCCTAAGCACAGGCATTCGAAACATTTACGTACATATATACACACACACTATATATATAATGAGACAAGGTAGGACATTTCGATAGGAGAAGACTTCGGCCCAGTGACTGCACTGCCACCCAGTGCTTCCACACTCTAAATTCATTTTTCCTGAAATGGAATCTAAAATTACCTGAAATCGGCTATTTCAGGAAAAATGTTTTAAAGTGTGGAAGCACTGGCTGTGCGACTGGGCCTATGCTCTTACTCAGTTCTTATTCTTATTTTATTTTGTCACCTTTTTTTACTGTTTAGAATTTATCTTATGCACAAAGTTGCATCCGAAGAGGTGTTAGATATTCTGCTAGAACAGATGACATGATCGACCAAGCCTTTTGAGGTTCTCAGTAAGAGTAGAGTGTAAAAATTGGCCAACATTCGTGCTTCGTCCTGAGAAATGTCCTACCTTGTCTTATTATATTTGGTGGAAGCTATTTACCCGACAGTCGGGAAAATAACACGACTTTCCTTCCTTATTTTCCCGACGATTGGCCAAAGTGATGGCGCTATCCTAAATTTGTAGCCTCTAAAAATACTTGAATAGTATGTCGGGAAAATAAGGTTAACTTTATTTTCCCGACAGTCGGGAAAATTATTGGACATCCTTATTTTCCCGACTGTGGAGGAAAGTGACGGGGCTATTCTAAGTCTGTAGCCTCAGAAAATATTTGAATTGTATGTCGGGAAACTAATGGTCCTTATTTGTCCTACCGACGAGCCTAGGGAGCAGTGGCGAGCGCAAGTTTTTTTCTTTTTTTGAATATGAGAAGTTCGCTAGAAGAAAAATGGTGCCATCAAATAACAGTTTGAAGCCTATTCCGAGTCGACTTCAGCATTTTGTTAAATTTGCAACAGGGCCAGGCCATGCAGACAACTATTGAGCGCAAAACTTCAGATTGCATTTGTTTCCTTCCTTTATTTGCCTTTGTTTGCTGTTTCTACTGTTCTACAAACAACTATGCTAAAACACAGAAAACTTTTCTTCTGAGAATTGTCTGGAATTTTCTCCTGAGTACTGTACTCTGATAAGTCATCGAAGCTATGGAAGTCCACTGAGTGTGCTGATCTGTAAGTAGTAACCACACATACTGTACGTACGTACCACGGACTTCAATACATGGACAGAGGATTGCGCAATCAATACGGTCGCCACCGTTCGAACAACTTTAGGCTAACCAAGATGGCCGCCGGGCTACTACCATTTGCCCAATTTTACGATGAATCTGCAACATTTCAGACAAAATATCAGTATGAATGGAAGAACAATATCACAGTTCTCCATTCTATTTGATAAATTTGACCTGAGCTTGCATTCTTTCGAAAATATTACAAGTTTTTCACACAATTTGTCGATAAACCACTTGAGCAAGTCCAAACTTTTACACACAAGACTATAGCAGGCAGCCATATTGGTAAGCCTATTCGTGTGCGTACCGTGGAGACAATTAACGCATAGGACGTTAGTGCAATATGCTCTGTCCATGTATATAAGAAGTCCGTGGTACGTACATACCACAGAATTATATATTGTTCTGTGGTAGGCCTTACACACGCACACCGCACCGCGCCAACTAACATTTCTTACGTCACAAGCTCGTTGGGGTGATATGATTGGTCGATTGCTGTCGGGAAAATAAGAAAACTTAAACTTCCAATTTGCCCGAATGTCGGGCAAATAGCCACAACCATTATATATATATATATATGGCACCATACATATATAGTGTGTAGTATATGTACGTAATGTTTCGAACGCCTGTGGGCCTAAGTAGGTTAGGTTAATGTAGTCCAGTGGTAGCCTAACGTTAGTGATAGCCTAGTAGCATATTTGTGGCAAAATAGAGACTTAGGCCTAGCCTAGGCCTAGAGGAGGACAGTACCATGAACTCGTCTTCTTTTAGAATATAAGAGGAGAAAAACCCCGACCACTACAGCAGCTGCTCCAAAGATTGAGGCAAGGAGTATGTTTGGATTAACAAAGTCTTCCATTATTTCAAGTTCTTCAAGTTGAAGGTCAACAGATGTTACGCAACCTAAGTCAACGTGTTCTCTGTAGTCAGTACAGTACTCAGTATGTATTGCCTATAACTTGCACGTAGTCAGCGTAACCCTACCGTACGGAAGCTTAAAAGTGCCATCAAGATCACACGATCTTTTCCCATAAAAGTTGACATTTTTCGAAAAAATGTTCATATCACAAGATAATATCTTTACAAAAAACAGAAAAATGATGAATTGCATACTTCAAAAGATCTTGTGATTTCAACAATTTTCGTCAAAATGATGAATTGACTGTTTCCACCATCTCGTGATTTCAACAATTTTCTGCAAAATGTTAACTTATTCATTTCTTCTCAAGTGAGCAATTCAACAATTTTCTACAAAATGTTAACTTATTCATTTCTTCTCAAGTGAGCAATTCAACAATTTTCTGCAAAATGTTAACTTATTCACTTCTTCTCAAGTGAACAATTCAACAATTTTCTGCAAAATGTTAACTTATTCAATTCTTAAAAAGTGAGCAATTCAACATTTTGCTGTAAAATGTTAACTTATTCATTTCTTTTCAAATGAGGAATTCAACAATTTTCTGCAAAATGTTAACTTATTTACTTCTTCTCAAGTGAGCAATTCAACAATTTTCTGCAAAATGTTAACTTATTCACTCTTTCTCAAGTGAGCAATTCAACAATTTTCTGCAAAATGTTAACTTATTCACTCTTTCTCAAGTGAGCAATTCAACAATTTTCTGCAAAATGTTAACATATTCACTTTTTCTCAAGTGAACAATTCAACAATTTTCTGCAAAATGTTAACATTCATTTTTGTCTCAAGTGAACAATTTAACGCGTACGGAAGCGCATAAATGCCATGACATCACAAAGAAACAACCTAGCAATTTGCAATAATTCGTTACATTGAGCACATATTACTCGTCTCTTTTACTTAATGTTTAAGTGGCACCATGTGAGAGACAACTGAAGGCCAGCGGCGTCCCTAAGGATCGATCAGTGAAGGGGGGGGGTACTGGACATTTTCCCCAACAAAATGGATTACTTTCCCGACAAAAAATGCCCAAATGCCAGTGTCAAGAAATTGATAGTGCTTTTCCCCCCTCAACATGGCAAATTTTATATACCAAAATATGAAAAGTGGATGTCACTAACGCTATCGTGAGATATTGGTTGATTACAAGCCATTTTACAAGGTTTCTGTAAGTTCAACCCTGCACAAACCTCGTGGTGACCTCAGATTGACCTTTTGACCTCTAACCAAAAACAATAGCATTCGTTCCTCTCAACATGACAAATCATATATCTCCGCCAATTTTCCTATCTTGACATATCCCAATTTCAAGGATTTCGGTCTTTTACCCTCTGGTGGACGCTCAAATGACCTTTGCCCTCCACCAAAAACAATAGGGTTCTCTCTCAATGTGATCAATATCTATATACCAAATATGAAAGTGGTTGGGTCACCTCCTATCTTGAGATAAAGTGATTACGAGAGAGCTTTTCGGGGCCTTTTACCTATGGTGATCCTCAAATGACCTCTGACCTTCACTCAAAAATAATTAGGGTTCCTTCCTCTTCAACATTGATAATCTATATACCAAATATGAAAAGTGTTGGTCATTCCTATATTGAGATAGCGTGGTTACGAGCCTTTTCGGCTTTTAACCTGCGGTGGCCTCAAATGACCTTTGACCTCCACCAAAAACAACAGGGGTCTTCCCCTCGACATGACAAATCTGTATACAAAATATGAAAAAGTGTCGGTCATTGCTAACTTGAGATATCGTGTTTACAAGCCATTTACGAGGTTTTCGCAGTTTAACCTCTGGTGACCTCAGATGACCTTTGACCTCTACCAAAAACAATAGGGTTCTTCCTCTCAACATGACAAACCTATATACCAAATATGAAGTGTCGTTCACTGCTATCTTGAGATATCGTGTTTACAAGCCGTTTACAAGGTTTTCACAGATTATCCTCTGGTGACCTCAGATGACCTTTGACCTCTACCAAAAACAATAGGCTTCTTCCTCTTGACATGACAAATCTGTATACCAAATATGAAAAGTGTCGGCCTTTGCTATCTTGAGATATCGTGTTTACGAGGTTTTTCGCAGTTTAACCTCTGGTGACCTCAGATGACCTTTGACCTCTACCAAAAACAATAGGGTTCTTCCTCTCAACATGACAAATCTATATACCAAATATGAAAAGTGTCGGTCATTGCTATCTTGAGATATCGTGTTTACAAGCTAGGCGTCACATACACACACACACCCACCCACACCCACACATACACACACACACGACATCACCATCGAATAGATTCCTTGCCTGCCTTCGGCAAGGAATCAAAAGCACTTTTGCTCCTTTGTTCCCCCGTGAGTTGTTACCGAAAGCTATTGATAATCAGGACAACTCTAACACAAGGCTTGACGCTAGCGGAGGGTGCAAAAATTTGGAATTTGTCAAGAATTTCCAAAACTTATGAAAGTTTGAGAACAGTTTGTGAAAGAAAATGTTAAGAACAAGTAAAGCAATCATCAAAAATACATCTCAACCTACACCCTCCACAGAATCTGTAGCTTAAACAACATTTGGGACCATTTAAAAAAATTTCAAGAATCGATAGGGGAGGGAGACACACGCCACCCATTGCCCACTGTGCCGACGCCACGGTCTGTAGCTTAAAAGCCTTTTGAGTTCATTTTAAAACTTTTCAGTTTCGAAATCGAATAGGGTATGCACGCCGCTACTTTGCCTGCAACAGCTGGTGCCACTGTGCACAATAGCACGTCACCTGACAGCTTGTCTTCTATGTTCATTCTGCAAGGTCTGTATGGCGAAAACTTTGCCTCTCAATCCCAGTAGATTACAAAAAATTTCACTCTTTAACACAAAATTGTTACTAAATTTCAGCGCAGCTAGCCGGGTCCATACTGCAAATCACGATGTTTACTTATTTAGATCTTAAGTCAAGGATCATTACTCAGCTATTCACCTGTTTTCGAACATTGTAGCTCTCCTTTCGTCGCCAACCACATTGAAAGATATCTAAAGAGATAATCCAGCTATAGCTCCAACCAAGCCCTACAGAAATATATACTTTGAATACGTTCTTAGACACTTTTATTCATGTTTTGCTCTTAATTTTTCTTTCTCCTTTTCTTTTTTTTTTCTTCTTTCGTTTTTTTTTCGTGGCGAGGGGGAGGTGGGCCCGGGCCCCCAGGATCCGCGCCTGGAATAAAGCTGCTTGTACCGTTCTTGAAAACAAACACAGCAAACCAGGGGTGGCCAAAATGGGGAGAGGCAGGGGGCATGTACTACTCTTCGGGGAAGGTTGCACCCTGGATATTTCCAAAGTTCGTTGCCGGAGCCTTAAAAAAGTATGATAAAATATGTAAACCCCAACGGAATCCAGTCGCCCCAAAGATTTACTTGAATTTGCGGCTCAATTACAGCACATTCTCAGATAAAAAAACCCAAATTTTCTCAAAAAAATCCCAGTTTTTCAGATTTTCTTTGCTTAAAAACCCATAATTGCCAAATTTTCAAGTTCTTCAGAAGAAACCAGTGACGTAGCTAGATATTTTTTGTAGGGTATGGGGGTGGGTGGGGGGGGGGGGGCAAAAGCAAAAAATTTCCGACAGATTATTATCTTGAAGTAATGATGTACTATCTAAGCGTAGCACCACCACCAAAAATTAGATTAAGATATCTCCGAGATTGCCTTAAATGACTCTTCCAGGCCTTGTCAGTAATCATTTCGATGTGTAATTCTCCTTAAAAACATAAGAAGTGTTGTAAGTATTTCAAATGAATTGTTTTTATGTATTTCCGACAGAGATTAGAACTTTCCGAAAGAGGCCTTCGGAGGCTTGGGGGGGGGGACTGCCCCCCTGACCCCCTCTAGCTACGCCACTGAAAGAACCAAACATTTTGGGCACTATTCACCGGCCAAATCCAAGGGGCCAAGCAAATTTTAATAGGGTCTTTTTACCGTTCCCACAAATACGGTAACTCAACAGACTATACCTTGACCAGCTACGTGCTTCCCTCAGAAGTGCCAGTAGGAACAAGAATGGGCAGATCTATCTAGCAGGAGACTTCAATCTTCCTGATATCGATTGGTCCACTAGATCTGTCCAACCTGGCTCACAGTATCTTGACTTATCTAAATGTTTGCTTGACATATGCAATGAATTTGGCCTTGACCAAATGGTTAGTGAGCCTACTAGAGTTAATAACATCCTAGATATTTTCTTGACAACAAATCCTACTCTAGTTGATAGGTCTACTCTGATACCCGGCACTTCTGACCATGACGGCATTCCCATGATTATGATAAGTACTAGGCCCAAAATATCTAAGCAAAGGCCTAGAAAGGTTTATAGTTTTCACAAAGCTGACATTCATGGCATCAAATCTGAGCTTTTTAAGTTCAGTACAAACTTGACTAAACAAGAGTGCTCTGTACAGACTATGTACTCTGCACTTGAGGGAAAAATCAAAGAGGTCATGGATACGTATGTTCCATCTCGTATTGTCAGAAAGAGGAACCAAACCCCCTGGATTGATAAGAATATAAAACGTCTATTGAATATGAAGCAAAGGGCCTGTAACACTTGGCGTAAAACGCGTACTCATCCTTCTTTGAAAACTTCAAAACCCAACGCAAATTAACTCACAAAACAACAAGAACTGCTTACAGAAATTATGTTAATACAGTGTGCACCGATTCACCCAAACGTTTCTGGTCCTTCATTAAAAATCTTAGATGTGATAGTGTTGGTATCCCTTCCTTAAAATCTGATGGGATACTTGTTTCGGAGAACACTCAGAAGGCTAACATCTTAAATGAGCAATTCAAAAAGGTCTTTACGCGTGAGAATGACATCTTGCCTCCAGTTGACTCAAACACCATACCTACCATGCCTGATATTGAGGTTTCTTTAGAGGGTGTTGTCAAACTGCTTAGAGAGCTGAACCCAAACAAAGCCTCAGGTCCTGATGGTATACCTGCTCATATCTTGAAACTGGCTGCCGAGGAGGTCGCCCCTGCCCTCTGTTCCATTTTTCAGAAATCACTGGACACTGGTGTTTTACCATCCTCTTGGCTATGTGCCAATATTAGTCCAGTCTTTAATTAGAAAAGGTGACCGTTCCCTCGCTTCAAACTATAGACCGGTCTCTCTTACTTCAATTTGCTGCAAAGTCCTTGAGCACATTATTCACTCTCAAATTATGGGTCACTTTGATAACTACTCAGTTATCACAAACAGGCAGCATGGCTTTAGACAACGCCATTCTTGTGAATCACAACTGATCTTAACAACCAATGATCTGGGTGCAATCTTTAGACCATAGATCCCAGACTGATATGATAATTATGGATTTTTCTAAGGCTTTTGATACGGTCCCTCATAAGCGTTTGCTTTGTAAGTTACAGAATTATGGCATTAAAGGCCATACTCTTATTTGGATTTCTAACTTCCTTAAGTTACGCAAGCAGAGGGTTGTGGTGGGTGGTGATTTCTCTGATTGGGTGGATGTCATCTCTGGTGTCCCCCAAGGTACTGTTTTAGGTCCTCTCTTATTTTTAGTCTATATCAATGACCTGCCTGATAATATCTCTTCTGAAGTCAGACTTTTTGCTGACGATTGTGTTATTTATATAGACAGATAAAGAATAACCTTGACCAGGTTCAACTCCAAAAGGATTAAAACACCCTTTCTGAGTGGCAAAATAAGTGGTAAATGCACTTTAACACCAAAAAGTGCTTTTCTATGAGGATTACTCACTCAAGGAATCCCAAGCTTTTTAATTATATTCTAGACAAAGATATCCTTGAGTCCACTGCCTCTCATACATACCTAGGTGTTGACATTTCAAACAATCTTACCTGGAATAGACATATTAACCACAGTGGCGCCGCCAGGCTTTGGTGATTGGGGGGCACAACAGATGATGTCGTAATGGCACTTCAGTTAACCTCCCAAGTCTGCGCAAAATGCGTTTTCTTGGTGTGCTCCCTGCTTTCGTATACACAGTGGGGATCTTTCCTTTGTCAGGTGTCACTGCACTAAGGTACCGTCCTGGGGGAGGGGTCTAAGGGGAGGGGGTGTCCCCCTCCCCTTTGAGAAATTTTTGTTTATTTAAAGTTGCTTAGATGCAAAGTTGCTTAGATGCTAATTTTTCCGACTGGCTGGATGTGTTTCCAACTGAGTGGCGACGCTTAAATATTCCCTTTTTTATGCCCCTGCGTTTTGAATACAGCAGTGAGGATCTTTCCTTTGTCACTATATGAAGGTGCCGTCCTGTGGGAGAGGTTTAAGGGGAGGGGGTGTCCCCCTCCCCTTTGAGAAATTTTTGCTTATTTAAGGTTTCTTAGATGCAAAATGGTACTATCTTTTGGAATATTGTTGGAGCTGATCATATATAGCTGGAAATGTCCATAATCTAGTGAATTCTAATTTTTGGTTAGGTGAAAAAGGAGAGCATTGTTGTCTACGAGAAGAATACGTTGTAAAGTAACCTCCAAAGTTTTACCCAAAGTACGTGTGGAGTCCACAAAACATTGTTGGACTATAACGAAATTTTTCCTCCCCTTCTTTGAGCATTATAAAAGCATCTAAGGCTGGCAGATACCTTTATAGGGCCCTCCGGAAGCTCTGAATAAAGTACATAAAATGGCAATGACATAATGCTTTATTACTTGACATCCAAATGATAACATAGAATAGAGCACTTTATAACTATAGTATTTTTACTAATTCTGAACGAAATCCCCCGATGAACAGCTTCCAGCAATGGGAAACGAGCGGGAGGGAGCCTATTGGTGCAGGAAGGTGATATTAGACCTCCCTGATAGATATAGCAAAAGGGGTGAAGGACTAAAAAAGGCGTTTTCAGAACACTTTTTTGTCGTTTAGTGTATTAAAAATCACCATCTATCAAGGGCGTAGCCAGGAATTTGTCAAGGGGGCGAAGCCCATAGACAGACTCTCAGCGCTTTGCGCCACCATGGGTTGGCACAAAGCGCAAGAAAATTTTGGCCCAAAGTGCCTCCCAGATCTCTGGAAATGGCACTTCCCAAGCCTATTTTACCGCATATAAATAGGGGGAACACTAGCAATATTGTAAAAAAAATTAAAAAATACCAAAAATATGCTCAAGGGGGCGGCTGCCCTCTTCACCCCCTTGGCTACGTGTCTGCCATCTATACCGATAATAGCTGCGCGCAGAGCGCTCGGTAAAGGTTTTTAGAAAATATATAACGGCAAATACGTAATTTCAACTTTCCAAATCATGCTACAACAACTTAGATTGAAAAATCGCATGTTGATGCAAGGCCCCTACAGATGTTGTGTTTATAGTTCCACGTATTATTATGTTAATAATGGTCATGAGATGGAGTGCAAATCGTAAAGCATGCGAGCAAAGCGCGCGAAATTTTTCATTAAATCAGATTTCCATGATTAAAACTGCATTCAGAATCTGCATCGAGACACTTTCACTTGCCCAACAAACCTACATGCCAATTAAAAAGCCAGTCTATTACCTGTTAATTCGTGAACAGCTTTCAACTTTTGCTGCTGTGCTTCTCCGGGAGTTGCTGTCAGAAGATATATTGATAATAAGAACACAGTGGAAAGGATTGAAGCGCGCGGAGCGCGCGAAATTTTTGATAGTTTGCGAAGGATTTGCGAAAATTCTGATAGTTTGAGAAACATTTATCATAGCAAATGATTAAATAGATCTATCACTCGGTTGAAGCACACCTCACCCCACCCCCTACAGAAATCTATAGCTTAATCGCCTTTTGGGATCATTTTAAAATTTTCAAAAAATTTTCATGGGGGGGGGGCACGCCCCCCCATGCCCCCCGTGCCGGCGCCACTGATTAACCATATCACCTCGTCCTCAAATAGGTCTCTGGCGTTTATCAGAAGGAATCTATACTCCTGTCCCAGGAGTGTTAAAGCTAATGCCTACCTTACTCTTGTCAGGCCTTTATTGGAGTATTCATCTTCCGTTTGGGATCCCTACACCGTTTCCCTATCCAATAAGGTTGAGCAAATTCAACGTAGGGCTGCTAGGTTTGTCTGTAATAACTATTCCCCCCATAGTAGCGTGACTGAAATGTTAAAAAATCCAGGGTGGGATAGCCTTAAAGTCAGGCGTACTGTCAACAGGCTAGCAATTTTTCACAAAGCCAGATTGGGTCTCCTAGCCTTGCCAATGAACAACCTTCAACCGGTCCGGCGGCCTTCTAGGCATCATCATTCAAATAGCTTTTTACATATACCAACCAATAAGGACTGCTACAAATACAGTTTCTTTCCTCGGACCGCCAGGGACTGGAACCTTCTCCCCCAGAACATAACAGATCTCGAGGACCCCAAGCAGAGCGCAGCCTTGAGGATTCTCAGACGGGACGACTAACTTTATGCGCACACCCAACCCTGCACGTTTGACTCCACCTGGAGTGTTGTGCAGTAATTTATCCAGATCCAGATTCCCGATGAAACAGGAAAATTTCCCCGGCGGGGGAGGGGGGCAGCCTTCCACGACGGGGGCCATGGCCCCTGTCCCCCCACCTCTACTACAGTAGGCACCCTACAGAAGGCAAAACAATTGTCGTTTTTGGTGATTTATGAAAGCCACGGGTCTACGAAGTAAAACTCGTACTACCAGTTTGAGTATAAGGTACCGTACAGCAGATATTCCTGCATTTAGCAAAAATTGTTATTTAAAATACATTTGCTTTTACAATGACTTAAAAACGACCATTTTGGAAACCATCCATTTCAATTAATGTGAACCAACGAAATTTAGTTTGATGGACTTTTGATATGTTGTTCGATGTTCCCACATACAAATTTACCAAAAACGAAATGAGCTTGTGTGTTACTCCTCGCGCTCCATACTCACGAAGTTAGAGTGTGAGGTTGAGGGAAATCCCCGTAGCGATACCGTTGCAATAGACGAGTTGGGAAATTAGATTTTGCTGTACCGTTGTACTACCACAGAGAAGGCCACGGATAATTGCGCACGGACAAGAGGGCATTGAGAAAGTATTGAGAAAGTATTTTTTGTCTTTCACAATTTACTGCCATACTGCCCAACCTTTTCGGTCCACGTTAAGGAGACTAAGTTTATAAAGAACTTTTCCTCTAAAGAAAATTCTCTTTGACCCGTGATTGAAGTCTAGAGAACCATAGTTTAACACTGGAAAATTGAGCGTGATTACACAAAATACTGTCTTGCACATGCAGTCTCTGTTGAGGTACACTTTCCTTCCCAGCATGCACTGTATCCCGAAGCTCTCAACTCGTCTATTGACGAGTACCGTGTACCATGCATGCTGCTTTGAAGTTCCTAAATGTTACCTAGCTCCCGCATATGCAATGGTAAGAAAAACCCCATGACCATAAACATCAATAGCTTGGCAGTATCATGTTCACTGTGTTCGGTGGAACTGTGATCGTCTTTCCGCAATGAAATAGGCCTATTTTTCATTAAAGAAGGAGGTGGCAGGTGGTAAGTAAAAACTATACGCATGTTCTATTGGTCGTTATTTCCCACATAGGGCGTAACTTAGTTGTAACTTTAGTTTAAGATCGGAATTTAGTGTTCGTAAATAAGATGATAACCAGACCAAACGCAACCGAAGTTATTATATTACTTAGGTTATTAGGCTAGCCGAGCTAATTAATATAGACCTAGGCTATGCCTACTATATGGCGTTGTGCTAGACCTTAGACTTCAGAGAAACAAGGTAGTGGCTTGCCATTACCTTTTCTCCAATTCGTTCGTAATCCTCATGCACTAGTCCTCAGACCAGCTCTCCAGTCACCATGATGTGCATCCTGAAAAGAGATAACAATAAACCTAAATTAGCATACGGCTGCTACAGTACCTTGAGCAGAACCTACACGTAGATCGACGCGCAGCCCGTCTTTAGGAGACCTATGCAGGCTGTCAGAGTAAATAGGGCAACTATCATTATAAGCCTTCACTGCCACGCCCGTGGTTTGTAGGCTACGTATTGATGGCAGTAGGATACTGTGCTGTGATTTGAGTATATAAGTCGTATGTAAGTATTACATGGATGGATAACAATGCAGCAATTAGTTAACGGTAGTGCGCCTGAAGTAATGGCAGGAAATATGCATGCTACCAGATAATTAAGTTGCCAATAGTAATTAAGTGTCAAATTTCTATGGGGGGGTTTGCTATATCAGGCGATCTGAGCGCCACCAGGCTCGGTCTATGTCTTGGTGTAAGTTTGCAACAATTTCTTAATAAGGTGAAGTGCCCTAAATTGAGTTGGCTATGACTGAGCCAAATTATCCTCACATGAGACTTAAGAGTAAATAAGCTATTCCCGTGTACTTGGCTAATTACATAGTGGGTGCATAACTACAAAAGCAGGCACGGGCTATAAGTATTCAAAAGGCACACTGAAATAACGTACTACAATATGAATATTTAGTAAATGATAAATTGATAAATGTAAAGTACAGTAGTGATTCTGTACCTGTAATATCCTATCTCATATCGTGTACATCGGCCGTACCAGTTTACAGCAAACGGCAGACCCGAGTAATATATGGAGATTCGAGGGTCAGAAATTTTCCAACTCCAGTCCGTGCTCGAGGGAGCAATTTTACGCTTGGGCTGGCCCGGTGTAAATAATCCCTGCTCAGTTACAACAGGGTAGGTTACGGCAGGCAGTTGTTACGTAACAACTCCCTGGTTACAGGTAGCGATTACAACTAGCCAGACAATGCAGTGCATACCACTATACGCACACATGTTGACACTGTGTGCATACACCTGCATTATATTATCTTGCACAGACAGTATCATGGTGCTTCGTAGTATTACACACAGGCTTCCACTTTGAATGAAATTTCTTCGTTTTGAGAAAATTACACGAATTCTACTGAATCAAATTTTAAAAAAAAGTATTATGGAAATAGTATGTTCAAATGGAGTTGTTTTTGTCTTTTTCCGTACCAAGCTTTTGTTAAATTGCACTTTTCACCAGAAACGAGCCCAGCGATGCTTGTTTCTAACATCAAGCCGCCCCTATACTAGATAACGAAACAACATAGGCCTATCTTTAGAAATGAATGTCAAAAGACAGCATCTTCTTTCCCTGTTACTCCTATCCTGGTACTACCTTACATACTTAAATGATTCCTATCTTCATATTGCTCGTAATTTTTTACTACTATAAAAACTACTTGCAAAATTTTTACGTCCAAAGTTTCCTAAATGTATTGCAAAAAAGAGCAAAATATTTTCCCAGTATTTTACTTCACCCCCCATGTGCGAAAAGTGGAACGTGCCAAAGTGCCAGTATGCACAAAATAGAGGTAGAGTGACCCAGGCAACGAACGAAATGAACGTTCGTACGTGCACAGTGTCTGCTGTATCTTACCGTACATTTTTAACGGTAATGTGCGGGTGAAATCTCGGCCAGGAGATGCATTAGAAATTTTTACTGTCATTATTTTGAAGGTACGGTAGGTAGTGGATTTTTCATAAGAGTAACAAGAAAGCAGTTCAAGAGAAATTTCAACACATGGTTGATGTACATTACAGTACAGAAGTTGCAGTGACAAACAGCCGCGGTTCTAGATCGAGACTTTGGGGGGGGGGGGGGGGCTTCAAACGGAAGAATCATAAAATTTTCTTTCAAATATGTAAATTGGCCATGCGCACACTGAAACCAATGATAAAAACTACCATAACCAGGGACGGCGCAATGTTATTTTGATAGGGGACATGGGTTGAGTGATCGCCGTTGTGGGGGAGGGGTGTCCACTCCTCTGAGAAATTTTTGCTTATTTAATGTTGCTAAGATGCAAAATGGTGCGTTCTTTGGGTAATTTTTTGACTATATGACTGGAAAATATTCATAACTTTGTGAATTCTAATTTTTGGTTGGGGAAAGAGGGCCTTCTTAGGGGAGAGGTTTAAGGGGAAGGGTGTTTCCCTCCCTTTGGGAAATTTGTGCTAAGATGCAAAAGGTTGCTAAGATGCAAAATGGTGGAGTCTTTGGGTTATTTTTTGACTGATATATATGGCTGGAAAATGTTCATAACTTCTTGAATTCTAATTTTTGGTTGGGTAAAAGAGGGCTGTTCTAGGGGATAGGTCTAAGGGGAGGGGTCCCCCTCCCCTTTTGAGAAATTTTGGTTACGTGAAGGTTGCTTAGATGCAAAAATGGTGTTGTCTTTGGGATATTTTTGGACCTGATCATATGGGTTCAAAACATTCTTAATATTTTTGGTTAGGTGAAAGAGGAGCCTTTCTTGTCATAGGGTATGTATCAACAAACCTCCTGAAGTCCCCTTTTGAACACATTACTGCCTTCTAGTCGGGGAAAGTTTTACGCAAAAATACGTGCGTGGAGTCCACAGAAATATTCTCGAACTATAAAGAAAATTAAGTTGCCTTTCTTCATTTGTGCATAATAAAATCGTATCTAAAGGCTGGTAGAAAACGGAAGCTCTGGATTAACTATATAGGCCTACTCCGCCCTCCTCTTTTCTTCTCCTTTACCTCTTCTTTTCCTACTCTTTTTCTCTTTTCCTGCAAATTACAGGGGGGTAGGCCCCCCTTCCCCCTGAGTGGCACCGCCCCTGACCATGACATAGATGTAACGTATATGCAGGCATATATTTTTTTTTTTTTTTATTTGGAAGAATGTAGCAAATGTTACTGAGAGATACAAACAACTGGACCTGTTCACATTAATGGGAATAACAATTCGGCCTGTAGATTTGACTTAAAAGGACGGCTAGTATAGCTTGACGAGATCAGCGACGAAATGACTCGTTTTGAACTTCTAACAGATGATTAATCCGTTAACTTGATTTACATGTACGTACATACTATCATAGATGTTACTTATGTTACTTATCTGACCCAACTTCCATTGTATGAAATCGTGAACCTAATATGTGATTTCGAGACAGAGACGACAGTTCCCTTGACAAACTAAATCCACTGGACCAAGATGTGCACAAGTGTATTGGGCAATTTTGTTTTTCTCAGTACACGCAAATATGGGGACATCTCTATGTTTCGACATCTCTATGTTCCGACATCTCTATGTTCCGACAAAAAAATTTACTTTGGCGCCGATAAAAAGTGTACTTTAGCGCCAAAGCCCATTCTCATCGGCGCCGAAGAACATCATTGTCGGCGCCAAAGTACATTTTCATCGGTGCCAAAGTACATTTTGTCGGTACCAAAGTACATTTTTTTCGGCGCCGAAGTACATTTTTAGCACCAAAGTCCATTCTAATCGGCGCCAAAGTACATTATTGTCGGCGCCAAAGTACACTATTGTCGGAACATAGAGACGTCGAAACATAAAGACGTCGGAATATAGAGACGTCGGAACATAGGGTTGTCGAAACATAGAAATTTCATAATACAGGGATGTCGGAACATAGAGACGTCGGAATATGGGGACGTCTTAACATAGAGACGTCGGAACGTAGAGATGTAACCCGCAAATATAGCATAACACAACCTCTGATTATTTTGGGGGGGCTTGAGCCCCCAAAGCCCCCCCCCGTAAAACCGCGACTGGTGACAAACTGGAAGTTATTTTTTTTGGTTTCGATGCACACGTTACGGCACACTTGGACACAAAGCCACAGAAGGTAATGATAGGATCGACTTGTTTAAAATTTGTACCAGCGGCGCTAAAGTATATGGTCAAATTATTAATTCCCGTCTGATTTCTAAACTCACGATGTTAAGAACCAACGGCACATTGTCAGGCCCGTAGTCAAGGGGGGGGGGGGGCATCAGGATGTAATAATTTCTAGGCCTACTGCAAAAGTTGAATACATGTCAAAGTCACACTTTACACACATACATGGCCTTCCCAAGGAGAAGTCACTTTAACATTTTCTTAAGAATATTATCAAATGAAATATTCTGTTTTTAAGTGCATCCCCTGTCATTACGTAGCCTCTAAGGCTACGTGTATGGAATCGTATTTCAGATCCCTATATCTTAATCATTTAGGAAGGCAAACTACTCCCAAATAGACCATTTTTTTACATTGCGCAAAAGAAAGTAATCCATTTCACTACGCGAACTCCATTGAGCGTATGAATTAAAGGCGGAAGAATCCTGTATTCCGTTAAGTCGCCATTGACGATGTTTTACCAGGATCACTCAGCTTCCAAATGTTCAGGTGCGAACAGAATATAACTCGAAGAAATTTAAGGAATTTACAGCAATAGAGCAAAGAAATATGAGAATCTTTGCAAACTTTCGCACTGCTCATATATTTTACAAAATTAATCACAATTAGACGTCGAACGTGGCTTGTTTGGACGAAAGATTCATGATTGGGCTCCCTTATGGGCCGGACAACGAGACTTAGAAAATGGCTTCCTAGGATGTAGCGGCTTACTTGTATTTTTATAGGTCTACCTTTATAGCACGTACTGTGTAACGCACCATTGACATATATAATTAACTAGACACATCAGACAAACACACGCTTGTTCATGACCTGCATAGACCAAAGTATGTACGGATCTACTTTCAAGACGAGTTGTTCGTTTTGAATTTTGGTTGACCATAATCCTTCATTTTCAAATCTCAAAGTTTTTCGTATTCTCATTGTCGCCCCTCGACTTAAACTGAAGGATTTTAAATGCTCAAATGACTTCTTGAAACGTACGAATGGTGGGAATCTATAAAAACAAATTACGATACGAAAATAATGCATCGAAGAGACTGTCTGATACATTGAAAAAAAAAAATTCGATTAGCAGCTCCGCGCATGCGGGATAGTCTGAATATTTTTAAATTGACCCAATCTCAAGTGGGAATTTTAAATGATGACCAATCGTTACGAAGTGATTCTCTGTCACGTCCGAATATAGATAAATTTTTTTTTTTCAGCACTTTGAGAAAGGTATTACCAGCTATTAGTGTCACTGGACAGCTGGAGTTGCAGAAGGCGAGTCGAGTAGCGCTAATTCCAGCAGGAGTAGGCCGGCCGGGAAGTTGGCAGCGGAAAGCCTGTTTGATTTAGCAACGAGGTATTTAGATGCGGGCGATTTTCGTCGGGAAACTTGAAACTAACTAGGCTATATGCTTAATTTTGAGATAATAAATCGGCATGCCGACGTTCTAGTTTATTAAATTGCCAGAAGTTACGACTTTGAGATTTGGAGGAAAAAATGGGGACCTTCCTGCCGCCGTCAATGTAAAATGAATGAATTCACGTCCATCGTTAAAACAACACAGCGGTATGTGTAAGTAGCCTACTGGGGCACTAGCACTTAGATCATTAGGGTATGGATCGGCAATACAGCAAGGGTGAGGAACCTCAGGCATGTTGGTTCGTTTAGCCTCCGGCCCGCGAGACCACTAATTCGTCTGGCCCGTGAAGCTACTGATAAAAGTAAATTCAATTCACTTGAATTATAATATCTTTAATAATAATCTTTAAGTCCTCGGTACCCACTGTTTTATCATGCTTAGCTACCTGCACTTTCAGGACATTTTACGTAAAATAACTCCATAAGTTCATGAACTATACTGTCATGAGCTTGCTTATAAAAATTAAAATGTCTCTGACGCACGGTTAATTAATATGCCTTATGTTCCATCTCCTTTCTCCCGATTGAAAACAACTCCCACACCTCTTTCTCGGAGAGGCTACGTCGGATTTGCCATGCAAATTCAAATTTCTAGTTATCATTTGTTCCAACTGCAAGGGGTTCCTTTATATTCAGATCAACAGACTATAACTTGGTTAAATACGAAATCACAATTTCCTTTGCCCTTCTTAACGTTCAGCTAATCCAGTTTGAAGATGCAGTAATTTCATCATTTTAGAGAAATTGCTTTTCCTCTCTGCAAGACTGATTTGACAGCTTTTAACTATAGCTTTATTTATAGCTGTTTACTATGCCAGTCTGTCATGGCTTTTATATACAGTACCGTAGTACGCACAGTACTGACAATATATTGCTGTGTGCACAGTCTCTCTGTATGTTTGTGTGTGTTACGTAACACATTTAGATAGCAGCTTGCTTGAACATGGAGGTGGTAACTCTATGGTGTGAATTACCTCAAAGTCCATTCACACTAATAGTCTTGGTGATTAGATTTCAACTCCATGGTGAAACTGGAAAATCTGTTTAATTGACCGTGCAGGGATTGAAGCCTCTTGCCTGATTTCTTTAGACCATTTTTGCTGTGACTGTGGTAGGGGAATGTACGCGCCATGTCTCTGCTGGCATTGTAGAGCTGGTGTAGTGTACGTACAATGTATAGCAAGTCCTTCCTAGGTGTGGTACAGAGCTGCAATGGTTAGCTTGCAGCTTGTGCTGTACTGGACACACTGCTCACCAATACATGTGGCATCAGGACTAATTAACATTTCTACAGTGCTGCATTCTTTCCACACTTGTACACAACTTCTATTGTTATAGTGACTCAAAGGTTCTAATTGTGTGTGGCAGTCCTTGAGTTGAATGCAGAGGGGGAGTTCTTCATGCACTAATGAGGTCACTACAAGACCTGTATATGGGCAGTGGGTTCACGTGAAATGTTTCAGCTAGTTGCCAGTTAACAAATGGTCTGGGTCACAGGCGCCTCCTACGTTGTCCATAAACTATACAGTAATAGTATATTATGGAAGCCAAGAACATCGCGGTGGTGTGAAATCTGACACCCCAGTTTTCCCACCCCTTTCTTTGGTAAACATGGGAAGGAGAAATCAAGATACAATTTCTCCTTACCATTATCCACTGATAATGTGGAGTGGAGAAAACCAAAGTTAGGTGAGGGGGTACTTCACGAAAGGACCATTACACAGTGTCTATTTTCAAACACCCTGTCCATAAATGGATGCGCCCGCACATGACATGGATCGGCGCTATAAACTTTGGTTATATTATTACCAACGTGGGATGATCCCACCGTGGTATGGAGAAATCGTCAACGAGTGAGCTAGCTATGTTACTTAAATTGAAAAGAGGATCCCATTATGGACATATAATGGATTTATAGGCTTATATCTGTGAGAGACTTTTTGTGAATTAGTAGAAACACATTGTATAGCAGATAGTGTTTATGCTGCAGTTTTGACTTAGAGCTAGTTTGCAGTACAAAATACATATGCACCAACTTGAGTGTCTCCTTAATCAGCCACGCCAAGTGATTCTCCATTTGTGCTGTTCAGATCTTAGGCATTTAAGGTTTTAAAAGGTTATAAGGCAGAAAAGCTTGATATAGCGCACATTACTCTGTGTAACACACTCAGTGGCGCTGTACAAAGAACAAAAACCTCAAGAGTCATGAAAACAATCTGTTGAAAAAATAAGTATTTTCAAAGCACCCTTAAAAGAAAGGATGGTTGAAGACTGCCTAATATCCATGGACATCAATCCTGGGGGGACAGGGGGACATGTCCCCCTCACATTTTGGAAATACACCCATTGACTTAAGATTTTTACACAGTAAATTTTTGACAGAAGTGGCCATGCATGACCCTCCCACATCCAACCAAAGACTGACGTCCATGCTAATATCCATCGGTAGGGCATCCCAAAGCTTAGGTCCAGAGATGCTAAAAGAATGATCCGCAAAGGACTTGCAACTAGTAGAAGGAACTTTGAGAAGCAAGCCATCCGAGGATTTTGTGGAATACTAGGAGGTTTTGAATTCAAGCAACACAGATAAATAAGTTGGAGCTAAATTGTGAAGACATTTAACACAGGAAGGAGAATCTTATACTCAATGTGAGCTTTGATAGGCAGGATATGTAGCTCTTTCAAAGCTCAGAGGCACTGTCCAATTTGGAATGACCGAGAGTTAATTTAGCAGTAAGGTTCTGAATTCTTTGGAGAGGTTGTAACGTAGAGTCTGGAAGATTAAAGAACAGGCTATAACAATAATCCATATGCGCAAAAATGGTAGTGTTAGCAAGTTTGAGACAACTTGATCTGTCAAGATATTGACGGGTCTTCTTCAAGTTAGACATAGCAAGGGTGGCCGACAGTGCTTTCATAGATATGTGATCGATACTTTAGATTAAGGGACTCATCCAGAAACACACCAAGTAGTTTAATTTTCTCAGACCTATGAACGGGAATGTCACCAATATTATGAACGTTAGTAATACATTTTGGTAATTGGGTCTTGCTACCAAAAATAATAAATTCAGATTTTTAGTCATTCATTTCAGACAATTACACTGCATCCAGTTTTTAACCTTTCCTATCATAGAAGAGAGATTGCCAATAACCTCTGCTTGAGAAGAAACATCACCTGCGCTGAAACTAGTATAGATGCTGTTGTCATCAGCATAACCAATGAGTGATTGGTCATCATTAACATAAGTACTCATTGTACTAGAGTAACAAGTAAAATACACTGGTCCATTAATACTACCTTGTGGTACTGAGAAATCAAGTATAAGTGGCACAGAAAGCGATTTGTTTAAACAAACATTGAATTGTCTGTTGGTCAGAAATGATGATATCCATTTTTTGGCAACATCACAAACACTTGTATCTTTCAAGAATATCTAGCAACAATTGATGATTGGCTGTGTCAAATGCTGAACTTTGATCAATTGCAACCAGTGGGGTTAAAGATTTTTGTTCCATTTTGCACATAATGTTGTTATGTAATTTCACCAACAGTGTTTCTGTGCTGTGGTTAGCTCTATAGGCACTTTGGTTATAGGGAAGGAGACCATGACTATCCATGTGTTTGTTAAGACTACTTAGAGAGGCCTTTTCCACCAGTTTGGAAAGAAAAGAGAGATTGCTAACTTAACCGGGCGATAATTCTTTTGTATGTGATTGAGATAACTTTTCTTAAGAAGAGGTTTGACAGTAGCCTTTTGCCAGTCAGAATGAAATTCACCAGTAAACAAAGATGTGTTAATGATTTTGCAGAATACCGGTGCAAATATGTCACAATGAGTTTTAACTAGAGACGACGGTAAAGGATCAAGAGTGCAAGTAGGGGCTTCAGTTGCATAGCTACGGGGGGGGGGGGCTTGAGGGGGAAAGTGCCCCCCACGACAAAGCCATGCCACCCCAGGTGCCCCTGTGGAAAGTTTTGGAATGCACAGTTCTGTATATAATAAGCCCTATAGAGAGGGAGAGAATGCAGAAATTGTCCCCCCTAGGAAAGGGTCATGACACCCAGTGCCCCCTGCTCAAAAAATCCTGGCTATGCCACTGGTTGGCTAAGCATTGTGGATAACTGCTGATACAGTTGACACATCCATAAATATTGGAGAATTAACCAAGAGCAGAGATGTCCACCTCAGGTGGAATAAACAAAGGATAGTGATCAAGGTCGTTATAGAAGTACTTAGTGAAATCTTCGGCTAGTTGTTCATCTGACACACCCTCTGGTAGATGGTTTTACTTCTTTGTTCCAGTGATCTTGGCAACACATGGGCATGGATCATGGGGGGACAAGGGACACATCCCCCTCACTTTTTTGCAAGGGGCTACATCTCCAAAAAGCCCCCCCCCACTCTTTCAAAATGATGAAAACAGAAACTGTGATGAATTGTATCATAACATAGATTAGGAATTGTCACCACACTTTAACAGCTAAATTGCATCTAAAGATGGCACCATTTGCCCCCATTTTTCCCTTAGATCCCTCCCCCAGGATGGCGATTTGCAAATGGTGAAAAGTCTCCCCCCCCCACCTTTGAAGATGGATCCATGCCACTGTGGCAACTGTCAGAAAGTTGCCGGGTATCAGTGCGACATTACTCAAACTCCTGCCAAATGAAAGCCCTTTTTGACGATTGGATGTGGTTTTCATATTTATTACGAAGTGAAAGGGACATGCTATGATTTTCCTGGGTTGGATCTTTCAGCCAACCTTGCTCAGCATTCTTAGTACTAGTTTTTGATTCCTTGCCGAAGGCAGGCAAGGAATCTTTGCGATGGTGATGTTGTGTGTGTGTGTGTATGTGTGAGGGTGTGAACTTGTCTTCCTATCAGACTGAGGACCTGAACAATGGATTTGAGGTCCTCTGAAGGAAATTCAATAGATTTGTCAAGTCCTCGAAAGTTTGAACAATAGAGAGTCCATTGTCAAGGTTAGGGTTAAGGAAGTAAACACAAAGGAAATAACAAAGAGGTCCTCGGATTGTATGTAAAATCGACTTGTGTATGTGTGTGTGTGTATGTGATGCTTTAGCTTTTTTACAAGATATCTCGAGAGGGGTAACTCTGAGGGATCTCATACTTGCCATGTAGATTGCCCATATTAGGTAGATGATGCCTATTGTTTTTGGTGGAGGTCAAAGGTCATCTGGGGCCACCAGGGGTCAAAGTCTGAAAACCTTGTTTACATGATATCTCAAGGTAGGAAGCTTAGATAGATTTCATACTAAGTACATAGATGTGTTATGGCAAGAGAAAAAAGCCTATTGTTTTTGGTGGAGGTCAAAGGTCCTCTGGGGTCACCAGGGGTCAAAGTCTGAAAACCTTGTTTACATGATATCTCAAGGTAGGAAGCTTAGATAGATTTCATACTAAGTATATAGATGTGTTATGGCAAGAGGAAAAAGCCTATTGTTTTTGGTGGAGGTCAAAGCTGTAATCTTGGGTCACCAGGGGTCAAACTCTGAAAACCTTGTTTGTACGATATCTCAAGGTAGGAAGCTTAGATAGATTTCATACTAAGTTTGGGGATGTGTTATGGCAGGCGGAAGATGCCTGTTGTTTTTGGTG
The DNA here is from genome assembly GCA_029531755.1 of Holothuria leucospilota. Taxonomy (NCBI): domain Eukaryota; kingdom Metazoa; phylum Echinodermata; class Holothuroidea; order Aspidochirotida; family Holothuriidae; genus Holothuria; species Holothuria leucospilota. Next base: position 25,175,117 of record CM055977.1, on the reverse strand, counting down.
GAGGTCGAAGGTCATCTGGGGTCACCAGGGGTCAAAGTCTGAAAACCTTGTTTACGTGATATTTCAAGGTAGGAAGCTATGATAAATTTCATACGTAGTTTGTGGATATGTTATGGTGAGAGGAAGAACCCCAGTGTTTTTGGTGGAGGTCAAAGGTCATCGGGGGTCATCAGGGGTCAAAGTCTGAAAACCTTGTTTACACAATATCTCAAGGTAGGAAGCTTGAATAGATTTCATACTAAGTATGTGGATGTGTTATGGTGCGAGGAAAAACCCTTTTGTTTTTTGGTTCGTTGCATTAGCAAAAGGAACCTATGTAGTCAGCTTTGCGTGTGTGTGTGTTTGTCTCTGTGACACTTGCTTCGGTACGCTGTAACTCAACAAGGGAAAGTTGGACTAAACTCAAACTTGGTATATAGATCTATCATAGTGAGAAGGTGTGCCGTATTGTTTTTGGTGGAGGTCAAAGGTCATCTGGGGTCACCGGCACTCAAACACTGAAAACTTGTTGTTAACACAATATCTCAAGGTAGGAAGCTTGGATAGATTTCATACTTAGTATGTAGATGGGTTATGGTGGGAAGGTGGATGCTGTTGCTTTTGGTGGATGTGAAAGGTCATCTGGGGTCACGGACAGTCATCCACTGAAAACATATTGTTAGCACAATATCTCATGGTAGGAAGCTTGGACAGATTTCATACTTGGTATGTGGATGGGTTATGGTGGGAAGATGAATGCTCTTATTTTTGGTGGAGGTCAAAGGTCATTTGGGTTCACCAGGGGTAATACACTGAAAACCTTGTTTACACAATATCTCAAGTAAGGAAGCTTGGATAGATTTCGTACTTGGTATGTGGATGCGTTGTGGTGAGAAGATTGATCCTGTTGTTTTTGGTGGAGGTGAAAGGTCATCTGGGGTCACTGGGGGTCATTTGAAGGTTATTAGAAGTCATTTTGAGGTTAAGTCGTGGACTTTCATTCACTGCCAACAACTTTAAAGCAGGGGTGGAAATTCGCGGTCCGCTAGTCCGCCAACGTACTAAAAATAAACCACTGCTTACTAAAATTACTTTCATGAATTCTCACGGTACGCAAGTGGCGTACCAAAACATCGAAAGCAATGACCCACATGCTGAGTTTCAAAGCATGATCAAACGTTTGCCGATAACAGGTTTGTATACTGCGTAAGCCCATCACAAGTTCAAAACCACCAATAACGAACATGTATGCATCACAGTAATGCCGTAAATCAACAGTATTAATGAATATACACGTACCAGCCGACACTGCGCATCTTGAGCCATGATGCTGTAGACAGTAGCTCTATAGTAATTTTATAATAAGATCACCATGAATTGTGATCGCCGCGCTGCTTGAGCAGATTCTGTATGTACGGTACGTGTACAGCGTGCTGTACCGTACGGGTACCCGGCTGTGCATAGATCTACATGCGGCGAGTACTACAGGGTTGTACAAAACGTAACCCTAAATATTCCAACAAATCTCTCGATACCTTGGCTTAAACTTACCTGACGATATATAGGTCTACATTTATAGAAATACTCAACAAAGACAACAATAGACAGTCTAGTGGCCTACACAATATGAAAAGATTCTCAACGTTAGAAAACTTTGGTTTAAAGAAACGGAAAAGTTCGTGTGAGCATGCAAGTGTGACGTCAGAGCCTTCCGAGGAGCCTAATGTTATGTTTTCTACACCGAGCAGTAGTGTTACTGTTAGTGATAGTGAAAGGCCGAACGTTCATACCTGTGCAACCACCACTAGTGCAGATCAAATAGGCGGAACAACACAATCTACAACAAGGCCAAAGCAAGGCAAGGCTCAGGAAAGGGATCATTGTAAAGTTTTTAACAATGAAGTCATTGCAAAGTCTAAGCAATGAAACTGATTTCTTGAAAATAAAATACTGTAGAAGTGTAAACAACCATGGAATTTTCTTTATCAGCTGAATCCTCTTCAGTTTCCAATGAGCACTTGGCGAAGCTGGTATTTCATTTTTAGTTTTAAACTCAGATCCTGCTGTAAAGTTGTTAGTTGTTACCTGCCAATCAGTAGTTCAATAAAGATTACAACATTGAATACCTGATGAATGCTATATTAATTTTGGTTTTTCTGTGCACTTTATGTGCCACCGTTGTGTACATTGTTTATAATTTAAAATAAAAATGAAATACTGTACCTTAAAACAACCTTGCAAAGTTGCCATGCTGATATGTGCACTCTCCATCCGTTGAATTTTCCTCAACAATAACGGCTGACTAAAATCTTACCCAGGCTTACCAAACCTGGGGAAAGGGTACTTGTTGGTCAGCACTAAAGTTAATTTTGCTGACCAGATTTTTTGGCAAATTTCTAGTCCTTGAACAGGACTCTGTGCTACGTACACTTTGTTTTACTCCACACTAGAGTCCTTGTCCTGCCTACACAAAAAACCCTGCAGTTAAGGTTTGGGAGGAAAATTTATCAGAAATTGATTGTTCCTACACTAATTGTCATTTCTCCGATTTTAAAACAATGCAGTTCAGTTTATTATCATTATATTGTATAAAAATATGCATTCACACAGCTCACAGGTGTGTTCTAAGGCCAAAACTCACAGAACTCGCTTCGTTGTTCTTCAAAGAACGGCAGCCATATTGTCAGAATGGCTCATGGTAGCGCTTCCACATTTTCATAACCAATTTCCTGAGATTAATTGCAGGATTTCCTTAAATTTTGTTACATTTTCTTGGTTTCAGATTTTGAAGTCAATATATACCGGTTTGAGGTGAAGGTACATTTCTAATATACAAATATTTTCTCCAAAGTCAAAAAATGTGCATCTACAGGGGTCGAAATAAGCCTTCAACCTTTGTGGGCCTGCCGGGCCCCTATCCCATGGAATCTAGGGGCCAAATGAGAAATCAAGGGGCCCAAAACTTACAAATAAAAAAGGACGGATAAAGTGTACGGGTGCTTTTTACGTGCTTGAAAACGTGTAGTATGGGTATAATTAAGGCAAGTTGAGGCTGAAACTAGCCTGAAACCAATCTGTCCACACCCTCTTAGACCATGTTGCATGTAGGCTAGTAGGACTCGAAATAAATTGACGGCACCAACGGTCATGGCCGTCGGGCCCTTTCTGATGGTCGTGATGCCCCTCAGTAAATGTCCATTGAAATAGCATAGACCGACGGCCACTTCTCTCATTTTGGCCGTGCCCTTTTTCAAGATTTCAAGCCCTGGGCTAATGCCACATTTTCAAAAATTTCTCGTAACTCCAGAAGTTATTGCCCGTAAAATGAAGGGCACTGTTCAATTCCGGCCAACTGTCTTCGTCAGTTGATCTTGTGAGGCCTATATTACTCATGACTGATATCGGTTTATGTCTACGTGAGTGATCTTCTGTGTTGTCACAAAGCAGACTGTTGATGAGCAATGTGAACTGATTTCAAAAATGTATGTTTTCGCAGGTTTCAGTGACTGTACAAGTATAGGAATACACAGGCTGTGCGAGATATAAGATCGTTGAGTTGTGGATAGAGAGGTTCACGTGCAGACTGTACAAGTAGACTTGAAATATTTAGGAGCCAACCGGGCCCCTTTCCCTGTAGAAGCTACGGGCCCCAGCGAATTTCAAGGAGCATCGGGCCCACGGGCCCCCGTTATTTCGAGCCCTGATCTATACGACATACTGTATCCTTTTGCATACTACCCTGGTTACAACTTTTTACAGGGAAGTCAGTCATGTGACTGCACGGGCACTAGAAATTCTTGTAACTGACTTAGTGTTAACATCAGTTTTTACCTCCAAATTTCACCTTCTTGCTCCACCTCTATTCCAAGAAAACTGGTCAGGAAGCATAGATGCAATGACAAAGAACATTCATGGAAAGTATGGTAATCATAGGTGAATATTTGAAGCTGTGAGGAATGCCGGTCTGCTGGCAGACCGGCTAACCACCGGAAATTTTGTGTATGCAGGACAAGGACCGTGGTATGGAGTAGGTTCTACCGTTAACGCAGTACACGGTCCTGTTCAAGGACTAGCAAATTTCCAGCCCTGCTTTAAAGGTCATGTAGCAGTCACCAGAGTGACAGGCAAACTTAACATCAGCTAACATTTTGTTTGTATGCTCATGGCTCAGTGTCATTACATTCAGCAAGGAACCATAGTGCCCATTGGGCTCTTGTTGTGGAGGTCACAAGCCATTTGAGGTCACCAGGGGTCAAAGATAAATTTTGTAAGCATGTCATTACAAGGGAGGAAGAACAGACAAATTCCTTCTTATACGTTTTATTTTTTTTTCATTTTTTTGGTTATTCAAGTTTTGGTTCAAAGGTCATGTGACATGATCTGATGTGAGCAGGGGTCAAATTGTGACCACATCATAAAAAATGATGTAGTAGAGAAGTATAAATATGATGAATGCATGAACCTCAGTGTAACAAAGCACTCCCCTTTTGGCAATAAGGAATCACTAAGCCTTTTGGCTTTCTGGTTAATTGTGATACAACACTGTCCAACCATGGAACCTCTTGTTGGGCAGTTTATTACAAGCTAATTCAATGAAAGTGTATTCAACACATCAACCAATGCAATTGTGCTTGGTTCTAAGTCATGATTGATGTAAATATTAGAATCACCCAAAAATGACCGTCTATTAAATGTTAAGAAAAGTTTATCAGCAAAGTCTGCAAATTTGGACACAAATGTATAAGTTGATACTGGATGTTGTGCTGCGTATGGGGGTCTGTATAAAGCTGCAACATGGACTGTGAAAGTACCAATTTTAACTGCAACGCACTATGCAAATTCAAAGGATAATTGCTTTCCAGAATCTACAAGTGTGACCACAGTAGTGTTTTTGAAAAATATCCCTATTCCACCCCCGACCTGCTCTCTACGATCTACCGTTATGTAGGCATAGCCGTCGGGTTTCAGGGAGGCAATTTCAACAGTATCATTGTCCTTTAAAGGCATTTTCCAGTGGCGTTTCACAAGGGTCCCATGTGAAAGAGAAAAAAATTCAGTTCATACCCTCTTAATCCTGTAGCAATACTCTTTTCCTAACTCGAGATATCTAATATTAAAGACTACTTATTCTTGTCAAAAAATACCTCCAGTTCTCATCAAGGTCACAGAATGTTATGTAAAGTGGGCACATTGCCTCAGATTTCTTTTGTTTTCCTTTATAATTGAATGTCCTGTTGTCCTTGAAATTTGATAGTGTTGGAATGTTTGAATAGCTTTCCACGTAGGTTTAGCATAAATCTACACCATATGTACGGCATAACAAACAAAGTTGCTAAATATTCACTACAACAGTGTCAATATCATAAAGAAATTCAGTGCTTTGTCAAATTAATGTGCCGTGATGACATCACAGATTTCCCATAATGCACTTTATCTTGAGAAAATAGCATTTCTTTGAAAATTACATTTCGCAAAATCTTCCTATGCCAAAACTTGTCAAGAGTTGTTATCAATACCAATTAGGTGCTCATTCAAGCATTTGTCAATAGCGCTAAAGGTCAAAATTTGATGGCAGTTTTTCTCAGATAAAACTGAAAGGTTATCTAACCTTCAGTGACTATAAGTAATTTGATCCCTTTTTGCCAGTAATAATTACAGGGCAGCTAGGGTTTGTTGTTTGTTGTTTGTTGTAATGTAAACCCCACAGTGCTGGGCTACTGTTATATCAGAATAGTCATCAAAGCTTTTAACAATGCTGCTGCTCAATGGAGCAGCTACTGTAAATGAGGTAATGAACCAGTGGTCGGGTACCTTAATTGGGAACCGCAGTTTTGCCCTAAAAACTGCGGTAGCTATGACTGATTCCAGCAAAGGCAAATTTTCCTAATGAGTATCTTCCAAACACTACAAGCTATTGAGATGCGGTTTTCACCGTGACCTCCTAGAAGAGAAAAATTTTGTGCATTTTTTGAAGCCATTGATATTTGTCACTGGCAAATCCCTTTAATCAGGATTCAGCAATAACACAAAAGTCTAAGTTCTCCGTCATTACAAAATGAAGGAACTGATCACACTTGTTTCGAAGGGTATAGGCCTATCGCATGAAATGCATGTGAGCTCCTGAATAATTGCAGTTTGACGTAATCAGATTGTGTTATATACTTCATATCTCTTTGATCGCAGTAGAGTTTGCCAGCTCAGGCTAGCACTATATGGAAACCATGCACAAATCTTACACACACACAATTACATTATCACTTTTTGTGTACAACTTGAAGTATTGATTGTGTGCTACACAACTTGCAAGCTCTGTTGATGTCCCTGCTGTCCAGGCAGGTTTGGTCAGACTATTTACACTTGAGAGTAAAATCCCTGCATGGCAGAGTGGACAAAATACAACTTGAATAACTGTATACATGCCTGATTGGCTACAAACTCCTCAAATAAGCCTAACAAAAACGATTGCATAATGAAAGGTCTCCAAGTTTACAGTGACAAACCTAAAAATTTGAATGAAAAAAAAAATAAATAAAAAATCAATAACATTAACTTATTCAGTATCACATACGATATTTCAATGTGAAAAAAGTATGGATATATGTCTCAAAATATGAGTGGTATGCTCATCACTCATATTTGCAGATTATAATCCGGCATGTGCAGTCGGTTGTTTTCAGCTATTTGCATACAATGTGTATACTGTACTTGTGTGGTGTCCAGAGAAGTGCAATGACTGGGTGAAAACCCAGACTGTCACATACAGTCTTGAGTTCCTGGTACAGAAAATATGAATTATTATTGGCTAAATTGAAATAGAAAAACATCATGAGCTACATAAAATTTGATTTTCCCCCTTCAAACCCGAGCTCAGTGGTCCATGAATTTTGTGATGCCTCACACCTTGTCTGGATCAGCAAGACACGTACTGTCATTTACAAGGCCCTAGAGTGAATAGCCAAAGTTCTGCCCTGCTATACAGTAACTCTATACATTTCTTGGCAATTGGTGAGATCATGCTAGACTTTCAACAGTTTGGGTGGCATATTATCAGTCTGTGGCATTGGTTTCCCACCTTTTGCTGCTTGTGACTGCACCATGAAGAAAGCAGGTAAAAGTTAAACCCATTTCCTGGCCTCAAAAAACAATGTCAGTTATTACCATTCACCTTTGTTACTTCCTAGCTGGTATTATCAAGCACAGATCCAGAATTTTACAAAAGGTGAGGGAGTGGTCTGAGGAGCTAGCTCATGGTGGCTGCAAAGCCTGGAGGTGGTAGCTAAGTCCTTCCCCAGGGAATTTGTGAAATCAAATTGGTTTATATGTGATTTCCTGGTATGTCTAGTACTGCAACTTTGGAATAGGTTAGCCAGTAGTGACCATGCTTCCATGGAGAATCCCTCAGACCAAAGGTTCACTATATGGACTGATGATCCACTGGACAAAAACACTAGTTAGGGTTTGGTAACATCAGGTTTAGGTAGTCCTTCAGCAGGACTATGCTACATACACTTCATTTTACTTGTGGTACAGAGTAGGTTCCACAGTTAAACTTTATAGTACATGGCCCTGTTTAAGAACTAGGTTATAGATACATGTAAAAGAAGGGTTAGGATAGGATGGTTATAGCATGCTTGACTAAAGGTCTGTGAGAATTGCTTTGCTAAAATTGTACATTGTTAAATGTAGAAATGACTACCATTTGCTCTTTCAAAAAAAAAAATTAAGGTAGTGGTTTAAAACTGTTTTAGGGAGTATGGCCATCTTGGTTGTCATATGCGTCACACTGCATTAAGATGCACCGTCATTAATCCTCCCTTAATCCTGTGTCTCTGACCTTGAAAATTGCAGGTAGGTACATACAGCAGTGCAAGCAGGCCTGGCATTATAAGATGGGTGATCGCCGTGCCCGCCAAAATGCCCATCTTGGGAGCAAAACAGTCGCCTTACTGTAGATGGGCAACAATTTGCCCATCTTGATTTTATGCTGTGTGTGTAATATCTGTTGCCTGGGCAGTAGGCCTAAATACTCTCATCATCTCGAAATATCACAGAATAAAAGTACCTAAAAACTCTTTTTTGGAACTTGGAAGTGATTGTAACTCAAATACAATATCTGCCGGAAATTTATGTAATTTTGTATAGGCCTACATGCAGTTTGGGGATGGAGGGAAAATGTAACAGAAACACATGATCAATCATTTCAAAAGGCAGAATTTACTCAAATGAGGACCAAACTTCTCATGAAATGAGGGCAACAACCCAACCACCACTCCTCCCCCACAAGCAATAGGTTGAGTGCTTTCTTTTTTTTTTTTCTTAGGGGTGGGGTGTTTCTTTTTGTCTTCTTAGAGGTGGGGTGACACACCTCTCTGAGAATTTGTGTGTATTTAAAATAGCTCATATGCAAAATGGTGCTATTTTTAGAAAAGGTTTGAACAGATAACATTCTTAGAAATAATTCTCACTTAGCCCTTTTCTAGTACTTTTTGGTTGGGTTTAAGGAATGGGGTGCTTGTCTAAGGCCCATTGAGAAACTTTTGTCTTTCTTTGGTTGCTTACACACAAAATTGTGCTATCTTTGAAAAAGTTTTGAATAGAGTTAGCATTTTAGAAATTTTCATTGTTAAGTTTCCTCTTGACTGTAGCATGGCAGGGTGTCATGTTACATCTGGAGACTGATACCTGTGTTGCTGAGCGCCCTCCCCTTTGTAGTACGCTACTTGAACAACCAAAATCGGTGGATAAGTAGCCTAAGTTCTTTTTGTGTCAAAAGTGTTTCCAAGCAAGTTGGTGAAAAACTGAAAATAGCCCTCTCCAAACCTCAAAAGTTGCAACAAATCATTTTTGAGACATAGTGCATTAGAAACTTAAGAGTTAGAGAAAATTTAAAGTTAAGGAACTATTTCAGTAAAATTGTTTTGTACTCTAAGGAATTAGACAGGACTAAGAGGAACTTTACAAGCTCAAGTATTTAAGCATATAATTGTACTGTTAAAGGAAATCATAGGTTACATATAAACATGCTGTGGCAACCCATGGCAACAGTACCAAGGAACTTTACGTATAGGCTTCAAATGTGTTGTATGCATTGTGCATCAGGAAGGACATTCATTTGTCCGTGCAAGTTATCTGCAGATAAGCCCCTATGGGAAACAGATCCTTCATTTGTGATTTTCTGGATTCTGAGGGCCTTAAAAACACCATTAAAACATTTTTAAACATTTTTTTTGCAATATGACACCCTTCTCCATATACAGTCCACACGCAAAGTATATAGCCATTGGTTTTTCTAGTATTCATACACTTCTCATGCATTGGTAGGAAACAGAATACGGTGCAGGTATTGATCCCATGTGTGCAGGGGGTATCAGAGTCAATCACTTTACAAACTCTTTGAAGGTAAAAATATAAAAAACTTAGAGTAAATTTAATGTAACTTTTCTGGTTATAATTTTGTATGCATCTTCCTCATTCTGCTGTGTTTTGATTTTGATTGGAATGAGCAATCCCTAGAAAATGAGTTTTGAATCAAAGTGACAGAACACAACACAATGTTTTTTTTATGCAGGAAACTTGAGTCAATCACTACAGAAACAGAGCTGCTTAAAACATTGTTAATTACCAAATTAATTGAGTTAAAAAGCATTCATGACATGAAAGTCCTTTTAGTCCAAATTCTTGTAGAAGCTTACCACTATTAATCAGGCTTGCATCATAACAAGGTAACAGAACTCCAGCTCTATCAGCACAATGTGCGCTCAAGCGAATAATGACTTGTGCTTAATAAGTAGCTCCAGTGGCTACTAGGGCTTGGCCAGATCATGTGTCTGGATTTAGCACGTTGTGAAGGTTCAACTGGCTGGACTAAAACCACAGAATGTGAAAGTTACTGACCATCACAAATAAGACTTTCCCGGGCTGTGGGGGACTCGGGATTGTAGGCTTATGGGCATTTTCATGGCATGTTGGAAATATTGTCTTATAATTCTATGAAAATTTGGAATGAATGTTTCTCCCAAGACATTCTTGTCACCATTTGTTGGTAACATTTGTAAAATTCAAGTTCATTGTAATACCGAAACTTGAAAACATGGTCGTGAGTAAATACCTTCAAAAATGAAAAATTAACACGGCAAATACCAAATTTAATGTTGGTTGAATGATATGTGATGCTGGCCATACTTATGTAAGAATCACATTGCGCCTTATTGCTATACTGTAGAGTACCGAAGTGATGTTGTCACTTCCGCATAGTTGCCCATGGCGATGGTTCTAAACAAACTTCGACCCTATTAGCCTAACGTACTTAATTACGCAATACCTTCAAAAACTGTAATTTTCACGCGCATATATGAAACCACATGGCACAAAGTAGAGCTGAATATTTGTCACAATGGCACTCTTGCTACGTATGGAACAATACTATTTTACTTATTTGTTTGAAAATCCCTGCAACTGGTGAAAAATTTAAATTCATTAATGCATAGGTTCCCCATACAACGGGATAGGAACTTTCGGAGGCCTAGCCACTACACTTTTACGTGCAAACATACTGAAGGATACGCATCATTTAAAACAATGTAAGAAATGTAGCCGTCAGTGACTAAGAAAATGCAGCTTGGGCCAAGTAATTATTACCGATATATTCCTGGTCGTATGGCACCCTACATCATCGATTTCGTTCTTGAAATGAGATTAACTTCAGTCAGTAAAAAAATGTTAATGGGTCCATATCATATTACACGGTAAGACATGCACTTCTGTGTAAAGCTCCCTTTACCAGATCTACGAAACCTCTTAAAAGTTACAGTTCGAAAGTAAACCAAATTTAATCCAACCTGAAAAAAAATTGTAAAAATACTTCGAATATACATAAAACTATATATTGGACTCTCATTTATATTAAAGAAGCCATTTCATTGCAATGAACTGAAGAAGTTTTGTCCTATGATAAAGCAGTAGGCTAAAGTGACGTCACACTTCGGTACTCTATAGCATGTAGAACTCAGTGATCCACTCAAGATATGGATCAACTCAAGATACCCCTATCATACATGTACACACTGCATGTGCAAAGTGTAGATGTCAGGTTTCTTCTGTATGCTTTGAATAAAGTTGTCAGTCTTATGCCGCATGACATGTTTCAGGGTAAATTGCGTCTATCAGCATACAAAATACACAGAAGCTATGGGTGATTTTCCCCCACAGTACGTAACAAAAGTTGCCCTCAGAAAGACATTGAAGAGAGTGAAAAATAAATCTGAAGGTTCTAAAAAAATGCCCTTACTCACTCTGAATTAAATTTGCCAACAAAATTGTAAATATAGCCCCATGGATTCCTTAAACATATTTTGTGTGGAAATTCCAAAGCATTCGAAAAGCCTGGAGCCTCTGTGGTTAAAATTAATATATGTTACTTGGTGTCTATCACATTAAGGCCACACCCTGCAAGCTCCGTAATGTACATACTATTTTACTTGGTATGACTGCATGTTGCAGGTAAAATGTACAGATCAATTTTTTTTTCCATTTATAAACCTCTTTTCAGTGGTATGTGCAAAAGGGTGTGGGTGGGGTATGGGGCTCAACTGGGAATTTAAATTGAGGACAAAGGGATACCATCGGGGAGATGGCAGGGTTTCCCCTGGGTTTTAGAGAGTGTGAGGTGGCATTAGTCCAGGGGGTTAATATGGTGCCAATTTTGGCACCAGCAGTGAGGTAGAACTATCAATACTTCATGTTAGTACAGTACAGGTAGCAATTATAGCAAATTTCTGTGAGGTGGTGGCCAAAAAATGTGAGGTGGCCGCCTCACAGAAACAATGCCAGGGGAAACCCTGAGATGGGATTTTTCCACCTCACCTCCACCTCCTTTAGGATATTTATTATTTTGGTTCCAGGAAGAAGCCTATTCATAGGTATTTGATCATCCCCATTGATCTGGACCTTGAACATGCATCTGGGACATTATGAAAGTGTCTAAATTTATCTTTTAATATTTATTTTCTTTCTTCAGATCAGTTGATGACAGAAGACAACACAAGTAGTCACCATGACTGAGGATTCATTAGATACAGACAGAAGATACCATGTCAAGGTGGTTCTGCTTGGTTCAGCAGGTTCAGGGAAGACATGTCTGGTGACCAGATTAATGGAAGGAATCTTTACAGGCAACGAAACAGCTGTGAGTTGAGTTAGAAGTAAAATCAACCCAGAGACAGGGATGTTATTTGAGAAAATCAGGTGGAGGTAATGAGTAGAGATCAGGCTGTGCAGATGACATTTGCAGAGGATATGATCATGCTGTTCCCACTTTTTGTCATAGCATGTAGAAATCAGATGTCAACAGAAGTGCTAGCTAAGACCACATAAGAGATGAAATTTTCATAATCTGTAAACAAGTACCCAGCAGGAATAATACTGCATTAACAGAGCAAATTTAAAAATGTTACTTTTCATGAGGAGCCATGCAAGTTATCTTTTCCATTGATACTTACAAAAGTTTAAAAGGCTGCTCCAAAGAAATTAGATGAAACTTGGTTGGTCCCAATTTGTTTACTGTGTGCATGATGGCACGACTTACCAAATAGATACTAGAGATATCCAGACCCCTAGAAGTAATACAGAAGCTGACCTAGATACCATGTTCATGCTATGAAAATGCCCATAAGTCCTACAATCCCGATTAGTCCCGCACAGCTTGGGAAAGTCGTATTAGTGGTGGTCAGTAACTTTCGCATTCTGCGGTTTTAGTTCAGCGGGTTGTATCATCACAACCGTGCTCAATCCGGACATACTGTATGATCCGGCCAAGGAGTATCTTGTAGCCACTGGAACTACTTAAGAACCACAAGTCATTATTATTCGCTTGAGTGCACATTGTGCTGATAGAGCTGGAGATTTATTACCTTGTGTTTTGATGCAAGTGACAAACTGTGGTCAGCTTCTACAAGACTATGGGCTAAAAGGACTTTCATGTCATGTTACATTAGAACTTCCTGAAGAGATTCATTCAATCACTCATAGAGGTCCATTTAAAAAATCAAACTGAGTCAAAATTAGTGTGTATTTCCCTTCCTTAAAGACTGACTGTCTTTTATTGATTCCTTGCTGAAGGCAAAAGGAATCTATGCAATCACGCATAACGGTGTGTATGTGTGTGTGTGTTTCTGGTAGCTTGGAAACACAATATCTCAGGGGGACCAGTCAAGTTGCCCCTTAGCAAAGTTGTCCCTTACAAACTTGCCCCTGAAAAAGTTGCCCCTGACAAAGTTGCCACCCTCATTTAAACATGCAAAAATGGCTATAAATATTCCTTCAATAATAACTAAATATAAATGATACTTAAAAGTGACAAACAAAAGCTTTCGAGCATTGGATAGGTGCAGTGAACTATGAAGCTAATATAACCATTGACATAATAAGCAAGGTACAGTTAGTACAGGCCAAATGTAGATCAGCTTCTATGCAAATGCATCATTGTGTACTGTACTTTTTTAGATGTAAATTTCAAACACTGTAAAGGTGGTAAATCAGCAACAAAAGTGCTTATGGCACTTTATAAATTAAGAGCTAATTAACAATTATGTTTATATCTCTTACTACTGTCTTTCCTAGGCCTATATCATTTTTGGTGAAATTTTTCCAGGGGGTGACTTGGACTGTGTGGTGGGCAATTTTGTTTGCCAAGGGGACTTTGTAAGGGTGACTTTCCTAGGGCACGACTTGACTGGCAACCATCTCAAGCTAGCAATGATGGACTCTTCTCATATTTGGTATATTGGCTTATCATGTTAAGTGAAAGATCCCTGTTGTTTTTGGTGGAGGTCAAAGGTCATCCATGTGAGGTCACCGGCCAGGTCGAAAACCAACAGCCTTATAAACAATGTATCTCAGGGCAGGAAGCATGAATGCTTTTCATGCTTCGCTTGTAGATGCATTATAATCAGAAGATGGCGCCTATTGCTTCTTGTAGAGGTCAAAGGTTATCTGAAGTCACAGGAGATGGAAATACAAAGTCATTTTAAACTATACTTATAGACATGATATCTCAATATAAGATAGGACACTTTTCATACTAGTATACATATAAATTTATCATATTGAGAAAAAGAGCCCTATTGTTTTTGGTGCAGTGTCAGAGGTCATTTGAGGTCACCTAAGGTCAAAAACTGAAAACCTTGAAAAAAACAAGACTGATGACGGATAATGATTACTTTTTACGCTTGGTATATATATTTATCATGTTAAGAGGAAGAACCCTAAGGGTTTTGATGGAGGTCAAATGTCATATGAGGTCACCAGATTAGAAACTTAAGAAAACCATGTTTACCTGAATATGTAGCGGGAGGTAGCTCATAATTGTGTCGTTTCATGGCGGATGAAAAGGGAGGGTTGGATTTGTGATTCCTTGCCGAAGGCAGGCAAGAAATCTATGCGATGGTGATGTCATGTGTGTGTGTGTATGTGACGCCATTGGAATTTGAGGTATGTGATGCAATAACTCAAAAACCAAGTGATCAATTTTTCTCAAACTTGGTATGTACGTGTATCATATTGTGTAGATGTGCCCTATCGTGGAGGTCCCATAAATTTGACAGAAGCCAAATGTTAGATATGACCACTGGTAGAATGCCTAGTAAATTGTGTAAGTTGAAATTGTATACTTTAAAACAGGGTTAGAGTGGCAGCTCCCTGCTTAAAAGTAGTTAAAGGTCACTGAAGAAGTCATCTTTGATGAAAATGCATTGTCTCATCACCACAGAGTAGTCCCACTTGTAACAGATTGAGATATAATAATCTTTAACACAAGGAACCATAGTGCCCTGGGGCTATTGTTCCAGTTGTGCTGCAGTTGGAATCTATATCTCATAAATTTTACAAAGTGATGCTATAATGGATAAATACATGTATATGGAATTTATCTGACATTCTGTGTGGTGAACAGTTTGATTCCCGAGCATCATGTTTCTCTGCTGTTTGCAAGTGTACATCAGACACGCCTTTACCTCACCAGTGCTCTAAGTAATATAGCTTGTAGACATCAACTATATAACATCATACCTCTATTTAATAGGGGACATCAACTCTGCATTTTTTCCCAGAGCGTTGGATGTGCATTCATGGCCAAATCTTTTCACATTAAAGATGTAGAGATTTGTCTTGGTATTTGGGTGAGTCTTTTGAGTATTTGTTGCTAAAAACATCATACAAGTAATTCAACCAGTGGGAACATTTCTATTTTAGCTCTGATTGATAGAAATTTGAGATGGTTATATTTGCAGATTTGACAAACAACCTTTAATTCATGTGGGTTTGTCAAATTGAACCAATAGGATTGACTCTTTTTGAGGTATCTGAATTAATAGATTGAGTTGTTGACCCAGGTATTAATACAGGTCTGTGTATTTACTGAAAAATGTATGATGTAATTTTGCAAAGTTTTTGTGACCTGGTTCTTGGTCATCTTAGCCCAAAGAAGGTACATGCCTTTGCCGACAGTTTAGGAAATCCTAATCACATTTTTGTCGTGGCATAGAATTTGGAGTAATAATTGAATAATGAGTAATGGATAGAGAACACCATATTATTTTCTGTATGATATAGTTGGTGAGATGCATACTCATTGCAGTATGATGGCATACGTGAAGAGAGAATGGTTTTCCTCCCAACTTCCCAGAAAATGCACGATATAGCAAAACTCATAAAGGTGTGTAGGGATAGTTTTATATACAGCAGTGTTCTTTCAGTTTGTATCTCTGAAAATTTCATTTTTGTGCAGGACACATGTGGACAAGAGAGATATGAATCTTTAATGAGAATTTACTATCAAAATGCTGCTGTTGCCATTGTCTGCCATGGTAAGATATTTTTTGCTTTTATAATCTTTCATCAGAAATTTCTTGCCGTGGGAAAGGATTGTTCATTAACTAATTTGGTAAAGCACTCTTTAGTATGTAATGCAGAGTAAATTTTTTGTCCTTATAGAATGCATGAAAAGTGTACAGCACATTCCCATAAACTGCCATGGAAGCTTTATGTTGTCATGAACTGTTATTTTAAAGTGAATGTAGTCATTCAGTTAACTTCATTTGTAACATATAAATTTTTTGGTACATCATTACTGTACAATTTTATATCTTGCCTTAATTAAACTGCCATGGAAACCCTTTGTGGCCATTAACTGACAGTTATGAATTACCATGTGATTACTGCTGTATGGTACAAAAGTTTTGTTTGTACTAGTTGTTCATGAAAAGCATACCTTGTCATAAACCATTAAACAACGAAACCAAAAGAATACAACTCATTTCATTAAAAGGCTAAATTTAATTACCACTGCCCTTCACTGTCTATAGCCAAGAAAAAACTTTTCTAGCAGCCATTTGATATTCAATTTGAACATCCTTCTTGCTAATGTAGGACCGTGTAGCTCTTAACTTACATACTAGGATTTAAACTCATGCACACTGAGTATTTTATATTTATACTCTGTCACTTATTGCCTTTCAATTGTTTAACCAGATGTGTTGTTGGCTCTATGTCATTCAGACTGCATGAGTTTTCTATTTGTTTAACAGGCCAAGCTCATGGTATTACTAGTATGCTATTGAAGCCTAAACAGGGAAATAGGAGAGATGGAGATCTAGTGCATAGGTGTTTTGCAGACATGAAGCCCCCTTTTGTCGTGTTGTTAAATGATTTGTATTTAAAGACCCTCATCACCTCAGGTACATGTTTGGTTAGAGCAGGGAGGCGTTAGGAAGGAGATCCAACATTCTATACTCTTTGAAGCAATGTTTGTTTCTGACAGTTATCTTGCCTTTCTTCTCAAAATTCTCGTCTGAATACCTAGATCAACTAAGATCATTGATGCATTGTCAAAATGACAATGGGAAGACACACCTTTTACGTGGAACTCGCTAACTATTCATTGCCATGCAGCCATCATGCAAGAATGTGAAATTTTAACCTTTCGTCGTTATTCGTCACACTAAATATCATTTCATTTAAAGCCAGTTAAGAATTTCTTTACAACTTACTTTTGGAATATATTTCTGAATGATGGGAAAATTTGCTAAAAACTAAGAGGAATGTACAGGCGTGAACAATGTTTCCAGCAGGTGACATGTTAAAATCGTGGGGGCACAATTGAAGTACATTATTTAAACATTTGTGGCCAGTCGTTTTGCTGAAAAATCTTATTAAATCTTGTTCATTGGTGGAAACAATCCTTACTTCGAAGCATGTGTAGACAATGGCCTTTGTCTTGGGATTACATGGAAAAGAAAGGGGGAGATCATCATTAAAAGGGCTTAGTCAACAGAGACTTAACAATAGGAACAAAGAGACCTGTCAATAAAATAGCAGTGCCTTAAATGGGTTAAATCATTTTCAAGTTCATATTGTTTGATAGATTTGGCTGGTGTATCTCCTTCCTAACACCTCCCTGGTTAGAGGGTAACCAAAATTCTCAATTCATGAGGCTGTTTGATTGACATCTCAGCCAAAATTCAAAAGATGCACCATACAATAGCTAACATTTCACAGCATGCAGAGAGAGTATTGTGATTACATATAAGGGTCTTGTTTACTCCTCAGGATATATCTTTGAGCAGTAAACCAGATTTGTGTCTGAACAAGGAGGAACTATAAAGACAGTATTGGAAGGGATTAGAAGTAACATACTTGGAGAATTGGGACTGTCTGGGATGAGAAAATTTCCCCTTGATTAGGTTGAAAGAGATAAGGAAGAGAGTTATCATGTGTTACATGCTACTTCTTCTCGACGACTTTGGTAGAAGGGTCATTTGTGACAATCTTTAAGGTCCAGGGACATAGTAAGTGGGTGGACTGGGCAGACAATGCCCAGGGGCCCATGCGTCCTAAGTCCAAGATATCAAAAAACAAAAGTCTGGGTTTTGAGCCAGCTATGATGCTCAATTTTTGTACTTAGGCCTAAACTTGACTCTTGCATAATTGTAAATATTTGGGTGGATTGTCAGAGAAGGCTTTTGCGATTTGGTTTGTGATTCCCTTGTTTTGGGCACCTCACTGCTCCATGTTCATGGGCCCCAAAGAGTTTTGCTACATCTCTGTTAAGGTTGTGGGTGTGGCGGTTTTAGTATAAATCAAGTACTAAATTTCTCAAACCCCCATGACCCACAACTTTGGTAAAAGTGTCCTTTGCGATAATGTTTAAGGTCGTGTGTGTGGGGGTTTTAAAAAAAATCATGTACTAAATTTCTAAAATCCCCTACCACCTAGGTCTTTTGTAAAAATGCCATTTGCGACAGTATTTAATGTCATGGGTGGGGGGTTTAAGAAAAATTAATATACTAAACTTCTAAAACCTCCACGACGCATGACTTTGCTTAGCTGTGTTACGTCATGGTCATGGGAGTGGGTGCGGATGCAGATGTGGGGGTTTTGGGGTTTTAGAACTAACCGAACAAAGAGACATTGGAACAGAGAGCAGTATCCATATGTAACTGGATACTTATATCTTATGCTACCTGGCAAAACTGTATGGTGGGGTTGGATGAAGCTTTTAAGTGCACATCCTGAACATGAATAGGCAGTTTAATGTTTTAGGTGTAATCCTGAATAGTTTCAAATATCATTAACAAAATTAAGAATCCTACTGCTTTCCCAAAAAAGGAATTTCCTTAACAATGGAAGAAATTCAAACAAGACTCAGACTGCCTCACTTAAGAAAGTGCATATACACTTGTTAAAACTGCAGAAAGGTTGTCAGAGTTATGTCCTCTGTCAGCTCTGCAGATCTCCCATGAGTCTTGACTGTGTCTTGTTGCAGGATTTCTTGGGGTTGAAAGAAGCAGGTCATTGCTAGGAAGGCTAAGTCAATAGTCGTTTAACAACGGGAACAAACAGAAGTGTTGCTCAAATTTTTATGCCTGAGGGGGATTAAATTACTTTCAGGTACATATCTGACGTATATGCATGGTTTTAGTCCCTCTCTTGTAGGTATAAACAGTGATAGTTATTTTTGGATGGGCATGTCGTAACCATTTTACTGAATTTGTGAGGTTTTTGTTTGTGGATTCTGAATAGTGTTGACTGGGTTTGAAAGGCTCTGACTGGTTTTAAATTTATTAAAAATGGTTTTTGAAGGGTCATCATGAATAGTTGAATGGTGCTTACTGATTTCATCGTATTTTAAATGGAAAAGTGTCCAAAGCACATTGAATGTACAAATGAAACCCATTCACTACACAATTCAACTTTTCTTAAATGGAATTTAATCCTGGGTAACCCTAACCCTAACCTTATCCTACCCTAGGCCATCCTTAATTCTTAACAACACTGGCACTACCACATGCCAAAAGTCATTTAAATATTGCGGCGCCACACTTTGGAACAACCTGGACACTAGTTTAAAACCTCTATCTTTTCTCTCCAGATTTTCTTCTTCTTACAAAGCATTTCTCCTGACCTGCTCCTTATTTAGATCTTGATATCATTCTTGCCTACTTTCATGGAGTTGTTTCGTTAGTGTTTAATTCATTTTTGCTTGTTGTTTGTTCTTTAGGGGGTCTGCTTGTACAAGCTTTTGCTTTTTCAGGCCTCCTTTACTCTCATATATGTATTCCCATACACTGTCATATTCTGATATTATTTGTTCATGAGAGTAAAAAAATAAACCTTGAACCTTGAATTCTATATCTTCAGGAACCTTAACTCTATAACTGCAGTAACCCTAACCAGAGGCCTGTATGTTGGGATAAAATACAATTATAGGAGCATGATGTAAAGCCTCTAATTTAGACAGTTGAAAATTCATAGGTAATATTTAAAACATGTATCTTTTGCTTTCAGCATATTTTTAGCCTTTGAAAAACCAACCTTCAAGAGATAGAATTGTGTGGTACTAGCCTTCAAATGAAAAGAGACTTTTTTCCATATTGCTTCTCAGTATGACTGTATTTTATTGTTACACTCTCCTTTTAATAGACTTGACAGTGAAGACTTCATATGATAAGACATCCTTCTGGATCAAAGAACTCAGGGAAAATACAAAAGAGGTGCGTTTGATTGTAACAATCAGCTGATATTGTCAGGTTTATAGTGAGGAACTTCTCGTTCCTAGGCTTTGGCACATTTTCTTTCCCCAACACTTGTGAAGACCTGGTAAGATCACTTATTTTCATTTAAGATGGGATATGTATCATGCACATTACTTTCTGTGGTTCAAAATTATCCATTGCTTATTTATTTCTTTTCTGCACTAATAAAACTAGCTGTATATGCATAGCATACAAGAATTTTTCTTTCCACCAAATGCCACTAGTAAAGTAGTGAGTGATCTTGCTGCTAGGACCTTGTTTCTTGAGATACAGTTATCTAACAACCTTATTTTCAATTAATTTTCATTGAGCATCAAGAAATCATAGTTTGAAAGGTATGTCAATTTTCTCTGCTACAAATGCAGTATTTCTTTTTGTGTTAACATGATGGCAGCCAATCTAACCCACTGATGAACAATTCTCAAATTCACTGGAGGAGTACTAATTTGTCACTTGATAGGGTACTAACTACTAAAAGTACTGCAAGTGGTAGGATTCACCCTTGAGTGCACCTAATAGACGAGTTGGGAAATATTTCCACGCAATGCAATGTGGGAATGGGTCAAAGGTGAAGTGTGCCACTCTTACGTATAGTGCCCCAGCATGGATGTTGCATGCTGAGCGTGCAGAGTTAAACGCGTTGCCGTTGTCATATGGTACACTTGACCTTGTGACCCTACCGGAAGTACCGAAGTTTCCAACACGTCTATTAATTGACCCAGCCACTTTATGACGTAGCCCCTCTTGCTCGGGTGAAAGTGTTTATATAATGTTTTCTGTATGCTTTATTATGTACTGTTCTGCTCAATTAGTCTCTGGTTAGTCTTAGAGGGTAATTGGCTAATTATTTAAAAAAAGCAATTTGTGCAGTAAAGCATTCATTGGGACTTATGTTACAAACTCAGGTAAGTATTTAATCTCCCATGTTTTTGACTGAAAACAGGGGACTCAGGTGGTATTCCTTATGGGCACAGAAGATCAAAATGAATATAAACGTTACTTCAATTCAAAAGGAATATGTTAGGGAATGCTTTGTATCTGGTAGGTGCCAGATTAGTATTCTAAGAGTGATTTCTGCAAGTACTATGCACATAACAAACATGACTGGCAAATAAGACCAGCTTACAACATTTTTATACAGTACATCAGTTGCTATCTGTGTCATTTTAGAGTTGTGAAAAGGCAGTGATCTTTTTCAATAGCATGTTATCTGTCATTCTTGTTATGCAGTCATGTGAAATTTACTTAGTTGGAACAAAACTGGACTTAGTTGAAGATGAAACCAGGTCAAGAGTGGTAGACTCAGAAGAGGTAGAAAAGTTTGCTAAAGGTGGGACAGTTTTGTAATGCAACTCTTACAATGTAACTTTTGGATTATTGTCAGTGTTTTTGGTTTCGATGATAAGAGAAACCAATGCATTCATGATGGCGTGTGTGTATGTATGTGTGTGTGTGTGCAGTAACTTTCCATTCAGATTGAGGACCTAAACAATGGATTTCAGGTCCTTAGAAGGAAGTACAATAGATTTCTCATGTCCTCAGAAGTTTAACAATAGTCTTTTGTTAAAGTTAGGGTGAAGGAAGCAAACACAATAGAGAAAACAGTGAGGTCCTCAAACAGTATGTAAAGCACAACTGTGCGTGTGTGTGTGTTTGTGACACTGCTCGTTAACACGATATCTCAAGAAGGGAAACTCTGACGGTTCTCAAACTTGGTACATAGATGCCCCATATTGAGAGGAAGAACCCAATTGTTTTTGGTGGGGGTCAAAGGTCATCTGGGGTCACCAGAGGTCAAACTCTAAAAACCTTGTTAACACGATATCTCAAGGTAGGAAGGTTGGATAAATTTCATACTTAGTATGTCGATGCATTATGGTGAGAGGAAGAACCGTATTGTTTTTGGTGGAGGTCAAAGGTCATCTGGGGTCACTGGGGGTCAAACCTTGAAAACCTTGTTTTCATGATATCTCAAGCTAGAAAGCTTGGATAGATTTCATACTTAGTATGTAGATGCATTATGGTAAGGGGAAGAACCCTATTGTTCTTGGTGGAGGTCAAAGGTCACTTTGGGTCACTGGGGGTCAAACCTTGAAAATCTTGTTAACATAATATCTCAAGCTAGAAAGCTTGGATTGATTTCATACATAGTATGTAGATGCTTGATGGTAAGACAATGAACCCTTTCATTTGTGGTGGAGGTTAAAGGTCATCTGGGCTTACAGGGGGTCAAACACTGAAAACCATGTTAACACGATATCTCCAGGTATGAAGCTTGGATAGATTTCATACGTGGTATGTAGATGCGTTATGGTGTGAAGATGGATGCTATCATTTTTGATGGAGGTCAAAGGTCATCTGGGGTCACTGGGGTCAAACACTGAAAACCTTGTTAACACAATATTTCCAGTTAGGAAGCTTGGATAGATTTTGTATGTGGTGTGTGTGTGCGTTATGGTGAGAAGATGAGCCCTATCATTTTTGGTGGAGGTCAAAGGTCATCTGACGTCACTGGGGGTCAAACAGTTAAAACCTTGTTAACACGATATCTCCAAGGAGGAAGCTTAAATAAATTTCATACTTCGTATGTGGATGTGTTATGGTGCGAAAAAGGATGCTATCATTTTTAGTGGAAGTCAAAGGTCATTTGGGGTCACTGGGGGTCAAACACTGAAAACCTTGTTAACACGATATCTCCAAGTAGGAAGCTTGAATAGGTTTCATACTTCGTATGTGGATGTGTTACGGTGCGAAAAAGGATGCTATCATTTTTGGTGGAGGTCAAATGTCTTCTGGGGTCACCGGGGGGTCAAACACTGAAAACTGTGTTAACTCGATATCTCCAGGTAGGAAGCTTGGATAGATTTTATAGTTGGTATGTGGATGTGTTACGGTGAGAACGTGAACCCTATAATTTTTGGTGGAGGTTAATGGTCATCTGAGGTCATTGGGGTCAAACACTGAAAACCTTGTTAACACAATATCTCCAGATAGGAAGCTTGGATAGAATTCATACTCAGTATGTGGATGCGTTATGGTGAAAAGATGAATGCCTCTGTTTTTGGTGGAGGTTAAAGGTCATCTGGGGTCACAGGGGTTAAAAAGCAAAATTTCCCAAGAATTCCCAAGATCATCTCATGGATTCACCAGAAGTCAAACCGCAAATTTTCCCAAGAATTCCCAAGATCATCATCTTGAGTCATCAGCGGTCAAAATGCAAAATTTCCCAGGAATTCCCAAGATCAAATATGAGCCTTAAATTATTTTCCAACTTGTTGAGATAGCCCTTGACCAGTGACTGAAAGATATGGGACATCATGGCATTATTTGGAATAGAACATATATCATCGAAACCTCAATGCATTTTTGCATTCTGGTTTTCAGATGCTTTCATCTGTTCTTTTTCAATTTCATTTAGCATTGTTGTAGTGGATATGTATAGAAAGTAGCCAATTCTGGTCATGATCAGTGGAAGAACACTGGATTTCAGCAGCATGACCTTTCTGACATGACACTCCAGAACCCCCTACCTCCTCAGTACCTTGGGATACCTTGGGAACCTCAGTGGATGCAGGTCTGTTGACCTGTATGTATGCATCTTCATAATCTTCACCATTGCCAACTGTAGCAACAGTCAAGATCTGTGGGTGCCTGCCAAACAAACTAATATGCAAAATCTGCCTTGTAGTTATACAACATCTCATAGCCAGCCCAAAACCTATTCAAAGCCTTCTCAAACTGAATGACAGTAGTGGCTGAAACTACACTCTCAGGTAGGCCATTCGAAATATCCACAACTCCAAACTCCATGCCGCTAGAATTCAATAGGCTCATTTAGCCAGAGCTCCCCGGGAAAGGCCATTTTCCCAGGTAGAAAATATATACGTCCTATGTCGCCTCATGGCTAAATCATCCTATTGAATTCTAGCCTTATGTACCGACAAAAATAAATTTCCATATGTTGAGTCTACAAAACACTTTGAGTAACTTCTGACTATGACCATGGGTATGAGTAATTGTACTTAACTTATAAAAACCTTCACATCTCTGTCATACACACCTGAAACAATTTTCATATCTCCTCTTAATCTATGATACTTTAGAGTTGGCAGCTTAATTTTCTACAACCTTTCTGTGTAAGTTAAGCCCTTTAAAGTTGGAATCAACCTAGTTGCCTTCCTTTGAACATTTTCAATAGTATCAATGTCCCGTTGGTAATGTAGCGACCATACTACAGCAGCAGCATATTTCAAATGCAGCCTGACATGCATGGGCCTGAAATAAAAACTTAAAGCTTTGCTCGTCCAAAAACATATATATATATCTAATAAGGCCCATAATACTATTGGCCTTGCTTACTTGGTGCTGAATGTGCTCCGAAAAACCTAGACCACTTTCCACAAGAACACCTATGTCCTTCTCACAATCAGACCTATCCAAAAACACTTCATCCCCACTATCACTGTATAAATGATAACTCCGAGGGAGACAAGCATAGTGCCTATTAAAACTTTACACTTATCAGGATGAAATTTCAAAGCTATACTTGTCTGACCATGCAGTTTTGGAGTTGATCAAAATCCTTCTGCAAATTCTCAATATCGTCCATACTTCTAATTTCTTTAAACATTTTTGTATCATTCGCAAATAAATAGGCCATACCATTCACACACTTAGGTAAATCATTTATATATATAACAAGATAGGACCTAAAGCACTACCTTAAGGAATGCCACTTATAACTGCATGCTCACTAGATTCAACTCCATTAACAATAACCTTTTGGCATCTTCCATTCAAAAAGTCTTTAACCCAGTGCATTATTTGGATACTAAAGCGATATGCTCTCAGTTTCTCGATAAGTCTTCTATGTAGCACTTAATCAAAGGCTTTCATAAAGTCCATGTATACAGTATCAACACAACCACCGTTGTCTAACACTTTTGTCCCCACATATCCATAACCTTCAATAATTGCAGTGTAGTTGATATCCCAGAAATAAAGCCATACTGCTTCTTACTAAACAAATTAATTATTCACCCTCATATGGTCAACCATAAAAGATCGAATTATTTTCTCTAGTATTTAAATACTACACTTGTTAAACTGACAGGCCTATAATTTCGTAGAGGAGCCTAATTGTCACCTGTCTGAATAAAGCAGTAATACTGCCTACTTTCCAAAGATCTGAAACTTTACTTCTTGGATATCACTCCTAAGGCTATGCTTGTGTGATAAAGGAAGGCTGTCACTAATTGTTCACAGAAGAGGAAAATCAAATAAGTCGGTGTGCTCTATTACAAGAACTTAATAATGACTGTAATTTTTTTGACTTGTTTGAGAGCAAGGAATTATGGTGAAAATTTCATTTCTTTCCCAGTTTGATTCAAAGGGTAGCTATATTTCAAGCTGCACTGTCCCTAAGGTGCTTGCACTTCTGTGGTTATCATGGTGTATTTGTATATTGGAATTAAGCATCCTGTCAGTATTGTAGCCACACACTGGAGTGGAGGGGTAGATTTTGGAGATCTGTTAGATTAGCAGTGGTATCTGTAATTTTGAACAATTGCACTATATTTCACAGTCTCATTTGGGGAGGGTGTTACAACCAATAATGTAAAAATTTACCGATAATGTAACAACAACCAATAATGTAACAGTAACCGATAATGTTACAAAATAATTACAGGTAATGTAACAACAACAGATAGTGTAACAAAAAATTTACTGATAATGTAATAACAACCATTAATGTACAAAAAATTTACCAATAATGCAGTAACTCAACCTTGCAGATTTTGTAGTAAAAATTTAATTACTGATAATGCAAAAAAGCTTCCATTAATGAATAATGTAGTAAAAAATTTACTGATAATGTGATAGCATTGATTATAAGCATGCAGGAGGTTTTACAGTCCCATTTCACAGAGGCCTCAACGGTATGTTAATATGTTATACATATGTGCATGCATGCGAGTGCAGTGTGTACAAACATACATAAGTTCGTACATTGAATGCATGAACACCGTACGTGCAGGCACTTGTATATAAATGTGTACGTATGAATGCATGCATGCATGGACGCATGAAATGCACGCCATCTGGGCCCAACATTTTAAGTAGTACTATTTAGTTATAAAAATCATAAGATCTAAAATCGGAAGAAAATTCTCAGTACACCTGAATTTCTTTCAGCAAGACTTTTCTATAGAGTTTTTGAGCTATAAAGAAGGATGATGTATTTTGTGTATATGTATGTGTAGGTATGCACAGTTGCACACAAAGAAGATCAAGTGTAGAATCTGTTCTTTTCAGTTAGTGTAGAAGGCGATCACTCATGACAGACCTATGATGTAGATGCCTGAAGGTCAAGGGGTTGTTCATGTTTAGTCCCTTGGGGATGTGGCTCGATCGTTTGGGGGAGCAGAACTCCTTTGGGAGTAGATATTTGGGTTTTGCTCTTCGGCTCTCCCCAGAGAGTCGAGGGTACTTTGGAAAGAGTACGTACACATTGGAAGGTATACATATGTGTGCAGATATACACACGTATTGCACAATTGAAAAGTTTTTTTCAACCTCTGTCTGACATAATTTAGCAGGAAGAAAGGAATTAACCAGTTCTTTTGAGTGATATGCTGAAAAAGGGTGAAGTAATGCTTGAGTTTGTCCAACCAGGAGCGGGATTCACAAAGAATACTCACGCACAAAAATTTGCATAAGTCAAACTTGCAAAGTGTATCTTGCTTAGGCAGTATTTACAAAGGAACAAGTTTGTTTTGCTTAACTTTACGCAATCTTAAGAGTTGTCTTTAGTACAAAAACTCGCAGCAATATATACAGAGGCACACTGTACCAAATAGTTGCATGTGCACAGAGCAGGACCACACGCGTTAGCACAGAATACTGTGAGCATGGTGTTGACAATAAGAGTCAATTTGATTGGTTTACAATGTGACAAGACAAAATAAAGCGGCACACGTGATGTTTCATGTGTATTTATTGCAGCTATGCTGCATATCTTGAACTGCACAAGTTGTTGCCATGAATACCACCGAAGAAAGTTTTTACGCAGTATTTTGACTTACGCAAGAACTTAACCAAATGCTTGTAAATCCCACCCCAGATCCTAAGTTTTTCATTCTCCTGTATCCGTTTTTAGTCAAAATAGATGATGTATATAATGCTAGGAGGGAAAAGACTTACATAGTAGATGAAAGTGGAGACAAAAACATGGCTTTGCATCCCATTCCCATACCAAAGAGCTGAATAAGCACATGCCATGAAAATGCCCTTAAGCCTACAATCCCGAGTAGTCCCCCACAGCCTGGGAAAGTCTTATTAGTGATGGTCAGTAACTTTCACATTCTGTGGTTTTAGTCCAGCGAGTTGTATCTTCACAACCGTGTTCAATTCGGACATATGATCCGGTCAAGCCCTAGTAGCCACTGGAACTATACTTATTAAGCACCACAAGTCACTATTCGCTTGAGCACACATCACACTGATAGAGCTGGAGTTCTGTTACCTTGTTATGATGCAAGCCTGATAAACTGTGGTCAGCTTCTACAAGAATTTGGACTAAAAGGACTTTCATGTCATGCAGTTGCGTGCGGAAAGAGACATGGGATTATGACCCCCATGTTAAGCCCTATTCAGGAGGAATAGGAAGGTTCAGAGAATGCAAATTTCCATACTACAGCAGGGTAGGACTGCAGCGTTTAGGAGTCGTTCGGAGCAATAGCAGTTTTGTTGTAAAATCTATCAAATTCTCCACATGCCATATACTATCGCCCACCCACCCCCCTTCTGAATCACTCACTGGGAGAACATGCTGGGCCAGTACTGTTATATGCTTCCAATCACTAGTCCTTCTCCAGGAGACAGACCTGGCCTGACTATACCCATCCTCTGTATGCATTCACAGTATGCATTCATGTGCACATAGGTACATAAACATGTATGTGTACCAGTGCATGCATGCTTTAGTACAGTACTACATACGTGCATACACATACCCAAATACACAGGAACCTATACATACGTATGCTCTTGCTTGCACATGTCTTACATAAACAATGACATACACAAACGTAAACTTTGAATGATGACCCTCTGGCATGGGTTAGTACGTTATTGCATTATCTGTTAATTTTTGCTACATTATCAGTTAATGGAAGTTTTTACATTTTCGGTAAATTTTTACGGCATAATCGGTAAGGTCGAGTTACTACATTATCTGCGAATTTTTTGTTACATTATGGGTTGTGGCTACATTATCAGTAAATTAGTATATTATCAGTTGTAACAGAGGGGAGGGCAACAGGGGAACAATTAGGCCACTAACAGGGAAAAAACTTTCCCTGCATGCTCCTCTCACAAGCCTTCCCCTTGCTCATTGAGATAAAGATAATAGTGTGTGATAATAGTTTTTCTTTGCTTTCTCACAGAAGTTGGAGCCAGAGTATTTGAAACTTCCAGCAAAACTGGACATAATATTGGTATGTTTACCCAGTTTCACTTTAACACAAATTTTTAGTTTATACCTTTGACAGTCAGACAAACATTTTATGATGTATTTCCTCCTACAACTTCATTGCCCTATCAAGCATCTGTGTGGTATATGTAAATTTCAGTGGGTCCATGTATTGTTCTATTATAAGCAAAACTATTTGTTCATCCATCATGAGATAAATGTTAGCTGCAGACCATTGCTTACATAGATGATGAAAGGTATGCACTGATGTGAGTGTCATAATTGGTCATCAGCTGGTATGCCAGTAGTTATACCACTATATGATGAGGGCACAGGAACTCTTTGATAGTGGGTATTAGAAAAAAGTTTGCTAGGATAAGAATATAACTGGTTGTATATGATTGGCAGTCACTGATACTTATATTGTACACTTACCTTGTGGATGAACAACTTTGTACTCTTAATTAGTAAGCTACTTGGCCATCATAGTGGTGGTGCTTGTATTATGAAGCAAACTTTATAGCCTACAGGTTGTGCATTTCAGTAGGGGTGGGGGAGTTGGGGGGGGGAGTTCTTTAGGCTTGTGCTCCCATTACCAATGCTGAGAATGCATTTAAGCCATACTTTTTCTAGGGTTAGAGGAGGTGTGTTTCCTATGATGTAGAAGGGCTTGGAAAGTGCAGATTTTGACAACCTTCAAGGTGTTTTTTAGGTAAAATTGTCAGTGTGTGCTGCCTGACAGTTGATTGTAAATGGTGTCATAAAGCATCTCTTCCCACCAACAAACATACTGGGTGTGCCACTGTTGACTTTGGAGCATAGTACAAAACCATTTTTGTTTAAGTTGTCATGCAAAATCCTCCCAAAGAGAACCTTTTCACTGAGAATAAATTAAGAATTAATAAAGGTTAAACAGGAAGTTATCAAGAAGAAGATACATATTGCCATGAAGTGAGGTTTGACACCGCCACAGCCACACAGTAATCTGTCTCTTGTATCTTTCTTGGCATTTCTAAAGGGTTTTTACTTCATTAGGTAGTTCATACAATATAGATTTGTTGTCTGCTACATGTGCTGTATTAAAGACTGGGGGTTTTTGGCTACTGCCACAGCATTACCATTCCCTAGGAAATTAAAAAGTATTGTATTTCTGGACACTCGATTACGACGCGGATGAGAGTATGTCAGTTACGTTTTATGTATAAGTGTTAACATGATTCTGTACCTGGTGTTTCAGGAAACTTCACGAATCCTGAAACTTTCGAGATTGTTGTGACAAAATTAGACTTCTTCCTCTGCAGCTCATTTGCATGAGGTTCATTCTGTAGGAAGCGGCAAACCTCATTGGCTTATTAGAAGTAAACAGTCATTTCTAGTTTTGAAGCACCTGCCCCTAAAATGGTGGCAGTTTCAACCTGCACTTCAAAGCATTGTTCTAAGAAGGTCAATTGTGACAAGATTACTGAATGTGAATGATGTTGCTAGCATATTGATGAAATAAAAACGCCAACAACAAAAGAAAAATCCCCTTTAATAGCCGAATACATAGGTTGTCATTGATAATCTTCTCAAGATGAAGACATATCGCATACAATTCCATTAGGGAAATGTTACATGCTTCCCCGCACTTTGGTAAGAAAGCCTGGGTCATCCACCTTGCTTCCTTACAAGCGTGCTAATTGATTTGCTTGCTCAACCGGCCAATTGGTTCTCAAGTTTCTTTGCTTAATGCTATTAATAACATGCAATGCCAATTTAAAAATGATTGCAGTCAGATTTGGTGCTTGTGGTCGCCGTGTCCTTCCTCACTGAAGAAGTCATGGGAATAATCGGCTAATTAGCCATCCCCAAGATTGTTGATCACAGAGATCATGTTCTGTGATGGACACGGAGAGCTTGGTCTTCAGACTCTAACCCAGATGTTCACCTTATGTGGTCTTAGGGTAGTAGCATAAATTAAAACTTTCCGTTCAACCTCCTTCCAAATAAGAACTCCCTGGTTAATAAAATCCAAAGCAAAAACGTAACAGATATTTTGTCAGCCCCTCCTTTTGTCACAGATTTGCATACTTTGTTGATAATTTTTTGACACAGGAGTACAGTATAGTAAATAATGTTACTAGGAAAAATGGCTAATTTTGGTAGATTCTCATCAGAAAATCCTCATCAGAATTACAGCTGTTTTATGTGTTTATTTATGCTTTTTAACATTTGTGCTGCCAGGGTTTGATGGTGGGGGGGGGGGGAGGGGGAACCAAAGAAAATGATGTCATAATCCCACCTAAGATAAACGTAGTAAGTCTGTTTTAAGTGTGCATATGTGTATCAACAATATGTTTGCATTAATGTGGACGCTTCCTTTGTCAATTAGTGCAGAGTTACTGGGGGAGGGGTCTAAGGGGAGGGTTAGTTAGATGAGGTTTAAGGGCCCAGTTTCCAACCAATTGGTTCAAGTCAAGCCGGCCACGGCCTTTTTTCCAGTTGTGGCTCACTGGCTTGTTTTCCCTTACTCCATTGTTTATGTGGAGCATCACGCACAACGGCAGTAGGTTACATTTTTAAAGTCTTTGGTATGACTCGACCTGGGAATCGAACCTGGGCCTCCCGCGTGAGAGGCAGATGCTCTACCGCTAGACCAAACACACGGTCTCCAAGGGGAGGGAGTGTCACCCTTCCCTGTGAGAAATTTTGTTCAAGGTGGCTTAGATGCAACATGATGCTATCTTTGGCAAAGTTTCTGATTACCTGTTAAGGAATTACAACTATTTAGTGATATGGCTGTGGCATGGAGCCCGTCCATTGCTGGTACCATGAGACTGGCATAGGGCCTCCTGGGAGCCCTGGGGTAATTACAAAAATGTGGACCTCAGTATGATGCTTTTGACTAACATCTAAATGACACTACAGGAGAGCACACCATGCACATCACAAAAATTGCAGTTTTCCTCCTTTTGAACAAAAATCCAAATGAACAGTTTCCAGTGGGGAATGACTGAGAGGGGTAAAAGGGGTCTAGGATTGATAGGCATGTTCAATAATGCTTATTATCAGTAAAATGCAATTAATGACTGGTGGATAAGCTTATGTAATGAGTAATATATTCAAATCATGTATATCTCACTACAAATTGTTCCCATAATATAAGATTACCTCATAGTCACCTCTTGATGCAAGCCTGCTTTGTGCCTCTAGTTTTAGGCAAATAGTTTTCACCAGAATAATTCTGTGCACCGTCGTCCTTCTAATAGTCATCAAGAATGGCATGTAAAAGGGTGGCCATTTGCAAGGGAAGCACACCAAAATTTTACACCAAATTTTACAAAAAAGAAAAAAATCTGTACCTAATTTGAACAAATACATTTTAACAAATACATTTCAGATGGTATTTAATAAAAAATAGAACTGAAAGTTAAAGCATGTGGAGTGCACAAAAATTTTCATAGTTTTCAAAGATAAATGAAAATTTTGTAGTTTGCGAGTGATGTGTGATAGCAAATGATTGTAATAGATTGATCCATAACTCAGTCAAAAGCACACCTCACCCTATACCTGCTACAGAAGTGTATGGCTTAAACCCGGTATAGGTTCATTTGCAAAAAATTGGAAAATCTTTGAAAATAGGGGGCACATACACCTATGGACCCCCTGTGCCAGGGCCACTGCTTTTTGGTTTTGATAAGAGAAATCTATGCAGTCATGATGGCATTTGTATGTATGTGTGGGTGTTTGTCTGTTTTTTGACACTTGTTTACACAATATCTCAAGAAGGATAACACAAAAGTTCTCATACTTGGTATGTGGGTGTGTCTTACTGAGAGGGAGGACACTGTCATTTTTGGTGGAGGTCACCGGAGGTCAAACACTAAAATTTTTTCAACAGGATAACTCAAGCTAGGAGTCATGGATACATGTCATACTTTACATCTAGATGTGTAATATAAAGTAGATGAAGCTACAATATTTTTTGATGGAGGCCAAAGGTCATCTGAGATCACCAGAGGTCGAACATTGAAAATCTTGTGTACATGGTATCTTAAGTAAGGAATCAAAAACCCTTTTTATACCTGAAACATAGATGCATTATATTGTGTAGATGAATCCTAGTGTTTTTGGTAGAGGTCAAATGTCATCTGAGGTCACCAGAGGTAAAACACTGAAAATCTTCTTTATACAGTATCTCAAGTTAGGAATCATGGATACTTGTCATACTTGGCATGTAAATGCATTATACTCTGAGAAAGAACTTAATTGTTTTTGGTAGATGTCAAGGTCATCTGAGGTCACCAGAGGTTGAACATTGAGAATCTTATTTACACAATATCTCTAGTTTGGAATCATATATACTATTTATATCTAGCACATAGATGCATTGTATTGAGTAGATGCATGGACCCTATTGGTTGTGGTAGAGGTCAGAGGTCATCTGAGGTCACAAGAGGTCAAACACTGAAAGTCAAATTAGGAATAGTAGATACTTTTTTCACTCAAGGAGTAGATGCATTATACTGAAAAGAAGAATCCAATTGTTTTAGGTATGGTCAAATATGACATCTGAAGTTGCCAGAGGTCAAACACTGAAAGTCTTGTGTAAGAACTATGTGAAGTTTGGAAAGATGGATACTTGTCATACTTGGCATGTAGTTGCTTTATATTGAGTAGATGAATCCTATTGTTTTTTGGTGGAGGGTGAAAGGTTATCTGAGGTCACTAGATGACAGAAACTGAAAATCTTAGATCTGGAAAGAGGAACCATAGATACTCTTTATACTTAGCCTATTGATGTCTTATATTCAGTAGATGAACCCTTTTGTTTTCAGTGGAGGTCAAAGGTCATCAGAAGTCACTCTAGGATTAAAAAAGCCAAATCTTTGATCTGTATTCAGCATCTCAAGGTAGAAATCATTGCTAGTTGTTGTGGTTCTTAGCATAAGATGCTTTATACTATATAGATGAATCTTGCTGTTTTTGGTGGGGGGTCAAACAGCTTGTGAGGTCTTCTAAGGTAACTTTGTTTGAATCATACCACTTTATACTTGCCAACTCTACTGATCTGGGCGGTAGAATACTGCTTTTGAGAGATTTGAACCGGCTACCGATTTTTTACTCTTATCTACCGATTTTTGGCAAACCTGCCATTGAAAGTATGATTTAACTTACACTTTGCTGTTTAAGCATGCGTGTTGTGCATAATTCACCCGAAAACAGCAAGAAAATGTTGTTAAAATACCATTCATCGATCGAGCTTGAGCTGGGAGATATGGATTGATCGAAACCTGTGTGCATAAGTACGTATGTAGGTATGTACGTGTGTACTGTGTTCTGCAGTATAATGTTAAGTACGGCACAAGCGCGCATGGATAGTATGACTGTACTGTATGTGATTGTTTATATCTTTTGCGATCTGAGCATGCGGGGGGCTCGTGGCCTGACAATAATCCCATCACCTACACATAGACTTCTTTACAAATATCGATCTGGAGGCAGTGCAGCAGTTATTGCCGCCGCTATACAGTCTTTGTGCTAGCTAGCCTACTTGAAGAATGATAAATTATTTGCACGCAGTATGTGTGTATTTGATTTCTATATGGTTATTCCTACAAAATAAAATACATGTCTCCTTATACATACAAAATACTGTATAAAGTATGCACCAAATCGCTTATTTTCACTTAAAAAAACAAAAAAGCTTAATTCATACCGTGGGAGGGGGGACACTCCCTCCCACACCCTCCGCTCTCATGCGCAAGCGCACTCGCCGCTCAGTCGCTTCACTCAGTGGCCTGGATCTGTTAAAATTATTGGGGGGGACACTTGCTTGAGTGAACACTTTGCGGCTCTGGCAGGGGTACAGGGTACCATCAAAGGCAGACCCATAGCCATGCAAGAACTTTTATATAGGGGGCACCAGCACCTCATAGGGGGCACCAAAGAAGATTATGTTTGTAGTCAGTAGTGCCACCAGGTGATAACATTTGGAGTGAACCGCAGGAGATATCTCAAGAATACCACAGATAGCTTAAACTTATCTGTGGTATGTGTGAACGTGCGAGAGAAGCATGCAAAAATTTTGCTCTTCTGGTGGGAATTTTGCCCTGCTTTTGCAATACTGCAGAGACGTCAAAACTGGAAAGTCTCCAGAAGTGAAGGGAACAAAGCTATGATCACCATAGTTATTCTTCAGCTCCACAAATGCAGGTGAAGAGTTAATTACTTAGTGAACGGCGAGGTGACCAGGAACTGCCATTAGTCAGGCTTGATGTGATCCAGTATGATTTTGTTAGCATCCAAAGGAAAATTCCCCGAATGTCCGAGGAATTAACAAAATGGGAACACTAGCATGGAGCTTTGAGCAGGACTATAAATGACAGTGAGAGCACATCAAGCTCTTCACAGCTCACAATTCAGATGATAATTACAGTATTTTTGATTAAAATTTTGCATAAAGATAAAAAGTAAATTTTGAATAAATTGTGATATGAGTAATTTTAGTTTATAGACATCTCATTACGCATGTTACTCAAGATATTAGGTCGGTTGCTACATGGAGACCCCTTGCTGCCCGGCATATAACTTTGAGTCTTCAACTAGCTTTGACTATAATGGTTCACAGGGAATTTTTTGTGCTAATAGTGTTCATAGGTTATACAACTCGTGAGAACTGGTCGCGAGGAGTGCCAAAATTTTGCAGGAAAATTATTTGCCATGCATGGTAAAACCTGCTGGAAGACTCAGCTGGCATGCAGTGGTGAAAGGGTATGCCCAATGTAGGGAGCAAGCTACAACAAGGAGTCCAGCTACCTGACGCCCTGCCAAAAGGATGCCAAACGGAAATGCTTGGACGGGCGAAGCGTGTCGAAAAATTTGGGATTCTGTTGGAGAAAAATTGTAAATATTTGGTTCTTGCTAAGAAAATTTAGAAAATTTGAGTTTTTGTGGAAGAATCTGCCCCTCCTCATCCCAGA
Source organism: Holothuria leucospilota (assembly GCA_029531755.1). NCBI lineage: Eukaryota > Metazoa > Echinodermata > Holothuroidea > Aspidochirotida > Holothuriidae > Holothuria > Holothuria leucospilota. The sequence goes on along the minus strand of CM055977.1, from coordinate 25,139,616 downwards.
AAGTTCCAGTTCTCCTAAGTTACTACTAGCCAATCCCAATCTGTCTTGAACTCTGTCTTTGCAGAAACAACCTAGAAACAACCTATAGTACATTGCCTATAGGTTATATCCTGGTGTGCATACGAAGCCGTAATACCACATGTAACCAGAACACTCTCTGTGCTACAGGCCTGATCATAGGTCCCCTGTTGGGGTCCAGGGGTGAAGTCCCTGGAAGACAAGCACTTTGGTGCATCCGACAGGACACAGGTCACATCTTTGTGATCAAAAGTTTTCCCCAGCTGCCATTAATACTGTAGGCTAATATCGCAGATTATTCATATCGAAAATGTGTGTGACAATGTTTAAGGTTTTCTGCATACCTCTAAATATTGAGGGGGGACATATGTCCCCCCACTAAAAATATGGGGGACAGGGGGTCCCTGTCCCTCCATGATAGCCGCCCATGGCTTTGCTCCCTTGCAAAATCTACCACTTTCCCACTTTCAAATGTTGGCGAGTATGCCATGTACATGATGGGAAGCATGGATTTTTCTCGTGTCTAGTGTGTAGATGCATTATACTGATGTTTTTTTGAAAAACCTGACATCTTGTGTGAGGAAATCATGGAAACCTGAAAGCATTTTTGCATTTTGGTTACATTAGGTATGCAATTACATCATTTTCTACTCTGTAGGATAGTTATAGGACAAATGCTGTTACTTCAATATGAATTAGTGTATCCATTAGTAATCCAAATTTATTTAGGCTCTTTTTCAACCATGTGTCAATGTTTTTGTACCTGAATTAGTGTATTCAAGTAAACTAACTCACTGGTTTACCTTCAGTATACAAGTACTTATTTTAACAGTATGAAAGAAATTTGTGTGGGAAATAAGAGGAGATTTGCTGAAGATCCAAGGTAAGGTCAGGGAAACTGCTTTTTACCTTTAAGGCATGAACTATTGACAGTACAGACTTGAGAAAAACAACTTCTTACCTACTAAAGAAGGCTATCATTTTACATGAGTTCTGTGGCATGGACTTATTTTTATATTTTTGTCTTTTCACAGATGAACTTTTTCAGTCAGTAGCTGAGGATTATTTTAACTTTGGGTTAAATAAGATGAAAGCAAGACGTAAGTATATTCATTTTGAACTCAAACCATCTTGAAGAGGTGTTTGAGCTATTGTCGTATGTCCTTCTGTCAGTCCATCATTCTGTCCATCCATGAATGGATCTGGCCATACATGGGTGGATTCTGATGAAACTTGGACACAATGATCAATTGTTGTGAGGTTGCTTTTGGTTAACAAGAAGTTGAGGTTTAACTTAATTAGGGTGTTAGTTTAGGCTATTGTGAAAATCTTAAAATGTACCTCACATCTCACCGAGCCCATAATTTCATTCTTGAAAGTTGAACATAATATTCCCTAAGTAGTGCTTCTTTCAGGGTGTACACATATTTTGGATTCAAGGCCATTTAAAATCATTAGAGGTTAAGAGGGGGGAATCTTTTAGTTGTTATTTCTTTGTAACCATTAGCTGGATGGAATCCAAAGTTGGTGGGTGTGATCTCCATTTGGTGCCAGAAAATGTGAAGATCATTTGGGGTTCATCAGGATTCATTTTGAGGTCAAGAACCATATTTGTAAGCTAAATTAGGATTGCACCCAAACTTGGTAGATGTAATCATCATCATTTGACTCTGAAAGATCTGAAGGCCACTTTGAGGTGATCAACAGTCATTGAGTGTCAAATTTGCCATTATTGTTGGATTTACATGAAACTTGTAAGATAAAGTCAACATTTGGTGCCTGAAATTTTGTTGTCAGTTTGGGGATATCAAGGGTCATTTGAGGTTGAATAAGCAAAGATTGTTGGATATACATGAAACAGTAAATGTAGTCATTAATTTAAGTGAGTCAAAATATTTGGAAGTACCGTGGGGTCATCAGGGGTCAGTCAAGGTCAAATTCAGTGTATGATTCTTATAATTTTGGATGGAGGTCAAAGGTAATTTGGGGTCATGAGAGGTTGAAAGGTCAAAACCTTGAAAACACAATATTGCACGAATGATAACTGTGAGGGATCTCCTGCTTTTCTTGTAGTGGGCCCATATTCAGTGGATGATCCCTATAGTTTTGGTGGAGGTCAAAGCTAGGTCATTGGAGTCACAAGAGGTCAACAGGTCAAAACGTTGTAAACACATCTCAAGAAAGTTAAGTGTGCTTGATCTTATACTTCTTATGGTGATGGTTCATGTATAAGTGATGCTTCTAATAACTTTTGGTGGAGTTTAAAGGTCATTTGGTGTCATGAGAGGTCTCAAGTTTTAAACCTTGTAAGCATGATATCTGAAGAAGGATAGCTTTGAGGGATCTTATACTTAGCATGTAAATGTCCCATATTGAGAACACAACCGTTATTGTTTTTGGTGGAGGTCAAAGGTCATTTGGAATCAGAAAAGGTCAAACAGTAAAAATCTTGACATGATGGCCAATGCAGCCATTAAAGATTGGTCCTGAGATTCATTAAGGGTGTAATAATTTGACACTTGATAGTAAACTAACTACCAAAAGTGCTGCCAGTAGTAGGATTTACCCTTGAGTGCACACAATTAATTGCACCCAGCCATGTGTAGACATACTGACCAACTGTACAAGCTATTTATAGTGCATTGTATGCTGTTGTGAACATTTGTAGTCCACTACCTTTGGAAGTCAACTGGTGGTTATCTAAGAACCAATTTGTGCAGTCAGCGTTCAATGAGGCTAATGTTACAAACTCGGGTAGGTATTTAATCTCCCCTGTTTTTGGCCAAAAACAGGGGTATCGGGTGGAATTCCTTTATGGGCTTAGAAGAACGTGATGAGAACTGCTTGTTATAAAACACAGTATCTCAAGGTAGGTAAGCATTGGGGATTTCATACTTGATGTGTGGAGTTCAGAGGCCATTTGGGGTCATGAGAGGTCAAAAGTTCAGAACCTTGTTAATATGATATCTCAAGAAGAGTAAGTGTAAGGGATCTTAAAGATAAAATGTAGATGGCACATATTTTGTAGATGGCTTCTTCTATTTTTGGTGAATGTCAAAGATCATTTGGGGTAGTCAGGGGTCAAACTGTGAAAACCTTGTCAACATTGTATTTCAAGAAAAGGAAACTGTTAGGAACCTCATACTTGATGTGTCAGTGCTCCATAGTAAGGTGATGAAGCCTGTTTGTTTAGTGGAGTTCAAAGGTCATTTGGGGCTCCCCTTGGTAAAATGAAATATCTATTGAAAACTGCTTGCAACCATGATATCTCAAGATGAATAGTATTGAGGGACCTTATATTTGGTGAAAACCTCCTAAACATGATTTGGTAAGTATAAAAGATGTTTGGATGGTATATTTGGCATGTGATGCCCAAAATTTAAAGCAAGAAACTGATCTATGACCATGTTGACATGAATCAATCTGATCTTTACCCATGGAATTTTAACTTTTGATACCTAAATTTAAGCACTGTAAATTCACAATGAAACTGTGTCAACTTGAAACCACAGTACTAAAATTATATTCACATGGCAAGGAATCTCCAAGTCTTTTGGCTTTCTGGTTAAAATCAACAAATATTTCTTGCATACTTTTTGGTTTCGATGATAAGTGAAACCTATGCAACTGTGCTGGCATGTGTGTGTATGTATGTGTGTGTGCGGGTGTGTGTGTGTGTATGTGTGTTGTGACACTTGCTCGTTAACATGATATCTCAAGAAGGGAAACTGTGACAGTTCTCAAACTTGGTACATAGATGCCCCATATGGAGAGGAAGAACGCTATTGTTTTTGGTGGGGGTCAAAGGTCATCTGGGTTTACCAGGGGTCACACTCTGAAAACCTTGTTAACACAATATCTCAAGGTAGAAAGCTTGGATGAATTTCATACTTAGCAGGTAGATGTGTTATGGGATTAGGAAGAGCCCTATTGTTTTTGGTGGAGGTCAAAGGTCATCTGGGGTCACCAGGGGTCAAATGCTGAAAACCTTGTTAACACAATGTAGGAAGCTTGGATAAATTTCATACTTAGTATGTAGATGTGTTATATAAAGAGGAAGAACCTTATTGTTTTTAGTGGAGGTCAAAGGTCATTTGGGGTCATCGGGGTCAAACTCTGAAAAATTTGTTAACACAATATCTCAAGGTAGAAAGCTTGGATGAATTTTATAATTAGTATGTAGATGCATGATGGGAAGAGGAAGAACCTTATTGTTTTTGGTGGAGGTCAAAGGTCATCTGGGATCACTGGGGGTCAAACTCTGAAACCTTGTTAACACAATATCTCAGGGTAGCTTGAGATATTGCTTGGATGAATTTCATACTTAGTAGGTAAATGTGTTATGGGAAGAGGAAGAGCCTTATTGTTTTTGGTGGGGGGTCAAAGGTCATCTGGGGTCACCAGGGGTCAAATGCTGAAAACCTTGTTAACACAATATCTCGATGTAGGAAGCTTGGATAAATTTCATACTTAGTATGTAGATGTGTTATATAAAGAGGAAGAACCTTATTGTTTTTGGTGGAGGTCAAAGGTCATCTGGGATCACTGGGGTCAAACTCTGAAAGCCTTGTTAACACAATATCCCAAGGTAGAAAGCTTGGATGAATTTCATACTTAGTATGTAAATGCATTATGGAAAGAGGAAAACCCCTATTGTTTTTGTGGAGGTCAAAGGTTTGGGGGTTTGAGGTCACCAGGGTCAAACTCTTGAAGACCTTGTTAACACGATATCTTGATGTAGGAAGCATGGATAAATTTTGTAAATAGTATGTAGATGAGTTATGGTAAGGCAAAGAATGCTATTGTTTTTGGTGGAGGTCAAAGGTCATCAGGAGTCACCGGGGGTCAAACCCTGTAAACCCTGGTAACATGATATCTTGACATATGAAGCTTTGATAAATTTCATACTTAGTATGTAGATGCCTACTGGTGAGAGGAAGAACCCTTTCACTTTTGGTGGAGGTCAAAGGTCATTTGGGGTCATCGGGGGTCTGGCCTTAAAAAAGTTTGCAGTCATTTCATACTACTGTAATTCCATAATACTGTAGAATGAATCATCGAAACCACAATGTTTTTTTGCATTCTGGTTTATCAACACCCCTCCTTAGAAGCAACAAACAAGAAGTGCATATTACAGAAGATATGTACTGTGCACTTGAAACCTGTATTTGTTCTAAGGTGTGCTATTACTGTATAGGATTCTAGCACCTGAGTCCAATTAACATCCTGCAGAGAAAATAATTCATGAAATTCATGCTTATTTCCACTAAAATTTCCATGGAATTTAATTCTTATTCATTTCTATTCCTCACATATACAAAAGCACTCAAAAGTGATTTAATTCTGTTTAAAGGCAACTTTTAATTTAAATGTGTTGTTTTAGTTCTGGCACTAAGTACATGGATAATCTTGTACCTGATCTTCCAGAATTCAGTGTACCATGCATTGCTTACTACTACTGTCATGCTCACACCCATGTTTATCTAGGGCATGATATGACATACATCATTATTTTACTACACTAAAATTTCCTGTGTTCAGCTTTTGGTTTTAAGCTTGGGTGAATTCCAAGTGTGCAAGGGTTTCATGAAAAGTTTTAAGGTCACCAGATCCTTTTGCAAAAATTTGAAGTCTCTGTTTTTTGTAGTGAACAATACGAGCATGGGCCATGAAAAGTAAACCACACAAAGTTAGTTTTAGTTTATTTCTCCCTTTGTATTGAATGTAGCAAAGCATTCATAGAAAAATAGACAATGAAGATACCAAATATAAAAAAGGACTAGAAGGAAGTTCAGATCTTATCAAGTCTTGAAGAACAAAAAACAAACAAGTGGGTGATAACTCGTTGTAATATTGAAACAGGAAATGTTTCTCATAAGCTGGTGAGCTATCAGATCAAATTACATAGTGAGCATGAAAAAATATTTGGTCTTTGCAATTTCATGCTGTACAAATAGGATGAAAGGATATTTCAGACTTACTGTGCTCATGTAATAATGAAACAGACAGAATAATTGTGTTCATGTATCATTTATAATATAATGGAACAGAAATATGTATGCCTTGTTTCAGTCTTCTTTGAGAGACAGGCATACAAGATGATTCAACTGAGTAGTGCTTAAACTTGACTTTGATTGATTGATGGTTGAGGGATGGATACATTGATTGAAGGTCTTTATTTCTACTTAAAAATACAACATATCACTTTCACATAAGATTGTAGAGATGAAGAGCCATGAGTAGTTTGAAATAGGAGTTGAAGATAAATTACCACATTCATTGTCAAATTTTGTTGAAGTCATTATCATAAATTTACCCTGGCACTCTAAGCTCATAATTTTTGTTTTGGTACTGTTTGATGTAGAGAGAGACATAACCTCACTTTTGGTTGGACATGTAGGGAGGAATGCAACAGATCTAAATTTTGCAATCCAGCCTGAAAGAGACTTTTCTGGGGGTATCTGGATTGTGGCCAGATGAAGTCACTTCTAAAGAAAACAAGTAAATGGCAGTGTAGTCAGTAGGAATTGTTTTTAGTTGGGGGGAGGGGGGGGGCAGGGGTGGTGAATGGAAAGTTGGCTGTTGACTTTGTGATGTAGGGTCTAGAATGATTCAAAACATAGGTCACAAGAGTGAATTAACTAGCCAAACTTACATTTAGTCTTTAAATAACTACAAGCCATTAGATCTTTAAAGTGAGAGAATTTAAGGTTTTTGAAACAATATATATTCTCAATTATTGCTTCCAGTGACATGCATGTGACTCTTAATTGAAAAAAATTTAAAAAATATGGATACAATATCATTGCTTATACAGGGTGTTTGTTGTATTGTCTTCAGTGTCAACTAACATACAATTTTACTTATCATTTTAGCTATTCTAAGATTAAAGATAAATGAAGGTTGCCTCAGAGACTGTGTCCACAGTGAACTGTATTTTGTATGAAGTGAAATAGACAAAGAACACCTGACCTTCACTTGCACAGTGTTTTATTATGAAGTGCAGGTTATGAAAAACAAAGCACCTCCATGGGTTGGCGCACAGGGTACAAAGAGAATGCTATCTAAAAATACATTCTAGATAGAAATGCCACTCCCCAGGGCTTATTGTTTCTTGACAGGAGACATACCCCCTTTTGGTTGAAAAATTGTAGCTTAAAAACATTTGTGGCAGTTTTAAAATTTTAACTGATAACCCTTTGAGGAAGGGGGGGGGGAGAGTCAAGCTCCATAAGCCTCCTTTCCCATCAGGGCATGACCAAGAGTCTTGAATGTTCAAGATTTCAAATTCTAGGTAGCAGTAGATCTGAAGTTGCAGGACCGGCAATTATAGAAGGGTAAATTCGTTATCTGGAAATGAATACCAGAGCAATTAAAAGTTGATTTGCCCCTCCTTACTGCATTAAAACCAGTGCAATTATGTATCATGCTACAATGAACGTAGTGATATAAAATATTCAAAATTTTTCATCTTCTAAAATATGAATAAACTTATGGGAAGACATATGTCCCTTTTATTTTCTGTAGCAAAGAGCATAAAATTACATGAGAAGCAGCCAGAGGAGATGAAAGATGCATCAACAAAGTCAAGATGTTCTTGTGCAAGAGGAGGAGATACTTCTGTTGTCAACTCCTGAGTCTTTTGTTGGTGTAACCAGGGCATTCCATGTCTGGTTGATCTGTCCCTCTCTTGCAGAAGTACTTGGAAAACAGTCAGAAACATGGTATCAAATAGTTCTGGAAAAGCAATCCTATTGACTTCATAGATATGAAACTTTATTACCAAAGGATAGCTGAAATGTAAAGAAACACTGAAACAAGAGACACATCAGCTATCATCACCATATGAACATGACTGCTCAGATCTGCATGCACAGTGAAGTGTATATTAATCAACCAGATGGTGCAGTCTCACCTCGTAAAGCTCATTGGACAGACTTCATTGGTTCATTTCTAGGCAACCAAAAGGAAAAGAAAGCATTACTGTGCTAACAGTAAATTAAAATATTTCACTGCATTTAAGGTTACTTGTGTCTTGCACAAGGTTTCTTGTGAAGCACATTGTTCAAAAATGTTGAATGAACCTGCATACATTGAAAAGTGATTGTATGACATTGCGATCATTTATCAGATGGCTTAATGGAGAGTATGTTTGTTCTTGAACCCATTTTTCAGTCGTCCATGAAAATGGAATGGTAAATATTTGACCACCATTGGAATAGGAACTTTCAAAGTTTTATCAGTTGACAGCACACTAATGATGTTTTGAAGTAACATAAACACATGTCTGTGATTAAGGGGATCATAATTTATGTATTTCTTTATTTTTTTTTTTTTTTTTGAGACCTGGAAAAGTATTATATGATATTAAGTGACCCTTAAAATTAGAGATGACCCATGGCTTTTAAGAATTGAACAATTTTACTTGGCAATTAAGTTTAAAATTTGTAGCTTACACTAGGTAGGTCAGTTCAAGTGGAAAGCAATTCCACTCTTTGATGGAAATCCCACCTTACCTTGACCCAGCTGGGAATCAAACACTGGAGCCACCGTGCTACTAAACTTGATCGCTTCAAATATTGCATGAATCAGCATGGCCATAGCACTGCTATTAGGCTAGAAACCTGGTGGTATTCACTAGGCCATACCACTGGTATCCACTGGGTAATAAGGTTGGTATCCACCAGGTCATAACATTGGTATCCACTAGGTCATAACACCTTATGCATTACATTATAGCACTGGTATGCACTGTGTCATAGCACTGGTTTCCACCAGGTCGTAGGATCATACATGGAGAACTTGAATTCACAGGGTGTCGTGAATGCACCGTGTCTTGTTTGATACACATTTTTTCTTAAGCTTTGAGTTTATGAAACAGGTATGTTACAGAAATGTCTTAATGATATTTTAATTTGCCACATTTTTTCCAAAACCTCTAGAAAAAGTGTGGCATCTAAGAAGTATGTCAATTACAAGCCTATGTGTTATTGTTACTGATATTCACATCACACATGTATGATTTGGTACAAGTGACATGTTTTGTGTAATCATTTAGTAGCAAGGTCTCACTATAAGGCCCAGGTCACACTGCCACGACAACCCACAACACGACAGCAACCACCCACAGCATTGGCTGTGGTCGTGGCATTGTGGCGGGTTCCAGGACTAGAGTTCCATCGTGTCATAGGCCATCGGCCAATTGAACATGTTCAGTCGTAGTTGGATGCAGTCAGTGCACTAGAATGTCTATGCTTCATGCAAATTGTCTACACCGGAGTGCCGCAGGTAGTCATGGCAGTGTAAGCCCAGCTTAAGTGTCATTTAAAAATTGTAAATGCAAAATTCAGCAAATGTTACTGATGGGCTTGAATTCAGCTGAACAGTCAAAGGTCAATGCACATGCCGCATACTGTAGTAAAGGAAGAGTTTAAGCAAAAAATTTAATTTTTATATTAGACAGAGGAACTAAACCTTTGCAATTTGGTGAAACTTTCATTCAGATCAGACATGTAGTACTCGAGATATACGCAACTGAAGTTGCTACATTTGTTACCCAAAGTGAGCTTGAGGCAAGCAGGGGTTACATCACTTTCACACATTGATGAGAAATGCTTTGTTTCCTTTGTTTTTTCAGTCTGTTGTAAAGTTTAAAGAAAAACAAAAGACTGCTCATTAATGTGAGGCTATGATATCATCTGTGCTTGCTCCTTCCAGTTCAATTTGTGTTGAAAATGTGACAACTTTAACTGCTAATATCTTGAGAAACACACATCGCATTTCAATGCAAATTTCACCAGATTGCTAGAGTAAGTACTCCTCCAACAAACAAAACTTGATTTGAGCTTAGACTGTTCCTTTAGGTCTGATATGATTACACTGCAAAAAACTACTTTTTTGCATGTAAGTTGTACCAAGATGAAATGCAGCTGATTAACTTAATATAAGAATTACCTAGTGATTTAAAATGAATGGTTGGGAATTGAAGGTTTTGAAAACTGATGTCAACTGGTGTCACACTATGGAAGTTTCAAGGAAGGTGAGAAGTTCCCTTTTACATCAACAACTGAAAAGGAGGTAAAAACATTGATGGTTTTATTTTAGGTGTGAAAATCCTAACTTTTATGCCTTTAATGTCTTAGCAGGGTAGCTTAAGGTGACTACACACCCTATACTCAGCTCCACAAGGGATTGTCTCCTAAGACTTGTACCCCCAGATGCCAGCAAAATTATTGCTCAAGTTGTGATTATGTGATGACTGCCATAGTGTGCATCACTTGGTAAAGTGTTCTTTCTTGCTGTGACAAAAATTTGACAGGAGGAAAAATGCAGCTGTCTTTCCAATACTGAGAGGTCATATGTTTCTTTACAATTCCTTTTATTTTATTGTTTTTTCTGATATCATGCAAAAATCATCAGTACTAATGTTTTACTGTATTCCCATTCATGAAATTTGCCAAATTGTGTCTTAAAAGCTGTTTCCATATGATTCATTTATACAAGTTATGCAATTCCAAGGTAGCAAATCTTTTGCATGTCGTTATCATTTTTGAACATTAGAGTACTGGTTTTTCTATTTTTGGCCTAAATAATACTTCTCATTCTGAAAATTGCAAAGTTGACTTTTCTTTTGTAGAACATATCTTAACCTTTTGGTAATGTATGGTTTAGCTGTGAAAGAGTAGAACTTCCAAGCTCTTTAAAAGGCTCTGTTGTGTATGACAGTCTGCTGTTGGTTTTTGGGGAAGACAATGCTTGTTGGTGATTGCAATTTTAAATCTGCTGCAGTAAGTTAACTCAAACTACAAAGCAGTGTTGTGAAACTAGCACTAGTGTTAGGCAGCTAAAATAAAAAGACAAATGGCCAAATTGCAATACTCCTGGTTTGGGTAGCTTGCACATTCAGTGTCATTTTAAGATACTGGATGAACATTCTACTGCCAAAAAATATGTCCAAACTCCACAGCTTCTAGGGGCTTCACCCCTAGACCCCACCAGGGTCTGTTAAGGGCCCCTTGGTTTTTTGTGCCATCACCATCTGCGGCCCGCTAGTGGATTGTGACTATCAAATCGGCTATCACAGAACAAAGGTTCCCCACCTCTGGTTTAACCAGTGTTGTGTGCAAAGTTATGGAATCTTTAGTCAAGGATTGTTTGATTAAGTATCTTTTCAGAAGATGCATTGCTCAATGTGTCACAATGTGCCTTCCACCTACCAGTAAATTTTGTGTAAAAAAATTAAGTGATCTTTTCATGAGGATGTCTCATTATCTCTTTATTCTATTCCATTGTTGATGTCATTTACCTTGGTTTCCATATAGCCCTTGATAAAGTTTCATTAGGTAGATTATGGTAAAACTGCATAGGTTAGGGATCAAGGGCAGATATGCTGACTGCATTAAATTGTGGCTTCATGGAAGATCTCAGAGAATTGTTTTTTGATTCCTTGCCAGAGGCAAGGAATCTATGCGGTAGTGAGTTGTGTGTATTTGTGTGTGTATGTGTGTATGTGACACTTAGCTTGTAAACACGATATCTCAAGGCAGCAATGACAGACACTTTTCACATTTGTCATGGTGAGAGGAAGAACCCTATTGTTTTTTGTGGAGGTCAAAGGTCATTTGAGGACACCAGAGATTAAACTGCAAAAACCTTGTAAACACGATATCTCAAGACAGCAATGACTGACACTTTTCATATTTTGTATATAGATTTATCATAGTGAGAGGAAGATCCCTATTGTTTTTAGTGGAGGTCAAAGGTCATTTGAGGTCACCAGAGGTAAAAAACTGGAAAGCTTGTTAACATGATACATCAAGTTAGCAATTTTTGACACTTTCATATTTGGTATATAGATTTGTCATGATGTAAAGAAGAACCCTATTGTCTTTGGTGGTGGTCAAAATTCATGTTAGGTCACTGAAGGTTAAATGGCAAAAACCTTGTAAATGACTTGTAAACATGGTATCTCAAGATAGCAATGACAGACACTTTTCGTATTTGGTATGTAGCTTTGTCATGTTGAGAGGAAGAAGCCTATTGTTTTTGGTGGAAATCAAGGTCATCTGGGGTCACTGGGTGTCAAACACAGAAAACTTTGTTTAACTCAATATCTCAAGGTAGGAAGCTTGGATAGATTTTGTACTTAGTATGTGGATGGGTTATGGTGAGAAAAAGCCCATTGTTTTTGTTGGAAGTCAAAGGTCATCTGGAGTCACTGGGGGTCAAAGATGTAAAACTTTGTTTAACTCAATATCTCAAGGTGGGAAGCTTGGATAGATTTTGTACTTAGTATGTGGATGTGTTATGGTGAGAAGAAGCCTATTGTTTTTGTTGGAAGTCAAAAGTCATCTTGGGTCACTAGGGGTCAAAGACGGAAAAGCTTGTTAACACATATCTCCAGATAGGAACCTTGGATAGATTTCATATTTGGTATGTGCATGCCTAATGGTGAGAAGGATCATATTGTCTGTGATTGAGGTCAGGGAGTTAGGAGTTAGATGAAATTTAACGACACACCAACACAAATGTGTCATATAGTGTCTAGCAAAGTTTAAATACGGTGCAAGTCCTTCCCTTTAGTCTCCTCTTATGACAGGCAGGAAATACCGTGGGCATATTCTACAAACCCCAGCCCACAGGGTTGAGGTCAAAGGTTATCTGGGGTCACCAGGGGTCAAACTCTGAGAACCTTAACATTTCTCAAGGTAGGAAGTTTGGATAGGTTTCATACTTGGTACATGGATGCCTTATGGTCCGAGGAAGAATCCTTTTGTTTTCGGTTGAGGTCACGAGAGGTCAAAAGGAAAATTTTCCAAGGATTCCCAAGATCAGGGGCAGGTCTAGGGTCTTTTCTGAGGGGGGTCCAACATAAAAAGGGCACATTCATTTTTTTTTTTAATTTTGGTTCCCGTAAACGTCAGCGATTACACAATTTACCGCATATTGACAAAGAAAGGATAAACCAAGAGACATGCAAAAACTGGAATCAAAACCTGGAATCTAAACCGTGAAATTGCAAAGCGCGCCAAGCGCGCGAAATTTTTTGGGTAAGCCTACACTTATAAGAATTTGTACTAATTTTAAGTTTATATAGAACAATTTAGCGGACAGTTGGGCCCTATCGGGCATAACTTTATTGTACTTCCCTCCTCGAGTCACTAGTCGTACCGTACGACAGACACAAGTTAACGTTAACCAGGTTTAGCGAAATGCATTTCAGTTCCCGACATTTACATAAATCCATGTATTCTACTTATTAACTTGAAAAGGTGGAAAGGGTTTGTACTATATTAAGCTATAAGTATAACTGAACTGAGGAAGAGTGGACAAAGCGTACCGAAAATTTTGGGTTTTATCCCAGAAATTACCCTTATGAAAGCCAAAATAAGTAAACTGACCAGGGGTGGCGGCAGAATTTTTCCAACAGGGGGCCGGGCCATGTCAGCTACCCCAAGTTCCGACATTCTCTATTTCGAGGGTATGATGAGAAGGGCAAATGTGGGAGCCTCATTATCCCATGGAATTGCAGGCATATTTTGCATTATATCACTTAATGCTTCATGATCCGAGTTGCGCACTGTTAGTGTTCTTTGAATCTGGATCGTGAAATTGAAAAGCGCGCGAAGCGGGGGAAATTTTTTGATAGGCTTACACATAAAACATTTGACGAAACGAAAAAAGAACTGTAGGGTTTGTAGACCGTATCGGGTGCAACATACATTGTGTCGAAACCACCTGGACTACACGATCAATTAGCCAAACTTTGCTCCGTAAGTCGCTCACCAACTGACTGTACCGCATGACACACACAAGAGAACACCAACTAGGCTTTGCGATATGGGATGAAAGTTACGACCTTTACATAAACTATGTATTCTGCCCATATGTTACTTGGTAAGGTGGACAGGACTTGTGCTATCCTGCTATGTGGAATGGAACTATTGAAAAAATAGAGGGCTCTACAGCGCGCGTAGCGCGCCGAAAATTTGGGGTTCTTATTACAGAAATTATCCTCTTGAGAGCAAAAAACAGGTAAACCGTCGATTAGTTGTCGTCAGGCACTGCGTACTTTCGACTAAGACTCCCCTACGAAACTGTAAAACTTCTCCGATAGGGGGTCAGCCTTCCCCGACGGGGGGCATGAACCCTTCCCCCACCTGGCGCCACCGCTATCTCGACTGGGGGAGGAGGTTAAAATACTGTATGTTGTGTTCCCTATATAGTTGCGGCGGGAATGTCAAAAACACTCTGTCAGAACAGATGACTGAAGTCGAATGTTTGCTTTTCATTTGCGACAGCAGACCGGTCATCGGTCCAAAGACGTCAAAAAATTGAACCGACTGACATTGCGTTATTTGACGTGGCGGTGATTTTATATAGTAATTTTAAAATGAAACAAACACCGATTTGTCTATTGTGACTTCTGGTCAACTCTTGGCTGTGGACTTTACCTAAGACTGGCTTTTTATTCCCATCACTAGGGCAACACTGTAAAAGAAGAGAGTAATTCCAGACTATAAATATGATAGCGAAACGTATTTAGCCTACCTACTCTCTCTTGTTCACGAGAGGATGGATACTAGAGAGTGGAGGGAAGGTTTTGTAGATGTAGCGTTTAGGGAGTGTGAACAGATCATTATTTTGTAAGACCAAAAGACTAGCAGTGACCTTTTGGAATCAATATTAAAACCCAATAGTAATACGTTGCATATAGCTAGTGAGTATGACGTAATATCTGCGTGTTTTGTATTACTCTGAATGCCCAAACACGCCACACGTGGTTCCAAGCGAAAAGTGATTAGAATGCCTGATTGTCACGCAGACATGCTGTAGTTACATTCTCTGTAAAACGATTGCACTGTTCGGGTTTCGGGGCAGCCAATATAGGCTACCGTAGTCAAATATATTGCCGAAAGTTTCTGCGATACATGGCTAGACTTTTACGAGTGGATTGATCGATACTGGATGGGGGTAACCAAAATCTCCTCGGAATTGGACAACACTGTCATTACCTGTGAAACTGTCTCGTTTTTTTTTTTTGCTAGTGTGAAAAAACAACACTTTTTGAAAAAGGGCACATCGGAAAATTTGAGGGGGGGGGTCTGGACGCCGGCGACCCCCCCCCCCTGGATCCGCCACTGCGAAAAGACAACGTCTTTTCGGTTATACGCGGGAAGCGCATCAATTACAGCATGTAACAAGCCAACTTTCGTGAAAATGTGTGTTACTTGGAACCAAGACAGGTGGCAAGTAATATTTCAAGTTGATTGAAATTTTCGTGTAAATGGCTTTGTCAGGGGCGTAGCCAGGTGTTATCTTTGGGGGTTTAGAGATTATGTTTTGCCGCCAGATCTAGTAATGGGTAGCGCGAAAACGAGCTTTAGCGTGTGGGGTCCAGGGGCCCTCCTTAGGGGTCCAGGGGCAAAGCCCTGCTGGGGCACAGGGGCGAAGCCCCCGGAAGCTTTGAGGTTTCAGCATACCTCTGGGTGAAAAATTACGTCTCAAGATGGATATATTTTTGTTCACAATGCATCATCAAATTCAAAGATTCCCAATAATTTTAATATATTTAGGCTATTCCTCTCGTCAGGCGCTATAGTTTTAGGCGGTTGGGATCCAGAGGTCCGCCAGTGTTTTAGCTAGGACGTTTTCTCAATGCGACATGTACTGTGGCCTGGGGAGGGGTCTAAGAAGAGGGCGTCCCCCTCCCCTCTGGAAATTTTTGAAATTTGAAAGGTAACTGGATCTCAAATGGTGCAATATTTGAGTGGATTTCTGCCCTAAATGAGGAAACTCAAAATTAACACCCGGGTAGAATTTGCTTGTCAGATTTTTTTGTGCGACATTTTGTCGCCGTTTATGCGATATTGTCGCACACATAGGGGCTGGCTAAAACATTGCACCCGCCTTAGGACCCATGGTGGGGGTCCAGGGGGCTCCGCCCCCGGAAACTCTGAGGTTTTAGCATAATCTCTGGGTGAAAAATTTAGTCTCAAGCAGGATAGGTATATTGTGGTTCATAATACATTACCCAAAGCAAAGATTCCGGATAATTTTAATGTGTTAGGCTATTCCTCCCGTCATGCCACTACACTTCAGGAGCTGAATCTGTCGTTCAGAACTGGAACACTATGCGTGCAGCATTTGAACACTAGACGCGTCAGGCACGTCAGACGCGTCAGGCTGCACGCATAGTGTTCCAGTTCTGAATTACTATATAAAATCACCGCCACGTCAAATAACGCAATGTCAGTCGGTTCAATTTTTTGACGTCTTTGGACCGATGACCGGTCTGCTGTCGCAAATGAAAAGCAAACATTCGACTTCAGTCATCTGTTCTGACAGGGTGTTTTTGACATTCCCGCCGCAACTATATAGGGAACACAACATACAGTATTTTAACCTCCTCCCCCAGTCGAGATAGCGGTGGCGCCAGGTGGGGGAAGGGTTCATGCCCCCCGTCGGGGAAGGCTGACCCCCTATCGGAGAAGTTTTACAGTTTCGTAGGGGAGTCTTAGTCGAAAGTACGCAGTGCCTGACGACAACTAATCGACGGTTTAACTGTTTTTTGCTCTCAAGAGGATAATTTCTGTAATAAGAACCCCAAATTTTCGGCGCGCTACGCGCGCTGTAGAGCCCTCTATTTTTTCAATAGTTCCATTCCACATAGCAGGATAGCACAAGTCCTGTCTACCTTACCAAGTAACATATGGGCAGAATACATAGTTTATGTAGAGGTCGTGCCTCCCCGTGACGCAAATTCTGGCTACCACCACTGCTTCATCCACCAGGACGGCGAGTCACAAATGTGAAAGTACTCCCCCCCCCCCCCCCCCCCCACTTTTGGAGATGGATATAACAATATACATACCGTCTCTTACTCCCCTTTTTCACCCGAACAAAAGTTAACATTCACTAAATTGTGGACATTTTTTTAAACATACAATCACTTTAGAATGACCCAAAGATACTACCGTTTTGCATATAGGCCCCCTAAATTTAACAAAAATTTCTCAAAGGGGAGTGTAAACCCCTTCTTGGGATTGCAGTCTCATGTACTCTCATGTACTAACAAGAAAAGGCTCTCCCACTCTTGTATATAGCGTGTACAAAATCCCACTGCCTAAAAAGGCACGGTTTAGCAGTTATCTGCGGTTCCCCCAATCACCAACTCTCACCGGCACCATCGGTCATAGATTTCTGAAGGGTATACCCTTCAGAAATCCTTAAAGAAGGTGATATATCATCTCTCCTCCCACATGGATGTCAGGTTGTGAGAGTCCTGTTGGTCCCCCTTTTCAGTGTACAATTAATGCAGAGCTCCCGGGAGGTTCTATACCGAAATTTCGCGCGCAATTGTTTACGCTTACGGAGAGAGGTACGTTTTTATTGAGTGATGGATTTATTTTTATCACTTTTTACCAAAAATTATTTGAAATCTTTCACGATTTTTGCAAAGTCTTCTCAATATTTTTTATTTTCGCTTGATCTGCGCACTTTTAGCCTTGAATTGCTCCTTTTACTATCAATAAGGTCCCAAACGTATTCGCATTACTCATCGGAAGTTAGTGAGAAACATGGCATTGTGTACTGAAAAAAATTAGTCCCATACATTATGTAAAGTAACAAGAGACGATTTGGGCGAATGCTGGCGCGCTGGTGTCCTGTAAATTGACAACAGATGATGATGTGGGGAGTACGCCATGGTTGGTCGGGATGGAAGGACGAATTCCTGGCCTTCATGTAGTTGAAGGATGTGTATTCCCAACATCAGCTGAGTTCCGTATATTTATCATCAATGAGAGCAGTGGGGACATCACCCTACTAGCCGAGTTTATAGGCTGGGTTCTGTATATCATGTATCATGTGTGTGTTGTTTTAAAGAGATTATCCCTGTAATGTATTGTATTTTGCTGAATGCTGATTGTAAGTTAGCGGAAGCCAAACAGTCATACTGTCACATGTTGTGACTTCACATTGTAAATATTTAATATTTCATATCGAGAGAGAGAGGAGGTCAATTAACAGATCAGCCATCCTTCCATCGCAAGCCTCTTGCTGCGTTATTTATAACTTGTAACGTCGGAACCAAGGGAACCTCGGCCACTCCCCCTCCCCTAAAAGGTCAGGTCGGGGCGCCCTCCCCTGCCCCTTTTCTACCATAAGCCAATTATTCGTGTGCATGAACGTGATTTCAGAGGAGCCAGCATTGTAAGGATGTAAAGCAACTGATATTCACTTTTCACCCTCCTTTTCTTATGAGAACTGAAAATTTAGTATTGAACCCACCTTCAAATTGATAGACACACATAAAGGGAATTGACACCGTTAGTCATAGCAATGGTTTTAAATGTAAATTCAAATTTTCGGCCCGCTTCGCGAGCAATTGTTTCATCTGACGTCCTATACCCGAATACCGTATAACAAAAATAAAACACTCATTATGGCAAAAATCATTTCAAGTTACCTACACGGGCTCATGATGTTGGCGTGTAAGTTTTAAGATAACTTAGATTCTCCGGAACTTCTGCAGGTACAATAGTAACTTATACTGAGCCATACACATCAAATTCCATGCATCATGGAAAGGTATAAAATCTCACTGACATAAGAACTTGAGCCGATTTCTGTGCCAGTCCTAAAAGGCAATATTGCGAGAGCTTCCGGGGGCTCAGCCCCTGGCCATCCCGCCAGGGGCCCTAACGCGGGCGCCGTGGACTCCACGCGTAGGGGACTCGCGCTTTGCGCTCGTGGTGCAGCTTCGGTGCACATGAGATTTTCCATCTTGGGCCCCCTCAAAATTTCTGGATCCGCGCCTGCCCCGTGGTGATGATTAAAGTGAGGAATAATGTGCAGAAAGTGTTTTCTTTTTTTTCAAGAATATCATATGACCCGAAATACGGTGCGCCTATACGGAAGCCTTTAATTCCCTTTCTTTCCCTGGGTTGCCGACGGACTCAGTCACTCGTCCAATTACACCGACGGCCGTTGATACGGCCGTATACGGCCGTCACAGCATCACAGCATCAATTTGCCGACGGGCCTTCAACTTGAATGGGCCAATTAGATGAAGAGCCGAAAATCGACATAGCCGATAACAGACTGGCCACGCGCTCCCGTTCTCTCTTTTTCTTTTCATTCTCCGTCTTCCCTTTCTTCCTTTCTCTTTGCTTTCCCTTCTCTCTTCTTTTCCTCCTTTCCTCTTTTCCTCTTCTTTTCCCTTCCCTCTCCCCTTTTTGCCGACAACCCGAAAATTTGCCTACGGCGACTAAATATTGGGGGGGGGGGGATGGCACCCCCGGCTCGCTACGGCCCTGCTGTGACGTCATCAAAGAGCACTTACCAATTGACAATTGAGAATGTTCGTTACCCTTAATCTAAAATGTACTTGGCATGTTGAGTGTCTGCCTTTAACTGTAGGCTATTGTTGCACTGATCACCTCTGATTTTCTCGGAAATCTATTGGGGTTGCCCTCTTGCTTACCCTTTGACGCCGCACCTGGCTAGGATTATTTTAACTTCCCACTGCCAAAACTTGTATGGTAGGCCTAGAACGCCATTTGTACTCAATGGTGCACAGAATTAAAGTGTATACTGTAATACATCTTATCAGCTTTTTGATGTGTTTGCAAGCGTAGGTATGATTTTAGAGGTCTACAGTTATTATTTTCGAGGTCTGTGTTTTCGAGGAGGTCTGTTTCTTCAAGGTCTGTAGCTTCGTTATTATTCTTCTATTAATAAAACTTTTCCACTTCTCACGGTTCAGCAGTCTTGCATCCTGTATAGCCTAAGTTGAGTAGACGACCAGTCCAGCACAGTTAACGAGAGATCGGTATTCCTATTGGTCGACATAGTTAAACGCCAATTTCTATTGGTTGGGTCGAAGCACCTTTCCCCCACGTTTTGGCTTCACATGTATGTTTTGCAGTGGCGCCGGCACGGGGGGCATGGGGGCGCGTACTCCCCCCCCCCATCGATTTCAGATTTTTTTGAAAGTTTTTAAAATGATTCCAAAAGGCGTTTAAGCTATAGATTTCTGTAGGGGGTAGGGTGAGGTGTGTTTTCGAGCGAGTAATGGATATCTTGTAACCATTTTCTATCACAAATGCACAAATGGTTCTCAAACTATCAGAATCATCGCAAATCCTTCGCAAAATATCAAAATTTTCGCCCGCTCCGCGCGCTTCAACTCCTTACCTTAATATTGTCCTTATTATCAATAATTTCCGGTAGAAACTCCCGCAGAAGCACATCAACAAAAGTTGAAAGCTGTTTACGAATTCTTAGGTAACAGACTGGCTTTGTGATTGGTAAATAGGTTTGTTGGGGAATTGAAAGTGTGTCGATGCAGGGCACGAATGCAAATTTTGTCATGGTTATCTTATTTAATGAAAAATTTCGGCGCGCTTCGCGCGCATTCGTCACGGTTTTCACTCCATCTCATGACCATTATTAAGGTTAAAATACATACACCTATTGCGACCACAACACTTTTCCGAAAAACAGAAGTACATCTTCAACCTCTGTAGAGCCTATGGGATCTTTCAATCTAATTTGTAGCATGGTGTGGAAGGTTAAAAGTGCGTATTTGCCGTTATATATTTTTCAAAAATTTTGACCGAGCGCTTAGGGCACCATTACCGGTATAGATGGTGATTGTTAATACACTTACGACAAAAAAAAAAAAACAAAAACAAAAAACATTCTGAAAAGCGCTTTTTAGTCCTTAAACCCTTTTGCGTTACCTATCAGGGAGGTCTAACATCTCTTCCCTGCACCTATACACTCGCTCCCATTCCCCATTGCTGGAAACTGTTCGTCTGGAGTTTCGTTAAACTTAGTAAAAATACGCTAGTTGTAAAGTGCTCGGCATCATACTCTATAGTATCATTTGGATGTCAGGTAATAATCATTATATCACTGCCCCATTTTATGTAATTAATCCAGAGCTTCCAGGAGGCCATATACCGTTGCCTGCTAGCCTTAGATACCACCCTTTTTATTATGGACAATGAAGCAAAGGAAAATTTTCGTTCTAGTCCAAGGATGCTTCTGTTGTCTCCACGCACGTATTTTTACGTAAAAACTGTTCCCCGAATAGAAGGCATTCAAGTAATCAAAAGGAGGGCTTCAGGTTTCTTAACAACATACTTTTCTTAGACAACATGCTCTCTTCTTTTACCTAACCAAACTTAGTATTCACTAAATTATGGGTATTTTCCAGCCATATATGATCAGGTCTAAAGATATGTCAAAGATAGCGCCAGTTTGCATCTAAGCAACCTTAAATTAACAAAAAATTTCTTAAAGGGGAGCACCTCCTCCCCTTGGACCCCTCCTCCAGCTGCCCAGGACGGCAGAGTTTTGTAGTGACAAAGGAAGGATCCCATCAGTGGCGTGGATCCATCTCCAAAGGTGGAGGGAGGGACTTTTCACCATTTGCGAGTCGCCGTCCCGGGGGAGGGTCTAAGGCAGGCGCGGCGCCACAGGGGGGGGGGCAGGGCAGGCATTTGCCCCCTATGGTTTTTCAACCCAAAAAATAAAATCGTCTAAAAAGCGTTTTAAGACACATAATTTTGTAGGGAGTGGGGTGAGGTATTACAGTATGTCATGCACCAATCTATCACAATATTAGTTAAATTGTTCGTTACAAAATACCTGAAACTTGCAATCCCCGCACGGATAACGTTTTCTGTTTTCTCCATTGTTTACGTGAATGCAGATTAATAAACACTAAGGCCATTATACATAACGCGCAAACAAAAAGGGCATAGGAACCGAGAGTAAAGCTAAAACAATACAGTAGTATACCCTAAAGCCAAGTTATTGTGAGACCAGGGAGGTCTTAACACCTTCCTGGTGAGACCTTACACATATGGTGTCACAGAGCAAAAAGTTTTCCCTCTCTTGGAGAAAAGGTGCGTATCATTGCAAGTTACACCAAAAAATACAGACAGCTAATTTGTGCATCAGAGGATACGCCTGATCCATGAATCTCTGTCTAACCAAAACCTCAACCCTACCCGTAACTCGGAATATATTTTCGTCCGGGGGAATCTTCCGTCTTTAGTGAACCTTCGACCAAGTGAACCTTTCGTCTATGGGTATTCCCCCTGTCCGGATTATGTAATGTTTGGCAATCTCAAACATTTTCTGTCTCTCCATTCCCAGCATGTGTCCATTTAAAATTTAGAACGTGAACATATATATTGGGGGTATCCGTGAGTCAATCACTTAACGAAAATTTTGACAATAAAAATATAAAAAACATTTAATAAAATGGATAAAACTTTGAAGTAATATTATATGTTTCCCTTATTGCATACGCGTAGGAAGCGGGGGCTGGGGGTTAAAGCCCCAGTCAAAAATCTGGGGGCAGAAGCATACTTCTGCCCCAATATCCAAGGTCAAAAACCCCTTATTTGTCTCTTCAGTAAAAACTGTAAAAAAATTTGCAGTAATTTTCCTTGAAATCTGCCCAAAATGTTGCTCCAAATTACATCTGTGGACCCTCAAATACCCAAAAATTTTCCAAAGGGGAGTGGGACCCCTCAGACCCCTCCCCAGGACAGCGATCCGAAACAAGGTTCAGCTCCTAGCATGGGCGTCAATCCTGGGGGGGAGAGGGGACACGTCCCCCCACATTTCGATGGGTGGGGACACAATATCAAATGTCCCCCCCCCACACATTTGCGTGAAAGAGTAGTGTCGTGGCTCTATTTGACTGGCTTTTTGAATGACATGAAGGTTTGTTGGGCAATTGTTAAGTGCCTCGATGCGGATTCTGAATGTAGATTTCGTCAGGAAAATCTTATTTAATCGCAAAATTTCCGCGCGCTTCGCGCGCATGCGTCACGCTTTGCACTCCTTCTCATGACCATTAAGAAGGTAATTATACATGGAACTTTTCTGATCACAACACTTTCCGAAAACAGACATACATCTCCAAACATCTGTAGGGGCCTCTCATCAATATGGGATCATTCAATTAGTGGGATTGCCATTCGACCATGCCCACCCTCACTGATTCCGATTTTTTTAAGTTTCTAAAAATACGTAAATTTTTTAACACAAATTTACTTCAAAAGGTGGTATATTTGGCACCAGATTGCAGGTAAGGACACCGAATTTTTCAAAATTTTCAAAAGGGATGGGGACACCCCATTGGGCCACGCCCCCCTCACTGATGCCTATTTTTTTAGTTCCCAAAAATACGTAAATTTTTTAACACAAATTTTACTTCAAACGGTAACATATGTGGCACCAGATTGCATGTAAGGACACCTAATTTTCAAAAAATTTCAAAAGGGAGGGGCATCCCTCCCCTTAAACCCCTCCCCAGGCCAGCGGTCACACAACATACTGCATGACCCCCTTGTGGAAGGTTGAAAGTACGTTGTTGCCATTAAACATTTTTTCAAAAAAATTTACCGATCGCTTCGCCGAAGCCATTATCGGTATAGATGGTGCAGGCGCGAATCCAGGGGGACCTGTGGGGCCCGTCCCCTCGCCACGGAAAAAAAACGAAAGGAGAAAAAAGGAAGAAAAAGAAAAAAAAGAAAAGGAGAAAGAAAAATTAAGAGCAAAAAATTAATAAAAGTGTCTATTAGAACGTAGGGGTTGGGTGGAGCTATAGCTGGATTATCTCTTTAGATATCTTTCACAGTGGTTGGCAACGAAAGGAGAGCTACCAGGCTACAATGTTCGAAAACAGGTGAATAGCTGAGTAATGACTGAAGATCTAGATAAGTAAACATCGTGACATATGCAGTATGGGCCCTGCTAGCTGCACTGAAATTAGTGACAATTTTGTGCTAAAGAGTGACAGTTTTGTCATCTAGAGGGATTGAGAGGCAAAGATTTCGCCAAAGAACTTGCAGAGTGAATACAAAAGACAAGCTGTCAGGTGACGTGCTATTGTGCACAGTGGCACCAGCTGTTGCAGGCAAAGTAGCGGCGTGCATACCCTATTCGATTTCGAAACTGTCTGAAAATTTTTAAAATGAACTCAAACGCTTTTAAGCTACAGACAGTGGCGTCGGCACAGTGGGCAATTGGTGACGTGTGTCCCCCTCCCCCATCGAATCTTGAAAATTTTTAAAATGGTCCCAAAGTCGTTTTATAAGCTACCAATTTCTGTGGAGGGTGGAGGGTGAGATGTAGTTTTGATGATTGGTTTATTTGTTCTTACCATTTTCTTTCACAAACTGTTCTCAAACTATCATAAGTTTTGGAAATTCTTGACAAATTCCAAAGTTTTGCACGCTCCGCTAGCGTCAAGGCTTGTGTCAGAGTTGTCCTTATTATCAATAGCTTTCGGTAACTACTCACGGGGGAACAAAGGAGAAAAAGTGCTTTTTAAGAATTCTCAGTCAGAAGATTCGTTTCTGAATAACATAGGTTGGTGGGAAAGTGACAGTGTCCGATGGAGGTTCTGAATGCAGGGTTTGTCATGGACTTATATTTTATTCAAAATTTCGGCGCGCTTCGCGCGCATACGACGGGGTTTACACCCGATTTCTTATACCATTGACAAAGCTATGACGCAAGAAATTATTCCAATGCAAACATTTTTCTAAAAGTACATTCTCCTTCTCTGTATGGCTCTCATCATTATGGGATCTTTGACTAATCTAGTCTAGCACATGGTTTGAAAGACTGAAATTACGTAATTGCCGTTGCTTATTTTCCAAACATTTTACCGCGACGTTCAATAACGACGAAAATCTTTTCTGAAACAAATTTTGCCTGTCCACCATCCTTCTTGCGATACCTAAAAGGACAAGGTGATATATCATCTCTCCTCCGATATGGATGTCAGGTTGTGAGAGTCCTGTTGGTCCCCCTTTTCAGGGTACAATTAACGCAGAGCTCCCGGGAGGCTCTATACCGAAAATTATCGGCGCGCTTCGCGCGCAATTGTTTACGCTTACTGAGAGAGGTAAGTTTTTATTGAGTGATGTATTTATTTTTATCACTTTTTACCAAAAATCATTTGAAATCTTTCACGATTTTTGCAAAGTCTTCTCAATATTTCTTGATTTTCGCTTGATCTGCGCAGTTTTAGCCTTGAATTGCTCTTTTTACTATCAATAAGGACCAAAAAGTATTCGCAATACTCATCGGTGGGGTTCTACCTTAAGCCAATTATTTGTGTGCATAAACGTGATTTCAGAGTTTCAGAGTATAATAAGGATATAAAGCAACTGATATTCATTTCTTCACCCTCCTTTTCTTATGAGAACTGAAAACTTAGTGTCGAAGCCTTCTTCTAATTGATAGACACACATAAAGGGAATTGACACCGTTTGTAATAGCAATGGTTTTAAATGTAAATTCAAATTTTCACGGGCAATTGTTTCATCTGACGTCCTATTCCTAAATACCGTATAACGAAAATAAAACACTCATTATGGCAAAAATCATTTCAAGTTACCTGCATGGGTTCATAATGTTGGCTTGTAAGTTTTAAGATAACTTAGATTCTTCGGAACTTCTGCAGGTACATATAGTAACTTATACTGAGCCATACACATCAATTTCCATGCAATATGAAAAGGTATAAAATCTCACTGACATAAGAACTGGAGCCGATTTCTGTGCTCTTAAAATAAAATACTGTGAGAGCTTCCGGGGGCTTCGACCCCTGGACCCCGCAGGGGCCCTATCGCGGGCCCCTGGACACCACGCATAGGAACTCATGCTTTGCGCTCGTGGTGCACCTTCGGTGCACATGAGATTTTCCATCTTAGCCCCCCTCAAAATTTCTGGAT
Source organism: Holothuria leucospilota (assembly GCA_029531755.1). NCBI lineage: Eukaryota > Metazoa > Echinodermata > Holothuroidea > Aspidochirotida > Holothuriidae > Holothuria > Holothuria leucospilota. Next base: position 25,113,823 of record CM055977.1, on the reverse strand, counting down.
CCGCGCCTGCATATGGTGATTGTTAATACACTTACGACTACAAAGTATTCTGAAAACGCCCTTGCTAATCCTTCACACCTTTGCTATACTACGATCAGCTCCAAAAATATCCCAAATATATCCATTTTGCATTTAAGCAACCTTAAATTAACAAAAATTTCTCAAAGGGGAGGGCTACGCCCCCTTCCCTTAGACCCCTCCCCCAGGATGACACCTTTATAAAGTGACAAAGGAAGGATCCCCACTGCTATATACAAACGCAGTGTGAATAAAAAGGTGCAATTTACACGCCGCCAGTGCAGTTAGTAAAAACATCCAGCCAGTCGGAAAATTAGAATTCACTACATTATGGACATTTTCCAGCCATGTACGATCAGCTCCAAAAATATCTCAAAGATAGCACCGTTTTGCACCTAAGCAGCCTTAAATTAACAAAAAAATTTTCATAGACCCCTTTAGACCCCTCCCCCAGGACGACTCATTTATTTAGTGATAAAGGAAGGATCCCCACTGCTGTGTACAAAACGCAGAGCGCATAACAAAGTGCTTTAAACGCCTCCACTCAGTTGGAAAATACATCCAGCCGGTCGGAATTTGGGACCTTCACACCCCAAAATATATCACCCTAGCAACGGGCCTGGTCGGGTCCATGGTCTCCGACAATGATCCACGCTGCGAAGCGTTGTTTCAGATATTTTGGGACATGGTGAAAATAACATCTTGATGTAATCCCGTGGACTCCGTGTATTTCACCTGGCAGATCATCTATGATGGTTATGTTAACTTTGAAATGATAATTCTTATTAGAATAGGACAACGTCAGCCATCATAAGGCGGGGGGGGGGGGGGGGGGGGGGGAAGGGCCTATAGGAAGACGCCCCCCCTTCAAAACCAAAGGGATTGGTTTGTGCTAAGTCATGTTTGTCCCCCGCCCCCCCCCCCCACATCTGAATACGGATTGACGCCCCTGGCTCCTAGTCTCGAGAAGTTACCTAAGCCTATGCCTTATTGTGCTTTATTTTTGGTGTTGTCTCGACTGAGTAATCCATAGAAAACGAATTTTAAATAGTAGGTGCATGGCCGTACACAATACAATCTTTACTGTATGAAGAAATCTTGAGTCAATCAGAAAAAGAGCAAGAAAAACAGGGCGATGCCACATGGGGCAGGGTGCAACCGCCTCCTATCATTTGCAAGAACAGGGGGAAAGAGAGAAGGAAAAGAACAGGAAAAAAGAAAAGGAGAAAACGAAAGAGATGAAGGGGAAGCGAAGGAGAAAGAAGAAAGGAGGAGGGTGGGGTAGGCATATATTTGATCCATATAATTAGTCCAGAGCTTCCAGGAGGCCCTATTCCGGTGTCTGCCAGCCTTTAGATACCTTGTATAATGCATATATGAAGCAACGAAAATATTCGTAATAGTTCGTGTTTCTGTCGACTCAACGCACGTATTTTTGAGTGAAAACATACCCGTACATAAAAGGGGGTGGCTTCGGGAGGTTTGTTGACTACATACCCTTCTCTTAGACAACAAACTTAAAATTCAATAAAATTATTAACACTTTTTAGCCATATATGATAGCTCAAAAAATACCAAAGACATCACCATTTTGCATCTAAGCAATCTTAAACTGATAAAAAATTTCTCAAAGGGGAGGGGGACACCCCTCCCCTTAGACCCCTCCCCAGAAAAGCATCTTTCCCCAAGTAAAAATTAAAATTCAATAGATTTTGAACACTTTCTTACATATATGATCAATTAAAAAAATATACCAAAGATATCACCATTTTGCATCTAAGCAATCTTAAATTAATAAAAAATTTCTCAAAGGGGAGGGGACACCCCTCCCCAGAAAAGCATCTTTCCCAAAACAAAAATTAAAATTACTAAATTATATACTTTCTAGCCATATATTATCAGTTCAAAATATGTACCAAAGACATCATCATTTTGCATCTGAGCAACCTTAAATTAACAAAAAATTTCCCAATGGGGAGGGGTACCCCCCTCCCCTTAGACCCCTGCCCAGGACGGCGATCACTCATCTCACGCTTTGCCCCCCTATCGAAATACCCTGGCTCCGCCCCTGGTCTAAGGGGAGGGCTGTTCCCTCCCCTTTGAAAAAAAAAGCAAATTAGAAGGTGTCTTTATGGCAAATGGTGCCATATTTGGGCTCAATTTAGCTTTTAAAATGTAGTGTCAATTCGTAATCTATGTTATCATACAGTTCATCACAGTTTTACTTTTCATCATTTTGAAAAAATGGGGGGGGGGACTTTTTGGAGATGTCCCCCCTTCCAAAAAAGTGAGGGGGACGCGTCCCCCATCCCCCCATGATCCACGCCCATGGATCCCATACTGCTGTATACGATCGTAGGGATTAATACTCTCCTCTTTCACCTAACCAAAAATTAGTATTCACTAAATTATGGATTTTTCCAGCCATACATGATCATTTCAAATATATTTCAAAGACAGCACCATTTTGCATCTATGCAACCTTAAATTAACAAAAAGCGTCGAAGCGTCAGCTGACGGTTCTGGGCAGAGTAACTGTAGTTAAATCACTCGCCCTCTCAAAATTAACTTATCTTTTGATGTCTCTTCCGAATCCGGACGAATCTTTTGTCACAAATTTACAACGTTTACTGTTTAAGTTTGCATGGAATGAAAAACCAGATAAAGTAAAAAGGACTCAGTTCTGTAATTCTTATGAAGAAGGTGGTGTTAAGATGGTTAATGTTAACGCTTTCATAAATTCTGTTAAGATCTCATGGATTCGGTGGCTTTATCATGGAAACAATGATTGGTTTATTTTATTCTATGAAATGCATTGAGATGTATAAAAATTTTTTCATAAAAGTATGTACTTTATTACAAGTTACATAAAAATAATGAAAAACCCCTTTTGGGTTGACGTGCTAGCTGCTTGGGTAAGTCTTAATAATATGACAATTAATACACCAACAGAGTTCTTGAGCCAGAGAGTGTGGAACAATGATTTATTTCAGATGGATAGACATCCTGTAGATATCCACGCTGTTCGCAACCAAAAGTTTTATTTCGTAAATGACTTTTTTGATGACAAAGTTTTATTTCGTAAATGACTTTTTTGATGACAGAGGAAATTTCTATGACTTTGAGCCTATACGTGACCACTTTGGGGTTAAAATTGATTTTCTTACATTTTGGGGTCTTCAAAGAGCTATTTTATTAGCCAACCACTCTTTCCAGATTTGTCAAAAATCTCCCATGCCAATCAATTAGGGCTCCAATATATGCTGTTCTATTAAAGTCTGATAAAGGCTGTAGGGAATTTTATGACATTATTGTGAAACCTTTTGTGAGTTCCAACATCCATGTAAGAGACAAGTGGAATGATGTGCTTAACACATCTATTACAATCGAGGTATGGAAATTTTATAACAATTTGAACTCCTGTTACGCTAAAATGGTTCTAATATCAAATTGTCAATACTTTCTTATGTACAAATGTATTATTACATCGTATTTGACTCAAAGACAACGATCAAAGAGACAATTTTACACCTATTTTGTATGTGCCCTGTCATTACGCATCTAATTAATCAATTTAATTCTTGGACAAAAGACAAACTGTCAAAGAAATTTTACTACTCTAACAAATGTCTAATTTTAGGTTACCATGTTTACAGTACTGACGTACGGGCACTAAATCATATATATAAGTGTAGACTAAAGTCTGCGAGACCTACCTTACTTTCCTTTCTTAGTGAATTAAGAGATTTTTGAAGGTGGAAAAATATGTGAGCTATGTCAATTTTAAACAAGATAATTTTGTAAATGTTTGGTTAGAGTGGAAACATGCACTCTCTATAGCAATGTAGCGTTACTTGTATATATATATTATATATATATATATATATATATATATATATATATATATATATATATATATATATATACACATATATATATATATATATATATATATATATATATAAATATAAGTATTTATGTTGTATGTATGTTTTTCATTTGATTTTGGGATACTAATCTATATAAAAAAAAATAAACAAAATCTCAAAGGGGAGGGGGTACCCTTCCCTTAGACCCCTCTACAGGATGGCACCTGTATGTAGTGACAAAGCAAGGATCCCACACTACCGTATGCAATCGCAGGGTGCATATAAAAGTACAAATTTACGCAGACTTGGAAGTTGCTGAGGTGGCATTACCTTGTCATCTGTGGTTCCCCCCAATCACTAAATTCTGGCGGCGCCACTGATGTTTTGTCTCTGAGGCGTCGAAATGGAAATGAGTACATACTGTTTGTAGATTAACTTTTACCCCCCCCCCCCCCCACCAGCCATGCAAAGTAAAGGAGTTAACATCTCAGGATTATTGTTCAAAAACTTTTCCTATCATTAATCATCCTTCCCATCCACCCCTCCCCCTGTTTTATCAAATGGAGCAGCTGCAGTAGTCCAAGTTAGGTTTTACAAAAAAGAACTAGAAATTGAATTTGCACGGCAAATCCTACGTAGCCTCACTATGAGTTCGAAATAAAACCTTCTAGTAGCATGTGAAAAGCCAGGCGCGGATCCGGACATTTCGAAAAGGGGGGGGGGCTGAAAGCCGCCCCTTGAATATTCTCCGAGATTAACATTATGCTAATTTTTGCGTATTTGTTATTGTTGATGTGGCGAAAAAGGGGGCTGAGGCCGGGAAAGTCCCCCCCCCCCCTCCTTTGATCCGCGCCTGAAAGCGACTGAGTTCTGGCTATCCGATTGTTATACGCTAAAATGAAAATTCAATAAGCAAAAAAAAAAGACAAAAAGAAAAAGGATAGGGAAGGAAAGAAGACGAGAAAAAAGAAAGAATTTTAATAAATTGAAGAAAAGTAATGCTTCGGGAGGTGCATATCTTAAAATGTCTTTTTGGCATGCTGGTCTCATTATTGTTCCTTGCAGGAAACTTGAATGTTACCGTAGCCTCCCCCGTGTAACCCCTACCATAATCCATCTTCAATCCACCTGCAATCACCCTGTCTCTTAGACTGTTTGTTATAGGGTGACTTGACTGTACAAGCCATTTCCGTACAACATGCTATGTAGGGAAACAGTAAATTTTTCAAGGTCAAACAAACGTTTTCATTTCAAAAGGAAGTATAAGCAGATAATGTGATTTTCACATTAAGTTAATTAATTTCAGCATTTTATAGTTCAAGTTCGTTATCATTTATTTTTGAAATTCTAGACTTTAATTATACTTTAAGCAAGAGATTCCTACAAGAGTTGGGGCAAAATATCTTTAAGGACAGATGAATGATTTATTGTACTTGTTTTTCCATTGCCAATCTTTCACAGCCTACCTATATTTTCAGCCCTTCACCTTCAGTTTAGTTTTTTCATTTCTTCTTCAACACCATCACAAATGTTTTCGCCTCATTCAACATTCAATGTGTTACAAAATGCTCATGTAGATAAGTATGGTCAGGGGTGGGATTTGATGAGTAAAAGCAGGGAGTTCTATTACAACTCCCTGGTGAAAGTGGGGGGTGAACCCGAGCATACTGTCAAACGGCGCCGAAGGCGCCACGGGAGCGCAAAGCTAACGGCTTGGGGTCCAGGGGCTGCCACAGGGCCCCTGGCTGGTTCCAGGGGCAGAACCCAGATGGGAGGTGTAGGAGGTGAAGCTCCGGAAGCTATGGGGTATTCACAAAATTGTAGGCATCGAAATGATGCATTTTAGCTTCAACTTCAAATGACACAAGGTTGGCACTTACTTAACAGACCACAAAAATCACAATTTGACTTTTTGCAATTATACTCTTATATCGTATGACTATAACAGTTGACTGGGATCGATAATGCCGAGGATTTGAGGGAGCGGGGAAACTGGATTATTTAGAGGGTTTCCCGGGGCTTTGGAACATTAAGTTTAAGAATGGTAGACCTAGCATTTAGAGTGTGGTGCGCGAAGCTCGCAGAAAAAAAAATCGCATTTTCAGACCTTTTAGCGATATGAATAATAGAAAAGCTAAAAAGTATCCTCAAGAAGAGGGCTCTTGCCCACCCCCCCCCCCCTTGGCTAAGTACCTGTCCTTTGTTGTACGGTACCAGAAATGGCACTTTCCGTGCCTTACAACTTCCATCTAAACAATCTTTAAAGAGTCGTTAAATTTACACAGGTCGAAGGTGTAAAAATTTTGCTTTGAAAGTTTCTGGGGGAGGGGAGAACTTCCCCCTCTGCTGCGTACGACCATGAGTTCTTGGTGACTTCAATGATAAGAGTTTTTACGAAGCTATGACAAGAAAGGGGTTCTACAGGAAGTAACCCCTGATCCCAAAACAATATTTAAAACGGGTCCGTGCGAATCGCGCCAGAGAAAACAGTGTTGAAACAGAGTTTGAGACATTTAATCCTTAACCTTCATAGCAGGTGTCAAGCATGTACTCTCTTTGGCGTACATACTTTAACACCTGCGAACAATGACAGACATCATCCAATTTCGTTATATTCATGAGCCCAATATGATTTTACTCTCTCGACTGTTGATTGGTTTCAATATATAAATATTCATATTGCACGAAAAGGCTTCAGCTGCAACGTTCACTTTTACACAGTAAGTCAATGGACTTCACTGTGTGAGTTTGAAGCGGGAGAAATCACACACTAAAACCCCATTGACATTTGTCGTTCGAAACAGCATGGTAACCAAGACTTGCTTTAGTCGTTTTCTTCGTTGAATATTCATAACTCTGTTTGTTGTGATCGTATATATGAATAGTTAATAGCGTACAGTTTTTACGCAGTTTGACGAAGAATTCTTGCGAAAGTTCGCGGACGTTGGTATTACGAGTGCAGCCAGTATAGGTGCAGGAGTAATACACGTCCGCCGGGCGGGCAATTTAATCCTAAGCTATTGTTTTTCTTTAGGTTAAATGCAGTATTTTTCACTGCATAAAAATTTTCGGACTTTTCCCAGGTGCCTTTTCTTTCCATAGAGCAGCGGTGGCGCCAGGATTTGCCAGACAGGGGTGGCAAGCTCCCCGACGGGGGGAGGGGGAAGCAACCCGAAGCCCTGACGAGGGCGATAGAGTGCCGAAACGATGACAGAAGGAAAAGTTTGGTTCATAGTGACTAGAAGAAACGTATTGTTTTGGGTGGAGGTCAAAAGGTCATCTTGGGTCAGTAGAGGTCAAATTGTGACAACATAGAAAATGATATAATCGAAAAAGATAAATCTGAGGGATTAAAACTCAGTAAACTCAGTGCAACAAATCATCCCTATTCGGCAAGGAATCACTAAGCCTTTGGGCTTTCTGGTTTTATTATTTTTTAAGCTCTGGAAAAGTGCCCAAAAGTGCTGGGGGTAGTGCCCCTTCCCCCCGTAATCCGGCCTATGGGTATGATTATGCAAGAATAAAGTTTTTAACTAACTTGTGAAGAAGAGAAATTCTTTTCCCCTTCCACTAGTTTTGAAAAGACAAACATATATGAAGCGAAGTTGTGTTCTCTGATTACAAAGCATTGATAAATCAGAGTTATCTTCCTGATAAAAGAATTTTGGTTGAAGTCTCTCAAAGTACTGTCTGAATGTAAATTTTCACGAAAAATGATGTTTTAGGAGGCAAAATTTTCGGCGTAATATGCGCACAATTGTTGTTGTTTATACCCCATACTCGAATAACCTTATGAAGAAAGTAAAACACTCATTATGGCAAAAATCATTTGTGCATTAACTAAATGTGCACATCGTGCTTAATCCTAACGTCCAAATTTTGAAATAACCTCAGATTCACCATAAACCATACCGTTTGCCATGTGGCCTACTGAGCCATTAACATCGAAGTTCATTAAATTTGAAATGACAAAAATTCTTGAGCTTTTTAATATGGAATATTGCGAGAGCTCAGGGAGACGCTCATACATTTACTAGTTATAACAACAGCATTGGATTATGAAGGAATCAGCTATTTGCAAAGTTGAAAGAAAGACAAAACAGTGTACAGCTTACTGAAGTTCGCTTTTTGTCGAAAATGTGGTACAGTATGCATCCGCTAATATCTCAAGAACCATACATGCTGTAGAAACCGAATGCAACTTTGACCAGAATTGCTTAGAATAAGCACACCTACAATAAATTCAATCTTAACCCAGAGGTACCATCCTCTGAAAAAGCATATGTTCAGCCTCAGCTCATCTGTAGTATACTACCTGCACAAATTGATTCACAGCCCTCATATCCAGGGGCGGATCTAGGGTCTTTTCTGAAGGGGGGGGGGGGCAACATAAAAAGGGCACATTCATTTTTTTTTTAATTTTGGTTCCCATAAACGTCAGCGATTACACAACTTACCGCATATTGACAAAGAAAGGATAAACCAAGAGACATGCAAAAACTAGAATCAAAACCTGGAATCTAATCCGTGAAATTTCAAAGCGCGCGAATCGCGCGAAATTTTTTGGGGTTAGTCTACACTTATAAGAATTTGTACTAATTTAATGCTTATATAGAACAATTGAGCGGACAGTTGGGCCCTATCGGGCAGGGCCGTAGCTAGGGTCATATGTTTGGGGGGGTGTGAAGGTCCCAAATTCCGACTGGATGGATATTTTTCCAACTGAATGGTGGCGCGTAAATCGCACCATTTTTATGCGCCCTGCTTTTACATACAGCAGTGGGGATCCTTCCTTTGTCACTAAATAAAGATGCCGTCCTGGGGGAGGGGCCTGAGGGGAGGGGGTTCCCCCTCCCCTTTGAGAAATTTTTGCTAAGGTAAGGTTGCTTAGATGCAAAATGGTGCTATCTTGGGATACTTTTGAAACTGATCATATATGGCTGGAAAATGTCCATAATTTAGTGAATACTAAGATTTGGTTAGGTGAAAGTAGAAAGTATGTTGTCTAAGAGAAGAATACGTTGTGAGCAAACATCCTGCACCCCCTTTGACTACTTTAATGCCTTCTATTCTGGCATCTAATGCTAGCATATACCTGTATAGGCCTCCTGGAAGCTCTGGATCAATTATAAAAAATGGGGCAATGACATAATGCTTACTACCTGGCATCTAAATAATAATATAGAGTATGACGCCAAGCACTTTACATCTATCGTATTTTTACTAATTTTAAACGAAAATCCAGACGAACAGCTTCCAGCAATGGGAAATGGGCGGGAGGGAGAGTATAGGTGCAGAAAAATGATACTAGACCTCCCAGGTAGGTATAGCAAAAGGGGTTTAGGACTAACAAGCACGTTTTCAGAATGTACACCTAGTTTATGCTATAAAAGTTCACTGGTACGTTGTGCTTATAATGTTCATAAGTGATACAACGTGGATTGTGAGGATTGCGCGCGAAGCGCGCCGAAATTTGGGGTATACTTCAATGCCAAAATGAAAAACCTGCACGCAAGCTGAGCCAGGGGTGGTGCTTTGATTTGCCGACATAGGGGGGGGGGAGCGCCCTGACTGGGGGCCAGCTACTCTAAGTCCCGACAGATGCAATGGGTTACCGAACTCAAGATATAAGGCGCGCGAAGCGCGCCGAAAAATTTGGGGTTATACTGAATTTTCATTAAGTAAAGTTGAAAATAATTGGATTTTACTGAAGAATCTGGACAAAAACCAAGAAATTTGTTCGGGTGACTGCATGGTCGTCGTCGGGGATTACATTCTTTATCTTACCCATTAAGGATCTGCTACGAAACTGAAAGATCTTTTTCTTACAAAATATGTTTGCCACGATGGCAAGGCTGAAGAAAGAATCTTCCAAAAGTTAGGAAAAAGAGGAAAGAACTTCGCAACGATGTGTCTTCACCAATATTAGTCTATATGAAATTTTGCGCAATTTTGTGGGGCTCGGAAAAATTTGGGGAGGGGGGCTAAAGCGCCCTAGCTCCCACAGAACTGTGTCTGGTATAATTACTTTAATAATGTCCATGAGACTGATTGTAAATCGTGACGCATGCGCGCGAAGCGCGCCCAAATTTCCATTAAGTAAGATTTCCATAATAAAACCTGCATTCAGAATCTGCATCAAGATACTTTCAGTTGCCCAACAAACCAATATGCCACTCAAAAAGTCTGTCTTTTACCTGGTAATTTGTAAACAGCTTTCAACTTCTGCTGTTGTGCTTCTCCGAAAGTTGCTATCGGAAGATATTGATAATAAGAACAACACTGAGGTAAGGTTTAAAGCGCGCGGAGCGCGCGAAAATTTTGAGAGTTTGAGAAGAATTTGCGAAAAAAGGACAGCTTTGGTTTGATTTCACGTGAGGAAAATAACGTTTGGTATAATTCTCACTTGGTCTAGTTGGAAAATATATACAAAGTTGACACAGGCTCAGTGGGAAAAATGTGCTAGACTGAGATATCAGAAATTCCAACTGGCATTTCAGATTTTCCGACTATCGTCGCTCTGACGAACTTTGGGGGGGTGAGACACCCCCCACACCCTCCCGGTCGCGACGGCCCTGCTATCGGGCATAACTTTATTGTAATTCCCTCCTCGAGTCACTAGTCGTACCGTACGACAGACACAAGTGAACGTTAACCAGGTTTAGCGAAATGCATTTCAATTCCCGACATTTACATAAATCCATGTATTCTACTTATTAACTTGAAAAGGTGGAAAGGGTTTGTACTATATTTAGCTATAAGTATAACTGAACTGAGGAAGAGTGGACAAAGCGTACCGAAAATTTTGGGTTTTATCCCAGAAATTACCCTTATGAAAGCCAAAATAAGTAAACTGACCATGGGTGGCGGCAGAATTTTTCCAACAGGGGGCCGGGCCATGTCAGCTACCCCAAGTTCCGACATTCTCTATCTCGAGGGTATGATGAGAAGGGCAAATGTGGGAGCCTCATTATCCCATGCAATTGCAGGCATATTTTGCATTATATCACTTAATGCTTCATGATCCGAGTTGCGCACTGTTAGTGTTCTTTGAATCTGGATCGTGAAATTGAAAAGCGAGCGAAGCGGGCGAAATTTTTTGATAGGCTTACACATAAAACATATGACGAAACGAAAAAAGAACTGTAGGGTTTGTAGACCGTATCGGGTGTAACATACATTGTGTCGAAACCACCTGGACTACACGATGAATTAGCCAAACTTTGCTCCGTAAGTCGCTCACCAACTGACTGTGCCGCACGACACACACAAGAGAACACCAACTAGGCTTTGCGATATGGGATGAAAGTTACGACCTTTACATAAACTATGTATTCTGCCCATATGTTACTTGGTAAGGTGGACAGGACTTGTGCTATCCTGCTATGTGGAATGGAACTATTGAAAAAACAGAGGGCTCTACAGCGCGCGTAGCGCGCCGAAAATTTGGGGTTCTTATTACAGAAATTATCCTCTTGAGAGCAAAAAACAGGTAAACCGTCGATTAGTTGTCGTCAGGCACTGCGTACTTTCGACTAAGACTCCCCTACGAAACTGTAAAACTTCTCCGATAGGGGGTCACCTTCCCCGACGGGGGGCATGAACCCTTCCCCCACCTGGCGCCACCGCTATCTCGACTGGGGGAGGAGGTTAAAATACTGTATGTTGTGTTCCGTATATAGTTGCGGCGGGACTGTCAAAACACTCTGTCAGAACAGATGACTGAAGTCGAATGTTTGCTTTTCATTTGCGACAGCAGACCGGTCATCGGTCCAAAGACGTCAAAAAATTGAACCGACTGACATTGCGTTATTTGACCTGGTGGTGATTTTATACGGTAATTTTAAAATGAAACAAACACCGATTTGTCTATTGTGACTTCTGGTCAACTCTTGGCTGTGGACTTTACCTAAGACTGGCTTTTTATTTCCATCACTAGGGCAACACTATAAAAGAAGAGAGTAATTCCAGACTATAAATATGATAGCGAAACGTATTTAGCCTACCTACTCTCTCTTGTTCACGAGAGGATGGATACTAGAGGGTGGAGGGAAGGTTTCGTAGATGTAGCGTTTAGGGAGTGTGAACAGATCACTATTTTGTAAGACCAAAAGACTAGCAGTGACCTTTTGGAATCAATATTAAAACCCAATAGTAATACGTTGCATATAGCTACTGAGTATGACGTAATATCTGCGTGTTTTGTATTACTCTGAATGCCCAAACACGCCACACGTGGTTCCAAGCGAAAAGTGATTAGAATGCCTGATTGTCACGCAGACATACTGTAGTTACATTCTCTGTAAAACGATTGCACTGTTCGGGTTTCGGGGCAGCCAATATAGGCTACCGTAGTCAAATATATTGCCGAAAGTTTCTGCGATACATGGCTAGACTTTTACGAGTGGATTGATCGGTACTGGATGGGGGTAACCAAAATCTCCTCGGAATTGGACAACACTGTCATTACTGTGAAACTGTCTCTTTTTTTTTTTTTTTTTTTGCTAGTGTGAAAAAAAAACACTTTTTGAAAAAGTGCACATTGGAAAATTTGAGGAGGGTCTGGACGCCGGCGACCCCCCTGGATCCGCCACTGATATCTATGGTACACAGTATTACAGTGGAACTCTTTCCATTATAAATAGTAAATTCCTCCTTAAATACGTACTGCAATCCATCATCTATTTATCATGAGGAATTTTGACCATGCCAGTGGTTCTAGAGGTAACTCGTTGGGACGCGGGTTGAATTTGCCGGGCTTGACTGTGGTTTTGACATTAACCCAGTTTTGGCTTGCCCTGGGCATGGGTGAGCTCGTGAGAACAGGGTACTATAGTGCAACGTGATTCAACTTACTACAGGTGGCGATCAACTACGTACAAGCCTATGCTGTAGTAGATTGATGGTCCAGGCTGTGAGTGCCTACAGTTAACCTGATATGATGAATTTAGGTGAAATATGAAACTTGTGCGTGGCATCTATGTCCTGATTTGTTTTATAAACTATTCCCCTCATCTAGACTATGTTCTGTCACGTAGTACTCTGAAAGCCACTGTTAAAGTTTAGACCCTAAATACTCAAGTATCTGCCGTTTTCCATTGTTGTCACCTCGATCGTAGAGTTATCTTACAATAGTCCCGGAGAACTGCAGTCATGTACGTCCGTTGATCCGTCTAATCAACTTTACATATCAGTGGTGCACTACACTGTACCTGTTATGCCAGTAGACCCATGGAAGCACTGGGTGAACGAGCTGAACTCCTAAAGTAGATAAGTGGTACTTCCCGTGCATTATGGAGACCGTAACAGAAAATGACAGCCATGATGCTGAGCTTTAATAGTTTTACTCGGCGCATGTATCATCCATATTTAAATTAAGCTAGATTGTAAGCGTTAATATCGTAATTGTCTTCATAAAATGCATAACAAAAATTCATCCGGTCGAAAATGTCGCTATAAGTTTTATTGCACAAAGTCACAGTCTATGCTTTGATTGCTGACAACACCTTGTCGTGGTCCTTGATGGTTTTCGATCATGAACATTATAGAACGTCTCTGTGATAATTACAAATCACGGGAAAGTAAAATGTCGGAAAACAGTTGCAGTCGTCGTGTATTAATCCGCTTTATGGAGATTGTGTCAGTGCTAGAAGGAGTTATTTTTCCCCGAAGTGTATGCATTTGTATCTTCGTGCGTGACAAATCACGGAAAATCTGTAGGAAGATTCCAGGGACGTAGCCTGTGAGGCTACGTAATGACCAAACTGAATTTTATGGTCAGTTTAGTGCGCATCCAATGCCATTTGAATTTTGCCCTAAAAATTACAATTGCCCTGTTTTGCCCTGACTCGATACAGCCAGGAATCCTGATATGGGGGGCATCGGCACCACATAGGGGCCGGCACCGAAGAAGATTATGTTTGTAGCCAGTATTGCCACCATATGATAAAAGTTTGCGGGAACTGCAGATGATGAATTCTCAAGCTTACTACAGATAGATTAAAGGTATCGGCTTTACGTGTGCACATACGCACGAAAGTTTCGCTCTTCTGATGTGAATTTTTCCCTCCTCTTGCAATACAGAGAGATGGAAAGTCTCCATAATGTAAAGGGATAAGACTTTGATCACGATGGAGCTTCTCCAGCTTCGCAAGCGCAGGTGAAGTGTTGAGTGCTTCGCGAACGGCGTGGCGACCAGGGACTGTCATTAGGCAAGCTTGGTGTGGTCCAGTATAATTTTGGTAGGATTCGGAGGGAAAATGCCCATGTCCGAGGAATTATCAAAACGGGAACACTAGCATGGAGCTTTGAGCAGGACTTTGAATGACAGTGAGAGCACACCAAGCTCTTTACAATTCACAGTTCAGATGGTAATAATCGTATTTCTACTTTGAACGAAATTTTGCATGAACAGAGAAAGTAAAATTTTTGAATGAATTTGTGGAACAATTAAATTTAGCTTCAAACCATATAGTCATCACGTTACGAATGTTACTCAAGGTATAAGATCATATACATGAAAACCCCTTGATGCACGGCATGTAACGTTGGACCTTCCCCCAGCTATGGCTAGAATAGTCCTCGGGAATATTTGTGCTAATAATTTTCACAGGTGAGACATCGTCAATCGTGAGAATTGCGCGCGAAGCTCGAAGTTCGCCGAAATTTTGCAGGAAAATTATTTACCGTGGTAAAATTTGCATGCAGATTCAGCAATGGGAGGTGAAAGGCTAAGCCCGACGAGGCGACCAAGCTCTCCTAAGGAGGGCTGAGTACTTTGCAAACAGTGAGGAGACTAGTGATTGTCGTTAGGCAAGTTCAGTGTGGTCCAACAACCCGAAGCCCCGCTAGAAGCAATGGGTTGCCACCTTGAGGGTGCCGAGCGCGAAATTTTGGGCGCGCGCCAAGCGCGCCGAAAAATTTTGGGTTCTGTTGAAGAAAAATTGAAAGTATTTGGTTCTTATTAATTTGGGTTTCTATGGAAGAATCTGTTCCCCTCCTCATCTGAGACAGAGTCCATTTCTCCCAATTAAGTAATTGTTCCTAGCCCTTTCCAAAAATGTCTAGAGCCCCTTCTTGTGCAGACACAAACATTGTTCATTGCTTATATCCTGGTATCCTGGTGGATATACAAGGGTATAATATGTAATCAGAACATTCTCTGGGCATGATGCTGTGGAATGTGAGCTATTCTACATCCTTTGACTTTGACAAAGAGCATTCACCAATGACCAATTGAGAACTTGCTTTCTCCCAACCAAAAATGTATTTGGGGTGATGAGTGTCTGTCTTTAAGCGCAAAACTAAGACGCCGGGCGATTGGTCGCGGGGGATCCCCCCTTCCACCACCCCTGGATTCAGCACTGTGTCACTTTACGTTTCTTACAAAATATGTCTACCATGGTTAGTTAGTCAGTTAGATAGGGTTTTACGCCTCAACTTATAACCTCTTGGTTTAATCTACCCAGGGAGTTGTAGCCTGCTGTAAGCAGGCTATTGTGCGTGAGTTCCATAAATCAAAAAGAAAATCCTTCTTCATCAGTCAAAAAACGAAAATCCTACCTTCGCTAGTATAATATGCAACACTTACATGGAATTAGTCTGTATAGAATATATATATATACAGGGGTGTATTATGATTTCTGAGAGAGCGCCATCTTTTGGAAAGCTGCTACATAGTCTGCTCCACACGCTAGGGTAACTCAATTTCAACTCGTAAACATGTTCACTCGCGGCAGGATGACCCTCTCTAGCTCTGTATTTGCATTGTACATTTTGACATTTTGGCTTACAGTTACAGGCCTACAGTAACTTAAGGCTGCGTCCATGCTACATACTGTACGTCCAACTCCAAGCCTAGGCCTAATGAGTTACAAGTTACTCTCTCTCTCTCAAGCCATCCAAACTCCAAAGTAATTTTACAGATATAGCCGACAAGACATTACTGGTGCACCGGATACATCAAAAAGGGGTAATATGAAGTGTAAAACTATGGCAAATTGTTTTTCGTGGAATAGGCTTTTTGGGCTTGAATAGGTCCTACTGTAGTCCGCAGTCTGCTGACCTAGTATTTGGGAAGCTTGGGGGCTTCCCATACTAGGTCAGCAATATACCCATTGTCAAAATTGGGCTACCGCACCTTCAAAAATTTTAAATAGTCTCGAACTTTGTCAAATTCACGTATACTCCTACATAGTTGACCTCTACGGGTCCTTTATATGTTTAAGACCCTTCATTCTAGGATTATTTGCACTTAAGTGTCCAAAAAGAGGCCAAAAATTTTGATTTACACAAACGATCCTGTTTTGTTTTTTAAACATTCTGTGAAACTGCTAAATCATGTAACTAGGACGTTCACACTATTGTATGCTAAATAGCATGCATTGCTGTTCAATTGTGACATAGTCCATAGCTATAGTTACGTTCATATACGCGCATACGCGTATATAGCAACAATCACTGCAGCAACGCACGCAGACGATATTACTCTCACAGTAATATGCGGTCAAAAGTTTGTGTTGCAATAGCCTAGGCCTAGTTCAGGGAACAAAGTGTACGTCAGAACTAGGCCTAGGTACCCTAGGCTAGTCCTACTGTAGTGTAGCCCACAGGCGCCCCTTAACATTGTATAGTATATCATATACTATGTAGTATATATAGACGGAAAGGTATGTCACAAATCTCCTAGCTCGAACGAACAACTTACGTTTCTGGCACAATTACTGCACTTTTCTCGCCAAATTTGTCTGTGTCAAGACTTTTGATTATAAGGTACCTCAAGGCAGTTCTTGTCCCCGAATAATTTCACTTGGCATTGTCTGAAGGATGAAATTTCGATGGAGTTACAGTATGAGGATGGTAGCTGCAGATAGAGAGCATTCAGCACTTCCACACTATAATAAAATACTCCTGAAATATTCTCTAAAGTTCTCTTAAGTTTCTGAATTTTTCCAAAATTTGTCAATTATGTTTTGCTTTGATTATTACAAATCTTATCTATAGATACATATTAACATTAATATGCAAGATTTTTGAACATAGAAATTCATAAAATTTGAAAACCTTTTGAAAAGTGGAAGGGCTTGCATTTACTATGAGCATTTGTGGCAGTTGAAGACTGTAAAACAGTTACAGTTCAACTGTCATAAGTGCTTGTAGAAAATGCTAGCCCTTCCACTTTTCAAAAGGTTTTCAAATTTTATGAAATTTGATGTTCAAAAATTGGTCATATTGATGCTAATATATATCTGCAAGATTTGCAATAATAATAAGTGAACCATAATTAAACAAATTTTGGACGAAATTTAGAAAGTTAAGAGAACTTTAGAGAACATTTTAGGAGTATTTTATTATATAGTGTGGAAGTGCTGAATGCTCTCCTATCAGCAGCTACCATCCTCAGACTGTTACTCCATTGAAATTTCATCCTTCAGACAACGCCACGTGAAATTATTTGGGAAAAAGAACTGCCTTGAGGTACCTTATGACCAAAAGTCTCGATATAGACAAATTTGGTGAGAAAAGTGCAGGAATTTTGAAAGAAACTTTCAAGTTGTTTGTTCGAGCTAGGAGATTTGTGACATACCTTTCCGTCTATATATACTACATAGTATATGGTATACTATACAATGTTAAGGGGCGCCTGTGGTGTAGCCTAGGCCTAGGCCGACAGTAGCCCGGTGAGACATCCAGTTAAGGACAGTATTACCCCACGTACGCGCCGAGAGGTCGGTAGACCCTCAGACCCTTAGTGTATAGCTAAGTCAAATTATTTCCTTGCCAATCACAACGCACATTTTATAGGATTTGTCAAATGAGGAGCTACTCATATCTATCTGCATAGGGCCTGGCGAACATACGTTCTTTTGCTTTGCTTTACCTTGTGCTGCGTTTTCGCTTACGAGGCAGCATAGATGGCTGTGCAGGTTATAATCATACGTCATCTGTCTGTGTAACCACGAGCGTGCGCAGAGTCCATTTTTTTGCGAATAATTCTGATTAGAAGTGATTTTATGCCCGCAGTTGTGCCCGAAGGGATGTTGAATATTCTTTCTCATCGAACGACTTGATTGAAAGAAATCAGAGAGGTTCACAGTGAGCATAAGAGTGTGAAAATAGGCCAAGTTGTAAGCTTTGTCCAGAAAATTGACCCACCTTGTCAGTATATATATATTTATAGTGTATTATATGTACATATAAATCGGAAAGCCTGTGGTTTGTTCACAGGTTATAATCATACGTCATCTGTCTGTGTAACCACGAGCGTGCGCAGAGTCCATTTTTTTACGAATAATTCTGATCAGAAGTGATTTTATGCCCGCAGTTGTGCCCGAAGGGATGTTGAATATTCTTTCTCATCGAACGACTTGATTGAAAGAAATCAGAGAGGTTCACAGTGAGCATAAGAGTGTGAAAATAGGCCAAGTTGTAAGCTTTGTCCAGAAAATTGACCCACCTTGTCAGTATATATATATTTATAGTGTATTATATGTACATATAAATCGGAACGCCTGTGGTTTGTTCACACATGCTCGCGCACAGTGCATAGCTTATTGCCTCCACCTGTAATAGTGGATGGGTCCCTATCACTGATCTACATGTAGATCAGTGGTCCACATCTAATCACAGGGGATTTACGTACACAGTATTACCAGACTGGAAAAAATGTATGCTCATCCGAATATCTTTGGCGTGCAGTACTGACATTATAGGCTAGTCGACAGCATGATTTTCTTGTCTTTTACATACACACTGTACTTAAAAAAACACAGTAGGCCTAGGCCTAGGGTACAACAAATTGGCGTGGCGTAAAAACAGAGAAAAGAGGTGACTGGCGTAAAAATTCTGTGTAGTGGATACAAACTTTCCAGACTGGCGGTATTAGGAGTGCGCACTCTAGTTCCTCTATCCTACTCTATGATGTTAACCTATCATAACCTAGCCTACATAGTCTGCAGCATATGCATTCTCAGCCAGGGTTGACAGTTTTGGCACAGGCGGTTTTTACCAGTGGTTTTTAGCAGTAAAAACCGTCCCGGTAAAAACAGGTTTTTGCCGAAAAATGGAAAAAATGGTAAAAACCTATTCTGCTATAGAGAATAAAATGTTGTTAACAAGTACTTTTTATCCTTTTTTTTTCAAAGTCTAAAGAAGAAAATCATTCTGTTACATCAAGATTACTCATTTTAGGCAACAATACACATCATAAATAGTTTGAATGTGATTTGTTCAGTGATTTTGGCCACTTATTGCCTGATTTACACTGTTTTTGTGTTAAGTATACGTACACTAGGCATATTTAATGCATAGGGCTGTGACCATTTAGCAATTAATCGCTAAACGATCGCATGTGTAATAAACGTTTAGTACAAAACTACCAGCGATTAATCGCAAAACCGATTTTTCCGTACGTAATAAAAAAACAGTCTGCAGTCATAACAGAAAATTAGATGTTCCCTCTTTTTGAAAAAGTGAAATACATAATTATACAAATGGCACACAGGTAAACATACAACATCAAAGTTGAGCTTCTATGAGGATCATGGAAACTATGTCCCATGGACGTCACTAACTCATTTTACATATTCGTCATGTTCAAGGGCACATTTAAAGTCTCTGTGTTGATCATAGGTACTTGCGATTAATCGCTAAATGATCGCAAAATTTTGTGATTAAACGTTTAGTAATTTTGCTAAACGTTCACAGCCCTAGTAATGCAGAAAAATGGGAAGAAAAATCATGGAATAATTTAAGGACTTATTTTCAGTTTGATGGGAAGCTTTCCTGAGCATACTGCCAAGTTGGTAACTCCACTCTTGGGTATACCCTTTCAAGGGGAACCTGCAGCTGTGTAGGTCCTACAATAACTTAGTGTCTTACTGTACATTGACCTCCAGTAGTGTCATGTCTTGTTTATAATTGGAACCATCCACCTTCCTTCAACATTTTTACTTTCTTTATAAAATCAGGCCTGATTTTTAAGGAAATTTTCAGGTTGCCCATCGGACAACCTGAAGCTAATTTTTGGTTGTCCGAAACAGTTTTTGTTGTCCGATTGAAAGTGACAAACGAGAGATGAACAATTCTATTTCCTATCTCTGCCATAGAAAACAAACATTTACTTTAAATTCTGCATTCTTCCATATTTATTGGCATGGTACAATGATGAATGGTAGTCAATACCATTGTCTCAATGCCACTTCTTAAGGGTATTTTTATGACATACTTTTCTGCTGATGTAGGGAACTATTCAGTTACAAATAAAATCTACTCGTCCATCAGACAAGTTCAAAGAGAGAAAGCGGTTGTCCGATGCAAGTTTTACCCGTCACGGACGATCAGACGAGTGCTAAATTTCAGCCCTGAAAATAAAGTGCTGACTATCCACTTAAGTTTCTTTCATTCTAACATTATAATTTGTATTTTATTAGTTTTTTTCAATTAAGATAACTTAGTCCAAAAATAGACTCTTCGTATTTGTTTGGCTGTCGATGAATTCTTATTCTCAGTATAGTGGACTTGAAATATTCAGAGAAGCTCCCTTGGTGAAACTCATTTACTTCAAGTTGCTGCTTAGTCAGCATTTATGGCACTGTAATTTGCTTCTCTGCTATGTCAAACTGAAGTTTCTGACATGATAAAGGAAGTTGCTCGTCCACTTCATTCTCCTACTCAATATGTGTAACAGATATTCCTTACCAACTTTGTGACTTAACTTATA
This sequence comes from Holothuria leucospilota, assembly GCA_029531755.1. NCBI lineage: Eukaryota > Metazoa > Echinodermata > Holothuroidea > Aspidochirotida > Holothuriidae > Holothuria > Holothuria leucospilota. Next base: position 25,093,216 of record CM055977.1, on the reverse strand, counting down.
TTGAGAACTTTCATAACTTTAAACATAATTTTATTAATCCTCATTTTGAAAAACTTTACTTGATAAATCTAGTCATTTTGCAAACCAACTGTAATTTTCAGACTATTCCTGTTGGCATGTAGTTGCCTTGTTGGTGGTTACACTTAACGTGTTAGGGCTTACCCTACTATTGTAATAACTGAGTACTTTTCACTCTTTATTCTGTGTTTGACAAGTTTAAGTACTCCTTTTTTAGGCAAAATAGAAAGTGTAAACAAATGTAAATAATTTTATCTCAGCTGGTTTATCCATCATGTGCAATGGAGGAAAACAACTGCACTCTCCTAATTGCCAGAAGAGGTTTTTTCCATTTTCTCCCGGTTTTTACTAGTAATAACCAGTTATTACCAGTTTCTACCGCTGTCCCGGTAAAAACAGGTTTTTTTCCGGCAAAAACCCAAACCTGTTCTCAGCATTATATACGTCTATGGTATAGTGTACGTGTACTCAATACATAATATACGTATAGCCTACTAATAGGTATAGGACACTTTTCATGCAGACAACCATATTAGTCGCTTCTCACAGTCAGTGCTAATGTGCGTTATGATTGGCCAGTGATGGAGAATTCTCATTGATCTAGCCTATATCTGTAAAAGTGGACTTGGCTTCTGCTCTGCATGCTTTACAGAGATGCCAATGTTGTATGATTTTTAGCGGGTGAAAATTTTTGAGACAGCCTGTTTACTATCTAAGCGTAATGCCATGAAGGTTGGCAGGAAGTGTGCCAGAAATTTTGGACAAACTGTACCCCTCAGAACCCCAGAAATGACACTTCCCAACCCCTGTAAGGTGCATCCAAACATTCCTAATTTCCAGATATCAAGTTTGTAGGATATGTACTTTTTGTAGTCTCGGTTTTAGCTTTAAAAAATTGTGTAGAGAAGAACATGATTTGTGCTAAAAGTACAAGGTGATCTAACAAATTGTGACTCTGGCATTATTCAGTGGACTGGGATATAAGTTACGTTAGTTGGTCCTTGTTACTACTTTGCGGCCAATTGTAGGCCCACAGTCCTCTTTTCTCCCCCTGAAATTGGGTTGACCCATACTAATTTTCCCAGCTTTTGTTATTGTACAGTTAGCTCAAGTAGACCAATAAAGAATTACTATAACCAGGTACAGAAATTTTGAGGGCGAGTGATGTGGGCCTTTAATGTATACTGCTGTATCAGCTATTCAACCTACACTCTGTTGCCCTGAAAATCCCCCCCCCCCCTCATCTGCTTGCCCTGAAAATGTTTGTCCTCCAATCTGCTTGCACTGAAATATTTCCCCCTGTGATCTGTCCGCCCCTGTGATCTACCTGGTCGTTTGGATAGAGCAAATACTGTAGTTAAGAGTATTACCTGGGACTTAAATAATTATGAATGTCATGCAGCAGTGAGTGTGCTGAATTTCGGTGAGCTGACCCAGCAGGTTCTAGGATATACAGCCTCTTGGGGTTTCATAGGTTCACTGCCACTCAGCATACTTTTCTGTTATTTGAATTAGGAACTTTAATCTGTGTGATATTACTTGCCCTTAGGTTAAAAGAGGTCTTCTTGATTTTATTCAGTTTCAATGCTGTTGACCTGGGATGACATTTGACCTTAATGAAATAATGACTTCCACACTGAGGTCTTTGTTCTCACCATGCTGAACCTGGTGCGCGCTTCGTCAAAGTTAGTTAGTTAGACAACTACAATAGTTAGGATACAGGGTGCTCATCTTTTGACCAATGATATTTTAACTCACACAAAATAATTTTGAACCATGAACCAAAAGGTTCCTACTGATGATCTAGGCTCTAGGCTGAATTAGGCTCTGCAAGTGCAGGTGAAGAGCTGAGTACTTTGTGAACGGCAAAGGGACCAGGGGCTGCCATTAGGCAGGCTTGGTATGATTGGTAGGACCCAGAGGGAAATTCCCCAAATTTCTGAGGAATTATAAACAAAATGGAAACACTATGATTCAGCTTTGAGCAGCAATTTGAATGACAGTGAAAGCACACCAATCTCTTCACAGTTCACGATTCAGATGGTCATTTTTCGTATTTCTCTTTGAACGAATTTTTCATGAACAGAAAAAGTAAATTTTGAAATAAATTTGTGGTCCGAGTAAATTTAGCTTCAAACCTTATAGCCATCGCATTACGAATGTTACTTAAGGTACTACATTACTACATGAAAACCCCTTGATATCCGGCATCTAACTTTGATCCTTCACCTAGCATTGGCTGGAATAGTTCACTGGAATTTTTGTGCTAATAATGTTCATAGGGGATATAACTTCACTAATGAGAATTGTGCGTGAAGCGTGCAAAAATTTTGTAGGAAAATTATTTACCATGGTAAAACCTGTATACAGACTCAGCAAGGGGTAGTGAAAGGAAAAGCCCGACGAAGGGGCCAAGCTCCCCTGAGGGGTCCAGCAACCCAAAACCCTTCCAGAATATATGTCGGAACAAAGAAACGTCAGAACAGGGAGCTGTCCCCGTCCTAGACAGTTTCCAATTCTCCCGACTAAGTTATACTCCTTCCAAAACTGTCTCGAACCTCCTTGTGCAGAATCCCATGTGCATACACAAACCTAGTTTATTGCTTAAGGTCACATACTGGTGGGCATACAAGGCCATAACATGTAATGAGAACATTCGCTGTGCATGCTGTGTAATGTGAGCGACTTTGATGTCAGTCAAAGAGCATTCACCAATGACCAATTGAGAATTTGCTTTCCCCAACCAAAAGGTATATGGGGGATGAGTGTCTGTCTTTAAGAGCAAAACCAAGACACCAGGCGACTGGTCACAGGGGGGAGTCCCATTCCGCCACCCGTGGACATTGAGACACTTAACGTTTCTTACAAAATATGTTTATCATGATGTTGAGTCTGAACTATGAATATTCCAAATTGTAAGAGAAAGAGGATAGAACTTCTCAAGGATTCAATTTTGTGTTTTTCTGGGAATCATGCCTGCACGAATTGCCTGCCTAATTGTGAAACCTTTACCTGAGAGGACATAGCTGAAATGGGTGTTAAAGCTATATGTAACTGAAGATGTAAGCGGGCAGCGCATGCAAATATTTTGGTAATTTTAGAACAAAAATTTTATAGCAAGCAAAATACAGTCATTACTAAAAACACCTTTCTGGGATCATTTTTGGGCAAAATCTCCTGGTGTCATACCAGAGCCAAAGTTTACATGTACTAAAATTTTATTTTCGATCAATTTTCCATATGGGGGGGGGCACAGTGATTGTACTGAGGGACACGGCCCCTCAGTGTCCCAGCCTGGCTACAGGCCTGGCCTGTTTACATACAGATGCATACTTCAGTGGCATTACATGATTAAACTTGGTGGACGTAATAGTGTTCACATGTGTCGGAATGGCATTTTCACTGATTGTATAGGTGACATTGCTTTTAGCCGGGCCGTGTAGGCCTATAAATTTCCAATCTTGGGGGTTTTGAGATGATTTTTTCTCACATTTTGGTCCAATGAAATGAATTTTATGCTAAAAAGCAAGAATTAATTTTTCTCAGAGAAAACTAAGAACAATGCAGGAGACTTTTAAAGGTGCGGGAGATTCGGACAGGTAAGCGGGTGAATGGGAGACGACCCGAAAATGTGGGTGACACTTGCCCAAGGCAATTGACTTGGCAGGGCTGGCTTTACCTTGCATTGTTTTGTGAGAGAGACCTTATGGATAGCTACGCAGGTAAAAGTGATTAAAGTGGTTGCCTGCATGAGAACTATACCTTGCCTATATAGCCTATGTATGTGTAGTGTGTTTATGCATATGCTGAGAATGCCTGTGGTCCACAGTCTGCTGACCAGCCTAGAATAATGAATGTCCCTAATTCTGAGCAATCCTGAAATGAGAGCCTTATACAAATTACTCCATATCACAGTGGCAAAGCAAGCCATTTGACCCTCTATGCTGAATTGGGAAATACTTTTCCTCAAACCCATATAATAAGGTGACCAGTTGTCCCCGATTTTCGGGGACAGTCCCCAAATCCAGTGTTCTGTCCCGCCGAACAAGTGTCCCTGAAAATGCCCCCGATTTGAACAAATGTCCTTGAAAGTTGAAATTTCCCAAGATATTAATTATAATGTTGTGAAAAATAATATTATGTCAATGTCTAGCCTTCTGTGTATCTTTCAGACAGGAGCTGAACAGCTGGATAGCTAGTATTATAGGCCTAGTATTACATCAACATGTTTGAGATATATACCATAGTGCCCAAGTACATTGTACATAGGCTAACAAATAACAGGTATCAGCAATCACAGAGATCAAAAGTCAACAACATCACTTATTTTCTATTACTGCTGTGATCACACGTATCTAGTGCAGCCAATTGCACACTTAAACGATGTATATTTTCCTTACACGGTGCCTGGTCTAGTAGCGTCCCTGATTTAAACCCCCAAAATATGGTCACCTTACCATATAAGGTTGGTTTGCTGCTAAATATGGATAGTTCAGAAATTCATATTGATTATAAACTTTCTTCTGCAATAGTTTTTTGTGTGGAAAACTGTAATACATGTCAGAAATCTACAATTTTCTTGGGGAGACAAAACTTTGTCAAGACCTAGTTGTTTTGCAGTCTGTTTACTCCCATGTTTATGCTTGCCTAGCTGAATGAATTAGCTTCCGAAGTTACATTACTAAAGTATGCCATCACTTAAATCTGGGGTGCGTGAAGTTAGGGAAAAAGATAACATGAAAACCTGTCTAAAGAGCATATTTTCAATTGATTATAACTTCTTCAGTTGTTATCCCACTGAAGTGTGTTTTATATCAAATTGAAGATGTTGAACTAAAACTTTTGCTGGTTAAATTTTTTTTGACATATATAAATGGTGAGTTGACAAAGATATTTAGGAAAAACTGCTAAAAGTATGCAATATTCCCTACAATCTTACTACTAAGGTCACTAAGGTCAGCAATATATGCCATTGCAAAACTGGGCCACCTCATTTTAAAACTTCTTTGCTTGGTCTCAATTTTTCAAAGTCACATACTCATCAATATTTGATTTGTATGGATCCTAGATATACAGGAAATCTTAAATGGAAGAGTACTTGCATTTAGTGTCCTAAACATGTTCAAATGGAATGATTTGTACATGTGATCCTGGTCTGTTTTTTCAACATTCTTACATTATGCTAAATCTTGTAGCTAAGACATTCACATCATTGTATGCTAAATAGCAGATTCAATTGTGACAGTTTATTGCTATGTTTTGGTTTGTACTATACACATACGCATGTGTAGAAACAAACACTGCAGCATCACATGCTTACACTGGTTTCTCCCATGGTAATTTGCACACCAAAACCAGTTAGGGTACTGTACTTCATAGCCTAAGCCTAGTTCAGGGAACAATGGGTACATGAGAGAACTAGGCCTAGATGTTCCCTCAAAGGCATCCTCAACATTATACGGGTACTACTACACTATACAAGTATATAACAAAGTAGTACATATCTCCAGACAAAGCTATCCATACCATTTCTCTCACAAATATGTAATGCAAGGTAAAGCAGAGCAAAAAAATGCAAATCTGTTTTGCAGACATAAGAATTTTCATCATTTGCTACATGTGCAATTCCTATGTATCTGTAAAGCAGACTTGCATTGTTTTGATAAGCTACAGTTTGTATTACATATTTTGAAAGAAGGACTGCATGGCTCACTGCGCATGTAAATACCATCCATAATGGCCTGCTGTGAATCGGGACTGGTGCAAGACCTTGCAGATGAGGATTTTTTTACATTTAAAAGCTATCGTATGTGCAAGGGACAAAAATTGTAAGAGAATTGATTTGCAATAATTGCTAATAAATGCTTGGGCTGATTTATAGACATTACTCCATGTTGATTGGCAGTTACTAAAATTAGCATGTAAAACATACTTTTGTATAGGCAGAGCTTGGAGAAATTTTAGTTTGCAACAAATGCAAAGGCAAATAACAGTTGATTCGCGATTGGTGTTTCTTGGTTTGCAAAGTGCGATGCAAACCAGACTATTTCGTCCCTTAATGTATTGAATTTATTGTGTCTGAATGGATGTTGGGTGTTCTACTTGAACAGATGATAATTGAGAGTTTTTGATTCCTTGCCGAAGGCCGAAGGAATTTATGCGATGGTGATGTCGTGTGTGTATGTGTGTATGTATGTGTGTGTGGGTGCGTGTATGTGTGTATGTGTGTATGTGATGCTTTGCTTGTAAACACGATAGCTCAAGAAGGGTAACTTTGAGGGATCTCATACTTGGCATGTAGATTGCCCATGTTGAGTAGATGATCCCTATTGTTTTTGGTGGAGGTCAAAGGTCATGTGGGGTCACAAGGGGTCAAAAGATCAAAACCTTGTAAACACAATATCTCAAGAAGGGTAACTCCGAGGGATCTCATACTTAGTAGGTAGGTTGCCTGTATTAAGTAGATGACCCCTATTCTTTTTGGTGGAGGTCAAAGGTCATTTGGTGTCACAAGAGGTCAAATTGTAAATACGCTGGAAATTGCTCGTAAACACGTTATCTCCAGAAGGATAAATGTGAGGGATGTCATACTTACCATGTGGATTGCTCATATTGAGTAGATGATCCCTATTGTTTTTGGTGGAGTTCAAAGGTCATTTGGGGTCACCAGTGGTCAAAAGGTCAAAACCTTGTAAACACTATGTCTCAAGAAGGATAACTGTGAGGGATCTCATACTTAGCATGTGGATTGCCCATATTGAGTAGATGAACCCTGGTATTTTTGGTGGAGGTCAAAGGTCATTTGGGGTCACCAGAGGTCAAAAGGTTAAAACCTTGCAAACACGATATCTCTAGAAGGACAACTGTGAGGGATCTCATACTTAGCTTGTGTATTTCCTATATTGAGTAAATGATCTCTATTGTTTTTGGTGGAGGTCAAAGGTCATTTGGGGTCACCAGAGGACGGAAGGTGAAAACCTTGTAAACGCGATATCTCTAGAAGGGTAACTGTGAGGGATCTCACACATAGCATGTTGATTGCCCATATTCAGTAGATGATCCCTATTAATTTTGGTAGAGGTCAAAGGTCATTTGGGGTCACAATAGGCCAAAAGGTCAAAACCTTGTAAACACTATATATTAAGAAGGGTAACTGTGAGGGATCTCATACTTGACATGTGGATTGATCTTATTGAGTAGATGATACCTATTATTTTTCGTGCAGGTCAAAGGTCATTTGGGGTCGCAAAAGGTCAAAACCTAGAAAACATGATATTTTAAGGAGGATAACTGTTAGGGATCTCATACTTGGCCTGTGGATTGTTCATATTTGGCATGTAGGTCATTTTGGGTCACAGGATTTCAAAAGCTTTTGACTCAATTAACATGATATCTCGAGTAGGATAACTGTGAGGGATCTCATACTTGTCATGTGGGTGATTCATGCTTATTGCAATATATCCATATGGCAAGGAATCACTAAGCCTCTTGGCTTTCTGGTTTGTGATTGCAGTCAGCATAAGAGTGTGAAAATAGGCCAAGTGTTGTGCTTTATCTGTTAAAGTTTAGTGTTGTGTAGTAGTATCCATATCGTGCTGAGAACACATGTGAGGTACCCAAGACTAGGCCTAACATTACATTATGTAACATAGCAGAACCCTTGAACCTGAGAATTAGCTTGAACCTTCAAGTATTTACAATTTGAGAAAAAGTCCCTACCAAAGAGGAATTTGAAACCTGCAGCATATCTCCCCTAATCTCTCTTAACTCAAGGAGTGATTAGTGCAAGATGTTTGAGCCTATCATGATAAGAGAGATTACGTATTTCAGGTGTAAGCCAAGTGACCTTCTTCTGGACTTGCTCTTAATGAAACTTGCCCTTTACATGAAAGGGACTTCAAGCCTGCACAGTATAGTCAAGATGGGGCTTAACCACAATTTCGCACTATTTGCATTACCAGCAGCTGCTGCTCACTGCCTAGAACACTTCAGACCACTTGTAATGACAACACCCAGATCTTTTTCCACATTCAGTCACATTTGTGCAAAGCTGGTGGTATTTGGCTGGCTTTAGGAAATAGTAACTGTTCTAAAAAATTCTTATGCCAGGATATTGTTCCAAGGATAAGGCCTGTGTCACATGCATGTAATACAGTGCTTTATTATCTGTTAAAGTTATATTTAGTCAGTGGCCAGAAAATGAAGAACACAAGCTTGTGTCATACTGTATTTTTGATTCCTTGCCAAAGACTGAAGGAATCTATGCGATGGTGGTGTGTGTGTGATGTCGTGCTTGTGCGTGTGTGTGTGTGTGTGCACTCACCAACGAGGCCTTAGCAGGTACAGGCACAGCTGGCAAGAGCTCCACTCTCGCACATCTTTCCTAGCTCACGTGGAGCTTGAAACTGGCGTAGCTGCCCGAAAACTCGTTGACTGCAAAGAGAAGTCACGCGCGGCTGCACGTGTCTGCCTTGGAGCGCAGTCCGCCCTCAAGCACGTCCTTCTACTTGGCTCCTTCGCGGGCAGCTTTGCTGCTGGGAAATTCCCTTGCATTCCCTGCAGTGTCCTGTGCCAGTACCCCGTAAGGTATCGAGTGTCCGTATGGGTGTGTGCGTATGTGTGTGTGTGATGCTTTTGCTTGTAAACATGATATCTCAAGAAGGGTAACTCCAAGGGATCTCATACTTAGCATGTAGATTGCCCATATTGAGTAGATGATCCCTGTTGTTTTTGGTGGAGGTCAAAGGTCATTTGGGGTTGCAAAAAGTCAAAAGGTGAAAACCTTGTAAACATGATATCTTAAGAAGGGTAACTCAGAGGGACCTCATACGTGGCAGCTAGGTTGCCTATATTGCATAATTTGAGTAGATAATCCCTTTTTCTTTTTGGTGGAGGTCAAAGGTCATTTGGGGTCACAACAGGTTGAATGGTAAATATGCTGGAAATTGCTTGTAAACATGGTATCTTCAGAAGGATAAATGTGAGGGATGTCATACTTACCATGTAGATTGCCCACATTGAGTAGATGATCCTTATTATTTGTGGTGGAGGTCAAAGGTCATTTGGGGTCACCAGAGGTCAAAAGGTTGAAATCTGCTAAACATATCTCGAGAAGGGTAACTGTGAGGAATCTCATACTTAGCATGTGGATTGCCTGTATTGATTAGATGATCCCTTTTGTTTTGGTGGAGGTCAAAGGTCATTTGGGGTCACCAGAGGTCAGAAAGTCAAATTCTTGTATTACCAAAATCTTCAGAAAGATAAATGTGAGGGATCTCATACTTACCATGTGGATTGCCCATATTGAGTAGTTGATCCCTATTGTTCTTGGTGGAGGTCAAAGGTCATTTGGGGTCACCATAGGTTAAAGGTCAAAACCTTTTAAACACTATATCTCAAGAAGGGTAACTGTGAGGAATCTCTTACCTAACATGTGGGTTACCTGTATTGAGTAGATGATCTCTATTGTTTTTGGTGGAGCCCAAAGGTCATTTGGGATGACCAGAGATCAAAAGGTTAAATCCTTGTAGATACAATATCTCCAGAAGGGTAACTGTGAGGGATCTCATACATAGCATATGGATTGCCCATATTGAGAAAATGATCCCTATTGTTTTTGGTGGAGGTCAAAGGTCATGTGGGGTCACTAGAGGTCAAAAAGTCAAAATCTTGTAAACATTCTCAAGAAGGATAAATGTGATGGATTTCATATTTAGTATGTGGATTGCCCATATTGAGTAGATGATCCCTAAAATATTTGGTGGAGGTCAACGGTCATTTGGGGTCACCAGAGGTCAGAAGGTCAGAACGTTGTAAACACGATATCTCAAGAAGGTTAACAGTGATGGATTTCACACAGTTTGACATGTAGATTGTTCGTATTGAGTAGATGATCAGTATTATTTTTTTCATGCAGGTCAAAGGTCATTTGAGGTCACAAAAGGTCAAAACCTAGTAAACATGATATTTTGAGGAGGGTAACTATGAGGGATCTCATACTTGGCCTGTGGATTGTTTATATTTAGCATGTAGGTCATTTTGGGTCACAAGATTTCAAAAGCTTTTGACTTTATTAACATGATATCTCAAGTAGGATAACTGTGAGGGATCCCATGCTTGTCATGTGGGTGATTATGTTTGTTACAATATATCCACATGGCAAGGAATCACTAAGCCTTTTGGCTTTCTGGTTATTCCCTTATAGATTCATGTGGCATGCACTCCGAAGGTGCGTTTCTAATGCTGCGCACAATATTGCAAAAAAGAGGGTGTTCAAAAACCATTTGGAAAAGCCATTGAAGGACATTCAAATGTCCATGATTTCCTCACAAAGTGCAGAAGAGTTTGGCACTATGAAGGTTGATTCACCAGAATTCAGAAATTTATTCACACCAGAGCTGAGACAGTTGGCAGAAATCTTCAAGCAAAATAACTACGAGTTGAGGTTAGCAGGGGGTCCAGTCCGTGACCTTTTGCTACAAGTAAGTGCAAGCAGTCTTATCCTTTATTTTGATAAGATTTTACTGAGGAGGTACATTTCTTGCTCCATCTGTTTTGAATTGTTTTGTTTTACTTTTTGTAGTTGTACATTTAAATCATGGTTGGATACAGCAGTATTTTGGAGAGTATGAGCATCATAAAATATCATCTTTTGCTTCAGTGCACTCCCTTCCATTTCATGTGTATGTATCCAGTAGTCATATAATCACCATTATGTGTGTAACTTCCAGCAATGGAAGAAGCAAATAAAATGAAAGGAATTTAAGGCAGTTGTAATTTACTCCCTTTACAGAAACAACCCGAGGACCTTGATTTTGCATCAAATGCCACGCCACACCAGATGGTTGAGATGTTTTCTCGTGAAGGAATTCGGATGATCAACAAGAAAGGAGAAGAGCATGGAACTGTGACGGCTAGAATCAATAACAAAGTAAATTATGAGATCACAACTTTAAGAATTGACAAGGTTACTGATGGGAGACATGCCGAGGTAGAATTTACAAAAGACTGGAGATTAGATGCTGAGAGACGAGACCTTACTATCAACTCCATGTTCCTAGGTGTGTAAGATTCACATCTCAAAATCTGGAATTTTTGCCCTATTTCACAAAGATTTGCTTTTGATCTTAAGTTTCATTTATATAGGCCTATTGCATGTAAAATCAAACTTAAGATGGAGTGTCACTTTTCATAAAAACAGGGCCCAGGTTTAGGCTAGACTGGCTCTTATTTCATAGTACTAAGAGCAGGGGTGAAGGCATAATTAAACTCAAGGGGGTTTTAACAGAATGATTATGACTGAGACAGGATCCCTGCACGGTATTTTCCAGTCTAGGGGTCCAGAGGCATGGCTCCCTGGAAAAGTTGAAAAAGGAATGCCTCAGAATTACAATTCCAAGTGAAGCAGTTATTCCGCTGTGCATTCCAGGACATTTAAAATGCTATAAACAAGAAAGACAATCCATGGGGTTGTAAATCTCATTTCCCCATATTCTCTGCATATAATGGTTAATGAATTTCCCAACAAACTCATTTGCAGATACTAATGAATGACCACTTTTAGGTCATTCAAACTTCGATCATGACCATTGGCAATTAGAATGTACAATTAAAAAATATCTCATCTTTTTCTACATATCATGTGGTTTAATGACCTTTTCTAACATACTGGTATACAAATAATGGGTAAAAACCAGTTTTTAGCTCATTTGAATTTTGACCTTATGATGTATTTATTGCCTATACATCATTATTTACACATGCAAAGGTTTTCACAGTCAAGTACCTACCAACTGACTGTGAAATTGATCAGATATGGTTGGGTAATGGGAGGAGTTGATGATACATCTTTAGCAAAAGTTTTGCAGTTTTGACCTTTAAACTACAGTTTGACCTTTGACTTCATCCTTTGCAACCATACAGAATGAATTAATTTTTCTCATCGTTCTCAACTTATCATATGGTTTTTATAAGTTATTCTAAGGTATTGATAGCCAAACAATGGAACCAATCCAATTTTGAATAATTTGACCTTTGACCTATGACATTATCAGGTATGCATGCACAAGTTGCATGGTCAGGTACCTGTCCATCAAGTTTGAACTTGATTGGACTTAATGGTTTAGGCAGAGTTTGCAACACACATTTTTTTTGTAAAAATTAAGGCAAATTTTATCTTTGAACCCCCCACCCACTAAACAACCAAAAGGCACTATTATCAATTCTAACATATTATGTGGTTAAATTACTTTTTCTAAAATACTAATAGGCAAATAATGGCAAAAACTTAATTTTTAGCAAATGTGACCTTTGACCTATGGTGTTACCACCTATGTGTACACAAGTTTTCATGGTCAGATATCACCCACCAAGTTTGAACTTGTTCTGAGTTGTTGTTTATGAGAATTTTGTGAGTCTATTTTGCAAACGTAAGGCAAATTTGACCTTTGACGTATATTTTGACCCTTGACCTCCACCCTCAGCAACCAGAAAGCACTTTTAGAATTTATCTCCTCATTCTCAACATTTGTGTTTTTGATGACTTTTTCTAAGTAACTGATGGGAAAATAATGGCAGAAATCCATTTTTTTTGCTAATTTGACCTCTGACTTTTGACCTATGACATCATCAGTTATGTAAATTACGTGTGCACAAGTTTTCATGGTCAAGGTATGTATCCACTAGATTTGAACTTGTTCAGACCCTATGGTTTAGGAGAAAAGTTTGTGACACTATTTTGGAAACTTTAGGCAAATTTGACCTTTGACCTGTACTTTGACCTTTCACATCTGTCCTTAGCAACCAGAAAGCACTTTTTGTTTCCTAGTTTTCAACATTTGTGGTTAAGTGACTTTCTGATTCCTTGCCCAAGGCTCAAGGAATCTATGCAATGTTGATATGTGTGTGTGTGTATGTGATGCTTAGCTGGTAAACATGGTGTATAAAGATAGCAATGACAAACACTTTTCATATTTGGTATATAGATTTGTCATGTTGAGAGGAAGAACTATTGTTTTTGGTGGAGGTCAGAGGTCATTTGAGGTCACCAGAGGTAAAAACCAAAACTGTGTAAACATGATATCTCAAGATAGAAATGACCAGACACTTTTCATATTTGGTATTAAGATTTGTCATGTTAAGAGGAAAGAACCCTATGGTCAAAGGTCATCTGGAGTCACCAGAGGTCAAAAACCAAAACCTTGTAAACAGCATATCTCAAGAGAGCAATGACTGACACTTTTCATGTTTGATATATAGATTTGTCATCATGAAAGGAAGAACCCTATTGTCTTAAGTGGTGGTCAAAGGTCATCTGAGGTCACCATAAGGTAAACTGCTAAAACCTTATTAATGGCTTGTAAACACGATATCTCCAAATAGCAATGGCAGACACTTTTCATACTTGGTATATACATTTGTTATGTTAAGAGGAAGAACTCTTTTATCTTCAGTGGTGGTGAAAGGTCATCTGAGGTCACCTGAGGTTAAACTATGAAAACTTTGTACATGGCTTGTAAACATGATATCTTAAGATAGCAATGACAAGCATTTTTCTATTTGGTATATAGATTTGTCATGTTGAGAGGAAGAACTGTATTGTTTTTGGTGAGGTCTAAGGTCATATGAGGTCACCAGAGGTAAAAAAAATTTACTTTTACCCTTGGCAAGATTCAGTGCTTTTATAAAACCTGTCAAAGTATGCTTGTGCTTGCTAAAGAAACTAAAGCACAAGTAAAATTCCTCACCTCTGACCATCTAAGTTTTCTGGAGTATTTATGTCCTCTTTACTTTTGATTCCTTGACTTCTGGCCGGGTCATGCCAAAGACTTAAAAATGGAACCTACTGCCATTGTGCTTGGTGCTTAGCATAAGCAAATGGAGTAGGGAAAACAAGCCAGTGAGGCACAACTGGCAAAAAGGTCATGGCCAGCCTGACTTAAACCAGTTGGTTAGAAACTGAGCTGTAAAACCTCATCTATCTCCCTATCTCCCTTGCCAAGGTAATAGGAACCTACAGTACAGTCATGATAGCATGTCAATGACCTGCAGATGTGCCGTACTATGGAGCTAAGCTCATTTTCCAACATAACTAGATGTGGAAAGAAACAATTCAATTTCAAAAGAGATGCAGGAAGCATGGTTATTTGTGGAAAGCTAAATACTTAGAAAATACTTTTCAAATACAGTAGTATTGCATGCATCAAATAGTCCCCTTACTGCTCATCACACTGATTAAGTTGATAGGATAAGTAGCTATTTGGTATAGTACACAGTAATCAGGTTTAGAGAAACAACCCTATTTATGGGGGGCTGCAAATCAAAGGTGACCTTAGGTCACCAGAGGAAAACTTGCAGAAACCTATTACACTTGGTGTCTGCTTACATTACACAAAAGACAGATCAAGGGTTACCTGAGAAAATCTCAACATTTTCTACAGCAAGGAATCACAAGGCCTTTTGGTTTTCTGGTTTTAACATACTGGTAGGAAAATAATGGCAGAAATCCAATTTTTGATTCCTTGCAGAAGGCAGGCAAGGAATCTGTGGGATGGTGATGTCGTGTGTGTGTGTGTATGTGTGTGTGTGTATGTGACGCCTAGCTTGTAAACATGATATCTCAAGGTAGCAATGACCGACACTTTTCATATATGGGATATAGATTCATCATGTTGAGAGGAAGAGCCTATTGTTTTTGGTGAATGTCAAAGGTCATTTGAGGTCACCAGAGGTCAAAAACCAAAAACTTTGTAAACACGATATCTCAAGTTAGCAAAGACTGACACTTTTCATATTTGGGTATACAGATTTGTCATGTCAAGAGGAAGAACCCTATTGTTTTTGGTAGAGGTCAAAGGTCATCTGAGGTCGCCGGAAGGTAAACTGTGAAAACCCTGTATATGGCTTGTAAACACGATATGACCCCTGTGGGCTGGGGGTTGTAGAATATACCCATGGTACTCTCCGCCTGTTGTAAGAGACTACTAAAGGGGAGGACTTGCACCCTATTTGAACTGAATTTGAAACCGAACTTGAACTGTATTTGAAACCATATGTTAACTTTACGTTTTACCTTGTTGACACTATATAACACATTCGTGTTGGTGTGTCGTTAAATGTCATTTAACTAACTGTAAACACGATATCTCCAGGTAGCAATGACCGACACTTTTCATATTTGGTGTATAGATTCATCATGTTGAGTGGAAGACCCCTGTTGTTTTTGGTGAAGGTCAAAGGTCATTTGAGGTCACCAGAGGTAAAAAGCCAAAAGCTCGTAATCATGATATCTCAAGGTAGGAATGTGCGACACTTTGCATATTTGGTATATAGATTCATCATGTTGAGAGAAAGAACCGTATTGTTTTTGGTGGAGGTGAAAGGTCATTTGAGGTCACCAGAGGTCAAAGATTGAAAACCTTGAAATCGTGATATGTCCAGATAGGAATCTCTGATATAGATTTGTCATGTAGAGAGGAAGAATGCTATTGTTTTTGGTAGAGGTCAAAGGTCATCTGAGTTCACCATAGGTTAAACGAGGAAAACCTTGTAAATGTTTTGTAATCACAATATTTCAAGATAGCAATAACAGACACTTTTCATATTTGGTATATAGATTTGTCGTGTTGAGAGGGACAACCCTACTGTTTTTTGTGAAAGTCAAAGGTCATTTGAGGTCACTGGAGCTAAAAACTGACAAGCTTGTAATCACAATATCTTGAGACAGGAATGAAGGACACTTTTCATATTTGGTATATAGATTTTTCATGATGTAAAGAAGAACCCTATTGATTTTGGTGGAGGTCAGGGTCATCTGGGGTTACCAGAGGTCAAAAAACAAAATTTTTGAAGAATTCGCAAGATTGTCATATGGTATCACCGGTGTCAAAAGCATCATTTCCCAAGAATTTGAAAGATTGTTACATGGGGTTTCCAGAGGTGAAAAAGCAAAATTTCCCAAGAATGCCAAAGATCGTTATCTGGGGACACCAAAATTTCAGAAAAAGCAGTTTCCCAAGTATTCCCAAGATCGTCATCTGGGGTCACCAGAGGTCAAAAAGCAAAATTTCCCCAAAATTCCCAAGATCGTCATTTGAGGTCAGCAAGCAAGGGTTAAAGGAGCTGAAAGTTGCCAAAACAATAAATTCTCGGATTCACCAACTTCGTTACGTCACATCTGGTTATGCTTCTTGGTTTATCGATTCGATCCGAAATGCATTGTGTTTAACATACACAACTCACAACGTACGTACGTAGGTGTGTAGTATATTAGTGTTGCATGCTTTAGTACGATACTGCTTACTTTTAGGTCTAATGTAATTTTAGTTAGGCCTACGATTTTCTTAGTTAGCCTATAATGAGTTTGATGGTGTTTAGTTAAAGCGAGTCTATTATGGGGAAGAAATGGAAACTCATTGTTTGTAAAAACAACAAGTTTAAGGCTTACCAGAGGTGGTTGATTCAAGCATTTTTGTTTCCTGGTCCCACATTTACACAGCCTAGCTGCAGGCGGAGGTTGCTTGTGCTTTTACACAGATAGCCTCCGCTACGAGACTCCTTACACTGACATGTTGATTTGAAAACAAACGCAAACAGACGGTTCTGTGCAGTATAACTACTAGCATCTTCTTCTGTTGAGCTTTTCACTTGCTTGAAAGGAAAGATTTCTCCCTCCAACATTTTGAAACTGGTTATATTACTCGAAATGAAACCAAAATAATGTCCAGAAGCACTACAAGTATAACAAAGTGCTAACGCAACCAGATGATCAGTTTTTCACGGAAATGGTATCAGAATTGTCCAACGTAGCTGCCATGATATCTCAGTGTACTGACTAATTGATCTATCGATCCAGAACCGTTACAAGTTGAAACGATAGAAAATTGCCCGTGTCAGAAGAAAAAGTAACAAACTGTAAATTCAAAAAACAAATTGTTAAATATGTAGCAAGTGAAAAATAAAAAATCTGAGAAATAAAACACAAAAGTAATTACTGAATTTCATTGCAAAAATTAATTTAACTGAAAATACAAAATGCATTAAGAGGAATATTTTCAATATTAGTATTAAAACTGAGGGTAAACATCTCGTTTAGTATGACGTATTTATTTCCAAAGTACGCCACTACTCTGCTCCTTTGAAAAGCAAAATTTCGCAAGAATTCCCAAGATAGTCATCAGGGGTCACCTGAGGTCAAAAAGCAAAATTTCCCAAGAATTTTTAGATCCAAGATCCATTGGAGTTGAATCCCTTTCAAGAAACTTCTGTTTTTTTTTTGTTATATTTGGTGGGGTTCAAAGTTCATGTGAGGTCAGCAGAGGTCGAATTTTTAAAACATCGATGTAGTCAAGAAAGGTAAATTTGAGGGATAAACCCCAGTGCATCAAGCATTCCCATTCGGCAAGGAATCACTAAGCTTTTGGGCTTTCTGGTCAACCAGTTTGACCTCTGGCCTTTGACCTCTGACATCATCAATTATACCTGCACTTGTTTTTGTGGTCAGGTACCTATCCATCAGAGTTGAACCTGTCCAGACATGGTTTAGGAAAAGATTGTGACACTACTTTGCAAATTTGACCTTTGATTTATATATTCATCTTTGACCACCACCTTTAGCAACCAGAAAGCATTTTAAGAATCTTTCTTAGTTCTCAGCATATCATATGGTTAAATGACTTTTTCTAATATAATGATAGGAAACTAATGGCAGAAATCCAATTTTTAACTAATTTGACCACAAGACAAAGACCTATGACATCAATTATGCATGCACATGTTTTCATGGTTGTACCAGTTTGTTGAACTGAATAAGAGTTATGGTTTAGGAGGAGTTTGCAGCACATTTGTGTGCTTACATACACACAGAAAATCACATACCCAGACAAAGGCACTCAGACACACCCAGCTTCACATTTCTGATGTTAAGTGAAGTACAGTATGTCACCTCCCTGCACATTATATGTAGGGAGATGAGAAAAAAATGAAACTAAGAGCTTTTATAGTAAATGTGGATTTGGAGATTAATTTAGGTGGAAAAACTGGAGATTGCTGTTGGTAGAAGCAGTGACAATCAAATACCACCTTTGGGTTATTTAATAGGGTTTGTTGCTTAATTTGCTACTCAGTTATTTTATGCAAAAAATTTGGTTGTCCTCACCAACATTTGGTTGTCCCCCCTGGAAAAGCACAATATATTTGTGAGTCCTTTGTTTTTGCTTATTTCCCTCAACACTTCAGAGAGATGTGCTCTAACAGAGTGTAAAATAATATTATGCTGTACTGTAGAAGAAACTTAGGGAATATTAGAAAAGCAAGGGAGCAACTCAATGTTTTCCTTCCCTAGTTGACCTACAAAATGTTGACAGATTGAAATTGCCCTTGTTTGTGATTCCTTGCCAAAGGCAAAAGAAATCTGTGCATCACGATGGTGTGCGTGTCTGTGTATGTGACGCTAAGCTTGTAAACATGATATATCAAGATAAGAATGATGGATACTTTTCATAGTTGGTATATTGTTTATACAGCTAGGTACAATGCACAGAACCAAAACAGCGAAAAGATTTAGAAGAATGAGATTAAGATTCCAAACTGATTATTGTTTAATCCCCTTTCCGTTATTTTCGACAAAATACACTAAAATTTTTACTTGCTGTAGGCCTATATTCACAATACTTAGTCCGTATAACATCTCTAGTCTTTGCTCGCAGGGGCACTCGTACCCCTCCGAAGACAACGTTGATATCGGCTGTTTAGTGATGGTGAAGACACGGGTGGTGGTCGTGGTTTCCCAACATGATAATGACTGATAATGACTGATAATGCTAGGCTAGCTGGCCTAGATGCACAGATCAGTTGTCAGCTACAGTAACAGGTGAAACATAGATGTCTTATGGGTAAAATACAGAGTTCAGGCAGCCTGAGGCTAAATTGATTTTCTTTTAGCTTGGTCTCTTGAGCAGGTTGTCTGTCTGATAAGATCTATCAATACCTCTGGCTGGTATACACTCTGTTAGTGTGTTCAGCTCTAGATGGTCAACTGTCACTATTAGGATATCTCCCAGCTTGTTTGTTCATCTCTACTGAGTATTTTTGGGATCCATATTTATATGTCAGTTACAGGCCGACAAGACCATTCTATTTTAAGAATGAGGCAGAAAATTCGAGAATACATCCAAGCAGTCAATACAATGTCCAATGAAGTAATGTTCCTTTCATAGTATACACTCTCGAGGATTTCAGAAGCTACTCGAACAATCAAGATGATGAGAATTGCTAACTGGGTTGCAGGACCAGAGTTCAAACCTCTGCTAGCGTCGTGACCCTCTGGTTGTCCTTGTTAGTGCCTGGTAGCCATATGGATTAATTGTATCGAGAGGAAGAACCTATTGTTTTTGGTGGAGGTCAGAGGTCATGCCAGGTCACCAGAGTTCTTAAACCAAAAAACCTTGAAGTAATGATATCTCAAGGTAGGAAGCATGGATAATTTTTTTATTCCTTGCCGAAGGCCGAAGGAATCTATGCAATGGTGATGTCATGTGTGCGTGTGTGTATGTGATGCTTTGCTTGTAAACATGATATCTCAAGAAGGGTAACTCCAAGGGATCTCATACTCAGCATGTAGATTGCCCGTATTGAGTAGATGGTCCCTATTCATTTTGGTGGAGGTGAAAGGCCATTTGGGGTCACAAGGGGTCAAATAGTAAATATGCTGGAAATTGCTTGTAAACATGATATCTCCAGAAGGATAAATGTGAGGAATCTCATACTTACTGTGTGGATTGCCCATATTGGAGGATGATCCCTATTCTTTTTGGTGGAGGTGAGAGGTCATTTGGGATCACAAGGGGTCAAAAGGTCACAGCCTTGTAAACACTATATCTCAAGAAGGGCAACTGTGAGGAATCTCATACTTAGCATGAGGATTGCCCATAATGATAGTTTTTGGTGGTTAGGGGTCATTTGGGGTCACCAGAGGTCAAAAGGTCAAAAGCCTTGTAAACATTATATCTCAAGAAGGGTAACTGTGAGGGATCACATACTTACCTTGTGTATTGACCACATTGAGAAGATGATCAGTATTTTTTGTGCAGGTCAAAGGTCATTTGAGATCACAAAAGGTCAAAACCTAGTGAACATCATATTTAAGGAGGGTAACTATGAGGGATCTCATTCTTAGCCAGTGGTTTGTTTATATCTAGCATGTAGGTCATTTTGGGTCACAAGATTTCAAAAGCTTTTGACCTTCTTAACATGATATCTCAAGTAGGATAACTATGAGGGATCATATGTTTCTCATGTGGGTGATTCATGTTTGTTACAATATATCCATATGGCAAGGAATCACTAAGCCATTTGGCTTTCTGGTTATACTTGGCATGTGGATGCACAATAGAAGATAAACCCTATTGTTTTTGCTAGAGTGTTGTCTGAAGTCACTGGAGGTAAAACTTCAAAAACCTTAGAAATTGCTGGTAAACATATCTCAAGATATTTGTTGTATGGATATATCATATTGAGAGGGAGAGCCCTATTCATTTTGGTATAGGTCAGAGGTCATATGAGGTCACCAGAGTCAAAAGCCAAACACCTTGTTAACACAGTATCTCAAGGAAGAAAGCAGGGATACTTTCCATATGTTGCATGTGGATGAATTAAATTTGCAGATGAATGCTATTGTTTTTGGTAGCGGTCAAAGGTTATCAGAAGTCAGTGGAGGTAAAAATTCAAAAACCTTGGGAATTGCTTGGAAACAAAATATCTCAACATATGAATGAAAAATACTTCATATTTTTAACCTGGATTTATTATATTTAGAGAAAGAACTCTATTGTGTTAGGTAGAGGTCAGAGGTCAACAACTAAAACCTTGTGAATTTTGTTTTTCAAGATAGGAACCGTACATAGTTTTCATAATTACCATGTAAATGCATTATTTTCAATAGATTAACTGTATTATGTTTGATAGAGGTCAAAGGTTATCTGAGATCATTGGAGATCAAGTGGTGAAAGCCTTGTAGACTGCTTACAAACATATTTTAAGAGGTATAACAATGGAACAGCTCATAGTTTGCATAAGGATGTCCCATATTGAGTAAAAGAACTATAGATTGCTTTTTGGAGGTCAAAGGTCACTTGGGGTCATAAGAGGTCAAATGGTGTGAACTTTGTAAAGTGTGGTATAATTTTTATGAAGGGTAACCTTGATAGATCTTATAGATGGCTTTCCTCCCATTTGTCAAAATATATATTATACCATTAAAATCAGTTACATAGCTGATGAAGTTTGTTGCACTCCTGGTTTAAAGCACTTTCTTGTAGACTAGTTAAATAGCTAACTTGGCTTGCTTTTTTTGTTGAAGCCATTTGAGTCAGTTCTTGCCTTTACTATTGTAAGGCTCTCTGATGGCTTCTCATGAAGTCTTATCTCATTTCAGGATTGTTCCTCCTTTTGGGAGAAGTTTCAGGTTTAAGTTTACCTGCAGTGGGAGGTAGCTAGCAGGACTTTCCTTAGGGAGCAATTGGTGCTCAAACTTTGTCAATTTGACCTTCTGGAAAGTGAAAGATGTACTTACGAAATCTTTTCAATTGCAAGGAATCATTAAGACCTTTGGCTTTCTGGTTTGTTCATCAAGTTAGATTTTTTATAGATCTCAAGATGAGGCTGAAGTTGTATGTTTTTATACAAAGGCAATGTAGGCTGAAGAAGAGAAGCATAGGTTACCCTGACTCTCTGTCTCAAAAGCAAGTGATTTTTGGTTTCGATGATAAGAGAAACCTATGCATTCGTGATGGCATGTGTGTGTATGTATGTGTGCGTGTGTGGGTGTGAATGTGTTTGTGACACTTTGCTCATTAACACGATATCTCAAGAAGGGAAACTCTGATGGTTGTCAAACTTAGTACATAGATTCCCCATATTAAGAGGAAGAACCCTATTGTTTTTGGTGGGGATCATCTGGGGTCATCGGGGGTCAAACTCTGAAAACCTTGTTAACACGATATCTCAAGATAGGAAGCTTGGATAAATTTCATACTTAGAATGTAGATGCGTTATGGTAAATGCAGGGGGCGGTAGGGACCACTTTGAAAACCACTGATGTGGATGCATTATGGTAAGAGGAAGAACTCTATTGTTTTTAGTGGAAGTCAAAGGTCATCTGGGGTTACCGGGGGTCAAGCACTGAAAACCTTGTTAACACGATATTTCCAGGTAGGAAGCTTGGATAGATTGTATGCTCGGTATGTTGATGCACTATGGTGAGGAGATGAACCCTATCATTTTTAGCGGAGGTCAAAGGTCATCTGAGGTCACTTGGGGTCAAAAACTGAAAACCTTGTTAACACCGATATCTCAAGGTAGGAAGCTTTTATAAATTTCATACTGAGTATGTAGATGCTTTATGGTGCAAAGATGAATGCTATCATTTTTGGTGGAGGTCAAGGTCATCTGGAGTCACAGGGGGTCAAAAAGCAAAATTTCCCAAGAATTCCCAAGATCGTCCCATGGGTTCACCAGAAGTCAAAAAGCAAATTTTCCAAAGACTTCCCAAAATCTGAGTCATCAGAGGTGAAAATACACAATTTCCCAGGAATTTCCAAGATTAAATATGAACCTAAAATTATTTTTCCAACATGTTAAGATAGCACTTAACCAGTGACTGAAAGATATGGGACATCATGACATTATTTGGAATAGAACATAAATCATCGAAACCTCAATGCATTTTTGCATTCTGGTTTATGTATAGAAATTAGTTTAAGTGATTTACAGTGCACTTTTGGCCTACTTTTTTCAAGTGAACTTACATAGTAATATTAAAATATTTCTAAAGCAATTTTCCTGTTTCAAACCCTAAGGTATGGCTTCTTAAATGATGGCCCATGGGTCACTTCCAGCCTGTGAGGTGATCCAATCGAGCCTGCAAAAGCATTGAGATCTAAAACAAAAATGTGGTTGACATAAACAAATGCACTGGCAATAGTCATCAATTTTTGGAGGTATAACTTAGTGTGGACAGATGTATTATTTTTATTGCTTTAAATGAAGTAAAACATAGCTAAAATGTGTTACTTATGCTATTTTTTGGTGCACTTTGTTCTCACCTGTCATGATCAGTAAGCTCACTATTGCTTTATATATAAAGGACAACCTAGGTACAATTATTGTTCCAAAGCTTAATGCAGTCAGAAACCTGGCTGGGGGGTGTGGTAGTGTTGCACCCTACCCATCTTCGTAAAATTGACAATAATTGGAAAATTGGGGTGTGAAGTTTGCTCTTTTGACTGCCTCACTCCAAATTTCCAAGTACAGTATATAAGAGATCTCTGATGTAGGCCAGTGTTTAACTGGCTCAAGTTGTCTTCCCCTACTATGTAAACAGAGTGTTTTGCATTTAGTACTTACAAAAATACTGAAATGTCATTGTCCTTGTTATGACCATAAGGCCCTCAGAGTTCAGGAAACTGCTTATGAAGGTCCCACCCTTACTCACAGTTACACATCCAGTACTCATGTGGGGACTTCTTCCACACAGATAAGCCACACTTCTGCAAGCCTTGTTTCTGCCCATAGGAATAATAAATACCTTTATCAGTTTTGTAGAGGGTGGGCCAGGAGGTACAAATTTCCACAAAACAACACTTGATCCAACAATACGTCAGTTTTGGAGCAAAAGAGGGTGCCCTAGAGGTGATGTATCTGACTATATGTTGTTGAAACTGAAGGTATGAATAATGAATATAGGCTGTAGCAGTTGGACTTTTCTGGCTTCAGAACCCACCTGATTGGAATGTAAACTACTCCACACCTACTAACATGCATCCTTCCAGGTCATCCACAAGTTGAGGGTTGTGGAAAGCCAGGTAGACCAAGTTGCATGGGGTTATGAAGTTAGAGGAGGGTTATCCTTTTTGGTTTCGATGATAAGAGAAACCAATGCAGTCATGATGGCGTGTGTATGTATGTGTGTATGTGCGTGTGTATGTGGGTGTGTATGTGTGTGTGTATGTGTGTGTGTTTGTGACACTTTGCTCGTTAACACGATATCTCAAGAAGGGAAACTCTGACAGTTTTCAAACTTGGTACATAGATGCCAAGAACCCTATTGTTTTTGGTAGGGGTCAAAGGTCACCTGGGGTCACCGGGGGTCACATTGTTAACACAATATCTCGAGGCAGGAAGCTTAGATGAATTTCATACTTTGTATGTAGATGCGTTATGGTAAGAGGAAGAACCCTATCATTTTTGGTGGAGGTGAAAGGTCATCTGGGGTCACCGGGGGTCAGACCCTGAAAACCTTGTTAACACGATATCTCAAGAAGGGAAGCTCTGACAGTTCTCAAACTTGGTACATAGATGCTCCATATTGAGAGAAAGAACCTTATTGTTTTTGGTGGCGGTCAAAGGTCACCTGGGGTCACCGGGGGTCAAAGTCTGAAAACCTTGTTAACACAATATCTCAAGGTAGGAAGCTTGGATGAATTTCATACTATGTATGTAGATGAATTATGGTAAGAGAAAGAACCCTAGGTACTTAGATGCGCCATTTTTAGAGGAAGAACCCTTTTTTTTTTGGTTGTGGTCAAAGGTCATCTGGGGTCACCGGGGGTCAAACTCTGAAAACCTTGTTAACACAATATCTCAAGGTAGGAAGCTTGGATGAATTTCATACTTTGTATGTAGATGTGTTATGGTAAGAGAAAGAACCCTATCGTTTTTGGTGGAGGTCAAAGGTCATCTGGGGTCACCGGGGGTCAGACCCTGAAAACCTTGTTAACACGATGCCTCGATGTAGAAAGCTTGGATAAATTTCATACTTTGTATGTAGATGCCTTATAGTAAGGGGAAGAATCCTATCATTTTTGGTGGGGTTCAGAGGTCATCTGGGGTCACTGGGGGTCAAACCCTCAAAACCTTGTTAACACAATATCTCGATGTAGGAAGCTTGGATAAATTTGATACTTTGTATGTAGATGCCTTATAGTAAGAGGAAGAATCTCATCATTTTGGTGGAGGTCAAAGGTCATTTGGGGGGGGTTAAGCTCTGAAAATCTTGTTAACACGATATCACCACGTACGAAGCTTGGATAGATTTCATACTTGGTAAATTGATGTGTTATAGTGAGAAGCTGTACCCCACTGTTTTTGGTGGAGTTCAAAGGTCGTCTAGGGTGGCTGGGGGTCAAACACTGAAAAACTTGTTAACACAATATCTCAAGGGAGAAAGCTTGGATAGATTTTATACGTAGTATGTGGATGCATTGTGGTGAGAATATGAACGCAATCATTTTTAGTGGAGGTCAAAGGTCATCTTGGGTCAACGTGAACCAAACACTGAAAAGCTTGTTAAAACGTATCTCCAGGTAGGAAGCTTGGATAGATTTCATACTTACAGTACTATGTGGATGTGTTATGTTGAAAAGATGGACCCTATTGTTTTTGGTGGAGGTCAAAGGTCATCTGGGGTCACCAGAGGTAAAAAAAGCAAAATTTCCCAAGAATTCCCAAGAGTTTTATATGGGTTCAGCAGAGGTCAAAGAGCAAAATTTTCCAAGATTTCCTAAGATCGTCATCTGGGGTCACCAGAGGTCAAACTGCAAGAATTCCCCAAATTAAATAGGAACACAAAACTGTATTTTTCCACCATGTTAAGATAGCATTTGACCATTGACTGAAAGATATGGGACATCATGGCATTATTTGGAATAGAACATATATCATCGAAACCTCAATGCATTTTTGCATTCTGGTTAGTTGAAAAGTTTAGGTCTAAAAAGGTTTTGCATTTTCTCAGTTGAGGAGTGTATCTCTAAATTATGAGATGTCAAAATAAAGGACATATTTAGGTACAGCTTGGTTAATACCATTTCCAACCATCTGGGAGACATTTTTAGCAAAAATATATTCTTGGCATGTGTGGCATGCTATGTGCTAACAAATGGTGACACTCCACTCAGAAAGTGTTATGATAAAGTCCCCTGCCTCGAATCCCTACACTCTCTTTTTCAAGGTGGATGTTCACCTTTGAATCTGCATGGCCCAGGACTTCTGCTATTGCAAAAAATAATGGCCAATTCTGATACTTGTGATAATTAGTGCACTTCAAATGGAGTTTACATAGAATTATATGTGTGACGTAATATACAGTGAGAGCTTCTGAGGCTTCTCTCCAGTTGATCAACAAGAACCTTGCCCAGGACTCCACAAAGGGGCCCTTTCAAAGGGAAGCAAATTGCCTTCCATGGTATCATTTAGTCATTTCAAAGTGATACTCCCCAATCTCTGACAGACTTACAGGCCTGTTTGTGGCTTGGGAGATTTCCATGATGAAAACTGTGGCCTGCCAAGGAAAGTGATTAATAACCCCTGCCCTAAAGACTACTTTAGGCCTCTCAAAAACACTGTCTAGGTTGAAAGGTCAAATTAATTGTAGTCATGCAGTGCTGTGGTCTACTGGCTAGTCTTTTGTACTACACAAAAACTGGTGACAATAAAATTTCCTCTTTATGGCATACTTGTATACATTAAAGCTTTGCTTTTCTTACAAGGCAAACATTAATTTTGGTTGTCAGTGAGAACCAAATGAAGTTACAGATCATCACTGTTATGGGATGTATAGAGAGTATTGTTGGAAGTTTAGTCCTATATCCATTTACAGAGAGAACTTTATTACATAAGTGACTTGGTAGAGAAGTGAAGTGGAATTTGGAAGAAATATCAAAGTTTCAAGAAAAGATGCATTTGTTTAACCAGAATGATATCACTTGTAAGTGCATGAGCACATTGCTTTTGGAACAAATTGAGGGTACAGTCGTTAAGAGAGCAAGTACTATAATTGTCTTAATCAATACAGTCACTCTGTCTATAGTTTTGCTGTGAGAATTATACTGTATGTTATATCACATGCTTATAACTTGTGCTTGCAAGCACATACCAGGCAGGTGTGACTGCAACATTCAGTTTTCACGAAAGTGGGGCTCTAATTGCAGTTTTTGGAGAGCATGTAAAAACTGTGTATACGTATTAAATTTTAGTTACGGAAAATCCTCCTTTACTGCAAGGGTAATTCTGTTCCAAATGTAGGCTCTGGAGAGGGGTCACGCTGTTGCAGAAATTACACACACGCAGACCACATTTCTCTTGTTAACATGATTATACCAATATTTCTATGTCGATTATGCTTTAATTGCAAATATAACACCTTATGAAAATGTTTATTTTATTGGACTACCTGAGGAGTAACATGTACATACATACATACATACATTGAAAGTTCTTATATATAGCGCTTTCCCCTAAAAGGCTCAAAGCGCTTTACAAATGCTATAGCCACAATATAAAAACACAATAGAAAAAAGAATACAGCTATCTCAAAGAGACATAAACAAATATGTCTTCAAACGAGACTTAAAGCAGTCAACAGTTGGAGAATTTCGAACCTCACAAGGTAGGCGATTGGAGGTAATAGTAGCAAAGGCTGCAAAAGAGCGGTTACCATAGCTGACACGGGTTTTTGGAACTCGCAGAAACTGCTTACTGGCGGATCTCAGTCCAGGTCTAGGTTTTTGTGTCTTAACCAATTCAAGAATGTAGGAATTGTAACCATGCATGGCTTTATATAATATCAGCAAGACTTTGAACTGGAAACGAGATCCAACAGGGAGCCAGTGTAAGAATCTTAACAATGGGGTAACATGTGTAAGTTTGGGGCACCTTGAAACAATACGTGCAGTTATGTTGAGAACACGTTGTATGGGTTTCAGAGTCGCAACTGGAAGACCGACCAACAGCGAGTTACAAGTGTCAATCTTGGACATGATCAGTGCATGTGCAACCGACTTCACAGCGCAGTTTGATAAATAGGGGCAAATTTTCCGTAGATACCCGACACAAACCATAGCAGAGGAGCATATTTTTTTCACTTGGGGAATCATAGTCACATGTCTATCGAAAATTACACCAAGGTTGCAAATTTGCTCCGAGGGGGTAACACACGCCTCACCAATATGAAGTAACATATCATCAGCTACCTTAGTATGTTTACTGCTGAGAATAATAAATTCAGTCTTACTATGGTTTAATTTAAGTCTATTAGCAACCATCCAGTCACTGACTCTCCTAAGACACAATTCAAGATCCCTACAGGCATCAGAGGAAGCATATGGGGAACATGTATGGTACATACTGAAACTAGTAGAGGCATACTTTATTTCTGTATCACACTGTAATTTTTTTTTAAATGATCCACCATGATATCTTGTTGAGGCCCCCTCATTCATGTGCCAGGCCCCCCTAAAAACAAAATTCTAGCTATGCCCTGGTCCACAGTGGTGCCGCCAGGCTTTGGTAATGGGGGGGGCACAACAGATGATGTCGTAGTGGTACTTCAGTTAACCTCCCAAATCTGCGCAAAATGCCTTTTTTTTGTGTGCTCCCTGCTTTCGTATACACAGTGGGCATCCTTCCTTTGTCAGGTTTCACTACACTAAGGTGCCATCCTGGGGGAGGGGGTGTCCCCTCTTTGAGAAATTTTTGAATATTTAAGGTTGCTTTGATGCAAAATGGTGCTATCTTTGTGATATTTTTGGAGCTGATCACCTACCTGTATGGCTGGAAAATGTCCATAATTTAGTGAATTCTAATTCTTCCCGACTGGGTGGATGTTATTTCCAACTGAGTGGCTTAAATATTCCCCTTTTTTATGCGCCCCGCATTTGAATACAGCAGTGAGGATCTTTCCTTTGTCACTACATAAAGGTGCAGTCCTGGGGGAGGGGTCTAAGGGGAGGGTAACACCCCCTCACCTTTGAGAAATTTCTGCTAATTTAAGGTTTCGTAGGTGCAAAATGGTGCTATCTTTTGAGATATTTTTGGAGGTGATCCTAAATAGCTGGAAAATGTCCATAATCTAGTGAATTCTAATTTTTGGTTAGGTGAAAAAGGACAGTATGTTGTCTAAGAGAAGAATACGTTGTCAACAAACCTCCTGAAGACTCCCTTTTGGCTACTTTACCGCCTTCTATTGGCGAAGTTTTTACCCAAAAATACATGCGTGGAATCCACAGAAACAAACTATAACGAAATTTTCCTCCCCTTCATTGTGCATTATAAAAGGGTATCTATGGCTGGCAGATACCTGCATAGGGCCTCCTGAAAGCTCTGGATAAAGTACATAAAATTGAGCAATGACATAATGCTTATAACTTGACATCCAAATGATAATATAGAGTATGACGCAGAGCACTTTACAACTATCATATTTTTACTAGTTGTGAACGAAAATCCAGATGCCAGCTTGCAGCAATGGGAATGGTTCGGAGGGAGATTATAGGTGCAGGGAGGTGATATAAGACCATCCCTGATAGGTATAGCAAAAGGGGTGAAGGACTAACAAGCGCATTTCAGAATGCTTTTTTGTCGTAAGTGTATTAAAATTCACCATCTATCAGGGGCATAGCCAGGAATTCTCAAGGGGGGGGGGCGAAGCCCATAGACAGACTCTCAGTGCTTCTCGTCACCATGGGTTGGCACAAAGCGAAGACAATTTTGGCCCAAAATGCCTCCCAGATCGCTGGAAATGGCACTTCCCAGGCCTATTTTACCGCATATAAATAGGGGAAACACTAGCAATATATTGTAAAAATAAACATTAAAAAATACCAAAAATATGCTCAAAGGTGGGGGCTGCCGACTTGACTCCCCCATCCCCCCTGTGGCTACATACATGCCTGCCATCTAATACCGGTAATGGCTGCATGCAAAGTGATTGGTAACATTTTTTGGAAAATGTATAACGGCAAATATGTAATTTCAACTTTCAAATCATGCTACAACAACTTAGATTGAAAGATCCCATATTGATTTTAGGACCCTACAGATGTTGCGATTATAGTTCAATGTATTATTACCTTATTAATTATAATGAGATGGAGTGCAAACCGTAAAGCATGCGTGCAAGGCAAGGATCATTCCATATTTCATAACTATCGACAACCATGCATTGTGAAAAAAGTTGGGTGGCAAAACTTCCTGCAGAGACTTTGAAGTTTTTTTTTTTTTTTGTAGGGGGTCACTCCTGCTTCCCTCTTCCTAGCTACACCACTGACCGTGCCTAAGATTGATGGCTCAGACATTCAGCTCCCAAGTTTTCTTATTTGCTAAGGTAATTTTGGACGTTATAAGACACAAAAACTTTCAAACTGCAAGCCCTCCCCCCCCCACCCATCCCTCAGATTCCAACAGCCATGGAATAATGTAATCTACTCACTATGTGGTTCCATAGAATTTTGCTCATACAGAAGACTCTGGCTTTTCTGAAATGCACAAAACATGCATGAGTTTTAAAGCATGATCATGTTTTCAAATGCTTTGGACAAAAAAAAATAAAAATTTTCAGAAGAATCTAGAACTTTTACAGGATCTAAAGCCAATCTCAGGGCCACTCATGACAGGAGCTGAGGTGAGAAATTCTGGCATTACACACCCAAACGCAAATTGCTCACCACAATTTCTCCTACGATTTGTCAGGTAGCCCATAGGGAAGAAAAAATTTGAATTCAGATGCACTAGAATTGAGGAACTTGCATTATAAAACTCAAACATCTACTTCATAATCTATATGAGTGGGATTGCCAGCATAGGTCAGGGCCGTAGCCTGCCGGTGGGGGGGGGGGACAGGGAGCCCCCTGAGATTTCCAGACCTGAAATGAAAAGTGGCCTTCTTGAAAAAATACTCAATAAAAAATCCATTCTTCTGATTATGTTTTTAAGCCCTCAGGTCCTGGGAAACCACATTTATAAAGGTTTAATTTTTCCAAAATTTTCCCAGGGGTCAATTTAAGCATCATTTTGTATCTAAACAACCTTACAAAAGCAAAAATTTCTCAAAGGGGAAGGGCCTCATGCACCACCCTCTCCTTTACACCCAGCCAAAATGAAAATAGGCATTTGAACATGTTACCAGTTTAAAGCTTTCCCAAACATGTCACCTGGCACCTTAGAGACCCCCAAAATTGAAAAATTGATCAGTTCGATGCTTTGCCAAAGAAAGCACCAATTAGCAGTAAAGCGCCCTTACACAAATGTAACCTCCTTCGTTTGATCCCTCCCTCAGATGACAGTGGGTGATGAAGAAAGGATCCACTTGGGTGCCAACTATCCTAGGTATGCCACTAAACGCTATCATGCACTGCCCCCCCCCCCCCACAAATTTCGCACAGGCTATAGGGGAGAAAATTCGTTATTCTAACCAAAAACTGCATCATTTGGTTCGGGGGATCATCTAAAGTCCCTGAAGGGGTCTGGGTGACTACTCTGAAATCCCTGGTGCATTTATAACAATAGAGAAGAAAGCAGTAGGCTATGATAGAAGATTTGCCATCCAGTCATGACAAGCCAGCATTTATATTAATGATAACAAAACTTGGCTGCTCAATGAATTCTCATCTTCTCCAACATGGTGCTAGAAGCCTAGACCTCCCCAACCTGGTGCTAGACCTTCTCGAGGTGTGGGCTGTGGCCACTCTGTCCTCTTCATAACTAGAACTCTGTCCTCTGTTGTAATCCCTGCTGTATGTTGATTTAATACCATGGAAGACTAAGGAGAGAAAGACAGGAAAACTATTCTTTGGCCCATTATTACACATCATTGTACAGCTGACCTGGGTGAGGTCCTGGAATGGCCTCGGTTAAAAAAATCCAAGGCCAAAGGAGTCATGAAAAAGGTGTTGAAGTTTTTTAGTTTCACTTTTGACACTGGGAAAGTCATGGACTTTTGTATGAGCTGTGAAATTTTTTTAAGTGGCATGTACAGTGCAAAATTTTTTCATCTTATTTTTCACATGAAGTAAGGTAAACTTGGTGTGGATTTTTCATAATTTCTTCATGGGATGGTCATGGAAATGCCATGAAATTTTATTGGCTTAAGTTATTGACTTAAATTAACTGTTATTTCCATTTTTTGCTTTACAGCTCCATTACCGTATGCCCCTATACAAATACATTGTCATACAACCCCATTGTTTTTCTGGTAACCTGTTTGTAAACCATATTTTTCTAACTGACTAAATAATGCATCACTTTTATAGGTCTGGATGGCACTCTGTATGACTACTTCAATGGAAAAGAAGACTTAACTCAGAGAAAAGTAGCATTTGTTGGTGATGCAAATGCCAGAATTTGTGAGGATTATCTTCGTATTTTGAGATATTTCAGGTATGGAGGACAATGTTTATTATAAGATTAAAAGCATGGTAAATTTCATTTTAATTTGGATGTCGAATTTTATATTTTAAAGAAGGATAATTTTCTTGATAGAATAATGAAGACATTTCAATTTTTTTCATTAAATCCTTAAGAAATTCCGTCGTTAGTATTTTGAAAATGTTATGTAGCGATTATTTTGTAATGTACAATAGTATATTCTTTATTTTGTGAAAGTTGCGAAAATACAGTTGCAAAAAAAAAAAGATTAAAAGCATGATTATGTGGAATAATGTTGAATATTTGTTAACATTTGGAATGCAGCAGGAAGCATGACAGTAACAGTTGCAGGATGCTAAGTTCTTGTTCCAAAGTAGGTTATGTCTGCAAAGTATTTCTTTTATCTCATTAAAGATCTGTATATTTGTCATGTAAGCTTTAGTGCTACACCAGCTGACCTTGTCTGACATTTCTTTTTGCTGAGGTCAGTCTTACTTCCCTTGCTACAACTAAAAGATACACGTTAACAACATCTTTTTGGTGGTGAGAATTCAGGTTGGGGTTTGTCCATCTAGAGTCTACCCTCTTCCTTCTTATTTTTGGTTCCTTGCATTAGCAAAAGGAACCTATGTAGCCAACTTGGCGTGTGTGTGTATGTGTGTGTGTGTGTCTGTGACACTTGCTTTGTACGCTGTAACTCAGCAAGGGAAAGTTGGACTAAACTGAAACTTATATGGATCTGTTATAGTGGGAAGGTGTGCCCTATTCTTTTTGGTGGAGGTTAAAGGTCATGTGGGGTCACCAGGGGTCAAAGACCAAAAACCTTGTTTGCATGATATCTCAAGGTAGGAAGCTGGGATAAACTTCATACTTGGTACGTGGATGCATTATGGTGAGAAGATGAATTCTGTTGCTTTTGGTGGAGGTCAAAAGTCATCTGGGGTCACCGGCAGTGAAACACTGAAAACTTGTTGTTAACACAGTATCTCAAGGTAGGAAGCTTGGATAGATTTCATACGTAGTATGTAGATGAATTATGGTGGGAATATGAATGCTATTATTTTTGGTGGAGGTTAAAGGTCATCTGGGGTCACCAACGGTCAAACACTGAAAACCTTGTTAACAGGATATCTCAAGGTAGGAAGCTTGGATAGGTTTCATACTTAGTATATAGATCCACCATAGTAAGAAGGTGTGCCCTGGTGTTTTTGGTAGAGGTCAAAGGTCATCTGGGGTCTCCGGGGGTCAAACACTGAAAACCTTGTTAACACAATGTTTCAAGGTAGGAAGCTTGGATAGATTTCATACTTGGTATGTGGATGTGTTATGGTGAGAAGGTGGATGCTATCGCTTTTGGTGGAGGTGAAAGGTCATCTGGGGTCACTGGGGCCATTTGAAGGTTATCAGAGGTCATTTTAAGGTTAATTTGTGGACTTTCATTCACTGCCAACAACTTTAAAGGTCATGTAGCAGTCACCAGAGTAACAGGCAAACTTCACATTAACTATCATTTTGTTTGTATGCTCATGGCTCAGTGTCATTACATTCAGCAAGGTACCATAGTGCCCATTGGGCTCTTGTTACATTTGTTGCTAATGAAAATGCTACAAATTTGGTTGCCCTGCTATGGTTGTAATGCTTTCCTAATCTGGGAAGTCACAAGTCAAGGCTCTTTCTTAAAGGGGAAGATTCAAGGAATCACTGAAGTGGCCCCTGTGATACCCTGTAAATGCTTCTTGTAGCTTCAATGACAGAAATTTAATGTTTTGTGAGTGTCAAATTTCATTTTGCATCTCTTTTTTTTAAGTTTGTATAGATTTACATTTTGCAAAAGCCAGTTCTGTCTAGTTAGGATTTGGAATATACTGCACTATAATAACAGTATTATATGTTGTTACATATTATAAGTTACTCTTGGACATGAAAATTGTGTCTGTTGTTTACATAATCTGTTTCACTCCTACTTACCTCCCCTGTCACTACTATTGGACAGCTGGACAGCACGTATACCGTGGAATGATCACTGGCAATGAAATTCCTACCCTTGCTAGATGGCACTATACTCACATCTCTGCTGCTTTCCCTAAGACTCGCCCTTGTTTCATTGTCAGCGGAATGGTCACATCACGTTTATTAAGGCTTTTCTTTTTTCTCGGATTTTTCATCTTACTTTCCTGCCCTTTGGATCGTTTCTCCACCCAGTTTGGAGAAGAAAGCAGGTTACCTGTCTCTGGGGCCTGGTTCTATACGACTGGCCCCCCTCCTTAATTGATGTTCTTCTACTTTTATCTTTACAGAGATGGACCCTTTGTGCAGGACGTGCAGGAAGTTTAAACCTAATTGGGCATGGGACCACCACCCAGAATGTCTGTTATGCCGGTCCTAAGATGCCCCATGTGACATTTGTTCTCTCTGGGATGAGACACACTGGGACCCAGTGAATAAATTTTTGGCCGAAAGGAAGAAGCTGTTGAGTCAAGCCCCTTCTGGTTCTGCATCAGCTTCGCCTGTTGCAGCGGGCTCAGGCTCAGGAGAGAGTGTGTCAACTCTCTCGGCCCAGGATTCATTAGGCCAAGGAGAGTGCGAGACGAGCCTCTCGGCCTAAGCCAAATCATAGTCCTCCAAGAATTCTTCTGGAGCCTGGATCCCTGATCTCGCTTGAGGCAAATCTCACTCTAAGAAACAGACCAAGGCCACTCCTTCCACTTCTCATTTCAAGAGGAAAACCCTAAGAAAGGCGGACTGAAGGTCAAATCCTCAGAACTACAGACCTTGACAGCCTCAGATCTATGGTCACAGACAGGTTCAGTTCCACAGTCCCTGCTGGCCCCTTCTGTGTCCAGTTCACGTTAACAGGACAGCAGTACGGGCTCCCAGCTTCTTGGTAATGCTCCTGATCCTCAGTCTCAGGCTTCCCCGCAGCCTCTGTCTCAACCTGTGACCCACTCTGTGAAATCCCACAACCCCTTCAAAGAGGGTTCAGTATCGAGCTGAGTCCTAGATTTTGAAGGCTTTACTCAAGAGGAACTTTTAGATATTCCAGCCTCTCAACCCGTCTCTCGCCCCATGGCCCGCACAGAGGTGCCGACAGGCATCAGGTCTCTCCATCCTCGAACCCTCATCA
This sequence comes from Holothuria leucospilota, assembly GCA_029531755.1. Classification (NCBI taxonomy): domain Eukaryota; kingdom Metazoa; phylum Echinodermata; class Holothuroidea; order Aspidochirotida; family Holothuriidae; genus Holothuria; species Holothuria leucospilota. The sequence continues at coordinate 25,057,878 of CM055977.1, read as the reverse complement.
AGTGGAAGAGTCGCCATGGGGCACCAAGAGACCCCTCTCCCATCCTTTGGAGGAACTCTTGAACCGTTTACTATATGGACTTTCCCAAGTTCTGGACAGATCTCAAGTTCAACCTCAGGCTCCTTCCTCTTCCCAAGTGACCCAGGAAAGAATTTCACCTCATCCTCCAGACAAACCTCAGACTTAGAATTTCACCTCATCCTCCAGACAAACCTCAGACTTCCTCGGCTCAGTCCCAACAGACCCCAGTTCAGTTGTGGCAGGAGGTATCTTCCCCTCAGGAGGTTTCCCTCTCGGACTCTGAGTCTAGTGTTTAAGGGGATGCCTTGGTTCCCTCAGAAGTAACGGATTTTAACTCCCCTACTCAACACCGAGATCCTCCCGCCTCTCGCCCATACCATCAGTTGTGCTCTGGCACCACCGAGGCTAGTGATTCGGATGATGAGGAGCCTCTCCTTGGGACAACCATCACGACCAAAGCCTTCCAGGACGCAGTTGAGGTAGTTAGAAGAGTCCTAGGCTGTGACCCTCCCTGAAACAGATCTGACTCCACCTGCCAAGAAATCAAAACTCACTCTCAACAAACCAAAGCCTCCTCCAACGGAGAGCTTACCGGTTGACATCGAGTGTTCTGAAAGATTTTAAGCTATAGCAAAGAGGAGAAGATGGTCAGCTTAAGGTGGCTTCAGCCTTCAAGGTAGACGAGTCTGATTGGAAGGAACTTATCTGCCCCCCAAAATTCCTGCCGTGGCCAAAGATAAACTAACTTCCTGCAGAGCCATGGACTCAAAGGGCAAATTCACATCTAAGGACTTGTGTACTCTAGAGTCCGAACTCCTCAAGCTTGATACAGCAGCCTGTATGGGCCTGAAGTTCTCCTCAGCTCTTTTGTTACTGGCCGAGGTTACAGTGTTAGCTTTTCAACAATGTGAAGAGAGAATGATATCCAGGAGGGACACAGGAACCTTATCAACATTTTAGGTCCCAACTCGAGACTTATTTTCGACCAGCTGGCCTGCATCTCCATCAGAGCGCATCCCAAAGGAGGGACATTGTCCTGGATTCTTTGACCTGGCCTTCAGAAGCAGTTAAGAGAAAATTCAAGGACATCACCCTCTCGGTCAGGACCTCTTTAATGAGGAGTTTGAATCTTTATTGCAGACTGAAGTCAAAAAGCACAAAGACATGACAGACACAGACTTCCATCCCAGAAGGCGCTCACGTTTCCCTTCTTCGAGGCAATCCAGACCTTCTAATTTTCAAGCTCATTGGCTCCACTAGATTGCCGTTATCGTCACTGTCAATCAAGACCGACACAGTCCTTCCCAGCTCCCAGCCGAGATGCAATTTGAGACAACCTCAGGACCGTCCTACCCATCACCAGAACTGGAAGCGTAACTCCAGAGCCCCTCAGGCAGATATTCAACAAACCTTAAAGGTGCCCACACCATCCGCCTTCTCCCGGCGGTGGGGGGGGGGGAGACTTCTCTGCTTTGCAGACAATTGGGAGATGCTAGACCCCAACACCTGGGTTCTCCAAACCATCGCGGAATGCTACAGGATAGAATTCTCTTCGACTCCACCCGTTACAGAGCTCCTGAAAGTCACCCCAGTTCCTCAGGACCCCTCACAGAAATTAGCTCTAGAAAAGGAAATCCAGGATCTTCTGTCCAAACGAGCTATTCAAAAGGCCTCTCCAGGAGAATCCCCAAACCTGTACAGATCTTTCTTCTTCTTAACACAAAAGAAGCCAGACACTTGGAGGCCTGTCCTCAACTTGAAGCCCCTGAACAAGCAATTCATCCCACCACATCACTTCAGAATGCAGACTCTGGCAGCAATTATACCCATCCATCCCAAGACCAGAGGTTCCTGGCCTCCAAGTACAATGGCATTGACTACGTCTTCCAGGCCATGCCCTTTGGACTCTCAACGGCTCCTCTTAACGAGAATAACGAGATTGGTGACCACCTTCCTCAGACGCAGAGGCATCATGGTCCTCGCCTATCTAGACGATTTGTTGATTTTTTCCTGCTCTCCTCAAGAATCCTTAAGGGACACCAAGTTTACTATGGCCCTTCTTCATCTACTTGGTTGGGTCATCAGCGAGGAGAAATCATCTCTATTCCCAGCTCAACATCTAACCTACTTAGAAGCAAACCTGAATTGTATGGAGGGCAAGATTTTTCCGTCTGCAGAAAGACTGTCCGCCATCATAGACTTAGCCAAAGCCATCCTACACAGACAAGCGGAAACGGCTTACCATTGGATGAGACTTTAAGGCCTTCTGGTGAGTTTAGTGGACGTCCTCCCACTCTGCCGACTCAGAACGAGACCCCTGCAACTCTGCCTAGTTCAACAGTTCCACCTGTCATCCGACTCTCATCAAAAGTTAATCATTGTGACGCCAGTTGTCAAACCTTATATCCAGTGGTTAACATTCCGACGCAACCTTGAGAAAGGGAGACCATGCATAGACCCCAGACAAGAAGAATAAGTCACGACGGATGCAGGCTGGGAAGCAGCCTGGAGATCGTCAACGATTTCAGGAACATGGTCCCCGCGGGAGAAGTCGCTTCACATAAATGTACTCGAATTGGAAGCAGTAATGAAGGCGATTGCTTACTGGCAGCCCCAACTTAGAGACAAACATCTAACTGTACTTTCAGACAACTCAACGGTGGTGGCCTATGTCAATAGCCAGGGAGGAACAAGATCTCTGACTCTATGCTGGTGAACATTCGACCTTCTAACTCTAGGGGAGTCAACAACATCGTTCTGAGGGCCTCCCACCTAGCGGGCAAAGAGAACGTAGTGGCGGACGCCCTGTCAATGGGTTGGAACCTGGACCACAAAGAATGGACCCTGGCCCACCCTTGGGCAGATCATGTGTTTCAGATGTACGGCCACCCCCACATAGACTTATTCGCAACGGCCAAGAATGCCTGTCTGCCAGTGTTCTGCACCTGATACTTCCATCCCCAAGCTTAGGCAGTAGACGCGCTAACCCAGGACTGGACAAGAATAATAGGATATGCCTTCCCTCCGTGGAACCTGATTCATCGTGTCCTTACCAAATTGAGGGACTCACAGACCGCCGTCTTACTGATAGCTCCATTTTGGCCAAGACAACCTTGGTTCCCTCTGCTCCTACAACTCCTAGTGGACTATCCCTTCCGGTTCCCACTGAATCACAATCTCCTGACACAGCTCCAAGTCAGAGTAACTCACCCGGACATCGCTTCCCTTCATCTTACTGGGTGGCCACTATCAGGCATAACCTCAGATCAAAGGGCCTTTCGGAGGAAGCTATCGATATCGCCACTCACTCCAGGAGACCATCAACTCTTCACGTTTACGACTCGAGAACAAGAAAATTCAGAGACTCCGCCCTGGAACGTAACATAGATCCTATGGAAGCTTCAGTAACCCAGATCGCAGACTTCCTTGTTCAGCTATTCAGGGAAGGAAAACACGTTTGCACTATCAGAAACTACAGGTCTGCAATAGCTGCAGTCCATAAGGGCTTTCAAGATGGGTCTTCCATAGGCACGAATCCAGCGATCTCGCACCTTCTAAGAGGAATGTTCCCTCTCGGCCAGTTTTCAGATCCCTTCCACCCTCGTGGTCAATTAATGCGGTTCTTTTGCAACTTAGCAAACATCCCTTCAAACCAATGGCAGACTGCCCCCTAGAAGCCCTGACCAAGAAAACAGCCTTTGTTCTAGCAGCAACCTCTGCCAGAAGACGTAGTTTCCTACATGCTCTGACAACCAAAGATGGTTTCATTAGATTTGAACCCTGAGGAGAACGGTTGCTCCCCCCGGATCTGTCCTTCTTGGCGAAGAATGAAATGGTCTCCTTCACCCCAGAAGATGATTTTCTCCCTTCAATGGACAGTATTTCTTCCATCAGAGAAGATCGACTAATATGCCCTGTTAGATCATTGAAATACTACATCTCTAGAACTAAAGCCCTACGATGTTCGGACCGACTTTTCAACTCCTGCAAACCCCATCATGCTCCTGTCTGGAAAGATACTATATCCAGATGGATCAGATCTCTAATCACACCTCATGCCTGTCCTTCAGAATCAGTCAGAGCACATGACGTGTGGGCCCATGCCACCTCAAAAGCCTGGTTTGCGGGTGTTCCTTTGGAAGATATCATTAAAGCAGCAGCATGGAAGACCCCTTTCTCCTTTGTCTCTCATTATCTCATGATACAGTTTCAGCAGAGGGTGCCTTCACGAGAGCAGTCCTGACTGGGAGACGGCCAGTGTCCGTTCCACGACACAGTCATGCCGACCACACATACAGTTGATGTCAGCACTCCACGACAACTTCACACCAACAGTCGCATGCAAAGAGGGGATCAACTTCGGTTCTAGCCATCCCCCCTTCTTTCAGGTGCTAGACTGTCCAATAGTAGTGATAGGGGAGGCAAGTAGGAGCGAAATAGATTCTCCAAAACTTACCTGTTTTACGAATCTATGAGCCCTACTTACCTCACCTTTAATCCACCGCCCGATCCCACATCGGAAACCAAAGAGGGCATTACGAGTGAGCTTGTGTTGTTTTAGTGCATGTATTACCTAACTTACACTTAACTGAGTTCCAGTACTCCAGTGCCAACTTTAACGGGACACCTCTGTACCTCCAGAACCTTCTAGGTAAGTCAACTCTCTTCATCTCTGATGAAGTTTCCATCCTTCTGCAAGTTCTGTTTGGTGTGTTTGGGTTTGTAGACTTACCCCAACCAGTGACACAGTTTTAATGTTAGCTCCTCTGTGCTCTCTCGGTATCCAGCGAGTGGGATCAATGAACAAGGGCGAGCCTTAGGGAAAGCAGCTGAGATGTGAGTATAGTGCCATCTAGCAAGGGTAGGAATTTCATTGCCAGTGATCATTCCGCAGTATATGGGCTGTCCAGTAGTAGTGGTAGGTGAGGTAAGTAGAGCTCATAGATTCATAAAACAGGTAAGTTTTGGAGATTGGTGGGTTTATGGATTCTTGGATCATAATAGAGTTGACTTAAATGGCATGATACTCATTTGAAATGAACAAAAATTACTGAAGTTAAGATGTATTTGAATTTTTTCAGGTTTTCCATGTGGATTATTTCGTCTAACTCAGTTTTTGGTGTTTTCCATGTTGCACTCCAATTTTCATGAATTTAATCCATTTTTCTGCAGAACTGTAAATTTTTGTCTTTAAGGGCTTAAGGGCTTTGTTTCATGTATACCCCATTTTTGCCCACACCCTTTATCCCCCCTTTTTTGAGGGGAAATAGTCAAAAAGATGATTGCATGTTATGTAGTAGGTTGTCATGGTACTAATGAGAGCCATACTGTAGTGGCTGCTTTTCAAAGTAAAATGGAGTAGCTTTCACATACAGGATTTTGCAAGCATTCATCCACTCAGGGTGTGCACCTGCCTTTTTTTTCATGGTAGGCATTGATAATATTGTTGATTGTTACAGGCTAGACAAGCTGTTTCACTAAGCCAGTACGTAAACCAGTGACTTTTGTGTGATGTCATGAATGTGATAGTAATTTGAACAGTTCTGGTCTGAAAGTTCAACTGATGACATTACAGGTGCTAACATTACTCTTGTTGTACCTCAGAAAAAGTGAAAATATAAATATCTCCAATATTTTTGCATTTTTCACATTTCTTTTGCCTGGTAAAACTGTTATCATCTTGTTTGCAATTAACCTGTTTCATATTGAACTCTTCTTATATTTTCATTATTTATGAATTTACATCACCACCAGATTCTATGGACGCATTGCCCAGGAACCAAGTGCACACTGTAAAAGAACCCTTCAGGCTATCAGAGAAAACTCCTCTGGTCTAGCAAGGATATCAGGAGAGAGGATCTGGGTTGAGTTGAAGAAAATTTTGGCAGGGAATCATGCTGCAAGCTTAATGGAAACCATGCATGATTTGGAAATCTTCCCCCATATAGGTTGGTTAAATGTTTTACCAAGTAGGGTGGAACTGATTTCTGAAGTTACAAAAGTAGTAATAAAAGTAATATTTGCATTTTTAATGCACCAATATCTAGGCAATCCTAATGAAAGGGGCAGCACAATATTACCCCTGCTCAACAATAGATCTTCCTGGAGACAATCCCTCAAGTGTGGCAGCAGCTTTCAGTGTGCACCCGATCTCAATTTACCTCACAGGTACCCATTTGAACCCTGGGGTTAGAGAGGCAATTGAGATAAAGAATCATCCCAAAGGACACAATGTGATGACCCAGGCAGGAGTCAAACCAGCAGTCCTTGCTATCCTTAGATAACAAGTCCAACGCCTTAACCAGTAGGCCACCATGCACCACATATATATTTCAGAGGACAAAACGTAAAATTCTTTGGTGGAACTCCCATTTTCAAAGCACGTGTTATTGCTGAGATAACAAGTGATGAATACTAGTGTTGCTGACAAAAGATTGTGATGCAGTAACCATTTAGCTGCTGCTGTTTTCCTCAAAATTATTAGGGAGCTGGGGAAAATACCCATTTCTTGCACTTTCAAAGAATTTGACTAGAAAGTACCATTTTACATTATCAGAAAGTGGAAACATGTAGAGTAGTATGACCTTTTGAGAGTGATTGTAACTTCATAAATGAAGTGCACTTTGGCTGGTAAACTTCATCTCATAGTATAAACACTACTTCATAGTACATAAAACATAGGACACCTTACCTTTAAATTTATGAGGGAGCCCTTAGTCCGTAATATATCTTTTTGTTACTTCAGACTTTTTGTATCCTTAAAAAGTCTTCATACCACTTTCTTTTAGGCTGGGGCAGGTCATCCAACTCTAATTCAGAGTGCTTATGCATGGCTGGGAGTCAAGTTGCAACTCCACTCTCCGTGGGGTTTGGCTTCTTAGGAAGTTTCACTGATGTTAAAGACATGCACAGAAATCATATTTTGGAGTTGTTTAATGTTTTGAGTCTGTACTCTTTTGCAAGTTTTTATGAAGTATTGTAACAAAATTGCCCTTTTTTAGTTGGTATGCTCTTTATACAGCTGTCAGTTTTCCCCTAAGTTGTCATTGCCTCTGCCATTTAAACAGTACAGGCCTACTGCATGGTGTACTCATTGGTAGGCTAGTATTCAACAATATATGCTGTTAAGTATGTGCCTATAACATTTTTACAGGAGTCTGCACTTCCTTAAGTGTCGTGAATATCAAGGCTGTGGGTAACTTGACTCCAAACATATTGGAGTCACATATTAAAGACTACTTTCTTTGTCATATAACATTTTGTTTTTCTACAGAAGTTACTTTTGTCGTCTTGCTCTATGCTATGTCTGTTCTGTTGGTTTTCATGTTGAAAAAAAGGCATTTTAGTGTATAGTTTGTTCCTGTATTTGAAACTTTTAATATAGTTTCATAGTAACCCAATGCCCACAAAAATGTTTAGGAATGAAAAATTGTCACAACTTTCTTTCCCTTCAATACTTCTCTTTCCTTCACTGATTTTTTGTAGGGCTCCCTCAGTCGGCTGACTTGTCATCCTTTCGTCTTGTTTGGGAATGCAGCAAATGTACGAGTCCAAAGCCAATGACTCTTTTAGTATCACTCATAAAGACAGAGGAAGAGTTCATGAACATTCATAACAGACTGAAGGTATCTGGAGAAGAGAAATGCAATGGATTGTTTGTTTTGGCTCACAGAGAGGACAAAGATGGCAGTGACCCTGTAAAGCCATACAAAGATCTCATTTTGATGGTGAGCCAGTCTCCGCATGTTATTTATGTGTTGGCTTTTCCAAACATGGCAGGTAGAACTAGGGAGGATTTCTATCTCTTTTGGTCTTCTGTATAATTGTACAATTCTTTGAGGGGGGAAGCTATCCATACAGGAGTGATCTTGCATAGCATTCAATGTTTTTGGTGTAAATTTCAAAGTACACTCAACACCTCTCTGTTATTAGCATTGCACTTTATTGACCCCTCAAATTATTACACATGTGGCCAATGACTTCATTGTAGACATTAAGAGCCAATGTTATGTACACAGCATTAAAAACATTTAGAACTCCCATCAGAAGTTCAGTTGTTTTAGTCTGTTTTGGTCAGAAACATGATGAGAGAAACCTATGCATTCCTGTTGGTGGTGATGGTGATGCTGTGTGTGTTTGTGTGTTATGTTTGTGATGGGTGCTTGCTTTTGCACACAGTATTTTAAGAAGTGAAATCTTATACTTGGCTAGTGAGTGTCCATGTTGAGTAGAAAACTGCTATTTTCTTTTTCAGATCAGAGGTCGTTTTAGGTCAAAAACACAGTATCACAAGATAGGGAACTTTCGTGAAAGTCACATATGGCATGTAGATGCCCATATTGAGTAGAGAACCCTGTTGTTTTTGGTGAAGGACAAGTTCATTCTGGGACTAGAGGTCAAACTGTAAAAATCTCAGTTGCATGCACATAATATATCTCAAGAAAAGAAATTTGAATATCATATTTGGCATGAAGGTGCCCCATACCTATTAAATAGACATTCCATCGCTTGAAACAAAAAAGGTTCCTCAAGTTGTGTAAATTAGGAAAGAAAAAGAAACAGCCAAAAAAGAAAAAAAGATGGCTTGGTACTACCCTGCATCACCCAGTTTAGCCAATAGTAGCAATGCCCAGTAGCTTGTGCACCTGACTCTATTTCAGAGTCACAACTCCTGGCTGGGAGTTGAGTCGTCACTCCAAGTTCCTTGGAATCACAACCCTTTGGTAATTTACTGTACTGTCCAAAATATGCTCAAAAGCTATATTTTGGAGTATACATTTGTGTTATTTTGTAGGTTTTCATGGTCTTACAACACAACAGGCACTTTTGATCTTTTTATCTATTTATTAGTAAGTTTTCTCCTCAGTTGGACATTAAGATATTCTTAAATTATTAGATATGCATCATCCGTTGAGAAGCTTGTAGTGTGAGCTTGTTGATGTATTGTTACTCATTGGTAGGCTAGAAATCAACAATTCATAAAAGCTATATATTCCTGATCCAGTTATGCAGTGTTGAAGGTCTGGAGGTCATTCCTTGCCTCAAGGCAAATTTTGGAGGCCTCGGCCTCAGCCTTGTACCCCTGATATGGGACTTTTAGCCAAGGTCTCAACAAGGCCAGTTGTTCAATAATGTGTAGAAATTGCCCAAGGAATAATTTTCCTGTGTTTATCACTTAAGACAAACACACACGGATGTCAGAAAACGTGAAACACAAAACAGAAAACATGTTTGGGGTTTTTCACGCTGAGGTCTATTTATGTGCACTGGACTCAAACAAAAAATAGCGTTTTGCGAAATACGCACTGCTTTCGTGAAACAAGTGCTTTGGGATTGTGAGTGTTCACTCAAAAACATTTATTTCCCATGCATGCACTTCAGTCTCACGCCATTTGCCAGGGATCCTGACATGGGGGGAGGGAGACAGGTACAGTACTTCAAAAGGGGAAACAACTATCATTGTTTACTGTTTTCTATATTCCAGCATTTCTAAACTGGTAGGCCACAGCCTACCAATTTGCCCAAGAGGGCCATAAGGTGGGTCGCAGTAGCCGGCCTGAAAAAGGGATAAGTGGTTCTTTCTGTTACTTTCATAGCTTTTCTTATCCGACACACTGAAATTTTTAGTTGTACCATTGTGTACATGCTTTGTGTTGGAACTAATAAAAATGCAACCTCATTTTCAGTAACTGGTCAAGGGTGGTTCTCCAGCAATTTCAACAATCACAAGTGGGCCTTGAGTAATAAAATGGCAAGAAAGCCTGGTATAGTCAATGGGTTTTTCTAATGGGACTCAATGGCTTGTACGGAGGTGGCCCATCCTCCTGATTCCATAGAGGGAAGTTAGAACCATACAGGTCTATTTCCAGAAATCTTAGGTCACTGCTAGTCTTCTGCTTGAGGGACACGCCGTTGCAGGTTTATGAATTCTTGAAATTCCCAGAGCGTTACCCGACAGAAACGCAGGTACATTTCAGGACCCTCAATACAGTAAACTTGTTAGGTCCCCCACCCCATCTTTGCCAACGCTTTTACAGTGATCGCACCTACACAGTCTGGCTCTTAGCCAGTGAAGGTACCGAGAGGGGCAAGATTGCTTCCAGGGGTGACATTTCCAACATTTTCGTCGTGTTGCACCAAAAGGATTGCCTTCTTGGTTGAAATTACCCATGTGCTAGCAATTAGTCCCATTGGTCCTAAGAAGTAAATGTTTGTGCTTTATATTGCTCTCTAGTGCATCAGAATTCCAATGTTTCCTCCCTTATTGGCTACCTGAGACATCATAGAGGAGGAATTGAGCAAGTGCATTGAGCACAATTTCATGCAGTGCCATCACTATCATTGATTCCTTACCGTAGGCAGGCAAGGAATCTATGCGATGGTGATAGGGTGTGTGTGTGTGACGCTGCTTGTAATCGCGATATCTCAAGATAGGATTGACCGACACTTTTCATATTTGGTATATAGATTTGTCATGTTGAGAGGAAGAACCCTATTGTTTTTGGAGGAGGTCGAAGGTCATTGGAGGTCACCAGATGTCAAAAACCGAAAACCTTGTAATCGCGTTATCTTGAGATAGGGATGACCGACACTTTTCATATTTGGTATATAGATTTGTTATTTTGAGAGGAAGAAAACTTTTGTTTTTGGTGAAGGTTTAAGGTCATTTGAGGTCACCGAAGGTAAAAAGTCGAAAAGCTCGTAATCGCGATATTTCAAGGTAGGGAATGACGGACACTTTTCATATTTGATATATAGGTTTGTCATCTTGAGAGAAAGAATCCTATTGTTTTTGGTGGAGGTTAAAGGTCATTCGAGGTCACCAGAGGTCAAAGACTGAAAACAGTGAAATCACGATATCTCAAGATAGGAGTGGCCTGTATGGATTTGTCATGTTGAGAGGAAGAGCCCTATTGTTTTTGGTAGAGGTCAAAGGTGATCTGAGCTCACCAGAGGTCAAAAACCAAAAACCTTGTAATCGCAATATCTCGAGATAGGGATGACCGACACTTCATATTTGGTATGTAGATTTGTCATGTTGAGAGGAAGAGCCCTGTTGTTTTTGGTGAAGGTCAAAGGTCACTTGGGGTCACCGGAGTTAAAAAGCCGAAAAGCTTGTTAATCACGATATCTCAAGATAGGAATGACAGACACTTTTCATAGTTGGTATATAGACTTGTCATGTTGAGAGAATGAATCCTATTGTTTTTGGTGGAGGTCAAAGGTCATTTGAGGTCACTAGAGGTCAAAGACCGAAAACCTTGAAATCGCCATATGTCAGGATGGGAATGGCCTATTTAGATTTGTCATGTTGAGAGAAAGAATCCTATTGTTTTCAGTAGAGGTCAAAGGTCGTCTGAGGTCACTAGAGGTTAACCTGCAAAAACCTCGTAAACGGCTTGTAAACAAGATATCTCCAGATAGCAATGACCGAAACTTTTCTTATTTGGTACATAGATTTGTCATGTTGACAGGAAGAAGCCTTTTGTTTTTGGTGAAGGTCAAAGGTCATTTGAGGTCACTGGAGGTAAAAAGCTGAAAAGCTCATAATCATGATATCTCAAGATAGGAATAACTGACACTTTTCATATTTGGTGTATAGATTTTTCATGATGTAAGAAAGATCCCTATTTTTTGGTGGAGGTCAAAGGTCATCTTGGGTTACCAAAGGTCAAAAAGCAAGAATTCCCAAGATTGTAATCTGGCATCACTGGGGTCAAAAAGCAACATTTCCCAAGAATTCCCAAGATTGTTATATTGGGTCACCTGAGGTCAAAAAGCAAAATTTCCCAAAAATTCCCAAGATTGTTATATGGGGTCACCAGAGGTCAAAAAGCAAAATATCCCAAGAATTCCCAAGATTGTAATCTGGCGTCACTGGGATCAAAAATTAACATTTCCCAAGAATTCCCAAGATCATCATCTGGAGTTATCAGAGGCCAAAAAGCAAAAGCAAAATTTTCTAAGAATTCCCAAGATTGTTATATGGGGTCACCAGAGGTCAAAAAGCAAAATATCCCAAGATCATGATATGGGGTCACCAGAGGTCAAACAGCAAAATATCCCAAGTATTCCTAAGATTTCACCAAAGGTCAAAAAGCAAAATTTTCCAAGAATTTTCAAGATCCAAGATCCATTGGAGTTGAATCCCTTTCAAGACACTTCAGATTTTCTTTTTTGTTGTATTTGGTTGGGTTCAAAGGTCATGTGAGGTCAGCAGAGGTCAAATTGTTAATACATAAAATGATGTAGTCAAAGATAAATTTGAGGGATAAACCTCAGTGCAACAAAGCATCCCCATTCGGCAAGGAATCACTAAGTCTTTGGGCTTTCTGGTATCAAGAGTGTAGTGCTGAAATTTTTTACCACAGCTACATTCAGGAATAGCCATGAGGTTGGCTTAAGTCCCATAAAAATCCTTCATTTGTCCCAACGTAAGTATATGAAAGCATTATCACACTTAAAACTCATGCATGATTTCTGCATTTCAGGAAAGTCAGCCTGAGAATAGTCTGTATGTGCAAAATTTGATGAAACTGCGTATGCAAGTACTTACATTTTTCTACGGCTGTCGGAACCTGGAGGAGGCTGCAGCCACTTAATTACTTTCAGTATGAAGGCCCTTTATGTCTTGTTTTGTCCAACATTAATTTAGAAAATAAAAAAAATACTAGGGAGTTGGATGTGTCAGCCACCAATCTTAAGCACACTCAGTGCTATAGCTAGAAGGGGGAAGCAAGGAGCAACCTCCCCCAACAATGCCTCCAAAGTCTCTGTCAGACGTTTTTGCCACCCAGCTTTCTTACAAAGCATGGCCATCCATAATTATGGAGAATGCAGAATGGTTCTTGCATACATGATTGAGAAGCATAACTGTAGCCTATATGGGATCCACATACAAAAAGTTTTCAGTGTACTTTTCCTGCACTATAACCGGGTGACTCTTCAGTCTTCAGTATTTAACTCCAAAAAGGCATGAGAGCCATCACAGAGTACACAGTCAACAGGTGAGAAGTCAACAAGGGAGACACAACCACCACAAAAAGTGCTAAATATATATACAGATACAGTATATATACTCATTACTATAGCTCTTTGTAAGCCATGGTTTCCACTATTAAGGTGGACCCTGTGTCACCCGCTGGTAAAGGGAATACATATGGCTCCAACAGTACCCTTGCAATTGCAGTGACAGTTTTCGGACAGCACCTAAATTTTGATGCACATCACCCAACTTTTCATTTGAATTTCAAATTACAAATGGAGGAAGTTGGATTTGCTGGAGAATTTCAGAAATGGCCTAGAATAGCCACAAAAATCATTGAAGAAAACACACCTGTTACAACTGAAAAAGTACCAAAATGTTATATGAATATGGTAGTCTTCAGGAAAATTTGGTGTTTGCTCTCTCACAAAAACTGGCCAGCTACACCACTAGATACCATCCAATGGCACTGCACGTTCATGCAGATATTGGGTATTAATTGGTCAAATGTGTTAGTGACCATGAACATGAACTAGAGATGCCAACCCTCCCTGATTCTCAGGGAGGCTCCCTGAAAATTCATGGATTTCTGTCCATTCTGACTAACAAATATGACATCCTCCCTGATTCAAGAAGGACTTTCCCCTATTAAGTTGCATATAATTCTAAAAACCTCCCTGATTTCTGTGTGAAACCTCCCTGATTTCTGGATGTAAATGTTGGCATCTCTGCATGAACATACCACATTCGGGACTTGTTAAAAAGGTTTCATCCCCCCCTGCCCAGTCAAGGAAGCTATGGACAGGCAAATACTGGCACCACCTGGGCTATGTGGACTGTATGAAACTGTAATTGGTTAGGGTATTAGGGATTTTGCATTGTGATGTGCAGTAGGTCATCCTCAGGCCTCTGCTTCAGAGGTGTGGCCTCGGCCTCGGAGGGCATGGGCCTCGCCCTCGGTCTCAGGGGTGTGGCCTAAATGTGGCCTCGACTGCCACACTGCAGTTATGACATTGTAGGAGTCATCACTCCTTCAGGTCAGGGTGATGACTCATAGGGCCATGGGTACCCAATTCCAGAAATATTGGAGTTGCCCAAGCCTTCTGCCCAGCACTGCCTGGCAAGATGGAAGAACTTAAAGAATATTCTCTGGGGAAAGAAACCACCAATCCTTGTGGATTTCTCGTTACATAAGTTGGGTAATGATTTGTGGTACACAGAAGGTAACATACTGGCACTGCAACATGTGGACCCCAAAATTGGTTTTCGAAAACTTCTTTTTCTTAAAACTGAACTCAAAAGGTGTGTAAAGCTTTACTGATTCCTTGCGTTAGGCAGGCAAGGAATCTATGCAATGCTGATTGTTTTGTATGTGTGTGTGTATGTATGTGTGTGTGTATGTGTGTGTATGTGATGCCAAGCTTGTAAACATGATATCTCAAGATAGCAATGACCGACAATTTTCATATTTGGTATATAGATTGTTCATGTTGAGAGGAAGGACCCTATTGTTTTTGGTGGAGGTCAAAGGTCATATGAGATCACCAGAGTTGAAAAACCGAGGAACTTGTAAACATGATATCTCAAGGTAGCAATGACCCACACTTTTCATATTTGGTATATAGATTTGTCATGTCAAGAGGAAAATTGCTATTGTTTTTGGTAGAGGTCAAAGGTCATTCGAGGTTACCGGAGGTTAAACTGTGAAAACCTCATAAATGACTTGTAAACATGATATCTCCAGGTAACAATGATCGACACTTTTCATATTTGGTGCATAGATTGATCATGTTGAGAGGAAGGCCCTTTTGTTCTTGGTGAAGGTCAAAGGTAATTTAAGGTCACCAGAGATAAAAAGCTGAAAAGGCTCATAATCACATTATCTCAAGGTAGGAATGACCGACACTTTTCATATTTGGTATATAGATTTGTCATGTTGAGAGGAAGAACGCTATTGCTTTTGGTGAAGGTCAAAGGTCATTTGAGGTCACCAGAGGTTAAAAGCTGAAAACGCTCGTAATCACAATATCTCAAGGTAGGAATGACCAACACTTTTCATATTTGGTATATAGATTCATCATGTTGAGGGGAAGAACACGATTGTTTTTGGTGAAAGTCAAAGGTTATTTGAGGTCACCGGGGGTAAAAAGCTGAAAAACTCGTAATCATGATATCTCAAGATAGGAATTACCGGCACTTTTCATATATGGTTTATAGATTCATCATGTTGAGAGGAAGAATTCTATTGTTTTTGGTGGAGGTCAAAGGTCATTTGAGGTCACCAGAGGTCAAAGACTGAAAACCTTGAAATTGCGGTATGTCAAGATAGGAATGACAGATATACATTTGTCAGGTCGAGAGGAAGAATGCTATTGTTTTTGGCAGAGGTTAAAGGTCATCTGAGGTCACCAGAGGTTAAACTGCGAAAACCTTGTAAATGACTTGTAATCATGATATCTCAAGATAGCAATGAGAGACATTTTTCATATTTGGTATATAAATTTGCAATGTTAAGAGGAAGAACTTTTGGTGGAGGTCAAGGTCATCAGGGGTTACCAGAGGTCAAAAAAAAATTTCCCAAGAATTCCCAAGATAGTCATCAGGGGTCTTCGGGGTCAAAAGCAACATTTCCCAAGAATTTGAAAGATTGTTACATGGGGTTTCCAGAGGTCAAAAAGCAAAATTTCCCAAGAATTCCCAAGATAGTCATCACGGGTCACCAGAGTTCAAAAAGCAAAATTTCCCAAGAATTTTCAAGATCCAAGATCCATTGGAATTGAATCCCTTCCAAGACACTTCCATTTTTCTTTTTTATTATATTTGGTGGGGGTTCAAAGTTCATGTGAGGTCAGCAGAGGTCAAATTGTTAAAAGATTTTAAAATGATGTAGTCAAGGAAGATATATTTGAGAGCTAAACCTCAGTGCAACAAAGCATCCCCATTCGGCAAGGAATCACTAAGCCTTTAGGCTTTCTGGTATTTCTGCAAGGGGTGGGGTATTACTCAGCCTACTGTAAAACACACCTGAGTCAGGTGTGTTTTACAGTAGGCTGAGTAATAGATATATTTTAATCATTTTCTATTGCAAGTAATAACTTTGCAAACAGTTACAATTTTTGCAAAGCCTTCACACTTTATCAATATTTTCGCATGTTCTGTGCACTTTAAACATCATTGCTTTGGTTATCGTCAATACTGTCTCAAACATATTCACATTATTCATCAGAGAGACTTCTACAATTAAGCCAGAGCAGACTGCATGGTCAAGTGGTTAGAGCATCCGACTTGCAACCGGAAGGTCTGGGGTTCTACTCCTGGCCGGATCATCCCAAAGACTTTAAAAATGGAACCTACTGCCATTGTGCTTGCTGCTCAGCATAAGCAGTGGAGTAGGGAAAACAAGCCAGTGAGCCACGACTGGAAAAAAGGCAGTGGCCGGCCCAACTTAAACCAGTTGGTTTGAATCTGAGCCATAAAACCTCATCTCATTCTCTACAATTAAGCCAGTTGTTTGTGTGCATTGAAGGAGCACAGCACTGTGAGAATGCAAAGTAAGGAAGTTCTTTTTGCCTGCCTGTACTTTTCGGGAGACATATTTTATGAAGATTGAAACCTTTAACAAGTTACCAGGCAGCAAACTTGCATTCCAATTGGCAGACACATTTTGGGAGAATTGATAGTGTCTCACTGCACAGTTTTTATGTCATGGAAATGGTTTTTAATGCAAAAGTTTGGCACACTTTGCACGCATTCGTCATGTTCCACTCTCTGTATCTTATGACCATTATTGGGGCAATGTTTGCGCGGAATATTACTATGACCAAAAAATTTTTCAGAAAATTAGAGGTACGTCTCCAACCTCTGTATGGACCACGCATCAAGATGGGATCATAACACAATCTAACATCCTGAGTAGCTTATGGTAGCATTTGTTAGGTTTGTAGCATGATGTGAAAGCTTGGAAGTATGTGGTTGTGGGTATATAAACATTTTTCAAAGCATGTTCACGGCACCCATTTTTAGTACAAGATGGTGAATGTTCTTACATTTACATACTTCTTAGTCCACAACCCTTTGGTTATTCCTACTCCCTTCTCACTCACTCCCAGTGCATACCAATTGTCTGAATTTTCATTACTCACATCAGTGTCACTATTTTGTAATTACTCAAGAGCTTCCTTGTGCCACTCCCATGAAACTAGTCCTGGATAGGTGCCATGCCAAAGCCAAAATATCACTAAATAATGAGAAATCCTATGCACGTTATCAGTCTAGCTTGCTTTACCAAAGAGCAGTGGCGTCGCCAAGGGGGGGGGGCCAGGGGGCATGTGCCCCCCTGGAAAACCTTGTGCCCCCTGTGTGCCCCCCAACTGAGATTTGAGATTTTGAAAAAATATAGATCTCCTGTAAGTTCTGTAGTCAGAATATTTGACTACCATGTTTCATATGATTTGATTCTTCTTAGGACAAGAAATGGCAGCAATTTGTATTTTTTCGAATAAAAAAATCGCCCTTCTCATAAAACACATGGTGTTCTCTGTGTCGGAGGCTGAGCATCAGTCTTGGTAATCTATCCATAATCCTTGCCGCCTCAACAGGTGTGAATATACGTCTTGATAAAGTGTAGCGGAAATGTCTGCCTCGCGAATTCATTGACCAAAACAGTGAATGGTGTTGTTTCGTACGTGCCATGGAACTTGCCATTGCGGATTGTAATGCAAGCTCAGTGCCAGCAATGAGACTTTTCTGCATTTTCTTCTTCGAAAAAATAATTCCAATAAATTTTAAAAGGGAAATATATGATACAAAATTTTATGATCCCTTTAATTTAATCCCGTTAAGACTCCAATCACTCAGTTTGTGGATCATGAAAATTTCACGTTAATTAAAAAGTCCACAATGGAACGAATATTTGATTGTGATTCGGCAATTACACATGCACGTTTGTTCACTTTCATGAGAATTTCTCAATCCATGCATGATTTTTTTTTTAGTTCCTAAAAATTTTTTATTTTTTGACACAAATTTTACTTCAAAAAGGTAGCGTATGTGGCACCAGATTGCATCTAAGGACACCTAATTTTTCAAAAATTTTCAAAGGGGAGGGGGACACCCCCTCCCCTTACACCCCTCCCCCAGGCCGGCGTTCACACAATATACTGCATACGGCACTATCTATTTGTGCCCCCTCATTGAACATTTGGCATCTTAGCCACCTTACATAAACAAAAATTCTCAAGAGGGGTGGGGGAGTTGTCACTCCCTCCACTTAGACCATTCACCTTTCCCTTACATCAACTCAAAATAAGAATAATTCACTAAATTATGAGAATTTTCATCATATGATCAGTTTGAACCTTTGCCAATGATAGCACAAATTTGCATCTAAGCCTCCGTAAAAGAACAAAAAATTTCTTAAAGGGGAGACCCTTCCCCAGTGTGGCACCTTCGCATGACGTGACAAAGAAAGGTTCTGTGTCGGATGCTCACTCTTAAGTATGCATGTACACACATTATACTCTGTGTTTTATCTGTGGTAGGATAAGGACATCTTTTAGGGTGTCTCTCCAATCACCAACTCCTGCAAATCCACTGATCATGTGGACTACTGTGCCCATGCCTCAATTTATCAAATTTCTTTCCAAAGTATACAAGCAACAAACAAGCTGGCCAGCATGAAATGCATAGGGACAAAGGGCACACCTAATGGATTCCAAATGGAAATTTGAAATCATGCAAAAGAAATTACAAATAAAAGATTTCTACAGAAGGTGGGGTGAAATGTCTTTTAGGATGAGTGATTAACATACTTTAATTTTCCATCAAAACCTTTCACAAACTACCTAACATTTTGTGCTTTTGCCTTCAATTCTTTTCCATTTTCTTGTTCAGTGCACCTCTCAAATGTTCGCTTCATTCGACAGTTACATTCATCCTCTTCTGCATAAGCGTAATTATGCAAGAGCAAAGTTTATAACTAAATTGTGAGGGAATTCTTTCTGCCTTCTCCTAGTTTTGAAAAGATAAATATGTTTGAAGTAAACTAGTGTTCTTCAGAGGATTACAAAACATTGATAAAGCAGGCATACCTTCCTGACTGAACCATTTTGGTTAGGGAATTGAAGTGTCTTTAGGTACTGCTTGAATGTAAATTTTACCATGAAAAATGTTTTCTGTGGAGAAATTTTGTTGTGTATTTGTTGCTGTTCATGCCTCATACTTGACTAACCATATAACGAAAATAAAACACTTATTGTGACAAAAATCATGTGTGAGAACTTGGTGTATATCTTGCACTTAATGCTACTGTCCAAAGTTTGAAATAACCTCAGATTTGCCCTGGACTTCTCTTGATGCCCTTACAGTAGCCTGTACTCTGCCGTTAACTTCCAGTTTAATAAAATATGAAAAGATATAAAATCTCTTTAAAAAGTTAACTGGAGCCAGTAGTGCTCAATGTATTTTACTCTTTATGTTACAATAACCCATGGAAATATACTAAATCCAAAGTAATATTTTATATAATGCAAGAGCAACCAAATTTCAGTCATTGCCCTCAGATTTTAAATTTGCATCAGGAGGTGAGTTTTCCACATTAACTACTGAGAACCTGCCAAGAAAATCTCTTATGTAGTAATTTGCAGCATCTTTATAACTGGTCTTACTTAGCCAGTCATGTGACACATAGGAAACAACAGAATTAATATTCAAAATGAAAACCCTAACTTCAGTTTGCAAATATGTTTGAGGCAGAAATTTTCCGTTGTTTTTGGTATGAAAGCACCTCTACTGTGATGTTAACCACTAGATCATAATTGATTAAAATAACCAAATAACCCCTTTGTATAAGAATTTGAAAGTGTAAACATTTGAACCCAAGAAACAAGTTATACATAAATTAGGGACAGATTTTCCCTCACCCCAATGTGCATTTTTTTGCAAAAATTTCAAGTGTGTTCTTTTGAACAAAAAACATTGAAAATGGTGCTTTGACTTTCTTTAACAGGAAAGGCCTGTGACTTTCAAAAGAGTTATTTCATGTTTAGTGTCAGTGTCATCAGGGGCTGGTGTAGCACACTCTCATATAGTGCATTTTAAGTTTACTGCCCAGAACATAAAGCTGAGGACACTTAACCTACAAGAGGTCACATATCTAGAGTTTTGCTGTTTTGGTCTGCTAGTTTTTTGTTAAGATAGCAGTCATTGATTATTATGCAGTAGGTACATATCACTTTTCAGTGAAGGAGTGGCAATGCACTCATAACAGCTTGAAGCTAAATTTATGTTTTAAGAAACCTTTTATCCCCATAATAAAAATTTGATAGATAGAAGTATATGAAGCCCATAAGGGATTCTGTTGAACAAATGCATAAGAATGTTGTCTCAAAATTTTCCCCACTGTCTCCAGAATACTGGTCCCACACATCCCAGCCAAAACTTTGGACAACTTTCTTGTGTACTAAGACCCTGAAAATCCTCAAAATCATTGTTAATTGAATAAGGGAAAATGCATTTACTTTTCCAATTATCAGCAAAATTTTTCTCAACTGGCAGAGTTCCCTGAGATCATCACACATTGGCGAGAAGATGTTTTTAAGTATTTTTAAATCTGAGAGATGAGGATCATTTATTATATAAATATGCAAGACTCTTGGGTATAACCTGAGTAAGTAATTAAAGGCAGTTTACAAATTAGATTGTTGCTTTACTTGGGGCTTAATTTATCAATATCAAGGCCACTGAAATTTTCTCAAGGAATTTCCTCGGGTAAAAAGTTGCTTGGTTTCTATTATTCTGGCAACTCTAAGCTAATCAATTTTTTGAAATGTCATTCACTTTTGCTGGTGGCAATCATATAGCTGTCTCAAGTTATCTAGTGCCCTCAGGTCAGCTTTCTGGATGATCTGAGCTTAACTTCTGTAACTGTCCCTTATGGGGAGATAATATTTCAGATACTTTTTTAGGTTTCCTGAGCTTGCATGTCCCATTTGGTGAAGAATTTGTAATGTTTTTTTAAGTGTCTGAGGTAATTTTGGTAGATATTGAATATCAGATAAGTATTGATTAGTGGAATTATTTAATTTATAAAATTGAGAGTTGGATACAAAATTTTTGAGGATTGTACCAAATTATTATATTTTAAAATTGACATGACTGAAAGTTCTGTGAGTTTCACCACAGGGCTTTTAGTCCAGCTAGAAAGAGGTGAGAGGCATGACATAAGTAATCTTGAGTAATGGGAAAATATTTTTAGTGAGTACAATGATAGATGCTTTCGTGCTTTAGACATATCTCTGGTTAATTCATGACTGATCTCTCATGTTCTTTGAGAACTCTGAAAGATTTTTCAGGAAGATGTATCAGCCAAACACTGCTAATGGTGCATCAGTGGTAGGCAAGCTTTGTGTTGGTGAATGTTATTCAATCTTCCAAGAAGGGTAGCTTCAGTTTGTGCAAAATGTTAGTTACATTTACATCTTACAATTACTTGAGTTTTAACTTAAATGAAGGGAACATGTAAATTTGCCCAATATCTTAGGAATCTTTGAAATTACTGGTTTACTCCCATTTGTCAGAACTTAAAGACATAACCAAATTGGTGTCTTCACAGTAAATTTGATTGCATTTATTGAGGGGGTACTTTGCAGTGTATGAAAGAATTTTCAAGTGTGGTACAGTGATAAAAGTGAAAAACTACATCTAAAATTTTGATTCCTTGCCAAAGGCAGAAGGAATCTATGTGGTAGTGATGTGTGTGTGCAAGCATGTGGGTGTGTGTGTATGTGTTTGTAAGACCCTTTTGCATGTAAACACAATATCTCAAGAAGGGTTAACCCTCAAGGGATCACATGCTTGGCATGTGGGTCCCCTTATTGAGTAGATGATCCCTATTGTTTTTGATAGAGGTCAAAGTTCATTTGAGGTCACCAGAGGCAAAATGTCAAAAACTTATAAGGGTGATATGCTTGAGCTGGAAACTGGGAAACATTAATAGAGCTCATACTTTAAATGTGGTTGTCCCATATTAAGCAGAAGCTTATTGTTTTTTGTGGAGGTCAAAGGTCATTTGGGGTCATTGGTTAGTTAGTTAGATGAGGTTTAACGTCCCAGTTTCCAACCAATTGGTTCAAGTCGAGACGACCACGGCCTTTTTTCCAGTTGTGGCTCACTGGCTTGTTTTCCCTACTCCATTGCTTATGCTGAGCACCAAGCACAAAGGCAGTAGGTTCCATTTTTAAAGTCTTTGGTATGACCCGGCCAGGATTTGAACCCTAGAACCCCTGGGGTCATTGGAAGTCAAATGGTAGAAAACCTTGAAAATTGCTCGTAAACACTTTATCTTAAAAAACGGAACTTCAAAAGATCTCATACTTAATATGAGGATGGCTTATATTGAGTAGATGATCTTTATTGTTTTTGTGAAAGCCACTGGTCGTTTGGGGTCATATGAGGGCAAAAGGTTAAAACCTTGTAAAAAGGCTATCTCAAGCAGAGAAACTTTGATGAATAGTATACTTCATATGTGGATGGCCCATATTAAGTTAATGATCCTAATCCAGTTTGGTGGAGGTTAAAGGTCATTTGCAGTGACCATACGTCAGAAAGATGATCCTTGTCATATTTGTTGGAGGTCAAAGGTCATTTTGGGTTACCAGAGGTCAAAAGTTAAAACCTTTTAAACACAATATCTCAAGCAGAGAAATTTGAAGAAACTCATACTGGGCATGTAGATGACCCATGTTAAGTACATGATCTGACCATTTTTGACGGAGGTCAGACCGTCAGAGGTCATTTGGGATCATCTGAGGTCGAAAAGCTTATAATATGGTATTAGGGTGTTAGATCCTACAAATTCTGAACCAAAATTGTAAGCACAGTAGTTTATGAATTTGACTGTTTTTACTGTTTTCTGTTTCTTTTTGGTTTCGATGATAAGAGAAACCTATGCATTCATGATGGCGTGTGTGTGTGTATGTATGTGTGTATGTGCGTGAACTTGTCTTCCAATCAGACTGAGGACCTGAACAATGGATTTCAGGTCCTCTGAAGGAAATTCAATAGATTTGTCAAGTCCTCGAAAGTTTGAACAATAGAGAGTCTATTGTCAAGGTTAGGGTTAAGGAAGTAAACACAAAGGAAATAACAATGAGGTCCTCGGATTGTATGTAAAATCGACTTGTATGTGTGTGTGTATATGTGTGTGTGTGTGTATGTGTGTTTGTGACACTTTGCTCGTTAACACGATATCTCAAGAAGGGAAACTCTGACAGTTCTCAAACTTGGTACATAGATGCCCCATATTGAGAAGAAGAAGAACCCTGTTGTTTTTGGTGGGGGTCAAAGGTCACCTGGGGTCACCGGGGGTCGAACTCTGAAAACCTTGTTAACACAATATCTTGAGGTAGGAAGCTTAGATGAATTTCATACTTTGTATGTAGATGCATTATGGTATGAGGAAGAACCCTATTATTTTTGGTGGAGGTGAAAGGTCATCTGGGGTCACCGGGGGTCAAACCCTGAAAACTTCATTAACATGGTATTTCAAGAAGGGAAGCTCTGACAGTTCTCAAACTTGGTACATAGATGCCCCATACTAAGAGGAAGAACCGAATTGTTTTTGGTGGGGGTCAAAGGTCACCTGGGGTCACCGGGGGTCAAACTCTGAAAACCTTGTTAACACAATATCTCGAGGTAGGAAGCCTGGATGAATTTCATACTTTGTGTGTAGATGCGTTATGGTAAGAGGAAGAACCTTATTATTTTTGGCGGAGGTGAAAGGTCATCTGGGGTCATCGGGGGTCAAACCCTGAAAACTTCATTAACACAATAACTTGAGTTACAAAGCTTGGATGAATTTCATACTTTGTATGCAGATGCATTATGGTAAGAGGAAGAAGCCTATCGTTTTTGGTGGAGGTCAAAGGTCATTTGAGGTCACCAGGGGTCAAACCCTGAAAACCTTGTTAACCTGATATCTCCAGGTAGAAAGCTTGGATAAATTTCATACTTTGTATGTAGATGCCTTATAGTTAGAGGAAGAATCCTATTATTTTTGGTGGGGTTCAAAGGTCATCTGGGCTCACCGGGGGTGAAACCCTGAAAACCTGGTTAACACTATATCTCAAACTAGGAAGCTTGAAAAAGTTTCATACTTTGTATGTAGATGCATTATAGTAAGAGGAAGAATCCTATCATTTTTGGTGGAGGTCAAAGTTCATTTGGGGTCACTGGGGATTAAACTCTGAAAATCTTGTTAACACAATATCTCCAGGTAGGAAGCTTGGATAGAATCCATACTTAGTATGTAGATGCGTTATAGTGAGAAGATGAATCCTATTGTTTTTGGTGGAGGTCAAAGGTCATCTGGGGTCACCAGAGATCAATGTCTGAAAACCTTTTCAAGATGATATCTCCAGGTAGGAAGCTTGAATAGATTTCATACATGGTAAATTGATGTGTTATAGTGAGAAGATGTACCCCATTGTTTTTGGTGGAGTTCAAAGGTCATCTAGGGTCACCAGGGGTCAAACACTTAAAACCTTGTTAACACAATATCTCAAGGGAGAAAGCTTGGATAGATTTTATACTTAGTATTGGATGTGTTATGGTGAAAAGATGGACCCTATTGTTTTTGGTGGAGGTCAAAGGTCATTTGGGGTCACCAGAGGTAAAAAAAGCAAAATTTCCCAAGAATTCCCAAGAATATCACATGGGTTCACCACAGGTCAAAGAGCAAAATTTCCCAAGAATTCCCAAGATGGTCATCTGGGGTCACCAGAGGTCAAAACTCAAATTTCCCAAGAATTCCCAAGACTAAATAGTAATACAAAACTGTATTTTTCCAACATGTTAAGATAGCATTTGACCATTGACTGAAAGTTATGGGACATCATGGCTTTATTTGGAATAGAACATACAGTATATCATCGAAACCTCAATGCATTTTTGCATTCTGGTTTATTCTTTGCCGAAGGCATCAGGAGTCAAAAAGCAAATTACCCCAACAATTCCCAAGATCATCATCTCGAGTCATTAGCGGTCAAAATGCAAAATTTCCCAGGAATTCCCAAGATCAAATATGAACCTAAAATTATTTTCCAACATGTTAAGATAGCACTTGACCAGAGACTGAAAGATATGGGACATCATGGCATTATTTGGAATAGAACATATATCATCGAAACCTCAATGCATTTTTGCATTTTGGTTTAATACTACTGCGATTGGCTAGACCTACTTCCTGACATGCCTTCATAAGTGCCGTCTCAACAGTAAAGCTATATACAATACGAATATTAGTTATTCATGATTACATTTGTACAAAATGATTGGTCTATCGAAAACAACGTTGTCATACGAAGCTTGTCGTTTGCCCTAGTTCTAAAACAATGCAGTCTGCCGGCGAGCGGAAATGACTGCGTAGCCAGCCGTACATTAACATTTGTGTCAAAGAAAATACGAAATCACGTGGGAATAGCGGTCACATCTCAGGCTTATGTACAAATGGCAGTGAAGGTTTCGGCACGGAAAAATTTAAGAAAAACTTCATACCCAGTGGCCCATTTTATAGTAACCCTGGTTCGTTACAGTATTAATCATAACGTACGAATACGTTTTTTATAATTATGCGAATGTATGTAATAAATAGTGACTGCGAACAGAGGCGTAGCGAGGGGTTAATTGGGTCATAACCCATCTTTCCCAGGCAAGAATAAATAAACCCAAATTTTACTTCCAAAGATTGCATCCGCACAGGAAGTTATTAATCATATCTGAGAAGGGAGGGGAAACCCTCCCGTTAGACGCCCTCCTCTTCTTCCCCTCTCCCGGAGCATCCTTCACAAAAAGTTTGAAAAAGTTTGGTCCCCTCAGCTGAATTTGCTTACACAGCTGTGCACGTACACACATATATATATATATATATATATATATATATATATACCCTGATAGTTCCGCTCTCACAAGCGGGCTTTTAATTTTGACCTCACGGACCTTCGCTCTTGTGAACCTCATTTCATTTTCAGTCTCGTAGACCCTATTCCATTTTCGGTCTCGCAAACCCTTTTTCATTTTCGGTCTCGCAGACCTTTTGTCTCGTAGACCTTCGGTCTTGTGGGCTGTAACCGTAGATGCATCATATGTAATACAAGAACTCTATTGTTTATGATGGAGATCAAAGGTGAAAACAATAAAGACAAAGTCTTTCAATGTAAGAATGATGGATACTTTCATGCTTGATATGAGGGTGTCTGACATTAATTAAAAAGTTATCTAAAATTGGAATCCTGAATAGTTTTCATTCTTATGGATGCCCAGCTATGTTAAATAAGAACTTATTAGTTTTGGTAGAGGTCATCTGGGGTTAAAAGATGAGGGTGATATCTCTCTCTGCAGTATGGAAGGATGTATTAGCCAAGAATTGGAGAGGTCATACCACTACTACTCCTCTTTAGGGATGGTGCCAAGCAGGGGGGGGGGACCCTGCACTCCTTTCCATCAGGGTAATTTTTGAATTTCATCAGGAAGCTTTAGTGGGTGTGGTTAAGTATGTGTATCCAGGCAGCAGCAACCAGTCGCCCAGACAGACTAAATCTAGTTTCTTTGCTTCTTTGCTCTCAGATAGGCAGATTCTGTAACAGAAACCTCAAATTTTCAATTTTCTTCCTTACATGCCACAAATTTTCAACTTTTGTACAATAAAGATGGAAAATTTCAAATTTTTGGAATAAAAACCCCAATTTTTCTTAAATTAAAGACCAAAATTTTGGCTTCACTGTCCCTCCTGCAACCATTTGCTGTTGTTGGGCTTCAGGTTGCTTGCTTTCCATGAAGAGCTTTGCCCATCTTCATCAGGCAAATCCTGGTCCCACCACCACACCTCTTTATAATGTTTACATATCATCTTCAGGACATTCTCATGTTTCTCCCAGCTTATATTGTTGAAACCACTCATGCATGTTAAAAATGTTATAGAATGAACTGATATATTGCTACTGTATCTCTGTTCCTCTGTGAATTGTGAACTCTGACTGACAAATGGACGTCTATGGAAAGTCAATCTAACAGCTTGGAGCCATGTTGGTACACAAGTGTCACTAGGTACAGAAGGTACACAAGGAGGTACAACAGGAGGTACACAAGGATTGAATGGTAGATACACCTCAACTAGTTAGAACAGTTGTGAGAACGAAAGCTAACAAATCAATAAGGTGTACTAATCATAATCCCCTTTTTGATTCCTTGCCGTAGGCAGGCAAGGAATCTATGCGATGGTGATGTTGGGTGTGTGTGTGTACATGTGTTGGTGACGCTGCTTATAATCGCCATATCTCAAGATAGGAATAACCAACACTTTTCATATTTGGTATATAGATTTTTCATGTTAAGAGGAAGAACTCTATTGTTTTGGTAGAGGTCAAAGGTCATTTGAGGTCACCATAGGTTAAACTGCGAAAACCTCGTAAATGGCTTGTAATCGTGATATCTCAAGATAGCAATGACAGACACTTTTCATATTTAGTATATAGATTTGTCATGTTGAGAGGAAGAACCCTCTTGTTTTTGGTAGAGATCAAAGGTCGTCTGAGGTCACCATATGTTAAACTGTAAAAACCTTGTAAATGGCTTGTAATCGCGATATGTCGAGATAGCAGTGACTGACACTTCATATTGGTATATAGATTTGTCATGTTGAGAGGAAGAACCCTAATGTTTTTGGTGAAGGTCAAAGGTCATTTGAGGTCACCAGAGGTCAAAGACCTAAAACGTTGAAATCGCAGTATGTCAGGATAGGAATGGCCTTTATAGATTTGTCATGTTGTAAGGAAGAATTTCTTTTTTTTTTGGTAGAGGTCAAAGGTCATCTGAAGTCACCAAAGGTTTAACTGCAAAAACCTTGTAAACGGCTTGTAAACACAATATCTCAAGATAGCAATGACCGACACTTCATATTTGGTTTATAGATTTGTCATGTTGAGAGGAAGAAGCCTTTTGTTTTTGGTGAAGGTCAAAGGTCATTTGAGGTCACCGCAGATAAAAAGCTGAAAAGCTCGTAATCATGATATCTCAAGATAGGAATGATCGACACTTTCATATTTGGTATATAGATTTGTCATGATGTAAGGAAGAACCCTGTTGTTTTTAGTGGAGGTCAAAGGTCATCTTGGGTTACCAAAGGTCAAAAAGCAAAATTTCTCAAGAATCCCCAAGATTGTCATCTGGGGTCACCAGAGGTCAAAAAGCCAAATTTACAAAGAATTCCCAAGATCGTCATCTGGGGTCACTAAAGGTCGAAAAGAAAAATTTCCCAAGAATTCCCAAGATCATCATATGGGGGGTCAAAAAGCAAAATTTCCCAACAATTCCCAAGATAGTCATCAAGAGTCACCAGAGGTCAAACAGCAAAATATCCCAAGTATTCCCAAGATCGTCATCTGGGGTCACCAGAGGTCAAAAAGCAAAATTCCCCAAGAATTTTCAAGATCCAAGATCCATTGGAGTTGAATCCCTTTCAAGACACTTCAGATTTTCTTTTTTATTATATTTGGTGAGGTTCAAAGGTCATATGAGGTCAGCAGAGGTCAAATTGTTAAAACATCAAAAATGATGTAGTCAACAAAGATAAATTGGAGGGATAAACCTCAGTGCAACAACACATCCCCATTCAGCAAGGAATCACTAAGCCTTTGGGCTTTCTGGTCCTACCTGCCACATCAGGGAAGAGGCTGCAATCACAAATCCATGGCACCTTTCCTGAAAAGCCAACATGGCTCCAAGCTGTTAGGTTGACTTTCCATAGAAGTCCATTTGTCAGTCAGGGTTCACAATTCACAGAGGAACAGAGATACAATAGCAATATATCAGTTTATTCTATAACATTTTTAACATAGCTGTCCATATGTTACTGCTGTTTACCTCTGATCATGTTCAAATGTAAATTAAAGTAAAAGAAGTATTGAAAGATGACCGGAAAACCATGCGTGTGACATGTACCGTATCATGTGACATGATCTTTTGAAAACCAGTTTTACATATTGTTTTGAACTGATGTGACCAATATCCACTTTCAGGGTAGTTTGTCCTGAAGTCAAAAACTGGTGGTATCCCAAATGCCATTGCAAGAAATTGCACTCTTAAACACAATAGTGTGACTACAATATTGTATCTACCTTGAGGTACCTGTAAGGAGAAAATTGGCATCCTAAATGCCCTCGATTGCAGGATATTGAACATTAAAACACAAATTCATCACTTCAAATGGGGTGCCAAAATGGTGGAAAGGAGTGCCAAATTGTGGCTCATATGAGGTGGAGGCTGCTTCCCCTCACATTAACCCCCCTCCCCCCACTGTCTACACCTCCCAAAAGAGAAAAACTAAAATGTGGCCAGATACCATTGCCTCATTATCTTTGAAATGGTAGTCTGAAACAGGTTTTATGTATGTTCTATACATGTCTTTCAGAATGAGCTTCAATAGGCTTTAAAAGATGCCTCCTTAATACTCAGCTTTATTGTATAAAATACTCTCCCTCCTTCAGATTTACTGCACCAAGTACTCTCTCTCAAGCACAGTAGATATGTAGGCTGTTATAGATACATGCATTGTCCTGTAGGACCTTCCACTGATTTACTTCCAGTCCTGTAATGGTCATTTTCAGGTTATCCAACAGATTTTATTAATCTCCTCTCTCTTACTTACAGGGCAAGGAAAAAAATACAAAGCAGTATGTGATGGAAGTCTTAAAGTACCGGGGAGATCAACTTCTTTTGAATCAGTTGAGAGATTGGCAACCTCCTCAATTTCCTGTCTCTGGCAAAGATTTGATTGCTTTGGGTATACCAAAAGGAAGACATTTTGGGAACATTTTGGACAGGTTAAAGGAGAGTTGGATTGAATCAGACTATGAACTCACCAAAGAGCAATTATTAGAGAATGTTCCTACAGTCCAAGCCATGCTTGGCAAAAAGTGATATTTGTAGGGGTTCTGATAAAGGTTAATAATGTGGATGTCTTTCCTACAGCCAGTCCTGTTGCAAGGCACATTGCATGCAAGCCATATTCCTGTTGAAGAGCAATATCAGGGGGGTTCAGTTTGCACTGTACCATAAACAGTCCCAGAACAGTTTGTAACAGCATGCTCTTCATCTACCAGCAGCACAGACAGATGTAGTGCAGGGATAAATCCAGAGCAGGGATGCATCCAGGATTTGGAGAAAGGAGGGAGCTCCTCTTGCAGATAAGCACCAAAGGTGCATCTGCCAGAGGGATCCTGGTACTGCTCTTCCAAGTAAAATTTGGAAAAGTAAGCTCTTGTATTCAATTTTTCAGATTGCTATGCCCTTACAATCAAAACAGGGCAGTGAAATCTTCACTTTTTTATCAGCAGTAAATGCAAAAGGAAATGATCTGCCAAAAAGAAGGGGAGAGATCTTGGGAAGGTTGAACTTCACCTGAATCAGCACCTGAGTAGTTTGTGGGAACACAGATTAATGCATTTTGTCATCTTTGCAGCTCAGACAAGTGCAATAAGGTTACCATATATCCCTGCTGGTTTCTTTGTGCTTTTGACATGTGATACTTCTACAGTGTCCTGAGTTGTGTATGTGTTACAGAAGCTTACATATATTTTGGTAAAATCAGTAATCTACAGTGTATTTTAGACTGAGGAATAAATATGTGAAAACTTCAAAAATGGCACATGTTTAGATGCTATTTGAAATAGACTTTCTGCACCATCTTGTTCTCCTTCCCAAAATAAATATATGGTAACAGTATTGGTAATCAAACTAACATAGAATTTCAATTGTTTCTTGAGCAATCAGTACAGTAGCTGTGTCATAGAGAAGCATTTCCCATTGTTTTTGATAGCTCTTTCTTGACAGAAAAGAATGCGGAAATAAACAGGTGCGGATCCGAGGCGCTTATCTAGTCTAGCACATGATTTGAAAGATTGAAAGTACGTAATTGTTATTGCATATTATCCAAACATTTTACCGCGATGTTCAATAACGACGAAAATCTTTTCTGAAACGAATTTTGCCTGTCCACCATCGATCTTGCTATACCAAAAAGAAGGTGATACATCATATCTCCTCCCATATGGATGTCAGGTAGTGAGAATCCTGTTGGTTTCTGTTTTGTATGCAGGGGCGTAGATTTCTTTTCAACTTTGGGGGGGATGGGGTGAACTATGGCAAATGTGGAAAATGTGCACGCGAAGTGCGAGCCCATGACGAGTGGGGTCCAGGGGCAAAGCCCCAGTGGGGGTCCAGGAGGCGAAGCCTGCGGAAGCTCCTGGGTTTAAATGTCTCAGAAGTGCCAGGAAGACTGTTTTAAGGGGTTAATTTTAGCGGTAATGTTCTTTGGTAGGCTATTGGTATATTCATACATTAAGGAAATGTTATTTTGAGCACAAAACTCATTGATAAGCTGCACTGGATTGACATTGTACAAGAGCAACAATGTCCTGTTATCCTTAAAAAGGCAGGATCAACATTTAAGGTTATCCCAGACAACTGGATTTTGAATTCGGAGATCATTACAAGACCTACAAGTTGGCTTGAGATCAGTGGCGTCGCCAGGTTTTTGTGATTGGGGGACCATAGATGATGTCGTAATAATACCTCAGTTCCCCTAAGTCTGCATAAATTACACCTTCATTCGTTCCTGCATTTGCATGCAGCAGTTTTGATCTTTTGTTTGTCACGACATACAGGTGTCGTCCTGGGGAAGGAGTTCCCCTCTCCTTTAAGATTTTTTTTTTATAAATTCTTTGAGATGTTTTTGGAACTGATCATATATGGCCGGAAAATGTCCATAATTTAGTGAATGCTAATTTTTGGTAAGGTAAAAGAGGAGAATATGTTGTCTATTAAGAGACAAATACGTTGTCAACAAATCTCCTGAACCCCCTCCCTTCTGTCTATTTTACTGCCTTTTATTTCGGGAAAGTTTTTACACAAAAATATGTGCGTGGAGTCCACAGAAACATTCTTGAGTTATTACGAAATAAGGCTAGCAGATACCTGAATAGGGCCTCCTGGAAGCTCTGCATTAATCATATTAATTGGGGCCGGGGGGGGGGGGGGGGGAGGCAATGACAGTGCGTAAACTACCTGACATCCAAATGATAATATAGAGCACGACGCCGAACACTTTACAACTATCGTGTTTTGACTACTTTTGAACTAAAATCCGGACGAACAGCTGCCAGCAATGGAAAATGGAAGGGAGGGAGAGTATAGGTGCAGGGAGGTGATATAGACCTCCCAGATAGATGTAGCAAAAGGGGTGAAGAACTAATAAGAGCGTTACAGAAGGCTGTCTTCGTCATAAGTGTATTAACAATCACCATCTAAACCAAATATGGCACAGCGCGAACTGGCCCCCCGGTATTTACGCCCATGTTTCTATACTGTAACTAATTCAGAGCTCCCGGGAGGCTCTATACTGTTCTCTGTCAACCTTGGCTATCCTTTTAAAATGTAAAGGAAAAATTTTATTATAGTCCAGGAATGTTTCTGTAAACTCCACGCAGGTATAATTGCGTGTACAATTTTCCCATGGGCGTGGATCATCGGGGGCGGGGGACCCGTCCCCCTCACTTTTTTGGAAGGGGGAACATGGTCAAAAAGTCCCCCTCACTTTTTCAAAAATGATGGAACAGACTGCAGTTATGCCTAAGACAACGAAATTTTTAGAAGAAAAATAACCTAAAAGTCCTACACTTTTTTGTTGCACCAAATTGCATCTGAGGGCATTCAGTTCTAGAAAAATTTCCCTTAGACCCCTCCCCCATGCCGACGATCACAAAACTGATGGCCTCCCTGTGACGCAAATTCTGGCTTCCACCACTGCTTCTTCCACCAGGACGGCGATTCACAAATGTGAAAAAGTCCCCCCTCCCCGACTTTTGGAGATGGATCCACGCCCATGATTTTTTCTGGGACTTAAGGAGGTTTGAAGAGAATATATTAACCGGCTCTTACTCCCCTTTTTCCACCCGAACAAAAGTTAGAATTCACTAAATTGTGGACATTTTTAAACATACAATTACTTTAGAATGACCCAAAGATACCACCATATATATATATATTTTGCATATAGGCCCCCCAAAATTAACAAAAATTTCTCAAAGGGGAGGGTAAACTCTTCCTGGCATTGCACTCTCATGTACTAACAAGAAAAGGCTCTCCCACTCTTGTATATAGGGTATACAAAATCCCACTGCCTAAAAGGCACAGTTTAGCAGTTATCTGCGGTTCCCCCAATCACCAACTCCTGCCGGCACCATCGGTCATAGATTTCTGAAGGGTATACCCTTCAGAAATCCATAAAGAAGGTGATATATCATCTCTCCTCCCATATGAATGTCAGGTTGTGAGAGTCCTATTGGTCCCCCTTTTCAGGTTACAATTCATGCATAGCTCCCGTGAGGCTCTATACCGAAAATTTTCGGCGCGCCTCGCACACAATTGTTTACGCTTACGGAGAGAGGTACGTTTTTATTGAGTGATGGATTTAATTTTATTCCTTTTTACCATACATCATTTGGAATCTTTCACGATTTTTGGAAAGTCTTCTCAATATTTCTTGATTTTCGCTTGATCTGCACACTTTTAGCCTTGAATTGCTCCTTTTACTATCAATAAGGGCCCAAACGTGTTCGCATTACTCATCGGTGGGGTTCTACCATAAGCCATTATTCGTGTGCATAAACGTGAGTTCAGAGGAGCCAGCATTGTAAGGATGTAAAGCAACTGATATTCATTTTGTCACCCTCCTCTTCTTATGAGAACTGAAAACTTAGTATTGAACCCACCTTCTAATTGATAGACACACATAAAGGAAATTAACAACATTAGTCATAGCAATGGTTTTAAATGTAAATTCAAATTTTCGGCGCGCTTCGCGTGCAATTGTTTCATCTGACGTCCTATACCCGAATACCGTATAACGAAAATAAAACACTCATTATGGCAAAAATCATTTCAAGTTACCTACACGGGCTCATAATGTTGGCGTGTAAGTTTTAAGATAACTTAGATTCTCTGGAACTTCTGCAGGTATACATATAGTAACTTATACTGAGCCATACACATCAAATTCTATGCAACATGAAAAGGTATAAAATCTCACTGATATAAGAACTGGAGCCGATTTCTGTGCTCTTAAAATGCAATATTGCGAGAGCTTCCGGGGGCTTCGCCCCCTGACCCCCACCGGGGCTCCGCCCCTGGACCCCGACAGGGGCCCTGACGCAGGCCCCTGGACCTCACGAATAAACTCGAGCTTAGCGCTCATGGCGTTCGGTCGGTGCACATGAGATTTTCTATCTTGAGCCCCCCTCAAAATTTCTGGATCCGCGCCTGGAAATATATATTATATTTTCATGACTGTTGCATGACTACATACAGAGATTGATTTTGTTTAAGGTGGAAGGAGGTTTTTGATAATTATTACTGAGTCAGATTTTTTTTCCTTTGAAAGGAGTCTTTAAAAAGAGTTTTAGTATTTCTTTTTTGGCATTTTACATAACCTGATGATTGCAGTGAGTGACATTAGAAATTATCTTTATACAATATATGTAAGAGGTCAGGTGTGTTTTCATCATTTTCATAAGCGTGCAAACCGCACTCTTTCTTTGGACAAGGTTGCAAAGCGTGGTCTTCAATTTTTCCAAAAAAAAAAAATCGAAATGGGTTAGGCCCTCCCTTTTCCTTGACTGATTTTAAAAATTAAAGAAGTGAATAACTTTTCAATGCAATGCGAAGGTTAAACATTAATAAAGTGCTTTCAAAATGGCATTTTTTCGGCGCGCTTTTCGCGCGTTTTCTCAGTTGCTTGTTCGCTACTTTGTGTACTTCAGATATCACAAGTGGACCTACCATTAATGCGAGCTAAGGTAAAACAAACATGGGCGTCCGCAGAAAAAAATTCAGGGGGGCAAAATTTTTTCATGGGAAATATTTTACTCCCAGAAGAGTTTGGATGCTACCTCACACAGTGTTGACAAAGTCATGGCCAGGAATTTGTCAAGGGGGGGGGGCAAAGCCCATAGACAGACTCTCAGCGCTTCGCGCCACCATGGGATGGCGCGGAGCGCAAGAAAATTTTGGCCCAAAATGCTTCCCAGATCACTGGAAATGGTACTTCCAAGGCCTATTTACCGCATATTAAAAGGGGAAACACTAGCAATTTCGTAAATATAAACTCTAAAAAATACCAAAAATGTGTTCTTTATTCAATTCCTGTTTTGAGAATAGAAATTCACACTGTGAGAACTGTTAAGAAATGTTGATGTTATATTTTGGTCCTTTTTTCTTTATTTTTTCTTCGTTTTTTCAAGCTTTTGATTTTCCAAGGGGGGCAAGTGCCCCCCTTGCCCCCCCCTCCGGACGCCCATGAAAACAAATGATCATGCTGTGATATTTGTAATCTGATTAGCTTAGGCATCATAATGTCATTTACAGAGGGTAACGGTAATGCTGGAGTTAAATGCCCTTAATTTTGAAGACACTTCAGAGCGGTGTCATTAGATACACAACCCATTAGCCGTGTTGATTATCATCCACGACTAAAAGCAGTTTTCCCGGGTGTCACCTGGCCAGATTAGCATAGTTATCTGTCTACAAAAAGTTGTAACGGGCATGTAGTCTAAACGTATTGTTTCTCATAGAGGGAGATGTTTCCCTCCCCTTGTCCAAATTGACAGCGCCGTTGGTCCACGAGCGGTCTCAGGGCCGTCGCGACCTGGGGGGTGTGGGGGTGTCTCACCCCCCCCCCCCAAGTTCGTCAGAGCGACGATAGTCGGAAAATCTGAAATGCCAGTTGGAATTTCTGATATCTCAGTCCAACACATTTTACCGACTGAGCCTATGTCAACTTTCCAACTAGACCAAGTGAGAATAACACCAAACGTTATTTTCCTCACGTAAAATCAAATCAAAGCTGTCCTTTTTTCGCAAATTCTTCTGAAACTCTCAAAATTTTTGTGCGCTCCGCGCCCTTCAAACCTTACCTGAGTGTTGTTCTTATTATCAATATCTCCCGATAGCAACTTTCGGAGAAGCACAACAGCAGAAGTTGAAAGCTGTTTACAAATTACCAGGTAAAAGACTGGCTCTTTGAGTGGCATGTTGGTTTGTTGGGCAATTGAAAGTATCTCGATGCAGATTCTGAATGCAGGTTTTATTATGGGAATATTTAATGAAAATTTGGGCTCGCTTCGCGCGCATGCATCACGATTTACAATCAATCTCATGAACATTATTAAGGTAATTATACCAGACACAGTTCTATGGGAGCTAGGGCGCTTTAGCCTCCTCCCCAAATTTTTCCGAGCCCCACAAAAGTGCGCAAAATTTTATAAAGACTAATATTGGTGAAGACAGAGATATACTCAGAAAATATTCCAAACGTTTGTTTATCAGGCCCGTACCAGTAAGTTCTGTAACGATTCTTTCTATAACTTCAAAAAATTTTCGCGCGCTACGCGCGCCTTCATCTATAGTTCTATCTAGTGGTAATGCCCCCGTTTCAAACATATTGGATTTCAACATTTCTACAAATGTTGTTCTTTCGTGTAGGCGTGATTCTAGAGAAACACGAAAATGCATCGTTGCTAAGTTCTTTCCTCTTTTTCCTAACTTTTGGAAGATTCTTTCTTCAGCCTCGCCATCTTGGCAAACATATTTTGTCAGAAAAAGATCTTTCAGATTCGTAGGAGATCCTTAATGGGTAAGATGAAGAATGTAATCCCCGACGACGACCATGCAGTCACCCGAACAAATTTCTTGGTTTTGTCCAGATTCTTCAATAAACGCCCAAACTTTTTCAACTTTCCTTAATGAAAATTCAATGTAACCCCAATTTTTTGGCGCGCTTCGCGCGCCTTATATTTTGAGTTCGGCAACCCATTGCATCTGTCGGGAGAGTAGCTGACCCCCAGTCAGGTCGCTTCCACTCCATGTCGACAAATCAAAGCACCACCCCTGGCTGAGCCTGCGTGCAGGTTTTTCATTTTGGCATTGAAGTATACCCCAAACTTCGGCGCGCTTCGCGCGCAATCCTCACAATCCACGCTGTATCATTTATGAGCATTACAAGCACAACGTACCAGTGAACTTTTATAGCAAAACTAGGTGTACATTCTGAAAACGCGCTTGTTAGTCCTAAACCCCTTTTGCTATACCTGTCTCGGAGGTCTAGTATCATTTTTCTGCACCTATACTCTCCCTCCCGCTCATTCCCCATTGCTGGAAGCTTTTCGTCTGGATTTTCGTTCAAAATTAGTAAAAATACGATAGTTGTAAAGTGCTTGGCGTCATACTCTATATTATTATTTAGATGCCAGGTAATAAGCATTATGTCATTGCACCATTTTATATAATTGATCCAGAGCTTCCAGGAGGCCTATACAGGTATATGCTAGCATTAGATGCCAGAATAAAAGGCATTAAACAAGTCAAAAGGGGGGGGGGGGCTTAAGAGGTTTGTTGACAACGTATTCTTCTCTTAGACAACATACTTTCTACTTTCACCTAACCAAATCTTAGTATTCACTAAATTATGGACATTTTCCAGCCATATATGATCAGTTCCAAAAGTATCCCAAGATAGCACAATTTTGCATCTAAGCAACCTTACCTTAAAAAAAATTTCTCAAAGGGGAGGCCCCTTAGGGCCCCTCCCCCAGGACGGCACATTTATGAAGTGACAAAGGAAGGATTCCCACTGCTGTATCATACAAAAGTAACGCCCATAAAAACGAAAATGCAATTTACGGGCCGCCACTCATTTGGAAAAAATTCAAACCAGTCGGAAAAATTAGAATTCATTTAATTACGGACATTTTCTAGCCATATATGATCAGCTCCAAAAAATATCCCAAAGATAGCTCCATTTTGCATCTAAGCAACCTGAAATCATGCCGCTAGAATCCAATAGGCTCGTTTTGCCAAAGTTCCCCGAGAAAAGGCCGTTTTCCCGGGTGAAAAATATAGACGTCTTATGTCTCCTGATGGCTAAATTCTGCTATTGAATTCAAGCCTCATGTAACAAAATTTCTCAGCGGGGAGGGGTCATCCCCTCCCCTTAGACCACTCCCTACGACGGTACCTTTATGTAGTGACAAAGGAAGGATCCCCACTGCTGTATGTAAAACGCAGGGGGCATAAAAAATGGTGCAATTTACGCGCTACCATTCAGTTGGAAAAAATATCTATCCAGTCGGAATCTGGGACCTTCACACACCCCCAAACATATGACCGTAGCTACGGCCCTGAGCGGTCTTATACCTGTCAAATGGTATGTCATAAGCAAAAGGTTCTCCACCTCTGTGCTAAAGTATACCGTTTCAGTTGATTTAGAATAAACACACCAAACAGTCGATCTAAGCTCAGTGTAGTGAGACTTTTTGGCCTAGCTATTTGTATATAGGATGAGACGTCGTTCCGAGTTAGGCCGGAACTCCCCTACCCCTTTAAAAATTTCGTTTCGGAACGGTACTGAGATCCAGAATAGTGTTATCATTTCATCGTTTTCAAGTGTCTTCAGTGCTCGAAATTTTCGTTAGTTTAAGAAAAAATCCAGAAAACCAACATTGTTATGGCTTCTTGGCAAAGCTGAAACATATTGTGACACAATGAAAGAAACAACAAAATATTCAAAGGTGAGGCTCATTTTATACAAATGGATCGAGCCCCATTTCACCTGCCTCTTACTCCCCCCTCCCCCATGGAGTAGCGATTGGCCGATATGCAGGCCCGTAGTCAAGGGGGGCCAGGGGGCGACGACCCCCTGAAATTTTTTGCCCCCCTAGAGAGTTTGAATCTTACCATTGACTTAATACATTTGTACACATTTGGCCCCCGGAAAAATTTTTGCCCCCCTACAGTACCGTGTCTGGCTACGGGCCTGCTGATATGGTTGTATTTTTATCTTTAAAGTAGTCAGCTCATGACTGAATGCCTGAAACCGTTTTTGTAGAGCTCTTGAAAACTACATGGGGCATCCCTGTAGCCTAATACATAACAAACTAGAAATTTGAATTTGCATGGCAAATCCGACGTAGCCTCTCCGAGAAAGAAGTGTGGGAGTTGTTTTTCAATCGGGAGAAAGGAGATGGAACATAAGGCATATTAATTAACCACGCGCCAGAGACATTTTAATTTTTATAAGCAAGCTCATGACAGTAGAGTTCATGAACTTATGGAGTTATTTTACGTAAAATGTCCTGAAAGTGCAAGTAGCTTAAGCATGATAAAACAGTGGGTACCGAGGACTTAAAGATTATTATTAAAGATATTATTATTCAAGTGAATTGAATTTACTTTTATCAGTAGCTTCGCGGACCAGATGAATTAGTGGTCTCGCGGGCCGGAGACTAAACGAACCAACATGCCTGAGGTTCCTCACCCTTGCTGTATTGAGCCACCGTACATACCCTAATGATCTAAGTGCTAGTGCCCCAGTAGGCTACTTACATATACCGCTGTGTTGTTTTAACGATGGACGTGAATTCATTCATTTTACATTGACGGCGGCAGGAAGGTCCCCATTTTTCCCTCCAAATCTCAAAGTCGTAACTTCTGGCAATTTAATAAACGTCGGCATGCCGATTTATTATCTCAAAATTAAGCATACAGCCTAGTAAGTTTCAAGTTTCCCGACGAAAATCGCCCGCGTCTAAATACCTCGTTGCTAAATCAAACAGGCTTTCCGCTGCCAACTTCCCGGCCGGATCCCCGGCCTGCTCCTGCTGGAATTAGCGCTACTCGACTCGCCTTCTGCAACTCCAGCTGTCCAGTGACACTAAAACTAGCCGTACACTACACGACTTAGCACACCGCAACCCAACTCGATCGTCGGGTCGCCAACAGTCGTGAGGTGTGCAAGAGTTTAAGACTGCGATTGGCAGTTTTCAGATCAGTTTTAAGTCGCGCCGACTTCAGTCGGGAAGAACCAACATGTTCGTTCTTCCCGACTGAGGTCGGCGCGACTTAAAACTCGTCCTAAAACTTCCAGTCGCAGTCATAAACTCATGCACACTATACGACTGTTGGAGATCCGACGATCGAGTTGAGTTACGGTGGCAAAGTCGTGTAGTGTACGGCTGGCCTAATAGCTGGTAATACCTTTCTCAAAGTGCTGAAAAAAAATTTTCGTCTGTATTCGGACGTGACAGAGAATCACTTCTTAACGATTGGTCATCATTTAAAATTCCCACTTGAGATTGGGTCAATTTAAAAATATTCAGACTATCCCGCATGCGCGGAGCTGCAAATCGAATATTTTTTTTTCAATATATCAGTCTCTTCGATGCATTATTTTGGTATCGTAATTTGTTTTTATAGATTCCCACCGTTCGTACGTTTCAAGAAGTCATTTGAGCATTTAAAATCCTTCATTTTAAGTCGAGGGGCGACAATGAGAATACGAAAAACTTTGAGATTTGAAAATGAAGGATTATGGTCAACCAAAATTCAAAACGAACAACTCGTCTCGAAAGTGGATCCGTACATACTTTGGTCTATGCAGGTCATGAACAAGCGTGCGTTTGTCTGATGTGTCTAGTTAATTATATATGTCAATGGTGCGTTACACAGTACGTGCTATAAAGGTAGACCTATAAAAATACAAGTAAGCCACTACATCCTAGGAAGCCATTTTCTAAGTCTCGTTGTCCGGCCCATAAGGGAGCCCAATCATGAATCTTTCGTCCAAACAAGACACGTTCGACGTCTAATTGTGATTACTTTTGTAAAATATATGAGCAGTGCGAAAGTTTGCAAAGATTCTCATATTTCTTTGCTCTATTGCTGTAAATTCCTTAAATTTCTTTGAGTTATATTCTGTTCGCACCTGAACATTTGGAAGCTGAGTGATCCTGGTAAAACATCGTCAATGGCGACTTAACGGAATACAGGATTCTTCCGCCTTTAATTCATACGCTCAATGGAGTTCGCGTAGTGAAATGGATTACTTTCTTTTGCGCAATGTAAAAAAATGGTCTATTTGGGAGTAGTTTGCCTTCCTAAATGATTAAAATGTGCGGATCTGAAATACGATTCCGTACACGTAGCCTTAGAGGCTACGTAATAACCATACTCCTGTTGTACTATCCGGAGGTGACCATTAATATTGCCGGGGGGGGGGTCTTCCGAACCTCCCTGAATATGGACTTGAGTTTGCCCCCCCCCCAAAAAAAAAAATTCTTAGAGCCGTCCATGAAAGCATGGATGATCCCTATGGAAGGGTACTTAAACGTGTGTCATGGAGAAAAGGATTTTCAATACCTAACAAGTCAGAGCCTTCTTTTGTATTGTGTAGAGATACCAAGGTGAGTGAGTGGCTGGGCGTGAGATAATGGAAAACGACCCACGACCACCGTTTGCACCAAAATGTCCGAAATGGCAAAAGAAAATGAGGAATATAATATCCCACACTACAAGTCCATGACAAGAACTCTACTTGAAAATTTTGTTATATTCGTTTATGAAAACACATGACATGCAATCTGTTATTGGTAACTTGCAAGGCACGCAATTAGTGGAGATTTTATGCTTTGCCGTGTGAGTGACACAGTATATGCAGCCGAAGTTCAGTACATGCACCACACGTACGTAACAACATACAGCAGGCCTATGTGGTATACTATATGTAACGCGTCATGCGCCGTAAGTTTGAATTTCACATGGGGAATAAATTTCAGGAAAAATTTGACCCTCCATTTTTTTTCCTCCACAAAATAGCTAAGGAGTGAGATTGGGTTAGCTGAGCGTGAGTTGTGATCCGATGCGTGATACTTGGTATGTCTGATTGTGGCAATGGATTTGTACAAAATTGTGGAGGAGATGAGTTCAAAATTTGCAACTGTTTCAAGTAGCAAAATTAATAAGAGAGTATACATACCTCCAACCTCCTCCTCCCCCCCCCCCCACCCCATTCACTCTCAGTGCCTGTGCATTTTCAAGTGTTCAAAAGAACCATGACATGTGAATTAAGTGCTAAAAAGAAATTAACCTTTTACTTCATGCCTCATTACAATTAACTAGCTACCCCATTTGATGGACAAACAGCTTTCTGAAATGAAGTATCACTGGCCTTAAAAGTGATAC
Source organism: Holothuria leucospilota (assembly GCA_029531755.1). Lineage (NCBI taxonomy): Eukaryota > Metazoa > Echinodermata > Holothuroidea > Aspidochirotida > Holothuriidae > Holothuria > Holothuria leucospilota. Next base: position 25,015,751 of record CM055977.1, on the reverse strand, counting down.
CACTCCACTGCATCCTTGGAGCTGCTGGGTTGTGAAATGAAGAAATTTTTGCAAGTGTCACAGTATGGGCGGCTGTTTTCATGAAGGTAATAGGAACTTGTGAATTTTCACGTATTTGTACTTGCCATTCTCATTTGTTATGATGGCTGTGGATGTCTGTTATATCTTTGTAAACATTTATCTTTAAAGAAAGAATTTTTTGTGCAATCTTCAAAGATATTCCCATGCTCTTTTGTATGGTGTTTCTAGATTACATGCTGAAGTAAAAATGAATCTATGCAGTCACGGTGGTGTGTATATGTATGTGTTTGTATTTGTGACCCAGAGCTTGTTAACGTGATTATCTTAAGATAGGAAAAATGGATACTTTTCATACTTCGTACAATAGACATCATATGGAGAGGAAACACCTCTTTTCTTGAGGGGGGGGGGGGAGAAGTGGAGAGATATGGAAGAACCTCTTCTTTGGGGGTAGGAGAAGGAAGAGTATATAAAAGGTCATGTAAATCATTACTTAAGTTCAAAAACAAAGAAGCTAATAAGCATGATGTCTTAAGTTGGAACTTTAGATACTTTTTCATACTTTGCGTATGATGTGTTATGGTCAGTAGATGAAGCACATTGTTTTGGGGAGAGGTCAAAGGTTATGTGAGGTCACTGCAGTTAATCTGTGGAATCCCTGTAAATAGCTTGTACACACAATATTCCAGGATAGGAATGTTGGATACTAGAGAGTTATATTCAAACAGGGAGTTGTTAGGAAGGAGATACAACAGCCAAATATGTCAGACAACAGGGGCGGATCCAGGATTTCTGAAAAGGGGGGCCGAATGTAATGATTCCGACCACTATATTTCTAAATAAAATTTTGCCAGTGGCCTTTACTGTAGGCCAATCTTAACGTCTTTCAGAGAAAAATCGAGGGATTAATTAACTGACAAAACAGCATTTGGCCATTTAGTTTGTCATTGATTATGGTTATACTTGTTGATTGCTGATTTTTATTTAATTTATAATTCCTCATTTTTCTCCTTAGGAATTTATTTATGGAGGGATGTCCCCCTCACTGAAAATTTTAGGGAGGGACGTGTCCCCCCGTTCCCCCGCTTTCCGCCGCCTATGCGTAGCATAACAGAAAATTTGGGTACAAGCACATCCCAGATAGCCGGAAAAGACACTTTTAAGGCAATGGCACTCGCCAGGCTTGATAGCAGCCCATCCCAACTGATGCGCACTGTCTCGTAAGGTGTTTTTCAATTGGCTGATGGTATTGTATCGTATTGATTGAATCTAATCATGTGTAGTAAGATAGCATGCGCGTGAACGTCCCAATCGACGTTCAAACTGATCTGCTGTGCGCTATGACTAACATGCTTCGAGGTTGCTAATTGCAGCTTCATTCTCTATCACTCTTCTCTCTGTCCTTCCCTCTAGCTCTTCTCCTTTCCGTTTTTTCTCTTTTTTTCCCCTTTTATTTATTTTATTTATTTATTTATTTATTTTTTTTTTTGCATTTTCCAAAAGGGGGGCCGGGGCCGGGTCCCCCCCCCTAGATCCGCCCCTGGACAATATGTACTTGAAAATGATTTAATTCTTTTCAAGCTCTGTCATTTGATTGACAGGTCCCTTTGTTCCTATTGTTAAGGCTCTGTTGACTAAACGCTTTTAATGATGATCTCCCCCTTTCTTTTCCACGTAATCCCGAGACAAAGGCCATTGTCTATACATGCTTTGAGGTAAGGCTTGTTTCCGCCAATGAACAAACTTTAATCAGAATTTTCAGTAAAACGACTGGCAACAAACGCAAAAATAATGTACTTCAATCGTGCCCTTTCGATTTCACAACGTCACCTGCTGGAAACATTGTTCAAGCTTATACATTTTTCTTAGTTTAGAGCAAATTTTCCCATCATTAAGAAACATACTTGAAAAGTAAAGGCCTGTATACACGAGCAACATTTTTAAAACATTCTCAAAACACTTCACTTACAACAAACCCCAAACCCGCTTGTTTTCGGTTAGTTGCACAGTGTAGACAGGGTAGCAACAATTTGAAAACATTTTGAAAATGTTTTGAAAGAATTGACAGGGCATTTCTTCTGCAACATTTTCAAAACATGTTGTATACCCTGTCTACACTGTACAACAAACCGAAAACAAGCATGTTTTTGGAATTGTGCCAGTGGATGTTTTGGAAGTGTTTTGGGAATGTTTTGCAAATGTTGCTCGTGTATACTATACAGGCCTTAAGTTGTAAAGAATTTCTTAGCTGACTTTAAATGAAATGATATTTAGTGTGACGAAATAACGACGACAGGTTAAAATTTCACATTTTTGCATGACGGCTGGCAACGAAAAGTTAACGAGTTCAGCGTAAGAGGTGTGTCTTCTCATTGTCATTTGGACAATGCATCACTGATCCTAGTTGATTTGATGTGGGTATTGAGATAAGAAGTTTGAGAAGAAAGGAAGATAACTGTCGGAAACGAACGTTGTTTCAAAGAGGCTATAGAGCGTTGAATCTCCTTCCTAACAACTCCCTGATTCAAAGGGAGAGCGCTATCATTTTTAATAAAGGTCAGAGGTCATAGTAGGTCACCAGAGGAAAAAAACAAAAACTTTTTAAACAGGTTTGTATCTATCCCAAATGGAGTGCCGGCTAATTTGCTAATGGCGAAGCTTAGCCCAAGTGAACACAGTAATCAGTTATGTCTGATATTAACGTACGGCCATGAACGTACCACATTGTAATGAAACAAACAGGTTTCTACATACTAAATCGAAAGCTTATCTGAGAACCTGGAAGAACAGGTTGGGAATCCGACATCTGTGAACATCGGAGAATTGATTTAAGAGAATTTTACACAAAACTGTGAACATATTTTTACGATCTTTACTTTTACTTACTTTCACTGAAAGTTTTTTTTTTGTAAATTTTACACCATTTTAATGCATAGATATAATATTTTCATACAACTTTTGTGCGGGAGGGGAAGCTTTAAAGTGCGGGCTTTGATTGCTGGACGTAAAGCTCATATAACCTCGTGGGAAAAAATTGCGCGTGCCGGCCTTGGCCGCCCAGCACCGCCCGGCGTAGCTACAGCCCTGTTTGTAGTGGCAGGTACCACAGATGACATGGTAATGCCACCTCAGTTAAACCCCCAAAGTCTGCGTAAATTGTACCTTTCTTATGCATCCGTGCGATTGAATACAGCAGTGGGGATCCTTCCTTTGTCACTCTATAAAGATGC